>OU343224.1:301093970-301499288 GCA_910596185.1 Chrysanthemum makinoi
CCCAGTGTATGACACTGATGACTTGTCTCAGGTACCCGAACAAACCATATTTATCTCTGATCTCATATCTCCGCCAACATTTGAATCCGGCAAGGCTCAGAATGTTCAAAATGCGCCGTCCACATCTCATTCCGATGATTTTCAACTAGACCCCGTAGTTATATTTGACGATCAAGATGACCAAACGGTTTCCCTTGATAATCAAATTGACTCCGTGGTTATACTTGAGAATCTCAGTAATGATCATGTTGAGACTCACGTTGAACACGCCGAACTTTTGCCTCATCCAGATTTTGCTCGTTTATTACAAGAATGCACTGTTAACAAAGGATTTTGAATGTTTACAAAAGCAACTCAACTTTTTCAAAACTCAAGAAAAACGTGAAAACGGTTTTGAAGCAGCCTTTGCCAAATCTTATCAAAACGAAAAATATTTAGAAAGACCGATGCGTGATCTAGCCGCTTCGAAGAATGCTTTGTTGTCTGAAATAGAACAACTGAAACATGAACATAAAAAGCAAATTAACGCTCTCACCTTGGAAAATCAAAAAGCTAAGGCTGAGTTGTTAACTTGTCAAAAACAGTTCTCTGCATACAAAAAGCATTCAACGAAACGAATAGATGATCATCTTGAAGAAATCATCGGCTTGCAAAACAAACTTAAAGAGTTTAAAACTGTTGTTTACAAACATGGCGAGTCGGTCACAGCCATTGAAAAGTTTACTTTAAAACCCAATCCAAATGGATATGGACCGAATCTTGCTGATTACAAACCTAAGCTTTCAACCAAAGCATTCAAACCAAATCCTGAAGTTTCCAGTGCAGAATATAAAGTTGATAATTCTGTTATGAGTGTTGTTGAATATCATCGTCAAGAGGAATTAGATGCAGAAGACGAGAGTCGATCAAAATTAGAAAAAGTTGTTTACAACAAACCTTTTAACTATTTAAAAGCAGTCACTTTCGTCACACCAACGGATTCTTCTAACACACCAAGGATAATCATAAAAACACCTGAGTCTTCTAATGTTAATCCCAAACCAGATTATGCACAAACTTATGGTCCTTTACCTTCCATCAGTGAAGTAAACTCAAAACCCGAAAATCGCAAAATTCTCAGATATTTTGACATTTTCATGGCTGACCTCAAAACTTTACAACATGAGATAGAATATCATTCTGAAATCAAAGTCCAACACTTTCAATCGCCTACAACGCGAGAACAAAGAGACATCTTTCAAAAAAATCTTTTACCAAATGTTAAAAATTTGAAAAGTTGTGCATTGTCTTGGGAAAAGGACTTTCATAAGGAACTTGGATTGATGAAGGTCGTTTTCGAGAAAACAGAAACATCTATTTCTAACACTAAACGTAAAAAGAAACTGTTGAGAAAAGATGTTGATCGACTCTTGGAAGATGTCATCTGTGTGATGTCCATAATTTTGTGCTATTGAATTCTTTGTCATATGCATTTGATTATATCTCTGCTGATACTGTTGATTCTGTGGTAAATGTTGAGAACACTGATAATGTGCTTCAGATCGAGTCCTTAAAAGTTGAAAACAAACGATTGTCAAACTAACTTTCAAATGCAATACGTCGTTTTAATTGGTGTCAAAAAGATATTCACGATCAACAACTTGCTTTTCAACACAAAATCGCCCAGTTGCGTGCAAAATCTTCTGATCCTAAAATTGAGCAACTGGATGATCAAAACGTGTCTTTTAAGTGTCAAATCTCAAAATATGAACAAGAACTTGTAAAAGTTAAAAAGGAATATGGTGTCATATTTGATTTACTCAAAAAGACTCGTGATGAAGCATCAAATGAACTTGATCATTATCTTGCACACACTAAAGAAGTTATGCATTTTGCTGGTAACATTCGCTCTGAAAATCAAGATCTGATTCACACTATCTTCAAGTTAAGAGAAATGTTAGGAAAGTATGAACAACTTCCGCCAACCATCATTAAGAGATTAGCCCCAGTAACACTTAGTACTCATGAACCTAGAATCACTGCTGCCAAATCACAAGTTGCTAACGTGCTTCCTTCTACTGAAACAGGACTAGTTGCGTCTTTTCCAAACGTCCGCACTTCACAGCCTAGGCGCACTACATCGAAGAATAGGAAGTTGCGACCTAAGAAAAGATCACTAAGGAATGCTAAAGTAGAAGAACACCCTAGGACTATGAATAAGACTCACATTGCTTCCACTATAGATATTGCGTCTGGCACATGTAATAGAAATAGTGATGTAACGCATGCTAAACCGTTAAGTACTTTTGATATTCAGTCTGATGCACCTTGTGTTATTTGTCGTAAAAGTATGAATTCTGATTGTCATGATAAATGTGTTGCTAAAGCTATCATCTCTCGTTTAAAGAATCCTAATAACCGGAATACCTCTAGACCCACTAATCTTTCTAAGTCTGTGCTTGGTAGACCGCCCTCTTTAGATTCTAAGAAACGCATTGCTGTCCCTGTAGCTCTAGTTTCACCTCCTAGGAATGTAGTACCACCTAGTGCATTCACTAAGACTAAAGCAAATACTAGTTGGAGATGGCAGAAATGGATATATAACACACTAGTATTTAAGTGGATACCTAAAGCTATTGATGTGTGTATATCTACTATAACTGCTACGGAACCCTCTAACATTTCGGGTTCCACATCTACTTCTATTCCATCTGTGTCGTCTGTGTGTAATGCAGGTGATACAGATCATTCTCTGGATTGTTGATAGCGGATGTTCCCGACACATGACAGGCAACCTTAAACTGTTATCAAACTTTATTTCAAAGTTCATTGGCACTGTCAGGTTCGAGAATGATCACTTCGCAGCTATCATGGGCTACAGAGACTATATCAATGGGAACATCGAAATTAGCAGGGTTTATTATGTGGAAGGCCTCGGTCATAATCTGTTTTAAGTAGGTCAGTTCTGTGATGGAGATTTGGAGGTTGCTTTCAGGGAGAAAACTTGTTTCATTCGTGATCTACAACGAAACGACCTTATGTCTGGCTCGCGTAATTCAAGTCTTTACACTATCTCTATGCAAGACATGGTTGCTTCTTCTCCCATCTGCTTACTTTCAAAGGCAACATCAACAAAATCCTGGCTATGGCACCGTCGTCTCTCACATCTAAACTTTCAAACCATCACCAACCTTGCTCGACACAAACTAGTTGAAGGACTCCCACGATTTCGGTATTCTAAAGATCACCTTTGCTCAGCTTGTGAACAAGGCAAAAGCACTCGTGCTCACTTTCCTTCAAAGGTGGAACACAGTTCTCAGCATGTGCTTCATCTTCTTCACATGGATTTTTGTGGCCCGATGCGCGTGCAAACGATCAATGGCAAACACTACATCTTTGTAATTGTTGATGACTATTAACGCTGGACTTGGGTCTACTTTCTTCGAAGCAAAGATCAAGCTCCACAGATGATCATCACCTTTCTCACGAAAATACAAGTTCAGCTACGAAACACCGTTCGACTAATCAGAACAGACAGAGGCACTGAATTTGTTAACCAAACTCTTCGTGAATTTTATGAGAAAGTGGGAATTCAGCATCAGACATCTATTGCACGTACACCAGAACAAAACGGAGTTGTTGAAAGACGAAACCGAACGTTAGTGGAAGCTGTAAGAATAATGTTAATCAATGCTAAACTTCCAGATTACTTATGGGCAGAAGCTGTATCTACTGCATGCTATACTCAAAACCGTTCTATGATTACAAAACACCACAACAAAACACCTTTTGAGCTTGTCCACAACAGAAAACCGAATCTCAAACACTTTCATATCTTTGGATCTTTTTACTATCCGAATAATGATCGTGATGACTTTGGAAAGCTCAAAGCAAAAGCTGACATTTGAGTCTTTATAGGATGTTGTGATAATTCTAAAGGTTTCCGAATCTGGAATCGTCGAACAAAGGAGGTTATGGAAATGATTCATGCTCATTTTGATGAACTCACGGAAATGGATTCTGAGTATAACAGCTTAGAACCCGGTCACAACCACTTAAACTTTCCCCAAACCCCATCATCAGCTGAACAAAGCCCCCAGCTTACTCGTCAACAAATGGAAAGGTTATTTGCTCCGCTGTTCAATGACGATATTGATGAACGTGCTCCAGGTGTATCCGCTGTTTCCGCTGCTCAACCTGATAATACTCTTATACCTGATACACCTGCTACAACAACTACGGTTGAAGAAGCACCACCAGTTGACTCCAACACAATGGTTGAACAAACCGCTTCCAACAATGATGAACCGGCTGATGATGTTCTGAATGAAGTACCCCCACCTGCAGATTTTGATCCAAATGCGTTCTTCAACCCGTTTGCAAATGAGACTGCTGCACCAGATGTCGCAGAATCATCAACAAACCATTTGAATCCTCAGAATCTGCACAATGTATACCAACATCAACCCTCCACACATAGATGGACAAAAGGCCATCCTCTGGAAAATATTATTGGCAACCCGAATCAACCAGTCGTTATAAGACAACGTCTTCACTCAGATGGTGAACATTGCATTTTGCACTCACTGTCCTGCCAATCGAACCAAAAACATCAAAGATGAAATGACAAAAGACAACTGGATTGAATCCATGCAAGAAGAACTCAACCAATTTAAACGTCTTGAAGTATGGGAACTGGTTGAAAGACCAACATGAGTCTACGTCATTGGTCTCAAATGGATTTGGAAAAACAAATTGGATGCTGAAGGACATGTTATCATAAATAAGTCACGTCTGGTGGCTAAGGGTTATCGTCAGGAAGAGGGTATTGACTTTGAAGAATCTTTTGCTCCGGTTGCTCGTCTTGAGGTTGTTCGGATATTTCTCGCGTTCGCGGCTCATATGAATATGACGGTCTATCAGATGGATGTCAAAACTGCGTTTCTCAATGGACAACTTAAAGAAACGGTTTATGTCAGCCAACCAGGTGGATTCGTTGATCCTGAGTTTCCGAATCACGTCTACAAACTGAACAAAGCTCTGTATGGTCTCAAACAAGCTCCTCGGGCATGGTACGATAAGCTATCATCTTTCCTCATTGCTAATAATTTCACCAAATGTTCGGTTGACCCAACTCTTTTTATACAATATCACGGGCCACATATCTTAATTGTTCAAATTTACGTGGATGACATCATTTTTGGGTCTACACATAAAAAGTTTTCAATCGCTTTTGCAAAACTAATGAAGAAAAATTTTTAAATGTCCATGATGGGTGAACTCACGTTCTTTCTTGGACTGCAAGTTCATCAATCACCCCGTGGTATTTTCGTGAGTCAGTCCAAATATGCCCTTGAATTGTTAAACAAATTTGGAATGAAAACCTGTGACACCTATGCCACACCAATGGCTCATACCAAGAAGCTAGACGCTGATTTACATGGGAAATTGGTGGACCCTACAAAATACCATAGTATTATTGGGTCTCTCATGTATCTAACAGCTAGCAGACCTGATATTGTCTTTGCCGTATATCTTTGCTCGCAGTCGCGACCAACTGAAACCCAACTCTCTGAGGCTAAAAGAATCCTCCGATACATAAAGGAACCATTAACTTGGGGATCTGGTATCCGAAGGATTTTGGTTTAGAACTAATCGCTTTTTCAGACGCTGACCACGCAGGATGCTTAGACTCACGGAAAGTACTTCAGGAGCTTTACAATTTCTTGGTGATAAACTAGTGTCATGGCAATCGAAGAAGCAGGATTGTACATCGCTGTCCTCAACCGAAGCAGAATATGTAGCCATGTCGGCGTGTTGTGCTCAAGTCATTTGGATGAGAACACAACTCAAAGACTATGGTTACGTATTTGACAGAATCCCGATGTACTGCGACAATCGGAGTGCCATTGCGATCTCGTGCAACTCAGCCAAAGACTCGAAATCAAAGCACATCGATCTTCGATATCATTTCATCAAGGATCACGTGGAACAGTGGTCTGTTGAATTATATTTATTGGGTACAGAATACCAATTGGCAGATCTTCTCACCAAAGCCTTGCCTCCCGCTAGGTTTAATGAGTTGGTCCACCGGATTGGTATGAGGTGTTTGACTCAAGAGGAATTGGATGACCTCCTAAAACAGTCTTAAAAACCTGTCAAACACCAAAATATCTTTCGTAAATAAATTTTTCAAAAAACAAAATACAAAAATATAAAACCTGATAAAACAACAAAAATATTCTTCTATATACTTTTCTGTCAACATGGCAAGTACATTTCTTCCGTCAACACTTTAATCTTTCAAAATTCAGAATTTTTCCGATCAAGTGTTGAGGGGGAGAATACAAAGATTTAACTGTTTCAAAACATCTGTGTACTTGCATGTTATCATATCTCGGTTGTTTCTCTTATCAATGGTGGTAAATTTTCTGGTTCAATGACACTCCTCGGACTAAAATTAATAACCTTTCATCATTTTTCTTAAGTCGAGGGGGAGTGTTGATGAGTGTATAAATACTCATCATTTTTGGTTAAATCTGAACTGCAAAACACTTAAAAATGCTCAGAAATGCATCAAAATACTGAAAATATTCCAAAATTGCATTCTATATATTTCAGATGCAAAATGTTCAAAATCAAATGAAAAATGAGCTAAGTTTGCATAATTGGCAGTTTCAGTCCCCCAAGTTTCAAATTTTGTCAAAAATAGTCCCTGAGCCCTTAATTTCAAAAGAAAAATCACCAAAGGTCCTTTTAAAATCATAAGTTGTCAAATTTAGTCCTTTGGTGAAAATGTCAAAAGTTTTGAGAAATTACAAAATTGGTCCTTCAAGTTTCAAATTTGGCAAAAATGGTCCTTGGAAATTTTGAAAATGTCAAGTTTAGTCCTTATACTATTGGAGCTTGTCACTTTTAATCCCTTGGAGCAACTTTGCAAATTGGCAGTTTTGGTCCCTTGAATTTCAGAAATTGCACATTTAGTCCTTGTTTATTAACCCCTAAACAATTGGGCCTTGTCAAAACACTTGTGACCCTGCCATAACCAATTGGACCCCCTGTTTTGACCCCCCCCCCCTTATAATATTTACCCACTGGTCAAACCAAGCCAACCCGCCAAAAGTCTTTCTTCCCCACTTGCTCCCCTGCAAAACCCAGACACAACCCATTCCCCCAGCTCCCATTCCCCCTCCTTGTCCCCTCCACCTCAACACAAAACAAGAAACAATTAATGCTTCATCCTCCTAAACACTCAATCTAATCCCAGTTGCAATATCCATTTTGGCGCCAAATTTCATCAAACGGCTTAAATTGAGTCAAAGCATCCAACGGCCAAATTTATTGGTGGGAAAGGTTCAGAGTACAAGTGGAAGCACTTTTGAAGTATAAATAAGTGAAGAAAGAGAAGCAAGGAAGGAAGTAGTGTAATTTAGTTTTAGCTTATGTCGTTTTAATTTTTCCAAGTTTTCCAGTTTATCTTTAAGCTTTCAAGCATTTTGTAATAAAACCTGTGTGTAATAAAAATATAATTTCAGTTTCAATTTCAAGTTTTATGTACGAATTCAGTTTATACCATTTTTAAGCTAAAATTCTCAAATCAGCTTAATGTTGTTGTTATTGTTGTTAAAGAACCTATAAGCTCATATAATCTCATTATATAGCTTCTGAGAGCTTTTAGTAAGCCTAAAACTTTGTTTAGAATCAAAAACAGAAAATTCACAAAAATCAAGAAAAATTAGTGAGAAAATAAAAAAATCTATGAGCAATGATCAAGAAACTGGTGCAGAGCTGAATTTGGATTGCTGTGGGTTATAGAGCTTCTTGGGAAGCAATAGGGTGTGATCTCAATCCTCAGTTCCCTGTTTTGTGCCTAAACTCAATTTGTAAGCTATTCCTTTGAAATTTGCAATATATAGTATAAGTGTTCAAAAGTTGCTAATTCCAGTTTTATCCTGTCTCATTATAGTTAGTATAAGTTAATTAACGGCTTTCTTGGTATAAATACTTGTTTTAGTATAAAAAGCTTCAAAACAGTGTGTTTAAGTGGTGTTTGGATTTGCTCAGTAAAGCCTGCTAGAGGCAAGTTTTGTGGTTGTTTATTGTTGTTATAAGTCATGTTTGTATCTAATAGTTCAATTCAAGCATAAAAATTAGTCCTAGTTAGTAAAAAATCAAAATAATCTTAATCTCATTCTTAACAGTTCACTGTTAGGATTTTTCAATGCAAATCTCATCACATTAGCTTATAACTTGATATAGTAGCCTAATTTCATCCTACAATAGCTTAATATAACATATTTAGTAACATAGGATCATTAGAATCTCAAATTAGTCAAACTGCATGTGTTATTAAAAAGTCAAAATTTTCATTACCTCGTTTTTGAATAAACTTTGGAATTTTACTGTGTGTTTAATAATGAGATTTAGCTCATAAGCTTCTAGGAAATTAAAATATAGCTGCTAAAATAAATTAGAAAAATACTAGTTTAGTTTTAATCAGCTTATAGAGTGCTTTTTAATTAGCTTATTGTGAGTGCCTGTTCTGAAAAAGTGCCCTGTGCACCAGTTTCATAAGCTCAATCAAAAGCTCACACAGAGCTTAATTGTTGTTCAAATCATGTGATACTTGGTTCTTTGGAAATCCAACCAAGCCATCTTGAAGTCTCAAGCTTGGTTTTTCATTTTCTAGCTTGTTTGCTAGGGCTGCAATAAGCTCTAATCTTGTCCCATTTTTGTGTTTAGCATAAGTGCTTATTTGTTTATTATTAGCTTATCAGTGTGCTTATCTGTATCTTTTAGCTTCATTTCAGTTCATCTAGCTTGTTTGCATCTTTATTGAGCTTTTGTTTCAGCTTGTGAGCTTGTTTGAGCTTATTTCACCAAAATAAGCTCTTAAGCCCACTGTTTGCTCATAAGCTCACTCAAACTGCTTATTTTAAGTTTGTAAAATTTTTGTGTTTGTTAAAGTTTCATATAATTAGTATTTAATTAGTTTTCAAAAAGAAAATCTAGAAAAACATCAATTTAAAAATAGTGATAGCGTTTATTTAATAGTTTTAGCTTTTTTGATTTTTCTTTTCAGCTTATTATTAAGCAAATCCAGTTTTTATATTTTTCTTAGTTTTCTGTCACCTTAAGTTATTTTTAGAAAAGGTTTCATAATTTTCCTAATCTGTTTAGTATTTATTAGAATTTTAAATAGTTAAAAGTATTAAATAATTAGTAATAAATAATTAAAAAGCATAAAAAATATCTTTTCAGTTTTAAAATTAGTTTTATCATATTTTAGATTTTTACAAGTTAAAATTTCATTTTTCCAAGTTTATTTTATATTTTCTAGTATTTAAGTGTATTTTAAATAGTAATTAATTAGTAATAATTAGATAAAAAGTGTAAAAAAATATATTTTTAATTTTAAAATTAGTTTCATAATATTTTAGATTTTTCTAAATCATAATTTTATTTTTCTAGCCTTATTTTGTATTTTCTTTTATTTTAGGTTATTTATAAATAAGTTAAAATAGTTTTTAATTAATAATAATTAAATAAATAGTTGTAAAAATAATTTTCTTTTTCTAATAATTTTATTTTATTTTTAGGATTCTAAAAATGTTATTTTCATATTTTTAGGTCTTTTATTTTTTAGATCTCACTTTTTATTTTTTACGTATATGTAGTTTTTAAACGTACGTTTTACGTTTCTTTTATCTGATTGTTGTGTTTTCCAATTCTGTTTCCAATCTCATTCCAATCAATCAGTAGTGTAATATTCAATCCATTCTAATCCTTACTGATCACTATCCTTAGTGATCATTCTATCATCTGATCAAGTGTTTACACACCATTGAGTCTCCGTGGGACTTAACGACCCGAGAATTCATTATATTCTCTGATCTTCATTGTATTGGTTTCTGAGCAGGTTTAAGTTTATTACGGTTAGTCATTCACAAGTGGCTAGCTTGAGTGATTAAGCTTGACTGTGTTTTCAGCTCCAATCAAATTTTGGCGCCGCTGCCGGGGAGGCTTTAGCGTGTGTTAAACCTTTTTCAGACCCATTCTTGCACATATACCATCTTTTGTAAA
Source organism: Chrysanthemum makinoi (assembly GCA_910596185.1). Taxonomy (NCBI): domain Eukaryota; kingdom Viridiplantae; phylum Streptophyta; class Magnoliopsida; order Asterales; family Asteraceae; genus Chrysanthemum; species Chrysanthemum makinoi. The sequence goes on from OU343224.1 coordinate 301,104,033, forward strand.
AAGTTTTTTGTAAAGTTATCAGAAAATCCAAAAATTTCATTAACACTTTTCCTGAAGTGTTAACAACACCAAAAATATTTTCATTCTTTGTTTTTATAGCATGTTTTTCAAAAATCCAAAAAAATCCATCCTTTATCTTCAAATCTGTTTAATTCTCCATTCCTTATCCTCTATAACCGTTTAATTCTTCATCTCTTATCCCTCTTATCCGTTTAATTCTTTATGTCATGGTTTTCGACATGTTCCTGGTGTGGAGGTCCATTTAACGGTGGAAATTGTCGGTGATGTACCAATGTGAGTTTCGGAGACAAGTTTGTCGGTAATCCCGATCCCATTTCAAATAATGAAACACCCGATTTTTCCTACCTACCTCCACAGCCCCAATACGAATCCTACTCATGCGAGTTTTGTGGGAATGATTCTCATTACGGTTTTGATTGTCCACCACGGGTCCCGCTTGTCTATGAGCCAGAACCATGTTACAATCAGAACTTTGGTGAAAGTTATTTTCCCAATTATCTCTGTTGTGAGAATTGCGGGGGTCCTCATGCGACTTTTGAATGTCAACCGATGAATCAAAATTTTCACAATTCAAATTCTCCCGGTTTTGACAATTTCCAACCCCCACAGTATTCCATCATTCATCATCATGATAAAACTATTGGAGAATTACTAGCTGAAGAACGAACGGCTAATCCTAGTACTCAGACTTCCGAGCCTTCACAGCATATCAATGATTACGAGGAGTGTAATCTTCCACAAAGTTCTGAAGAAATACGCATTCGAAAGAAACTACAAATGAAAAGAATGGTATGTAAGCTTCAGCAGATGAATATAAGAATCCGATATGATGACGATGATGATGAGGATACTATTCAAATGAGGAAATATTATGAGGACGACGAGGAGAGTGTTATTCTTTTGAAAAATATCATTTCTCAACTCCCTCAGTCTATTGCAATCACACCTATCTTACCTATTATTGCTTCCAAAGACTCTCTCATAATGGAGGATGATCATCTCAGCACTATTTCGGAAACGGAATCATCAAGTGTTGAGGATCTTATCCCAATCCCAAGTGAGTCTGAGGATATATCCGATAGTGATTGTGATTTGCCTTTTTGTGATTCTCTTGACATTTCTGAGGTTACTTCCGGGATTTTCTCAAATCCTCTTTTTGAATTTAATAATGACTACACTTTTGGGAAAGTAAATCCTCTTTACGATGAAATGTCTAAGGCCGATACAGAGACCATCACGGAAGTGGTGGAAATTGCTAGCTCTCAGAGCAAACCACTTGTCCCACCTCTGTATTCTAACTTATCTCTTCCATCATGTGATGACGATTCTATCCTAACTGATGAGATTCATGATCCAAAAATCATGAATTCCCCTTCTGATAATGAGGAGTTAGTCATGATTTTTATCATGATTTTCTTTCTTTTCTTCACATATGGTGTGACTTCTCATTCCCTTTTCTCCTTCGGGAATGAGGACACTATTTTTGATCCCGGCATTTTCATTTATCATTTTTGAGCCGGTTCTATCTATATCTCATCGGTGTGGAACTTTCACGTGCTTCAAATGTTTATCCAAACATCTTGAATGAAAGTCCGATGGAGATTGTCTCTTCCACTTACTTCCCCATGAACCAATTAATTCGGGGTCGAGTCAAGCTAGCGACTCGGTAATCAAAAACAGTAGCTAAACATGGGTTTTCACCCGTGTGTCCCACCCTAGTGTGGGGGAGTTGCCCCACATGTTGTGTATATATAAGTTTTCATATAAAAAAAAAAAAAAAAAAAAAAAGCTTTCATAATAATGGCCGTAATATTTCCCTTTTACGTTCTTTGTTTCGGCATAACCGCCGGTACTTTGAATATTGAGGGCAATATTCATTTCTAAGTGTGGGGGGGAATTCTCACGAATTTATCATGTATTATCCACCCAATTCCCCCGTTTTTGGCCAAAATTTTTTTGGAATAAGTGTTTTTTACTTATTCATCATATGGTAATCAGTCCGCCATGTCTAAAAAACAAAAGGATTGGCTAATCCAGAGCAAACTCTTGGTAAAGATATATATCAAATCCGTTTATGGCTTGCAATTTGCCCAAAATTGTATGGTATTCAACTCACCATATCCTAAAAAGTGAAGAGTTGGCTAGCCCGCAAGTTTATGGCTTGTGGTAAAGGCAGTGGAAAATCCATAATCGGTATTCAGCTCACCAAAGATAATACTGATAATTTATCTAAGAGTTGGCTAGTCCAGAGCAAACGGCTTCTGGTAAAGACAAATCAAATCCGTTGGAAGCTGGTGGTTTGCTCAAAATCACATGGTTATCGGTGTACCATGGTTCTTACTTGAACTGAAACATTTGGCTACTCCAGAAGTAATGGCTTTTGGTAAAGAGATTCAAATCCATTAAGTTTTTCTCAAAAGATTGCTATGGACTAGCAATAGTTTAGTGTGGGGGATTGATGAGTGTATAAATACTCATCATTTTTGGTTAAATCTGAACTGCAAAACACTTAAAAATGCTCAGAAATGCATCAAAATACTGAAAATATTCCAAAATTGCATTTTATATGTTTCAGATGCAAAATGTTCAAAATCAGATGAAAAATGAGCTAAGTTTGCATAATTGGCAGTTTCAGTCCCCCAAGTTTCAAATTTTGTCAAAAATAGTCCCTGAGCCCTTAATTTCAAAAGAAAAATCACCAAAGGTCCTTTTAAAATCTTTCTTAAAATCTTTGTTTGGAAACCAAAATGGAAGTTAAATGGCTTTGTTTGAAAAAGGAAAAGGTGGAGGGACCAAAAATGTCAAAATCTTAAAATTATCTTAAATAAAAACACCTCCCACCTACCTTTAACTTCACATTTATTACTCTTAACCTAAAACATCCTACGCATAGAAATCGTTCAAGAAATCCGTGCTTTAGATCATCATTTTGTAAGTGTTTTCATGATCTTAACGATAATACAAGCTAAGATTTTGAATTTCAAGCAAATCCTACGGCTAAAACGTTAGTTATGCGTGATTATGTGTTCTACACATAAGCGTATGAACACACAATCAATGTGAGTGTGTTTTTGGTTGAAAAGAAAGTGTCAAAACGTGTTTTTAACAACAAGGATACTATTTTTACCCTCTAAATCCACCCAGAAACACGAATTGATGGTTTTTGAATATTAGGGTTTATGAGTCGATTTGGGTGTTTACAAATGTGCAGAGTTTTGTTCAAAAAGGTTGTTGTGTAATGTTTATATGATGATGAATTGATGATTTCCAAGCTCTATAACCACCCAGAAACTCTAAATGATTAAAAATTTGGAATTAGGGTTTAAAGTTCATAAGTTTGGGCATTTTTGATTCTCCACGATTTAGATGTTATAACTTGGTTTATAGACTCTCACAACATCTTAGAACTACCAGAAATTGTTTGGTGCAAATCCCATGGCTAGAAATTATACGCGTAATTCATAACCCTTAGGGTTTTGACCTACGCGTATGACTTTCTACTCATAACTGTTTAACGAATGTTCATGCCATGATTTGTTATTAAAATGAACTTTTGTGTTAATATTGATGATTTGATGAATTTATTTCAGGCTTGCTACGCTTAAAAATTCAGAATCAAGGTCATTTGAATCTCTACGCATAAGGATTACCCTACGCGTAGTCATGTTATGCGTAAGAATAATTCCTACGCATAACTATTACGCATAAGGTTCTACAATGGGACTAGGCGTATCCTGTGAAGGATATGCGTAAAACAGGACCTCTACGCATAAGGTCTACTCTACGAGTAAGCCTTACGCGTAAGGTATAAATACCACGCTCTACGCGTAATCTCTACGATAAGGTCCCTTTCCTACGCATAACATTTCTTACGCGTAAGTTAAGATCCTACGCATAAGCTTTTCTTCGCCTATGTATGTCATTAATGTTACGCTAACTTTGCCAATTCTCGCCTATGCCTTGATTGACCTTCATTATGAATTGTTACGTGTACAAACTTGTTAATAAACTTATCATAACGTCACGAATCCAATAATGTCACTAATAAACTTAAACGTTTGATATGTTATGAACAATAAGTGATAACATAAACTTTAAAACTTAAAGTTAACTAACTCACGAAACATTTCACGACGTCATTGGTCTATTGGACTAACAAGTGACTTAGGACTCGTAACAATTATTGACATTGTACATTCAATAACTAGACAATAAGACCTTCTGTTGACTAACATTATGTCTTTCGATATGTTGGTTCTTTTGGCTAATGTTATTTCAGATCACGACATGGCTGAACAAATGAATGTGGATGCATCAGAAGTTCTTACAATTGCTGATATCTTTCCAGAGGGTTATCCGAGAAAGATTGGAAAGAACAACCTTAGGGTTGATGTTAGGAATTAGAAATTCCAGGTATTAAAGAGTCGGTCACCTCATGTATATGTTATCGTTAGAAAGCTCGTAGTCGTAGTTATTTCTAGCTAAGTAGTATTTAGTTATGTAACACGCGTGGAGGACGGACGGTCTTTACCCACTGTATGCCTGTTCGATCCACTGTGTGGCGTTTTATGTAAGACTATAATTTCTCTCCTCCTGTAGAGAGTTAGAGCTTATAATAATATCTTTCACTTTCTCTCACTAAGTTCCCTAAACCTCTAACTTTTCTCTCTAGAACTCACCATTATACGCCCACTTTGAGTTATGATATGATGTGTATGTGAAATCCAATATCCTACAATTGGTATCAAGAGCCATGGTTAGATCATATCTTGCACATCTTTGGATTTCTAGTGGTTTTTAGGTGGTTTTTGAGTTTGAAAAAGTTTTGTGGTTTGTGCATCATTTGGTTGATTTCTTGTGTTAAAGCTTGGATTTTGTTGGTACTTTTATGTTTAGAATCATCACAAGTGTTTAGGTTTTCATTTGGTAAGCTTGAATCATCTTGGTTGGGTTGTTTTTGGATTGAAAAGTGATGTTTGTGAAGTTTTCTTGCTAGCGACTTGACCTACGGATTTTTTTTCTTAGTAGCGACTTGCTTTACAATTTTGTAGCGAGTTGCAGTTATTGGAGCTAGCGACTTAGGCCTAGCTTAATGTAGATAAGTAGTGTACTCTCCACTACTGTAATGACTGTGTTAGCGACTTGGTATGTAGCGAGTTGCTATTTAGCGACTTGATTCCTTAGCGACTTGTATCTTAGCGAATTGCTACCAAAATTTCGCTAGCGACTAGAGGCTTAGCGAGTTGCTATTTAGCGACTTGTCTTTTGTTTAGCGACTGGGACTTTAGCTTAACTTAGTGGAATAGCTAATTAGAAGATAGCTTACTTGGTGCATAATTTTCTAGCTTACTTGAGTGATTTCTTTTACGGTTTTCTCTTGATTTAGTAAAATCCCGTGAAAGAATCTATTTCCGGTTTAATCATAGAGTTATAAAATCCCGTTTAATTTATCATCATGTCTACCAACGTTCTACAATCATCTCCACTGCTGCCAGGATGTTCAAGCAACTGGTTCAGATACTCGCCCACCCATGCTTGACAGAACTGACTACGATTCTTGGGCTCAACGAATCGGATTGTACTGCCTTGGAAAGGAAAATGGTGTCAACATTCTCAAATCCATTGATGAAGGACCGTATCGAGTTGAGACAACTAGAGATGTACTTGATATTGCTGAAGATGGAACTCTGATTTACGGAATGGACAGACCAAAGATGTATGATGAGCTTGATGATAAGGAGAAAAAGAGATTCGATGCGTGATATCGTGGCTTAACATTGTTCTTCAAGGTCTTCCTAAAGACATCTACAAGCCGATCATCACAACACAAGCAAAGGCAGATGGGATAATGTCAAGATGCTTCTCGTGTTCAATTAACTATGGAAGACAGAGAATCACAACTCTATGACGAATTTGAACACTTCAAGATGAAACCGGATGAGAGTGTCTATGAGTACTATGTGAGATTTCATAAGTTGGTGAATGATATGAGGAACATCAGAATGACTATGCCTAACATTCAACTGAACTCAAAATTTGTGAACAACATGAACCCCGAATGGCACAAGTTTGTCACCTCTGTAAAGCTCACTAAAGGATTGAAGAATACAAACTATGAGCAACTCTATGCCTTCCTCCTTCGGAATGAGAGACATGCTATGTTTGAAAAATGATTCTTAATCAGCCTAAAACCAACCAGGAGAGACAAGCTCATCTAATGACTCAACTGCCTTCTACTCAAACATCAGAATCTCAACCAAAGCCTCACAAGTCATACCCATGGGCAATGGTAATCACAAACTCATTCCTGATCCCATGTTCAAACAAGCCGATGCCATGCACACGTGGGTAACTTCATTAATCAACTAGCTCTTCCGATTAGTCAAAACATGAATTCTCTCCCACAAACCAACAACAACCTCATAACAGCATCTAACCCACACAATCAAGCTATTGTTAAAGATGGAGGATCGTTATGGTGCAACCAGTTCAGGAAAGACAGATGATCGGGGAAGAGGTGGAGCTGGTAGAGGTTATGTTGGTAATCAGAATCGAGGAAGGAATGGTAATCCAGGTCAATCTAAGCCGATCAAATGTTATAACTGTGGAGGTGAGGGACACATTGCAAGGAACCGCACATCTCCAAACGCCCACATGAATGCTGATTACTTCAGAGATAAGATGCTGCTTGTACAAGCTCGTGATAATGGTGTTGCAACTTTGGATGAAGAGGAGTTGTTGTTTCTTGCTGAGGGCAATGCCAAGACCTATGATGCGATGTGGATGAGCAACCTACTCAGAGATAGGTCACAATCATCGAATGCCTTTCAAGTCACCGCTGATTGTGATGCATACGATTCTGATGTGGATGATGGACCTACTGCACACACAATTTTATGGCTAGCATTTCTCCAATGGTTTCTCCCAAGGTCTCTTCTTCACCACAAGCTGGCCCATCCAAAGACAAACTCATCTCAGAGGTACTAAAACTATATGATGATGCTGATGTGCAAAAGATGCATGACAAAGTACCATCAACTGAAACTATTGAATCAAATATTGAAAATATGGGTAATATCAATGTTGTCCCATATGATCAATATGTGAAACAAAGTGAAAGTGAAGTTGTACCAAGTGATGCATCTTCGCAGTAAAAAATGACTATGTTTTTGATGAATACAATCGCATGTACCCCTGATGATTCTGTAGTTCAACTAAATGCCTATAACGAACGTGTTGCTATTTATGAACAACGTGCAAAATTTGAGTTGACCACTCGTGAGCAAGAAATGGATGACCAAGTGCGATAATCATTAGAAAAAGTCATTTTAGAGAAGAAGTATTAAAACAAGAGTTAAATTCCTTGCAAGAAAAGCTTTCTAAAACTGCTAAGCAAAAACAAGAACTTCAAGAAAATGTGAAAATGCTTAAGCAAGAATTTAATGCAAAGGAATCAAAACTCTTGAAAGATTTTTCTAATCTGAAAACTTTGAAAAACAAACTTGAAAACAAGTTGTAATGCATACAAGGTAACACCATTCAGATCGCCACATGATCACTAAGTATAGAGTTCTAAGCGATAAGCATAGTGTTCCCATTATAGATAAACCCAACCCTGAGTACGGAAGATAGCAAAAGCATCTCAAAAAGTGATCTATGATGGCAATGAGATTCTTAAACCTAGACAAAAACCTAGTTATACTGAGTGCAATGAGGAAGATAAGAAATTAGATGAAGTCACTAGGGAGAAAATGGATAAGAAACTCAACAATCCTACATGTAAAGAGAAAAAGTAATTATCACTCCCCATGATTACACTAAGGAGAAAATTGATCTCCCTTAACATGTTCAAGCCTCAAACTTCAATTACCAACAAGTGTTTTTGGAAAATGGAAATAGCATAAAGCAGGTAGAATATTGTTGCAAACAAACCCTCCTTAGGAAAATGCCGGCAGCGACTGTGTATCCTCCAAATACACCAATGCATTTAGTTCCTAGAACAATTGCCACTAAAAGCAAGACCTTAATCACCAATATGTTATCTTTCAATTATTTGTTGATTTTGAGAAAACTTGTAAGAAAAGGATCACACCCACCGGTATAACTAAAGGGGAAAGGGGTTTTGAGCAAACTAAAGAATGCTATTTAACTGAGATCATGCCTTTCTTTAAACAATTAAAAGGTCAATTTGAGAGTCTTAAAAAGGGATGGATTCGATATTAAAGAATGGAAAAGGAATTTGATGCGATGATTGTTGAGTTTAGTGATTATGAGCGAAAATCAAAATATAATGAGATTGAGAGGAAGAACTTGCATACCTTGAATGAGAATCTTATTTATGAATGTATTGCTCAAGATGTGTTTTACTCTGCTACAAATTGTTCCATTAATGCTTCTCAATTTCATGAATTATTTGTTGCCCTGAAAGTCTCCCATGATCGTGTCATTGAGCTTGAAAAAACTAATTCTAAACTAAGTGATAAAATTGAACAGGATGATCACGATAATTTGGTAAAACATTTTTCTAAGCTAGAAGTTGAACATTTTGATTTACAACTAAAATATCAACATCTTAAAGAAAATGTTAAAACCTCAAACATCAAGATATCCTCAGATGTTCCGAGTTTGTTGAAGTTTTTGAATTAACAAACGTGATGAAGAGATTCAAGCTCATCGTAACACGATCAGAAAGTTGAAAGCCCAAATCTCTCAATTAAAGGGTGAAAAGAACAATGTGATTGGCTCCCAAATGCCTCCTCCTTTAGATTCTAAGAATTCTCATATTTTTCATCTTCAAAACTTGGTTAATGCTTTACAAAAGGAAAATGAGAGTTTTCTAGAAGAAAATAAAAAGGTCAAACAACATTTCAATGAGTTATTTGAATCAATAAAGGTCACCCGTGACCAAAAATAATGATAAAATAACTCTTTACAAAAGAAATTGAGAATCTAAAGAGAAGTTAAAGGGAAAATGCTACCAATGACTTGTTTTCAATGAGGAGAATGTTGTCAGATCAAAGGTCGTGTTTAGTAATAAATATGCTTTGTCACAGGAAATATGTTCCTCCTCATCTTAGGAACAACAAACTTACTATTCAAACATATTTCTCATACCTTAAGGATAGCCTAGAATGTCTCCGTGAGATCGTTGAAGAGGATAAGTTAGAGAAACCACTTGATAATGCAATTGGTCATGCATGCTTATACGCCAAACGATCTCAAGAACTTGAATGTTAATTACAATATGCCCGAAATCCTTAGGTGAGCAAGTTAATCCCTTGATACCTTGTTCTATGCCTTGTGCCAAGTATGAAGAAAGTTCATTCAATGATATGTTAGTGAATGAGAACTTTAGTGTGCCTTCAAATAGCTCAAATCGTCTTAAGATCAAAGCACTTCTAAACCCACATCAAAATGCAAAAGTAGCAAAACCAACTAATGTTCCCATTCCCTCTACAGGAGTAATCAATGACATTAAAGCAAGCAAGTCAAAGTCTCAAGACAATACAAGGAATGATAGGACCTTGCAAGCTAAGAATGTGCATTGGAAGAAAGTAGAAGATCACCCTAGGAATATTAAGTTTGAGTTGAATAAAACGAATCGTGTTGATTCTAGTACTAGCTATAAGCGTACTGTAATTAATTCGAATTATGCTACTATTCGCAAACCATGTAATGATGACTGCTTGAATTCTGTTGCTAATCATAAATGTGGTGTGAATGTTTTGTCTAATGCTGTCAAATGCCCATTTAAAATTGTTAATGCAAAAAATCATGCTAAGAAGGCTAAAAGGCAAAGACGAAAGATTGTTAGAAAATAGTGGAAACCCACAGGAAGAACATTTAGTAAGATAGGTTATCAATGGATACCTTTTGGCCATAAGGATAATCACTCGTCAAACTGCTAAGACAATGCCCACTAGAAAATGGATGCCTACTGGTAGAACTATCCCTTTAAGAAGTGAACATACTTTGAATAGGTCAAATACTGGACACCAAACATTGCATCTATTCTAATGATTCCATTGCTTCTACTACGAGGTGGATGTTTCTATTTCTGATGTGGTGTTCCAATCACTGTTACTAACCAAATGGAACCCATTCTTGCATGGGATCCCAATTATCCATTATCCATTCTTGTCCATGTGTTCAACTGCAGATCGTTCAAATCGTTTGTGGTACCGGACTCAGTGTTCCAAGCATATGACCGGAGACCGGTCACGCTCATGAACTTCGTGAGCAAATTCATCGGGACAATCGCAGATTCGGGAATGATCGTTTCGGTGCAATTATGGGTTATGGAGATTATGTTGTCGGTGATAGTGTTATCTCCGTGGAAGGTCTTGGTAATAATCTATTCTCTGTCGGTCAATTCTGTGATTCTGATCTAGAAGTAGCCTTCAAAAACATACTTGAAAACATACTTGTTTTGTTAGAAAACTTGATGGTAAGGAACTTTTAAGAGGAACTCGTGGTTCAAATCTTTACACCATCTCTATCGATGATATGATGAAGTCTTCTCCAATCTGCTTGTTGTCAAAGGCTTCAAAAAACAAAGTCATGGTTATGGCATCGTCGTCTCAATCACTTGAACTTCTCAATGATCTTTCCAGAAAGGACTTAAGGTTTACCTCGACTTAAGTATGAAAAGGATCATCTTTGTTCAGCATGTCAATTGGGAAAAGCAAGAAGTATGCCCATAAACCCAAACCTACTAACTTGTCACGAAGTTCTTCATATGATTCATATGGATTTATGTGGACCAATGGGGCGTAATATCTTTGGGAAGAAATATGGGAAGAAATATGTGTTAGTTGTGGTTGATGATTACTCTAGGGAAGTTCTTAAGGACCCCTGACTCATCAAGACCAGCAAAACTTAACAAAACAGTCCGTATCATGGAACTGAGTTTGTTAGTGAATTTTATGAAAGCCAGCCATCGGTTCTACTCTTGTTTTCGAACTCTTGTAGAAGCCGCTAGAACAATGCCGAACTCAAAGGTTCCAATGTTTCTCTCGAAGCTATTGCCACTGCATGCTACACACAAAATCGCTCGATTCACACTGATGGAAAAACTCCATATGAACTTGTCCACAACAAAAAGCCTGTGTGTTTGGTGCATTGTGTTATCCAATGTTTGATGCTAACACATTGGAGTATTTGTAGGATATGAACCAAACAAAAAGGGATACCGAATCTACAACAAAAGAACCCGAAATATCATGATTCACGCTACGTTTGCAATCTCCATCATCAGACCCGCACTTCAAAAAGCGCTTCCATCCAAACTCTTCTCAAGAAACTCCAATGAAGTTAAAGAAATTGTTTCATCCTATGTTCGATGAACTTTATGATCCAAGTACTAATGAGGTGTCGATCCCTACAACAGAGGCTGCTCATATTCTGTGAATGAAGTCAATGTCTCAATATCCTTAAGTCAAGAAGCACCTCACTGCCGATCCTTCTCTCATCAACAAATCCATCAATCAATGAGTGTACATCATGGAGCTGTTTCTGGCACCCTTGATGGAGAGAATCCCTTTGCTACTCCTGAAGATGTTCCATTTGAAAACATATTTGCTCCTGAATCTTCATCGTAAACCATCTTCATCGAGAATCGACTCGCTACTTCCGTTCCTCAACAACAACCACATGAACACCTTAGAAAGTGGACACATGATCATCCATTGGACAACATCATTGAAACCTTCTCGTCTGGTATCCACACGAAAACAACTTGCAACCCATGCCTTATGGTGCTTCTTTAACTCAGACTCTCACTTCTAAGGTTGAACCAAAGATGTTAAAACCGCCATGAATGAAGACAGGTGGTTCAATGCCATGCAAGATGAAATTCATGAGTTTGATCGACTTAGACGTATGGGAATTAGTACCTGCTCCAGATTGTGCTATGATCATTGCTCTAAAGTGGATCTTCAAAGTGAAACTTGATGAAAATGGTGATGTTTTAAAACAAAGATTTGGTTGCAAAAATAAAGAGGAGGGTATTGACTTTGAAGAATCATTTGCTCCGCTTGCTCGTGATTATCGGGCAATAATAAGAATATTCTTGGCTAATGCCGCAAGAACATGAACATGGTTTATCGTCAAGACGGCGTTTCTTAGGAGATCTTAAAGGTATAATACCCAACCCGAAGGCTTTGTGAATCCGAGTCTATCGCTTGAAGAAGGCTCTTTAAAAGCAACCAAGGGCATTCGCTTATATTCAAATTTTTGTTCACCGTGAACATCGTGCAAACATTTACGTTGACGCTCAAATATATGTTGATGATATTATTTTGCCTCGATCCCAATGAATGTGATCGTTTTTCTAATGAAATGGGTTCCAAATTTCAAACGTCAATGATGGGACAAATGTCATTTTTCTTGGGATTACAAATTTCACAAAGTCCCGGAGGCATTTTTCTAAATCAATCTAAATATGCAAATGAGATTTTAAAGAAATTTGGATTTGATTCTAGTGACCTCGTTGACACTCCCATGATTGAGTCGAACTAAACTAGGATGAGGACCACTCAGGGATCATGGTAGACCAAACGAAATATCGTAGCATGATCGGATCCCCGATGTATCTCACAGCCAGTAGACCAGATATTTTATTCGCGTTGTATGCATAGATACCAGTGCCAAGCCTACTAAAAAGCACCTTGAAGCGGTTAAAAGGGTCTTTAGGTATCTCCAAGGAACCATTAACATGGGTCTTTGGTATCCGGGCGACAATCTGGTATGTCACTAACGCCTTTATGAAGATGCCGATCATGTAGGATGTCAAGATACTCGTCCGGCACGCCCGAGGTGCTCAGTTTTTGGGTGATAAGCTTGTGAGATGCTCTTCAAAGAAGCAAATGAGTACTTCTATTTCCTCTACAGAGGTCGAATACATAGCCATGTCATCTTGTTGTGCTCAAATCCTATGGATGAGATCTCAATTATCCGACTATGGCTTTGAATTCAACAAAATCCTCTATCTGTGATAATAAAAGTATCATTGCTCTCTCATGCAACAACGTACAACACTCAAGAGCAAAGCATATCGACATTCGACATCATTTCATCAGGGAACAAGTGGAAAAGGTGTGGTGGAACTCTATTTTGTGAGGACTGAATACCAATTAGCGACATCTTCACCAAAGCTCTTCCTAGAGAACGTTTTGAGTTTATCCTTCCACGCCTTGGTCTAAAGAGTCTACAACCGAAACACTCAAGCCTTCAAGAGGAAGAAGACGAGGAGTAAAGGTCCTTATTCATCTATCTCTTTGTATATATTTATTCAAAAACCAAAATACAAAATTATAAAACCAACAAAAGCAAAGAGAAAAATATAAAACTTTCAAAAAATCCATAAAAATTAGAAAATCTTGAAAAATTCCAAAAAATATTGTTAATTTTGTCATGTTTTTTCTTTATATCTACGTCGTGTTGTTGTCATTCAAAGAATGTCACGGGACTTTAGATGTTCTTTGAATGTACATAGTTTTTGAAAAATATAAAAAAAAAAAATAAAATAAAAAAATGGGAGAAAGAGAAAAATGGTGGTTTATTGTCATTTCAGTGCAAGAACCGCTTTTAAAAGTAAAGAACAGAGTCATGCTTTATCTTATTTTACAAATCTCATGCTCTAATTCTTAAAAATGTTTGTCATCAAAAGGACAAATTTTTCTTTCCAAATATTTTTCTGTCTAATGATTCTTTTGAAAAATATTTGTCATCTAATGAAAACAAAATTGCTTTGAAAATAACCTTGTACTCTATTATTCTGGTATAATCATTTGTGACTTATCATCCGTGTCAAAATATCTTATCTCTCAATCAACAACTTATGTAATTGATTGAGGGGGAGAATGATTTCAATTAAAAGGTTATTTTGAAAGGTCATTTTTCAAACAATTGGCACGTAAATGAGCAAGGTTTATTGTTGAACAATCAAAAAGAATAATGTTTTATTCAGTTGATTCAAAACCTTTGCTAATGTTATGTTTTCAAAAGACAATTATGCATGTTTAAATCAATGGAGTTTAATGTCAATCTGATCCTTATCAGCTTAAAACGCTTTTTTCAAAAGCAAGTAACTATTCTCCTCAAAAGCTCTCAAAATTTAATTTAAATCAATAAGAGATCACATCTCTCAAAGGATTTGGAAAGTGTGATCGGGAGAGAATTTATGATTTAAATTGGATTTAAACTGATAACTTGATGATTGGTTTTATAAGTGTTTAGCAAGCTTTCCTCCGCACATGTGCCAAACGCTTTCAAATTTTCCATGCACATGTTGAGGGGGAGCATCTATCTTAAACCACAAAGATTTGAAACGTGATCAATTTATTTCAATGTGTAGTCTTTTCCTAATATGTGCAAAACATTTTCAAATTTCTATGCACATATGGAGGGGACAACTATTTTGAAAACCACAGCTTTATATTAACTACTCTTAGATGCAAGCCAACCCTCAAAGATGAAAATTATTTCAATTATAAAATGATGCTTGATGCACATGTTGAGGGGGAGCTCTTGTTCTAAAATATCAAAAACAATTCAGGTACAAAATGCTTTGATAATATATCACAAGTATCTGGATTGATTTTAAAATGGTTTTCAATTGGTTCCAATAGCAGATGAACAACACCAAATAGACCGACCAACTTTACTTTATGTATGGTGATATAAGGATGATAAGGTTAGGTATTTGTTCCCATGATCCGCCAGAACCGGAGGGATCTACCCAGGGACAATCCACTAGATAGTGTAGAGTCCTTAGGAATAATGACAAAAGGAGAAAAATGAGAAATGGGAAGAGTGCAGACTGAGACAGAGCTAGTACTGGAATAAACCCAACAAGGTTCTACTTATGAAGTCTCGGTAAGCACTGAAGGGGTTGAAGAATGAAAAAGAATTGAATGTGAAAAGGGTGAAAATAAATAGCCCTCCAATAATTCAACCTTAGGGCAGAAACCGGGTTCAATTCATATGCTACTGGTGGTTATAAGGTAACACTGGTATTGAAGACAAGACATCATGGACCCAGTGGACGACTGCACTACAACTTTCCAAACCACTCAAGTTCCTCTTAAAAGGGCTTGTTTCATTCTCACGGGGAACCGACATTATCTATCGACTTTCTCTTAGAGTTTGTTGATATTGAAGAAGGAGACCCTCTCCCTAGTCTCCGGAATAGGAACCAAAATATGCACAATTGAGTCTAGAGCCACGAGATCATCAATAAATCTCTTTAGGACACTGTCAATGAAGACTCTCTGTTTCACACAATGTGGAAAGAGATATTATATCTTATGAGTCCTACGCATTACCCTTGTGGTATTGCCAGAACATATGAGTGATATGCAATCATATTCACAATCAAGATTGAAAGCCTTCTTGAGCCAACATCAAACAAGCTCCTGGTGGGTGGCATGTGAGATCTATCCAATAGATCAACCATGTGACAACTGAACAGAAACAATGGGGCGATTTAATCTTTTGAATCAATCCTGGTTCAGGTTATGGATTGACGGATACTTTGAAAACCGGCTGTGTTTAAAACTCTTTTCTTTAGCACATCGACTATGTACTCGTATTTCAAAATGAAAGGTGTTTATGATTGATAATTGATTTTCATTAAAACCTTCGTTGTATTGCAAAACAATTTCTATTGAGCAATACACCATTGTTTTCCAAATCTCTTTTCATCAATCGTGAATCTCAATTCGTGGGTTCACTCACTGTGTTGTCTTCTTTGAGACGCCGGTTTGAGAACGGCTAGAACAAAACCCCGTAGGCGTAAAACCCGTCACAATTCGAGAAAATTCGCGCTTTATTGGAATTATACACCTCGATGTTTGCGATCACAAGCCGCATAGCTACTTGTAACTCGATCAATGGGATGACCGTGGAGCATGTCCCACATCAATAATACAACACCAGTGAAAAAAGATGATCAAAGACCTCCACTTTGTGCGCTTTATTACAAGAACAATAATGTAATATCTGTTTTTCATGGTATATGTTTGAGTGACATCCGATTAAAGATCACCGTATAATCGTTTCGCGTAGTTATTTCTAGCTAAGCACCGCTGTCAATCCATAGCCGCTCATGCATGAACTCACACCAAGTTATGATATGATGTGTATGTGAAATCCAATATCCTACATTGACAACCCTCACATGCTCGTAAATCATGATAAGAACATGCTCTCACACTCAATGATCTCCGATATTATGCAGGATCACACTTCGTGACATGACTTAATCTCACTATCACTCCGCATCTGTTGTAAAACATAAAATCTAACCTAATCGTCATTAATAGACTACGTGATCTAAGAACATAACCCACTCTACATCATCATCACTAAGTATGTCTCTGGTCGGACATGGCGAAAAGCTCATGGAATGCAAGTATTGAAATAAGAAGGGACATTCTAAGACCGAGATGAAAATGTCATTTCACAAGAAGCTTGGCTCAAGATTCCTATATCACGCTTAATTTAATTATTCCAAGAGGCTCAACCCTGACAATCACGACTTGTTCGAACCTATAAATTAAACCTATCACTAATGAATCAAAAAGCTATACAAAAGGTATCAAGTAGCAGTACGAGAAGGCAAAGTTGGTCATCTCGATAAAAGCTTCGAACTCCTACTCGGAGAACCAAAAGAGAAGTTAAAGAGGAAACCTACTTAGGAAGAAAGTTCCCTCCAAGGTGCTCCTATTCCTACACCAACCACAAAGAAAGCTGATGGACGAAAGCTCAAGATACTCAAGATCCACTACTCGAAACTAAGTATATCTAAAACCGATTAAAGACTAAAATACCCTTGGAATCGAAATTTGTAAAATACATTTATATCATTTAACGAAATTTAATACTTAACTTTAATAAATAAACTTAACGCGTATCGTGGTGGTTTGTTTGTTTCGATGGATCAAAGGCCGAGCCCATATAAGGGCGTTTGTTTTGAGTTCGTTGGGCCAAGCCGAAACCCAAGGCCTTCCTAAGCCCTAAACTAAATTACTATCCACTACTATATATACAATACATAATCACAAAAGTGAAACCCTAGTTTATTGTTGCCTCTCTTTTTCTTTTCTTTCCATTCGGCCGAATATCAACACCCATTGGTGTCGAGTTTTTGCTTCAACCAAGTCAAGGTATAACCTATTCTTGTTTTCCTTTGATGTACCTTATGTTATT
This sequence comes from Chrysanthemum makinoi, assembly GCA_910596185.1. Taxonomy (NCBI): domain Eukaryota; kingdom Viridiplantae; phylum Streptophyta; class Magnoliopsida; order Asterales; family Asteraceae; genus Chrysanthemum; species Chrysanthemum makinoi. The sequence continues at coordinate 301,121,265 of OU343224.1, forward strand.
GTATTGTAATTTGTTTCGTTTGGTCGACTTGTGTTTTCTTTTTCTTTGTGTCGAGCCGAATAGAACCAAAACAAGGCAAACCCTAATGATTAAACCTTATAAGTATTAAAGAGCTATGTACGTAATATGTATTATTGAATCGAGTCATGGTTATGTCGAGTTGTTTTAAAACCGAACCATATGTATTAAACCGAACCATGAGTATCATTCGGCTAAGGTGTAAAACATGTATAACTTGAATATTAAAGTACGTATATGAATTAAGACTTGCGTAATAACCTATTAATTGAAACCCTAAGTTGAACCGAACCACATATGGAGTTTTTGAACATGTATTAAATGAGTGGTCATGTAAACGAAACCTAGTTTGATATGTAAACCGAATAAGGTATGCCAAACCCTAATGGTTTGTGAATCGTGTCTCATATGTGTGCGTAATTATAAGTCAAGTGAACTTGTAAATGTGTAAACGTGTAATTAATCCGAGTAATAAGTAACATGTATGTCACATAAAATCATAAACGTGCATGGTGAAACATAAAAGGAAAGATTGTTTTATGACGTGTTAGTTTAAGTAATGAGTAATTAAAAGACGTAACATGTAAGTAAATGCATATTAATGAGATATTAAAGAATGAGAAAACCCTAGAACATAAATGAGAGTCGATTAGGGTTTGAAGCTAAGTATATTAATTTGTTATTTTATGTGTGAGTTATGACGTTTAAACTATTTTCACATTTAACCCTAAACTTTAATTAATGACATAATGAACCCTAATCTACGATATTAATTATAAAACACTTAAATCTCATTTAATTATAAACCCTAAAGTATTAAGATCATTAAATATACTAAGTATGAACGCCAAATATTAAAAGATCATTTCGACGATTATGGAATCATAAATAACATGTACGACCGTTAATGTGTATAGGTTCTGTGAAGAAGGAGTAATCCTTTGCCTTTCCCTGTTTCTTCTTTTTGATCATTTGCTTTGGAATAAGGTACAGATATTCTGACCTTTTCAGTAAAGGTTTCTTATAACGTTTTCTTTTCGTTAGCTTCTACATTAGGATTTCCTAAGCCTTTGCTATGAACCCTAATGTGTCTATTTGAGCTGTTGTTTATCTGAACTTTGATTTTTGAATCATAAAACATTGATTTTGAACTATATGATATGAAGACTTTGATTTTGAAAACATGACTAAACATTTGATAAAATATGATCTATGTGAGTTATGACATTCTATTTGACCTAAGATAGTTTGACACCCGAGCCAATTATTAACTAGTCATGGGGGTTCCATGTCCGTGTCGTAATGCACTTCGACATGACTCTAGGGCAGTAGAGTGAAGTTCTGCCAAGTCCCTTATCTGTTATTTGTTATGAGCTCAATTTATATTATATTATCAATGTATGTTTGTGGGACGTATGGGTGCATCCTAGATCTGTTATATGTTATATATTATATGTTATATGCTATATGTTATCTGATGATTGATGCTGCGTGCATGCACGTCCCTTCATAACTTCTGGTAGGTCTCCCCTACGAATGTTGCCTTATGTGAATATGATTTTGTTTATGATATGGCATATGTATTTGGGCTCGAGGTAGTTAGCTATAAAACTTATTCTATTATCCTGATTTATCTTTTGAAATGATTATGATTTTGCTATCTTTCTTTCACTTTATTTCGTATTCGTTCTCGTTTCGTATTCGTTTTGCTTGTATATCTGTTCACCTGGCTTTTGAAGCTCACCGCATTTCTTTTCTTCCGGCGGGTATCTAAGCATTGGAGCTGGGTATTGGGATGAGTGCTGTGTCGACTTACCTTAGAGATTTTAGCTTTGATCTTATGATGCCATTTAGACTTTATATTTTAGACATTTCATTTGGAGTTTATTTTCCGCTGGGACCTATGTATTGAAGTCATTTGACTTGGATTATTTCAATATTTATGTTGAGATTTCTTTTGGATATTTATGTTTGCTTTGATATGACACCATTACTTGTGATTCCTTTACCCTTGTCGGGTCGGGGCGTTACAATTTATGGTAGTGAGCCAGTTTTACGACTTGTAGTCAGGACCTGTGACATATGGAGCCTAGGTTTTGAGACCTTAGAGCTTAGGATTTGACCTGTGAGGATTGGGTAGACTTTAGGATTCCTTTTGCGCTTCCATTTCGATCTCACCATTGTTCATTTTGCTAATCGCTTCGAATATTTCGCATTTCAAACTCGCCGCACCGGTAGCGTGGATGGAGACGATGATGCTACTAACATGGATACTGCGATTGCTAATGCTCTCAACTCTCTTTTCCCTGGTCTTACTACACATGAGATGATGGAACAGGTGATCGCAACATTCGAATCGAAATGGTGCTTCGGGTAGTGGTGGAGGAAATCAACCCGTCGGTATTCACACTTGGATCGAGCGTTTCGGTAAGCTCAAGCCTCTTTCGTTTAGCACTGCTGCTACTCCCACTGAGGCCGAGGACAGGATCACTCATATTGAGAAGCTGTTTGAAGTACTGGGTTGTGGAGACGAGTTTAAGACTCGTTTGGCTGCATTCAAATTGAAAGGTGATGCTTTAAATTGGTGGAAGGCACTCAAACAAGCAAGAGGAGGAGATGCTTTTGCTTTACTTGTACCGACTGAGTTTCGACTATCTTCTATAACCGTTACTTCCCGATGCTCGAAAGCAAAGGTATGAGAGGGATTATCGTGCAATCTACCGTTTGATTATGAGAATTCCAATGAGTACATTAGTAGGTTTATGAGGCTGGTGAGTTTTGTAGGAGCTATTGCTGGAGATGGTAGGCGTCAAGCTAAGCACTTCAAGTGGGGACTGAAGAAGTGGGTGTTGGACCGACCGCTTAATATTGAGTATGAGAATGTGTCGGCCTGCAATGACGCAGCTCGTAACATTGAGATCTTTCATGAGGTTTCGGTTCCAACAAGCGTACTCGCGATGGTGATCGGATTCAAGGTAGGACTCAAGGCAATGACTATAAGGGAAACTCGGGTAGGAGTTATGATTCGAGGAGTCAAGTGGATAGGAGTTATGATCAGCGTGGTCGGGAAGGAATGTGACACTGGCCCCAGACGAGGGTCAAGATAATAGAAATGCTGGTAAGAATGGAAGTGATTGTCGAACCAAGGTAACAATAACCGCGTTACAACAAGGATCGGTCACTCGAGGATCAAATCGTGGTCGTGCTCCAGGATCTTCTAGTCAACAGAGGGGAGGTTTTGCCTCCCCTACCTATTTGTACTACTTGTGGAAAGGCTCATCCGGGGCAGTGTTTCAAGGCCACCGGTGGTTGTTTTGCTTGTGGCTCCACTGCTCACAAGATTAAAGATTGTCCTAAGAAGAACCCGGTGATTCCTGGAAACTACATCAAGCCGCCGACTACTACTGGACGTGTCTATGCTACTACTCGTAACCAGGCGGAGCGCACTTCAGGTACCATTACGGGCACTCTTTTCATTGATGATTATGTTGTCTTCGTTTTATTTGATACCGGCCACACACTCCATTATATCTATCACATTTGCTAAGAAACTTAATATGAAGCCCAAACCTTTAACAAATCACTTATCGATTTCTACGCCTATGAAGAACCACGTGATCATTGATCATAAATACGTTAAGTGTCCTCTTCGTTTTGATGATCGTATTCGCTGGAAATCTGTATCCTCTCAACATGGTCGACTTTGATATCATTCTAGGCATGGATTGGTTGGCTTATCATAGAGCTTCAATTGATTGCCATGCTAGAACGGTGATCTTTGGAGACGTAAAACATCCCGAATTCGTTTACCATGGTTCTCAACCTCTTAAATCTGTTAAACTCATTTCTGCTATGAAGGCACGGACCATGATTGCTCATGGGTGCCAAGGTTTTCTAGCATCTGTTAAGGACACATCTTTGGAGAGTCCTAACATTGAAAATCTTTCGGTTGTTTTGCGATTTACCGATGTTTTTCCCGATGAAGTCCCCGGTCTTCCCCAGCTAGAGAAGTTGAGTTTAGCATTGAGTTAATTCCCTGGCCTGAACCGATTCCAAGGCTCCGTATCGCATGTCACCTGTAGAACTGAAGGAGTTGAAGGAACAGCTGCAAGAGATGATAGAAAATGGATTTATTCGCCCTAGTGTTTCTCCATGGGGTGCACCTGTTTTGTTTGTGAAGAAGAAGGATGGAAGCATGCGTCTATGTATCGACTACCGTGAACTTAATCGTATTACCATTCGTAGCCGTTATCCTTTGCCGCGTATTGATGATTTGTTTGATCAACCGCAAGGAGCTAAGTTCTTTCGAAGATTGACTTGAGGTCCGGTTACCATCGCTTACGTGTGAAGGAGCAAGATGTTCCTAAGACCGCGCTTTCGTACGGATATGGTCATTACGAATTCCTCGTTATGCCTTTTGGTTTGACCAATGCGCCCGCTGTGTTTATGGACCTGATGAATCGTGTTTTCCATGAGTTTCTCGACAAGTTCGTTATTGTTTTCATCGACAAAATTTTAGTTTACTCCAAGTCTGAAGAAGAGCATGAAGAACATCTTCGGATAGTTTTAGAGATTTTGAGGAAGAAGAAGTTGTACGCCAAATTTTCGAATTTTGGTTAAGACAAGTCGCGTTCCTTGGTCATATTGTATCTACTGATGGTATCACCATGGATCCGTCTAAAGTTGAGGCTATCACCAAATGGCCAAGACCTACGACAGTGACCGAGGTCAGGAGTTTTCTTGGACTTGCTGGTTACTACAGACGTTTTGTTGAAGGTTTCTCTCGCTTAGCTCTACCTCTAACCCAACTGATGAGGAAAGGTGAAAAGTTTGTATGGACGGATGAACGAGAGAAGAGTTTTGAAGAGTTGAAACGGAGATTGGTGTCAGCTCCTATTTTGACTCTTCCAACTGGTTCTGGAGGATTTCAAATTTACAGTGATGCATCTAAGAAAGGATTAGGCTGTGTTTTGATGCAACATGGAAGGGTAATAGCTTATGCTTCGAGGCAGCTAAAACCTTATGAGGAGAATTACCCAACTCATGACCTTGAGTTAGCTGCAGTGGTGTTCGCGTTGAAAATCTGGAGACATTACTTGTATGGAGAGGCGGTGATATATTCATCGATCATAAGAGTCTCAAATATATTTTCACTCAGAAGGAACTTAACATGAGACAAAGAAGATGGTTAGAACTTCTTAAGGATTATGACACAACATTCAGTACCATCCGTAAGGCTAACGTAGTTGCCGACGCACTTAGCCGAAATCGGCATTCTTTGCAGTATCAAGATTGAGACTAGGATTTTGCGTGACTTAGAGAGTTTGGATGTTGAGTTGTGTGTACGAGGTTTTGATGGATACTGGGCTAGTATGAAGGTGGAGTCGAACCTTATACCGCAAATTAAAGAAGCTCGAAAGATGACGGCGCTGTGGGTCGTGGTGCAAAATGTTGAAGAAGGTAAGCAGACGGAGTTTAAGGTTGATAATGACGGTATTGTATGGTATGGAGATAGGCTTTGTGTTCCCAATGATCGGGTACTTCGTGAGAAAGTTATGACTGAAGCTCATAGTTCTCCTTTCACTATCCATCCCGGTTCTACCAAGATGTATAGGGATTTGAAGCAGTACTTTTGGTGGAATGGCATGAAGCAAGATGTGGCGACGTTTGTGTCGAAGTGTATGATTTGTCAAGAGTTAATATCGAACATCAAAGGGCTAGTGGATTACAGACCATTGGATATTCCGACATGGAAGTGGGATAAGATATCTATGGATTTTGTGATTGGACTACCTCTTACTCGGAAGAAGCATGATGCGATTTGGGTAGTTGTTGATCGACTAACCAAATCTGCTCATTTCTTGCCAATCAGAAAGGATTTTGGTATTGGTAAATTGGCGAGATTTTTCAGAAGAGATCGTTAGACTTCATGGTACTCCGCATCTATTGTGTCCGACATGAGATCCGCTTTTACTTCTCATTTCTGGAAGGGTTTGCAAACAGCTTGGGGTACTCGACTTAATTTTAGTACGGCATTTCATCCTCAAACAGATGGTCATCAGAGAGGACTATACGCACCTTAGAGGATATGCTCGTGGCTTGTGCTTTAGAATGGACCGGCGCTTGGGATGAATATTTATGTTTAGTAGAGTTTGCATACAACAACAATTGGCATGCTAGCATTAAGGCGGCACCGTTTGAACTTCTTTATGGAAGGAAATGTAGATCACCTATTTGCTGGGATGAAGTAGGTGAACGCTTGATTGAAGGTCCGGAAATGATCGAGATCACTAATGAGAAGATAGCCGCTCAAGCTAGAGAAAAGTTGAAGGAGGCTAGGTCTCGTCAGAAAAGTTATGCCGACAAGCATCGTCGTGATTTAGAATTTCGGGTTGGAGATCGTGTATTTTTGAAAGTTTCACCGTTTAGAGGTGTGAAACGTTTTGGAATCAAGGGCAAGCTCAATCCTCGATTTATCGGACCGTTTGAAATTCTAGAACGATAGGAGAAGTTTCGTACCGATTAGCACTTCCGCCTCAGTTATCGCATGTTCATGACGTTTTCCATGTATCACTCCTAAGGGGATATAACTATCATCCATTACACGTTGCTTCTTATCCGTTTGATCAAATTCAATCCGATATGTCTTTATCTGAAGAACCGAAAGCTATTTTAGAAAGGCAAGAAAGAGTCATGAGAAATAAAGTCATTCCGCTCGTTAAGATTCTTTGGAAAAATCATCCGGAACGTGAGGCTACTTGGGAAACCGAGGAGTCGATGCGAGCTAGTTATTCTCATTTCTTTGAATAGTTTGGTATGTTCTCATTTCGTTTTCATTTTCGTTTCGTTTCATTTCAATTTTCGAGGACGAAAATTTTTCTTTAGAGGGGAAGAATTGTAAAACCTGAAAATCTAAAATCTGATTAAAGACTAAAATACCCTTGGAATCGAAATTTATAAAATACGTAAAATACATTTATATCAGTTAACGAATTTAAAACTTAACTTGCGAATAATTAAACCTAACTAAAATATATTACGTGATCGATTTTGGTACGACGAAGATTTAACGTTTCGCAAATAACTTGGATCGTGTTTGTTTGTTTCGATGGATCAAAGGCCGGAGCCCATATGCGTGCGTTTGTTTTGAGTTCGGTTGGGCCAAGCCGAAACCCAAGGCCTTCCTAAGCCCTAACCGAAAATATCACTACAATATATACAACACATAATCACAAAAGTGAAACCCTAGTTTATTGTTGCCTCTCTCTTTTTCTTTTCTTTCCATTCGGCCGAATATCAACACCCATTGGTGTCGAGTTTTTGCTTCAACCAAGTCAAGGTATAACCTATTCTTGTTTTCCTTTGATGTACCTTATGTTATTGTATTGTAATTTGTTTCGTTTGGTCGACTTGTGTTTTCTTTTTCTTTGTGTCGAGCCGAATAGAACCAAAACAAGGCAAACCCTAATGATTAAACCTTATAAGTATTAAAGAGCTATGTACGTAATATGTATTATTGAATCGAGTCATGGTTATGTCGAGTTGTTTTAAAACCGAACCATATGTATTAAACCGAACCATGAGTATCATTCGGCTAAGGTGTAAAACATGATAACTTGAATGAGTTAAGTACGTATATGAATTAAGACTTGCGTAATAACCTATTAATTGAAACCCTAAGTTGAACCGAACCACATATGGAGTTTTTGAACATGTATTAAATGAGTGAAGGTCATGTAAACGTAAAACCTAGTTTGATATGTGAATCGAATAAGGTATGCCAAACCCTAATGGTTTGTGAATCGTGTCTCATATGTGTGCGTAATTATAAGTCAAGTGAACTTGTAAATGTGTAAACGTGTAATTAATCCGAGTAATAAGTAACATGTATGTCACATAAAATCATAAACGTGCATGGTGAAACATAAAAGGAAAGATTGTTTTTATGACGTGTTAGTTTAAGTAATGAGTAATTAAAAGACGTAACATGTAACTAAAAGCATATTAATGAGATATTAAAGAATGAGAAAACCCTAGAACATAAATGAGAGTCGATTAGGGTTTGAAGCTAAGTATATTAATTCGTTATTTTATGTGTGAGTTATGACGTTTAAACTATTTTCACATTTAACCCTAAACTTTAATTAATGACATAATGAACCCTAATCTACGATATTAATTATAAAACACTTAAGTCTCATTTAATTATAAAACCCTAAAGTATTAAGATCATTAAATATACTAAGTATGAACGCCAAATATTAAAAGATCATTTCGATGATTATGGAATCATAAATAACATGTACGACCGTTAATGTGTATAGGTTCGGTGAAGAAGGAGTAATCCTTTGCTTTCCCTGTTTCTTCTTTTCGATCATTTGCTTTGGAATAAGGTACGAGATATTCGACCTTTTCATAAAGGTTTCTTATAACATTTTCTTTTCGTTAGCTTCTACATTAGGATTTCCTAAGCCTTTGCTATGAACCCTAATGTGTCTATTTGGTCTGTTGTTTATCCGAACTTTGATTTTTGAATCATAAAACATTGATTTTGAACTATATGATATGAAGACTTTGATTTTGAAAACATGATTAAACATTTGATAAAATATGATCTATGTCGGTTATGACATTCTATTTGACCTAAGATAGTTTGACACCCGAGCCAATTATTAACTAGTCATGGGGTTCCATGTCCGTGTCGATAATGCGCCGACATGACTCTAGGGCGATAGAGTGAAGTTACGCCACGCCCCTTATCGTTATTTGTTATGAGCTCAAGTTATATTATATTATCAATGTATGTTTGTGGGTCGAATGGGTGCATCCTAGATCTGTTATATGTTATATATTATATGTTATATGCTATATGTTATCGATGATTGATGCTGCGTACATGCACGTCCTTCATAACTCTGGTAGGTCTCCCCTACAAATGTTGCCTTATGTGAATATGATTTTGTTTATGATATGGCATATGTATTTGGGCTCGAGGTAGTTAGCTATAAAACTTATTCTATTATCCTGATTTATCTTTTGAAATGATTATGATTTTGCTATCTTTCTTTCTCTTTATTTCGAAGTTTTGCTTCAGATTCGCTTTGCTTGTATATCCGTTCACTGGGCTTTTGAAGCTCAACAGCATTTCTTTTCTTCCGCGGCAGGTATCTAAGCATTGGAGCTGGGTATTGCTTTGGGATGAGTGCTATGTGGACTTACCTTAGAGATTTTTAGCTTTGATCTTATGATGCCATTTAGACTTTATATTTTAGACATTTCATTTGGAGTTTATTTTCCGCTGGGACCTATGTATTGAAGTCATTTGACTTGGATTATTTCAATATTTATGTTGAGATTTCTTTTGGATATTTATGTTTGCTTTGATATGACACCATTACTTGTGATTCCTTTACCCTTGTCGGGTCGGGGCGTTACAGCTACGCTGCTGCCAATATTATGAATCAACGAAAGCTTCCGCTACTCTGATAAGAATATATCGTGAACCAGAATGTGAGCATGTCGGTCCAAATGTCTCAACGTCACATAATACCAACACCACAAAGGATGAGTAAGAGATTAATGTGGCTGATGATCTCAAAGCTGACTCAAAACTTCGTTTCACATGGATCAGTTAAAGACCTCCACTCAGATTATCCAAACATGCAAATATGAAGAATCAAAGACTACGAGCTACAGAACAAAGAACATGAACAAGAATCCAAGAACAATCTCAATGTAATATCTGTTTTTATTCTATGTAATTTTAATGTGTGTTTGAGGTGACCTCCCTTAGGGGGAGATTGTTAGGAATTAGATAATTCAGTCGTTAAAGAGTCGGTCACCTCAAGTATATGTATTTGTTAGAAAGCTCATAGTCGTAGTCAAGTTATGTTAGTAAGTAGTTTGGTATGTAACACCGTAGAGGACGGACGGGTCTTTACCCACTGTATGCCTGATCCACAGCCCGTAGGTGGCGTTTATTTGTAAGACACTATAAATACCCACTACCTCCCAAGGTAGAGGGTTGGAGCTTCAATACCATTTTTCTTTGTTTCACATAGTTCCCAACTCTCTTCCATTTCTCTCACTAGAACTTTCTCTCTCTAAACTAACTTGAACGCCCCATTGTGATTATGGTTTAGTGTGTTTGTGAAATCCTATATCTTACAGAAATGTATTATATACTCGACTGAGCTCTTCTGGAAGCTCGAGCTTATACGGTACTGGACCAACTCTTTGCAAAATTTTGAACGGTCGAGCTTATACGTATCAGGGTTTGAGTTTTCCTCTTTTGCCAAATCTGACCATTCCTTTCCAAGGAGATACTTTTAGCATTACTTCGGTCTCCCACTTGGAATTCCATTGGTTTTCTTCTGACATCAGCATAGCTCTTTTGTCTATCTCGAGCTGCTTGTAGACGTTGTTTGATTTTCATTATCTTCTCAGTTGTTTCTTGAACAATTTCAGGGCCAATAAGTTGTACCTCTCCAACTTCTGCCCAATAAACGGGTGATCGGCATTTTCGTCCATAAAGCGCTTCAAATTGAGTTGCTTTGATGTTGGCGTGGTAACTGTTATTGTAAGAGAATTCTGCCAGAGGTAATACTTATCCCATCCTTTTCCGAAATTGATCACACATGCCCTCAGCATGTCTTCTAGATTTTGGAAAACTTTGTCCATATGTTTTAGGGTGGTAGGCGGTACTCATATCCAATTTGGTACCCATAGCGTTTTGGAGTGTTTGCCAAAATCTTGAGGTAAATCGGATATCATGATCAAATATGATAGAAATAGGTACCCCATGGCGAGAAACAATCTCTTTAAGATACAACCGAGCAAGTGTACTCATATCGTCGGGTTTCTTTGATAGGCAAGAAATGAGTTGATTTTGTAAGACGATCAACAATGACCCATATGGTGTCAAAACCATTAGAATTTTTTGGCAGTTTAGTGATGAAGTCCATTGTGATTCTTTCCCATTTCCAAACGGGAAGTTCTGGCTGAGTTAATAATTCGTATGGTTTCTGATGTTCTGCCTTAACTCTCGAGCATGTTAGACACTTACTAGCATACTCCGCAATATCGGCCTTCATGTTTGGCCACCAGTATAGAAGTTTAATATCTTGATACATCTTGTTAGGGCCGGGATGGATGTAGTACTTAGATTTATGCGATTCATGCATGATGAACCCACGGATACCTCCATAAAGTGGAATCCAACTTCTATCCTTGAAACACAATGTTCCGTCTGATCTCTTCAAAAATCCATTTTCGTTCTATGGAATGCCATAAATCTTCTCATTTGTTCTGTTTTATTCTTTAAGCGCTTCGATCTGAGCTTCAAGAATTTTTGATGGTAGGGGTGAATTGATTACCATTCCCAATGATCTCACTCTAAGTGGCTTAGGGCGATCTTTTCTGCTCAAGGCTTCTGTGACGACATTCGCCTTTTCGGGATGGTAGCGGATCTCACAGTCATAGTCACTGAGTAACTCTAGCCAGTGACGTTGATACATCTTCAGTTCCTTTTGATCCAAGATGTGTTGAAGGCTTTTGTGTTCTGATACTCTTACAACGCGCGTTCAGGGTCGAAGGAACTTCCTTTTCGTCGAGCAAGTTTTTCAACACCCTAGGCAATGAACCTAATCATTGTAGTGTAGTATTAGGGTAAGCCACGGATATTGATATCGTTCTCTAGGGGAATAGGAATGCTAGTAAGAAGTTACTACGCTAAGGTTGGGGTTGAGGAAGATTATTTTTTATCTTTTTTATATTTTTTAGAAAATGGAAAGGTACGAATCTCGGGGTTTGGATTTGGGGGTTGGTATTTCTACCGATTACTCTACTTATCTATTCTAATTAACTAAGCTAAGGGTAGTCTATGTCTATTGTTGTGTGCTCGTATGATAGTTAAAAATGTGTTTACTTAGATTTTATTACTCCCTAGTTATCTCCTATTGATGGTTGAATTGTCACGTCCTTATTCTTAACGCGTTGTGTTTCTAAGGTCGTAGGGTAGGCGTTTATCCCTAACTCTTTGAAGCTACCAAAGGTTAATGACTACGAAATCTCTAGGATTCATAAACTTAACACTAAGGTATTCTTTGGATGTTTAGCCTACAATTCCACTAGTAACTATATGCTAAGATTCAACAAAGATTAATCAAGCATTAATAGCACAACGAATGACCTATCGCAATCCTAGGTCAATCACAATTAAGATAAGAGACAACCAATCAATATTCAATAACTAGGTTTCATATTACCTAACCAAACACACAAGTAAATTAGCCGGACATGGAGAACATGCAAGCATACACACAATCAATTGAAGACATAATTGAATCAATGAAGTAAAACACTTATCTTGATGTAACATAGGGTATGGAACCCTAAAATACTGTACAAGACAGCCTTGCTTCGGTTTAGGATTTTACTCCACAAAACTACCTCTCTAAAACTGAAAAATTCGGATTCTATATATAGTGTTACAAACTGCGACGGCGTCACTCTTTAATTGTGACGCCGTCGGGTCGCCGCCATATGGGTTTCGTCTTGGCCACGTCAACTCTGTGACGGCGTCACCTTATGCGCTGTGACGCCTCTCCTTCATCTCGACGCGGCCCTGGATCCAAATCTAGGTCGCCCGAGCTGCGACGCCCTACTCTTTTAAACCTTGCCGTCACTTGAAAAATATCAATTTGCTCTCTCGAGTCGTCACAAGATGTGTCGACGCAAAGATCACAAATAAGACCTGACGCCATCCCCTTTCAATTCAGCAGATTGAGTGTCTCGATTCTTGACTTTGGCCAATTTCTTCGTATATTCGCGCCTTTTCGTCCAAATAAGTGTCATTCCAGCAATTTGCCTTCAAGAGACCTAAAAAGTGAAAAGGAACGAAATTAAGTAATAACGGATACAAAAGTGATCAATTAAGGGCTTAAATGACCCCTTAAAAAGGTACCTTTTAAATCCTTATCAAATATCCCTACACTTGGTATTTGCTTGTCCTCAAGCAAATGTGCTTTTAGCCAATTAATTTATAAGTTAGGGGTCATGAAGCATTAGTTTAGAACGATTCACAACACATATAAGCCCTGCAAAAGTCATAACTAGCACGGAAATTACATACTAGCACCTCACATGGGGTGTTTGGATACTCACATCTCTCGGGTGTATATGAAATATAACAAGTTGGAAATGGAAGATAAACACTCATTAACCGGTCCTTGTACATAGATTACCATAGGCTTGAGACTATATCAAACCTCCATCGCTTTGGTGTAAGCGCCTAGGAAAAACTATCCAAGAGGTCTTTTAAAGGGTTGTAACGTTAGTGGTGGCAAGTCAAAAATATTTATGTGGGATAGGCAATTTAGTGTTACAAGCATGAGAAGAATGGTGTTGCTAAGCCAAGACTCGACACTCTAAACTCTAGATAAATTGAAATGAACAAACATAAATTTAAAGATGTAGCCCGTATGTTTTTTTCATCATTTTTTTTCACACTATTTTTTTTTCATACACTTTTACTCTACCATCCTCTACGATAACATCAAAATGATAGGGATTTATAGGCACATCCCTACACTTGAGTTTTTATTACTCTAACACTAATTTGACCCGAATTGAAAAGATCAAAACACTTGGAGTACATTATTACGCAAATAAAGGTAATTTGAATTTAACGTTCCCTTCCCCGTCATTTCATAAAATTTAACTTTTCCCATGAGTCCCAATCATCCCAAAACTGTGTACAAAGGATATGACTCGACTTAGCAACTTATGCAAGCAACTAAATAATTGAACTAAGGGTTTAGCGTGATAACAATAATGCACTAAAAGTGAGTACATACAAGGTAGGCTAAGGCGATTTGGTTGTACATTTGGGGGTGGATTGTAAGCAATGCTCTTCATTAATATTCCGGAAAACCGAGACATCACGAGAATCGCGAAAAGGATAGGATCTGAGGGGTTAACTAGGGGTATCGTGTACTAAAGATGAGTACAACACAAGGGTGTGGGGGAATTACTCAACCGATGTGGAAGAAGTAATTATATTACAGGTATCAAACAAGGGTTATCTTAATGCCTCTTATCATTTAGTTATTCATAACTACACAAGTGTAGTCTTACTAGCGATCTTGGAATGCATCACAAAACAAGTTCTAGAATCTAGTATACTACCGGTTCACACTCTAAGCATTAAAGATGAATGCTTTAATTCCTACTAATCTAAGGGCGATCCTCACATTTTGGGTGGCATTTAAGTGGTAAAGGGTTTTTGTGCTAATCATATAACTTCCTATCCATGAGACGCTTTATTAAGACTAATGGCCCACTCCTATACGTTATGAAAAATTTTAAATTTAGTGCCAAAATTACCCTAACCGATATTTCTCATGGTTTATTACACAAATGAAATTGGACAAAGCAAATAGTCAAGGATAAGCATAGTTTCAAAGTTCCCGTTTTATTTTCCCTTCCTACACTTAAACTGAACATTGTCCCCAATGTTCCCCGAAAGTATCAAAGTTATGATAATGGAAGGTAATTAAAAACGAAAGAAACTAGTACTCCCCTGATTAGCTCGGTAGGATCCGTGTGAAGTGGTGGTTACATCTTTCTTCAAGAAGAATGTTTGCGTGAAAAGCTCTTTCCAATCTTATGTATCTTCTTCTTGATAAATTAAACCTGCACACTTGAAGAAAAAAACAAAACCTTAGCGTAAAATCGACGGTAACAATATATATATGACTCTACTAAACTAGGATATAATGCTTGTGGAATGGATATTTACAGATTTTCTTGAAAATTAAGACCTGGAAAATTCCAAAAATTTATAAGTAGCTCAGAAACTGTGAAAAAGTAAGCTGTTTCTACTCCTCCTGATGCCGTCAGGTTGCGATCCTGACACTGTCAGGTTAACCTGACAGAAACTGGTATGCGATTTTCAGGAAAAAATTTTGGAAAATTTTTATCTTCAAAATCTAGAAAAAAATTCCTGCAAAGCATCCATTATGACTCGATACAAGCATTTGACTCGAACAAACACACATGTATATCTTTTAAATAATTGTAATTCTCATGTTTCACGTTTCTTTTGAAAACGTGTGTAATCCTCCCTACACTTATTCCTTATGTAAATTACCTTTATATGTAATTAAGACGAGGTTAAAGACAAAATAAAGCATTTTTACAAATTTAAACATGAGAATAAACAATCAATAAAAGATACATGACACACAAACAAGCAAACAATTAAGCATGGGTTGCCTCCCACGAAGCGCTTTTCTTTATTTATGAGTCTTGTAGCTAGACTCGAAGTCGTGCCCCTACGTGACTTCATTATCGTCACCTTCTACCTCATGAT
This sequence comes from Chrysanthemum makinoi, assembly GCA_910596185.1. Classification (NCBI taxonomy): domain Eukaryota; kingdom Viridiplantae; phylum Streptophyta; class Magnoliopsida; order Asterales; family Asteraceae; genus Chrysanthemum; species Chrysanthemum makinoi. Next base: position 301,136,656 of record OU343224.1, read on the forward strand.
GGTCTCTATTGGGGGATTCCATGCTGTAGAAGTGCCCTATGATGCACCTTTCTAAGAGGTCGTCCTCTCCCCACTCGGTTCTATATTCCGGTCCTAAGTTCAAGCATTCCTTATAGAACCCGAAAATCTTATTCATGACATAATCAACTCCCTTCTCCTTATCTTCCTCATTCCTATAGTAGACCGATAGCTTAAGTTCTTTCTCATCATTGGATAGTGATGAAAATTTTTCAATCTTAAAGGGCATTTGGTAGGCTACATCATCGGTCTCATCCTTGAATCTCACTATTCCTAACGACGGATCATAAGTCATCCTGCTGTTTTCTACGAAAGGCTTTCCTAGAATAACGTGGGATAAGCTAGGATCTGTGGCCGTACTAATGTCGTTCACAACTATGAAATCCGTAGGAAAAGTAAAACTTCCTACATAAACGGGCAATCCCTTAACTCTACCAAGAAAATTGTAACTAACCCTAGGATTATCGGGATCTTGCCTAGTTGGGATAGGCTTCTTCATTACCCAATTATAGTAGGAGCTAGTCATGATATTTATCGGGGACTTACGATCAATGTAGGCCTTTGCCACGAAAAGGTGTCCTATGGAACATGGTATGTTAAGATTCCAAGGGTTCCCAAACTTGATCCTAGGGCTTCTCCTAACATATATGTGACGGAGGTCACGTACTAAGTGTGGGTGGCGAGAGAGTTCTTCTTCTGTAGGAAACTTATTGAAATAGTCATTGCCTACTTCATCTACTTCCTCGGTTGTTTCATTCCTAGGTGACGGAGGTCACGTACTAAGTGTGGGTGGCGAGAGAGTTCTTCTTCTGTAGGAAACTTATTGAAATAGTCATTGCCTACTTCATCTACTTCCTCGGTTGTTTCATTCCTAGGTGTTTCACTAACCTCAAGTACCGTTTCATGGTTCGCTTGGTCATTTGTTCTATTAGGTTTCACTAAGGTGATGGTATTGACGAATTGAACGTGCTTATCTAACTTACTTGAGTCCTTAATCTCTACACCGGAAGCTTCGAGAGTTGAGATAGCATTAACCTTCCTATCACTATTGGTCATGGCTTTCAAAAGGTTATATATCTTGCTATCCATCTCGGCTTGTTGTTGGTTAAAACGGTCCGAGAGCTTAGCTATTTGAGCTTCTTAGGATGTGACTTGGTGTTGCAACATCCCTTCTATGTTTTGTTGGTTAGGGCCGTAAGATGGGGGCCATGAGAAATCATTAGATGTGAATTCTTTGGTTTTTCCTCAATAAAAGTCGGGCTTGCCCTTCCATGCTTCTCGGGCGTCATTAAAAGTCCTAGGTCCGGGTGTTGTAGGGAATCTTCCTCCCGTTCCATTGGTACGTGAGGATGCGTAGTCAACGGAAGCTTGTTCGGGGAGTCTTGTGCAAGCGCGAGTGTTATGAGGACCACTACATGACTCACACAAGGAAGAAACTTTGTTCACTTGGCGTGAAGACTTAGGATTGTCATAGGAGCTCATTAGGAATTTAACATGATCTTCAAGCTCGAGCATCCTACGGTCGAAAGATTGTGAGTCAATGGGAGGCAAGGAGATTGCCTTTACGGTTTTGGGAAACTCACGGGGGTCATTCCAACTTTCATTGTCATAGAGAGCAAGGTCCTCTATTATACCCCACGATTCTTCTGTGGTGAGATCACTAAGTTTTCCACCGACCGCTTGGTCAATGGATCGCTTAGTAGGGAAGTTGACATGATCATAGAAGATTTTAGACTTGAAGCCAAAGATCAATGCCGTGATGAGGGACTCTATGGAGTAAGTCTTTGAATCGATTCCATACTTCGTAGAGAGATTCACCTTGACGTTTCTAGAACATCAAGATATCATTCCTAAGCTTAGTAGTTCTCCCTGGTGGGAAAAATTGAGCAAGGAAACGAGAGGTGAGATCATCCCAACTTGAGATGGAGCCGGCGGGAAGTCGCTCAAGCCAATTACTAGCTTGGTCTCGTAGAGAGAATTAGAAGAGACGCAGACGCGTGGTCTCTCGAGTAGTAGCATCGAGTTCGATGGAATCGACAATTTTAAGGAAATCCTTAAGATGGTGGTTAGGATCTTCAGAACGAAGTCCATGGAATGCACATCCGTTTTGCACCAACTGGATGGTGTCGGATCGCAGGGCCGTAGTTTAGGCTTGGTCGGGAAGCTCAATGGTGTTCCTGTTGCCTAGGTGGCTTGGTCTTGAGTATTCACCAAGAGTACGGCCTCTTGGCGGGTCATTTGGTGGTGGGTTGATGAGTGGTGGTTGATTATCACCTTCCATGATGAAAAGTGATGGGGTTACTAACAAAGGTCACGAAGAAAGGGGGATAGACTACGAGGAAGCTAAAAATGGAAAAAAAATCTTACTTGATAGGAATCAAGCAAGGAAACCTAAACGAGGTGGACTCCTAACTAGCTATTCTATTCCCCGGCAGCGGCGCCAAAAACTTGATACGCTTACAACGCACGTTCAGGGTCAAAGGAACTTCCTTTTCGTCGAGCAAGTTTTTCAACACCCTATGCAGTGAACCTAATCGTTGTAGTGTAGTATTAGGGTAAGCCATGGGTATTGATATCGTTCTCTAGGGGAATAGGAATGCTAGTAAGAAGTTACTACGATAAGGTTGGGGTTGAGGAAGATTATTTTTTATCTTTTTTATATTTTTAAAAAATGGAAAGATACGAATCTCGAGGTTTGGATTTGGGGGTTGGTATTTCTGCCGATTACTCTACATATCTATTCTAATTAACTAAGCTAAGGGTAGTCTATGTCTATTGTTGTGTGCTCGTATGATAGTTAAAAATGTGTTTACTTAGATTTTATTACTCCCTTGTTACCTCCTATTGATGGTTGAATTGTCACGTCCTTATTCTTAACGTGTTGTGTTTCTAAGGTCGTAGGGTATGTGTTTATCCCTAACTCTTTGAAGCTACCAAAGGTTAATGACTACGAATTCTCTAGGATTCATAAACTTAACACTAAGGTATTCTTTGGATGTTTAGCCTAAAATTCCACTAGTAACTATATGCTAAGTTTCAACAAAGATTAATCAAGCATTAATAGCACAACGAATGACCTATCGCAATACTAGGTCAATCACAATTAAGATAAGAGACAACCAATCAATATTCAATAACTAGGTTTCATATTACCTAAGCAAACACACAAGTAAATTAGCCGGACAGGGAGAACATGCAAGCATACACACAATCAATTGAAGACATAATTGAATCAATGAAGTAAAACACTTATCTTGATGTAAAATAGGGTATGGAACCCTAAAATACTGTACAAGACAGCCTTGGTTCAGTTTAGGTTTTTACTCCACAAAACTACCTCTCTAAAACTGAAAAATTCGGATTCTATATACAGTGTTACAAACTGCGACGGCGTCACTCTTTAATTATGACGCCGTCGGGTCGGCGCCATTAGGGTTTCGTCTTGGCCACTTCAACTCTGTGACGGCGTCACCTTATGCCTGTGACGCCGTCGCCTTCAGTCTCGGCGCTGGATCCAAATCTAGGCCGTCTGAGCTGCGACGCCCTACTCTTTTAAAGCTGATGCCGTCACTTGAAAAATATCAATTTACTCTCTGAGTCGTCACAAGATATGTCGCGACGGCGTCACAAATAAGACCTGACGCCGTCCCTTTTCAATTCAGCGGATTGAGTGTCTCGATTCTTGACTTTGGCCAATTTCTTCGTATATTCGCTCCTTTTCGTCTGAATAAGTGTCATTCCAGCAATTTGCCTTCAAGAGACCTAAAAAGTGAAAAGGAACTAAATTAAGTAATAACGGATATAAGTGTCATTCTAGCAAGGTACCTTTTAAATCCTTATCATGTTCAGTGTAGACTATGAATTTGGTTCCATAAAAATAGTGTCTCCATAACTTAAGAGCAAATACAACAACTTCTAGTTCTAGATCATGAGTGGTATAGTTATTTTCATGAGTCTTAAGTTGATGGGATGCGTAAGCAATTACTTTGTTCCTTTTCATTAGAACAATGCCTAGACCCAAGTGTGAAGCGTCACAATATACCACAAAGTCTTCTACTCCTTCGGTTAAAGCCAAGATGGGTGCTTAGCAAAGCTTTTGCTTAAGGAGTTAGAAAGCTGACTCTTGATCAGTTCACCATTCAAACTTGTTCGTTTTCAGGGTTAGCTCCGTCAATGGTTTTGCTATGTTTGAGAAACCTTCGATAAAACTCCGGTAATAACCGGGGAGACCTAGAAATTGGCGGTTCTTGGTGGGGTTGGTTGGAGCGGCCCAGTTCTTAACAGATTCGATCTTTGCTAGGTCTACATGAATGCCTTTACTGTTAATCACATGACCAAAAAATTGTACTGTCTCGATCCAGAAGTCGCACTTGGAAAATTTAGCGTATAGTTCTTCATCTTTGAGTAATTTTAAGATAGTTCTCAGATGTTCCACGTGTTCTTCCTTATCACGAGAGTAGATGAGAATATCGTCAATGCACACGATGACAAATTTATCCAAGTAAAGTTTACAGACCCTATTCATGAGGTCCATAAATACAGCAGGCGCATTGGTTAGACCAAATGGCATTACTTGAAATTCATAATGACCATAGCGAGTTCGGAATGCGGTCTTTGGAATATCTGCTTCTTTCACCCTTAACTGATGGTATCCAGATCTTAAGTCAATTTTCGAGTATACACTCAATCCTTTTAACTGATCGAATAGATCATCGATTCTAGGCAAAGGATATCGGTTCTTGATTGTGAGCTTGTTCAGTTCTCTATAACCGATGCACATTCGAAAAGGTCCATCTTTCTTCTTGACGAACAAAACCGGTGCTCCCCAAGGCGAGGAACTCGGTCTAATGAATCCTTTGTCAGACAGCTCTTGCAGTTATTTGGATAACTCTTGCATTTTAGAGGGTGCTAAACGGTAGGGTGCTCGAGCTACCGGTGTAGCTCCAGGCACTAGATCGATTTGAAATTCAACTTGTCGAGTAGGTGGAAGACCAGGTAAATATTCTAGGGATACTTTAGGGAATTCTCTAACTACAGGCACATCCTCCAGCCGTCTCTCTTCAGACTTCTTTTCCGTTACCTGAGCTAAGAAGGCATAACATCCTTTTTCCATGTACTTCATAGACTTAACATAAGATATGATGCTCAAGTACTTCTTACTTTGATCCCCGTGGATAACCAAGGTTCACCATTGATCGAAATATGAACAGTTTTCTCGTCGCCTACAATCCTAGCACGGTGTTTAGATAACCAATCCATGCCAATTACAGCGTCGAAACTACCAAGCTTGATTGGCAAAAGATCTATAAGGAATGGTTGGTCTTGCAAAATCATAGGGCAATTGCAGATTACGGTGTTGCTTCCTATTATCTTTCCATCGGCTAGTTTATTAGGAATTAGAAATTCCATGAGGAAGTGTCGGTCACCCCAATTATAGTATAGCATATGTTATCTCGTAGACATATCGTTATTTACTTGTTTATTAGTTAGTTATTAGCATAGTTTAGCTTAGAGTAACACTGTGGAGGAAGGACGGGTCTTTACCCACTGTATGCCTGATCCACAATCCGACAGGAGGACGTATTTGTTGTAACTAAACCCCTTCCATCCTTGGAAGGGGTGGTGCTTCAATCTAACCTTTCATTTTTGTTAAACTTTCTCTCACTAGAATCACCCACTCATCTCTTTCTCTCTCTAAACAATGGCATACTTGATTCATCACCATCCAAGGCCACCCGAATCATCAACAACACAATATGTATGATCCTACATAGTTCTATCTCATAAGTTGTGTCTAAGGTAATTGGGGTGATTTCAAGTAAAGGTGCGAAGGTAGCAGATACAAAACTCTTATAGGCTCCACAATCAAATAAGATTTTTGCTGAATGATTGTTAAGTGAAAACGTACCCGTTAGGACATCGGGGTTCAACAAAACATCTCCATTTCCTAGCACATATGCCCTTGCACACGCATTGTTGTTTTGAGCGGCGTTCCTCTTCAGGCACTGGTTCTTGAAATGACCTTTTTTTTCACATCCAAAACAGCTTAGATTTGCCAATGCATGTTGTTCCCATTGCAGGGTTTCAGCAATTCCTACCCTGATGACCAACTTTGTTTCACTTGTCACACTTCACAGTCCATGGTCCAGAATGGTGAAACATGCATCTATTGCACAAGGGATGAGGTTCGGCATATCCTTTACCAGCAATGGGTGCAACATAAGCCCTTGCGGCTTCTTGTCTTCTGTTTTGTTGGTTATGATGTTGATTCCTATTTTAATGGTACTGGTTGTTGATTTTGTTGTTGTTCCGATTGTTGTTGTTTCGATTGTTGTTAAATTGAGATGAGTTTTGGACTGATGATGGTTGGGGTTTATGTTCCTTCAGTCATCAAACTTCCTTTTGTTGTCATTCGAGTTTTGTGCGGTTCCAAGCTTTAGAATCGGTTCTATGAGACGATGGGATACAGTGACAACTTCTTCTATAGTCTTTGGGTGAGAAGCGATGACATCTCCTTCAATACTTCAAGGTAAACCCCCGATCAAACTCTTCAAATGCTTGTCATTTCTGGAAAACATGTTAGGACACATGGCCCTCAGCTCATGGAATCTCTTGAAGTACGTCTTGAGATCATTACCCTTAGCAGACAAGTGGTAAAATTCATCCTCTAGCTTCTTAATCTCAGTTCTCGGAAAGTACTGTCTTATCAACAGTTGCTTCAGATCGGACCAGGAAATCTTACAAGCTTCTTCCATTCCAATCGGTTGAGCATGAGCTTTCCACCAAGACAATGCATCTTCTAGAAAAGTTCCAGTTGCAAACTTAACATTGCAATCATCTGTGCAGTCACTTAGGAGGAATAGAGTTTCTGATCTTTCAAACCAATTAAGAAGACCAATAGTACCTTCGGTTCCTTTGAAAAAGGTAGGCTTGCCAGTTCATGAATCCTTTGTAGCTATATTTGCATGCTACGGGGGACTCACTTTGGTAGGTTTGGTTATCAGTGTCATTGGAATTTGGCACTTCAATGACGCATGCTGCTTTAGCAACACATGCGGCTTCAGTAAGGCGAGCAACCTCAGCCTCACGTGCAGCCTCATCTTCACGTGCAGCTTCAGCTTCTCGAGCAATCACAGCTTCTTGTGCAATCTCAGCTTCTCTTGCAGCAGCTTCGGCTTCACGTGCCGCTTGGGCAACATGTTCAGCTTCATAAATGTGTGCGGCTTCAGCTTTGGCAGCTTTAGCAGCATGTTTGGCAATAGAAGCGCTAACACTGTCAGCGACTATCTTTCGAACAGCGGTTAGAGTAATGGTGGATGAGGTAGCTTTCTTCTTGACCATTTTTCTAAAATTACCAAGAGATAAACACCAGAATTTAGAATCATCAATAATAATACAAGTGGTTACATATTATAAACTAGCTTCATAGCCCGCCCAAATGGGCGTGCTAGCTTCATAATATTACTTGACGAATTCTAACTGAATGTAAATAAGTCATTAGTAACGCCAAATATCTTAAACACAACAATTGAAAAAAAAAGAACAGAAAATACGTAAAAATCATGTATTTATATATATTGGGTTAACATGCATTTATACAAAATACCAAGGAGTAAATCTAATATATGAAACACTCAAGATAAAAATATAGTAAACCTTGTAAATTTAAAGCATAAAAAGATCTTCTTTACAAACCATGTAGTACAGGTTGTGTAATTTCCATATTCATCACAGTATATAACTTTCGATTCTTTCTTGCACTTTATTCTTGATACGGCCACATAAGATGTCCATACCTTATACTCTTGATCAACATTACGCATCTCAGTAGAGTAGCAGACTATCTTCACTTCAGGAAGTTGATAAAGAAAACTTATGTTTAGCTCGACTATATCAAATGCTAGATGTTTACATTCCTTGTCTTCGGTCCGTAATTGACCATTGCAGCAATTCAGAAGGATGCAAATTCGTAAGCTACTATACCCAAAAGAAAAGTAAGAAAAACATATTTACACATATATCATTCCAGAGGGGTTCCAAGTAAACAATATTGATGCAATGTGACGGCCAAGATGAATGTTAAAAATATTGAAGTATGGAATAGCAATTTTGATCTAAGTATTGCACATTGAATTAGGTTTTAAAACATTACATCACCATTTCCATTGATATTTAGCCCTATCTAAATTTCTTACCCGAAAGGACCACCACCACTACAGAAATAGTTGCAACATAGCAATGCTCTTTATGAACAATATGGTAGACGAAAGTCCTCCATGATGGATATCACTTTAAGAGAGTTCACGTATGGCTAACACAAGATAAATAAACTTTACATAGCAAATGATCATGCCAATCATAGTGCTTCACATTACGCCTGCAATATCTCCATCCTTAACACGGTATCTTCACATCAGGCCTGCAATATATCCATACTTAACAGCGTAGCCTTTGTAAAGTAGTAATGCATGTATACTTCTCAAAGAGGGGACCGGTCATCTTCCGAGTAATGTAAACTATCATCAATAGGGACTAAAAGAAACTTAACTAACATATATGCATTCGTTCAGCCACTGACATATTAATTATCCGAGTTTTTGTACAGACCAAAACAAACAACCACTTAAGAAATAATATTGGTCCAGTTCATTGAAGGAATAATAGTAGTTGTTTTATGATCAAGTTGAATTGAAGAAACAATCATAACGGTCCAGTTGAGAGAAGGAATAAGCAATAACATCGAAGAAAGTTTACCTTGATAACGGTCGAGTTCTCGTATGCACCATGAGGCCAGAAATTTGGGATAAAAAGACGTCGTGAGATTCCCTTCGGGACACTTCTAGCTGGTGCATAGGACACTTACAGCTGGTGCATACTTCGGATCTTGTAGCTAAATAATGACATCAAAAAGTAACAAATGAGCACAAAACCTATCGAGTGCTAGAAAAAACGATCACCTAGTAAAGCTTATAATGATTTAAGTTTCTCATTGAAGATAGAAAACAAAGAACAACCTTTTTTCCCTTGACAACAACTATAAAGTAGGAATAAGAACCATACTGCATTCCTTTGATCGTAAGTAGCTCTTGTAACCGCATTCGTTCTTTCATCACAATTGAGTTTTTTTTATGCAGAGAATAACCAAATTTCGTTATATATTATAGCATTATAAAATAATATTATATATAAGCAATAATTCAGCAAGAAAAACTAATTTGAAAACCAGAGATTATATGCCATAGATAAGTATATAAGTGAGATTATATGCTGCATCATAAACCTGTCCAATTTGAAATGTGTTGTGAGGCAGGATTGAGGTTGTTCTTTACAGCCAAAGCACGAGATCTTCTCATTTTCACACCAACATGAAACTGTCCTACTTATAGTTATGCATCAAAAGACAACATTTCTTAAGGTTTTTTGGCTTACATGATTCCAATGTGAGCATAACATAAGGATCACTACTCCTCACATCTCGGATAGCAAGGTAACTGCCTTTGACTACCTGTATAAAACCAACAAATTCGAACATACCTAGCATCAAAAAAATAAGTTTTCTAATGCAAACTGTGATAGTACATAAAACTAAAACTTTCACCTTGTCACTATTTATGATTTTCTTAGTCACAACAGAGAAAATTGATTTGACTGCTCAATAAAGCCCTTACTCCAGTATAAATATAAATATCACAGTGAATACTTCGGAAAAGGATTTCTTTTGAGTCAAAGATAATTTAGCAGAGGCGAGGTGGCTATTTTGATCCACTTACTTAAGGGTGGATTATGGCTCTATTAACTCTAACGGTTCAAATATATAAAATAAAAAAGCTCAAATGGGCCAAAATTTTGAACATCATCCAAAAAGTGTGTATTTAATGATTGAAACCACCCAAAGCATTAAAAAAAATTAGATTGTCACTGTAATAATATAACTTACTGTGACTCTTTGACACGCAAAGTATTTAAAATAAAAAATCAAAAGTTTCGGTATTGAGATTTGTTGCTAACATTATTGATTTTACACAATTTGAAATTTATCGCAATTATGGAAAATACTTATTATTTCACCTTTGATATATGCACTCTGAGACTTCTATGTACTCCAAAACACATCCAAGATTTGCAGATCTAGCCATACACACAGTAATAGTTGAAGCAAAATCCAATATACGATAGGTTGTAACTTGTAAGTAGTAAATGTTAAGATATAAGTTTTAGTCGGTTCAAGTAGCACTTATACCTAAACTGGTGACATACATCGAGTCTCACAGCTTACAACACAAGCACCACATGTGGATGGAAAAGTCATCACCTGTTAACGAAAGTCAAAAGTTTAGACATAATCTTCGGCATGGTTTGGTTTATAGCTACAATTCACTATAGGCATAAGAATAAAAGGAGAAAATTTAAGTAATCAAAAATACCCCCAGCTAGAGCCGTAAATTTGAATATATACATATAATTTCATGTAATGAAATTAACTACGTACTCACAAAGCACAATTTAAATAAATACAATAATTTCATGTAATGAGTTTACATTACACTCAGCTATTGCCCAAAATTTCAATATGACCTTTGATTTGTAACAGTCGTCATGTACACATACATGGAAAATGGCTGAGCTATGTTACATCTATGCATACATACATAACCTATTTTATTAAGGTTTACCTCAAAAATTAGTCGATGACGACTAATGACTTAATTCACTGATTAGCAGTCAAGTTTTGTGATGTGGAATTTCAAAGAGTCTTATTTAGACAAATAACATCCAAAGCTGCAAACAAAAGTTTCATGAACAAATACAATTAATTTATTCATCGTAACATTATAAGAAGATTTAAAACAATAATTACCTTATGTGATGATGAATTGACCAAAAACCGATACCATCTATAACCTTCTTGATATTGAATTGAAGATGATGAGATTGTTTTGTAGCATATGATTGTTTGATTGTTTTGTGATTATAAATGCGTTTTGATTTGGTGTTATTGATTGAGAAAGAAATTCCAGATTTGTAGGCGATGGAGTGTGTTGATAGGTGAGTTATTTTAGGGTGGTGAGTTATATTGTTAACCGGATTTCAAAGTAGTTTGAATATCAATTAGGGAAGATGGTGGTTTTGTTGGTATATCAATTTTGGAATGCATTTTGTGTCACAACTTGTGGATCGCTCTACTGGCGCTTATGTTTGGATTCCATGACCAGTGTTCGAACCTTGCAAATTATAAATTTTTTATATATTTAACCGGGAATAGTGCCATGTCATTGTTTCCATGTCATCATAGATGCTCCATGTCATCATTATGGTGCCATGTAAGCATTAGTGACGTGTTATCCTTAGTCTCATATATATGTATAGATATCATAATAGTCAAGATCACCACTTTAAATCAATGGAATGGTATCATTTTAAGTAGGAATAAGTGAATCATGATTTGTCACAACAAAATCATAACATATATAAGAACATAATGATTGGCTCGGTTTATACAATCGAGGAATGATGAAATTACAACACACAAGAATATAAGAATATAACCACGATAACATAGATAAACATTGATACATAGAATAAGTTCACAACCAAATGTTACAGCATTAATATCCTTGTTCCATAGTTTTTACAACCAAAAGATACAAGCCCTCATACTAATGCCACACATGGCGGCCTTTATGATAATAAGCTATAATAAGGATGACCATGATCTATGCGTCACCTGGTGAGTCCTCCTGACGGCGGCGTAGCTCTCCAACCAAAGCTGATAACTCCTGGAATTGCTGCTCTCGAGCTCTGTCTCTAGCTTGAAGTTTTTCTAATCTCTTCTCCACGATGGCGGTATGGGCATGAACAGATGCAAGCTCGTGATCCAAAACCCTCTCTCTACCTGCCGTTGTCTCTATCAGAAGACTGACCTCCTGGCTGGCAGTCTCAAGTCTACGGGTCAGATCAGTGATAGTCTCTCTCGCCTCAACAATCTGGGCACTCATCATATCAAACATGATGTCGAAAGAGTAGCGACTGACCACGAGGTTTTCAACCTCCTTCTTTAAACTCTCGATCCTAACCAGGGGTATCTCATCGACGTGTGCCATGATCTCGCTCAGCTGATCCTCGTGTCTAATAATTCTGGCTACCAAAAGAGGAATGGAGTGATGCACTGGCTCTCCTGTCACAGGTAGGACTCTAGCTGGTGTGGTCATCGAGCTTTCCCCAAGCTCAACAGTACTTGGAGTTCCTTCATCGGATCTCCAACGGCGAATAACTGGCAACAGAAATGACCAAAGTCTGGCGTCGACCTTCTTCCTAGGTCCTGGCTGAATGTCAATGTTACACGGTCTGCATGTATGGATCAGATGACTCTGGGAGAAAACACTCTCTCACGCTGAGTGGCAATGGAGGCTCACTTTGGGTGTCCAAAGGTGGTGATGATGCAGGAACTGTGGTGGTCTGATGGAAGAACACAGTAGGTGGTGGTAACGGTGAGGTAGCCATAGGTGATGTGGTGAGTGGATCTGGTGGTGGATGGACTGATGATGAAGGGATATCTGCTGGTGATACATGAGGCATAGTGAGAGCTCGCACATGCTTCCTAGCAGTATGCTTGAAGATAGAACCTTTTGGATGTAATCTGTAGGGTACACCAAACGGCTCAGGCTCATATGGCTTAAGAACTCTGACTCTTCGTCGCCTACGACGGATTGGTAGTGGTGATGATGAAGGAGTGACCGAAGAAGCAGAAGCAGTACTCTTTGATGATCCGGATGTTCCATCATCTATTGTAACCTCGTTGTAGGTAACCATTGTTTCGAATACATGTACTGATCATATGTCATAGGAGCATAGGCTGAGTACTCTCCAGAGTGAGCAGGCACGGCTGGGATAACAGGGGTCGGTGCGACCTCTCCCTCCTCGAAGGGTTCGGTCTCATCAGAATCAGTGACTGGCAGGGCTGGGATAGGGCTCACAGGCATAGGTACAGTAGAGGACATCACTTCTTCCATTTTGAAATCCGATGATAGGACGACAGGGTGTGAGGCAGACATGGTATTGTAACAGCTCATAAAGATAGTAATATAAGTAAAATGCCAAAATAATATGATAACAAGATTTTAGTTAGTCGTGCACAATCTGCCAAGCAAATCTACATGCCTAACTAAAATGAATGCAATTTACTTATGATCTTATTTCTAGTGATGCATTAATCCTAATGCATAGAGCAGTCACGGAGGGCATAGGTAGTGGTGTAAAATAGTCCCGTTTCAAAAGTGCATTTATAGTCCAAATGTTTTTAGAAAAACTCTTTGCTTCTCTATAACCTTGGCTCTGATGCCAATCTGTAACACCCCCAAAGATCAACATGACAGCGGAAGACTAATCGGGGTGTTACTTGGATGGGATCACAGTTAATAATCATAGAAAATGACTCAAAAGAGACGTTTTAAGAAAGTTGTTAACATTCAAGAAAAATACATAGTTTGTTACGAAATACTTCCCAATTGTTTTAGATGATACACAAAATACTGATCATGAGTTTGTAAGAAATTATAACGTTATGTTTACACCACAAAATAAGGGTCTTGCATTGCCCGCTCCATGCCATGAATATGATCTTCAATGATTATCTGAGATAATATGCTTAAAAAGGTCAACAAATATGTTGAGTGAAATCTATAGGTTTTAGTTAATCAGTTTGAACACAAGAACATGAACATGATAATTGTAAACTAACAACTTATCATAAAGAAAATCACAGATTATTATGCTCTAAGCTCACGCAACCAATACTCAACTGCATACACCAAATTACTGGTGTACGTAACAGTTTGCCCCCAAGGAGGTAATAGCCTATTACCTAATGCAATTCAAATATGGTGCGCCCTAGTTATTTCCGATAACCAAGACGGGGTCGTTACTCCCTATAGTACTATTCACGATATCTGCGTTCACTTGCAAGTGACTAATGGTTCATGTTGTAGGGGTCTTTCGGCTAAATACTTAGGTAATTCTAATAATCAAGTAGCGAATAGTTTGTAAAACCTTGTGTTCTAGTTTAGAGCATGTATCTCCCTCACGAGGTTTGTAAATAAAAGTAAAAGCGAGGCTATGAACTCACCTTAGCGGAAATGAACAAGCACAATGAGATCAAGTACGATATAGCTAAGGCTCTAACCCGGAACCTAAGAACGAGATGGCAAGTCTCAGAATATGATAAACCTTTGGTTCACGACCAAAATGATAGACCATTGAATATACCATTCAATAGAGCATTGAATTATTCAATTCAATAGAGCGTTATAGTGAGTGTGGATAGTGTTTATTGTTTTAAGTTTAAAGTGCTTGCTATATCGACTTAGTTTGATATTTATCAAAAGTTCACACTTATACATAAGTGAAGTGTTCTCCGTTGTTGATTTATGAAAATAATTGTCGAGTGTTTTAGTTTATTTACTTTCAATGTGCGTTGATATCGAATATCGATATAATTTATATGTAAGTTTAGTGAAATATCAACATAATACTTCTTGTTATATTCTTTAGATCATCAAAACAATTGTTTTTATTAAATCGTGATAAGTTTACAAGTTTTCTAAACTTTTTCCTAATTTTACACTTTTTATCCTCAAGTTTCAAAATGTACAAGTTTAGTCCCTCAACTTTGGAAAAAGGACATTTTATACCCAAAAATTTTTTATACCCAAAGTTTCCAAATTTGATAGTTTTAGTCCCTCGTTAAACTGTTTTTACACAAAGTATTCCTAAAATTACATTTTACAAATTCGGTCCCCCAAGTTTCAAAGTTTGCATTTTTTACCCTAAACTTTTATTTCATTTTAAACTAGTTTGCCATAATTACAAAATCAGTCCCTAGAGATCCCATGCATCCTTTTTAACGTATAAAGTAACCTCCAACTTTCGAAAATGTACCAAATACCCCCTAGACTTTTCCCATGCATAAAGTTCACGTATAAAATACACTTTTACTTTCCAAACTTTACGTTTTTAACCCGATTACTACATAAATTGCGAACTTAGTCCATTTTACACTTTTCCACTTACAAAGCTTATTAGACTTTTGTAAAAGCTTATTTTTAGCTTATTTCTAGCTTATGTGCTTATTCTTATTATAGTTGGGCCGGGTTAGACACAAAAAGGGCCACGGGTTACGTGATTGGGCCTTAAGGCCTAATCGTAGTGTGTTTGGTTTAGCAGAAATACGGGACATGCGGGGGTTGAGTTTCAAAGAAAAACGTCAAAGTGAACATAGTTCGAGTTATTTTAGTTGTTTGGAACATATATAACTTGTCTATTTAATGTGTTAGTGCCTTGATAATGATATGTTTTATATTTATTCAATTGTTATGGTGCATGACAACATTTATTCGTGTGACATCGAATGTAAATGAGAGAAAACGAAATGGAACGAGTTGAAATGGAAGTTACTACACTCAATTGAGTGGTGATGATTTCGAAAGAAGGTGAACGATCGTGCCCAAGACTTCAATATTTCCCTTTTCGTTCCTATAATCCAAACAACAAACCAAAATACTTTTGCGTTTTGTTTTCCCTTCTTGCCCGACTTCCACAGGAAACGAGTGAGATGTATATTTTTGGTATGTGAGAGAACTTGTAAGTTAAGCTTAGTGTTTTGTGAGACTTTGCTTTGTGTTTTTGAGGTTGTTTATAAAGGGAAACTAGGTATGGGATTTCTTGTATTTTATTTGTGTATAATTTTCTTGGTTTAAAGAAAGCAACATGGATTGTGAGGGTGGTATTGGCATTCTTCCATAGCAGCTGGTTTCATGGCATGCTTGAGGTTTAGTCGAGTCAATATTTGAGGTGATTTGTCCCCTTTTCTACACACACACACGCAAACACAAAGTGACCAAGAGATGTGATATTGTTCTTGTTTGTGTTTTTTTGTTGCTTTGACTTCTGCTCGATGACACAGAAACATAAAAGAGAACATGTACAAAATTAAGCAAATCAAATGTGACCAAAATTATCTCCAATGGGTGTGTTTGGGATGAGATGGGGACGGGCTAGGCCCAAGGGTAAAATGGGGTTGGGCTTGGATCGGACGTGAACGAGGCCCAAAAGAATTTTAGGAGGGTGGGTTGGGCTTTGAGCTTGGCCCGGTTACAAAGTAAAAAATAAATAAAAATTTTACTATATATATAATTTATATAATGTATTCATATGATTAAAATAATTAATAATATCGAAATCGAGGACATTTTGATCGGGTCACAATGGTACAATTTGAGCTTGTAATTCGCATGTTACTATGCATTTGCCAAATGATATGCAAAAGCGATGACAAGAAAATTTCATGATGCTATAATCCGTGCTTTATTCATGATTAGGTTGTTAATGACTTATGAAATTTTTTGGGAGCTTACACTCATTTTATAGAGTATCACCGATGAAGAAATTTCCTAATTTGTTATACTCATTTTATAGAGTATCATCATCTACTGACGAATTATCATCACTATAATAAACAAAAAGTCAGAATGTACCTCATTTGATTCACGAGCCATGAGACAAATTTCATCCTTTTTGGCTTCCTCGTTATCTTTGTCACTATCACTGCAAGACCCACTAACAAAAGCCTTTTGTCTTTCTTTCCTAGCGGTTTTGGACAACCACCGATGAAGTGATTTAGATCACCACATCTAAAACACTTTCTTTCATTCTTGCCTTTCTTGTCATCCCATGCTTTTCAGAATGATTTCTTCTCATCACGTGATTGTCTAACGAACCTTCCTCTTCTCCTAAAGAACTTCTTAAAGTCTCTTACCGCCATAGAATACTCTTCGCCTTCACTATCCGATGTGGTGGTTTTGTCATCACTAGACTCCTTTTTCACCTTTAAGGCAAGAAACTTCACTTTCTCTCTTTTGCCTTTGGTTATTTCAAAGTCTTTTTTCATTATCACTTCATGTACTTTGAGGTTGCCAATAAGTTCATCTAGAGATAATGTTGACAAGTCTTTGATTCTTCAATTGCGATGACATTTGCCCTCCACTTCGGATGAAGAGCCCTAAGAAATTTCCTAACATAGTTCTTACTAGAAAAATATTTGTCAAGTGCTTTTAGTGAAGTATTAGTAATATTAAATATAACAAACCCGCTAAAATATAACGTTTTTACACAATTATTTGTATTAACAAAATTGTAATTACATTAAATTGAATTTTACAACAATCAGTTTAAAAAAAACAACGGAATATCCAAGAATCATAGAATTTGGCTACTTTAGTGTCAGGCTTCAGTGACTTCGATATTATATTATGTTTCTCGTGTTGTGCTTCTTTAACTAGTTTCAAAGTTGTTGTAAAATATAAAGTTATCATGTTGTGCTTTGTTGCTTTGTTTCACTCCTCTCTTCCCCTTTGAATCCAAAGAAGAAAGAAAAGACAATGTTATTGTCCTAAGCAAGAAACGCACTTCATATTTTCCTTGTCCTTATTTTTCAGAAAAAAAATCATCCAAGGAAGAAAAGTAGCAAAATATTATGTTACTCTATTGTGTAAGAAAAAACACATGTTTGACATTAGCCCCATGATTTCTATTCTCTACGGATGTTTGACATTTTTCATCAAATGAGGTTGAGAACACAATAATGGAGCAACTTGTGAACCTTTTTGTAGTAAATATGATCAACCCATATACACTTCCACTTTAAGGTCTAGAAGAATATATAGCGACATGAAAGTGATCAGTAGCAAAAGGAAGTAACATATCACATTTCTGTAAATTTGTTCAATGGAAGCAATTTCATTCATAACAAAACAACATTCGGTTTCAGGGATAGCCTAGAGCACTGTTCCTGAAACCTAATGTTGCCAATAAACTCTGTCATTGACCTACGAGTATTAGAACGAAAGTTCCTCATAACCTCTATAGATGACCTTTTTTAGTTGACGGATCCATGGGGTAGGTACGAGTAGAACATTATGGTTTACATGGTGAAAAATTGGATAGAAATAATGAATGTGTTATGAATGAACCATTTATTGATAAATGTATCGAAAGATGGGATAGAGTGACTCAATTGCAAACGTGTTTATATAGGGAAACCAAAGTAGTTACGGTTATATTTCCCAGATTTTTGGTAATTTATCTTTCACAATCTGATTTAAATAGAAAAAATACGAGTTTTGTTTCTTATTCGCAATCATTTCATAATTTTAATGTTGACTTTTTGTATTCTTCCACCTCTCGCAAGTCTCCTTCCCATAAAAGGTCTCATATCTTGGTTCAAATAGTTATAAACAAAGAGTTAATTTCATAAATGGTCCCTATGGTATGTCAGGTTTAACGGAAATAGTCCCTAATCATTTTTAATGGATCCTTTCCCTATGGTTGTAACCCGTATCGGGTTTGTCCCTTGACAAATATTTTTGATAGTTTGATCGTTAAACTAACATCGAATGACATAAATACTCTTAAAAGTAAGGTCCTTGTGGTTTGTGGGGTATCATGAATTTAGTCCCTAATTTTCTTATTATATTTTCGTTCGTTTTTATACGTTTTCGTCTGTTCTTGTACGTTTTCATCCATTTTTATACGTTTTCATTCATTTTCATAGGTTTTATACGTTTTCGTCCGTGCTGCTTTCGCTTTTATACGTTTTCGTATGTTTTATAAGTTTTCATCCGTTTTATACGTTTTCGTCCTTTTTTATACGTTTTCATCCGTCGTTATACATTTTCATCTGTTTATATACGTTTTCGTCCGTTTTCTTAGGTTTTCAACCGTTTTTATACGTTTTCATCCGTTCTTCTTTCATTCTCATACGTTTTTATATGTTATCGCCTATTTTTATATGTTTTCATCCGTTTATCTTTCGTTTTCATACATTTTCATACGTTTTCGTCCGTAGTTATACGTTTTCATCCATTTCTTATGTTTTCATCCGTTTTTATACGTTTTCATCCGTTTTTCTTTCATTTTCATACATTTTATACTTTTTCGCCCGTTTTATACGCTTTCATCCGTTTTTATATGTTTTCATACCTTTTCATATGTTTTATACGTTTTTGTACGTTTTTACATGTTTTCGTGTGTTTTTATACGTTTTCGTCCATTTTTAATACTTTTTCGTCCGTTTTATACGATTTCGCCCGTTTTCTTAACTCCCCATAAGTTTTCTTATGCTTTAATACGTCTTTTTTTTGTTTTCCTCTCTTTTTAAACGTTTTTGTCTATTTATATACGTTTTTGTCCGCTTTTATATGTCTTTATACAGTTGAAAATGTATAAAAACAAAAGAAAACTTATACAAATGGATGAAAACGTATAACAACGGACCATAGTTGTCAGGATCCTGCTCCTGATCAAAGGATTTTACGATACTACAAAGCAAAAATGATCTGAATCCTACATAGGATCTTTGCAAGCTTAAGATCTTATAGGATCCTGATACTGACTATACGATCTTAAGATATATTCCAGTCCTATCTTACTTTTCTCTGATTACAAACTAAAAAAACTACACATTTATGGGTTGTTTTTTGGTAGAATTCAAAAAACAACGTGTTAATCTTTTTAAACATTTCATAATCATAATTTATGACAACATTTTTATGAAACGTTCATAGTATTTTGTGTTTATAGTGTATAATAATTTGTAGGTTTGTATAATATTACAAAAACTATTAAGCAATAACATTAGCTTAGGATCTTAAGATCCCGATCCGATCTTACGATCACGATCTTGCAAAAGACAAAAACGATTCTGGATAGGATCCCGATCTTGAAAACCTTGCAACGGACGAAAACGTATAAAGATGTAAGAAAAACGGAAAAAACGTATAAAATCATATGAAAACGTTTAAAAACAGACGAAAATGTATAAAAACGGATGAAACGTATAAAACGAAGGAATACTTATAAAAACATATGAAATCAAAAGATAAACGGACGAAAACGTATAAAACAAAGTAAAATGAATAAAAACCTATAAAAGTAGACGAAAACGTATAAAAATAGATGAAAACATACGAAACGGATGAAAATGTATAAAAATTGACGAAAACGTATAAAAACGAACGAAAAATGGACGAAAACATAATAAACCAGACAAACAGGATAAAAAACCGTAAGAAAACGTATGAAGACTTAAGAAAATAGACAAAAACGTATAAAAACGAATGAAAACGGATGAAAATATATAAAAGCGGATGAAAATGGATGAAAACGTAAAAAATGGAAGAAAACGTATAAAAACGGACGAAAACGTATAAAAACGGATGAAAACTAATAGACACCTATAAAAATGAACGAAAACGTATAAATACAGATGAAAACGTATAAAACAGAAAAAAAAATGTATAAAGGAAAATGAACGAAAACGTAGAAAAAAATTAGAGACTAAATTCGCGTTACCCCACAAACCAAAGGGACCTTACTTTTAAGGGTTTTTATGTCATTTCCTGTTAGTTTAACGGTCAAACTAATAGAAATATTGGTCAAGGGACAAAATTCGGCACATGTCACAAGCATAAGGAGATGATCTATTAAAAAAAAGATTATGGACTATCTTCATTAAACCCGAAAGACCACATGGACCATTTATGAAATAAACTCTAAAAGGATACAAAACCCCTAAATACTAAAAAAAATATATCGAGTCATTGGGTTCTACAACACAATCTCATTTCGTTGAGAAATAAAGCAAGTTGATTACGGATTTTCTGGTGACGAGTAGTACTTTAAGGGATGAACTACTAGAAAAGGTCTCTACTCTGTAGGCTAAAATAAAAGAAAAAAAAAAGAAGATCAAGGAGATCGAACAACTAGACTATAGGTGTGCAAAATGCTGCAGGAAAGTTATCGCGTTTTTATATGACGATATGGAGCGTGATGCGTCTATTTTGGGAGAATGTATTGAGCAGTTGAAGTGACTTGATGAATCCATTGTTGCGAGAAATAATTTTCTTTAAGATTTTTTACTATGATTAAGTAGTATGCATGTCAATGTTTTGGTTTTCAACTTTATATGACCTACTGTATTTCCCACTTCTCTTTTGAATGAATATAAATCAATCTTTACTTTCTATCAGATGGAGTAAGATGATGTAATTTTCGAAAAGAATGAAAGTACTTGCGAGGAGATATGCCTGATAATGTGACATTAGGGGTAGTAGTAGGATATTAAATATAATAATAAATATATGTGAAATAGGTGTGTAGTTAGTACATATGGGTAAAAATAGTAAAACATGATTCAGTGTCATAGTTTTAGCAATATGACACAAATTTGAGTTAAGTTAAAAAAAATAAGTGTTATCTTGGATCACATTTTTGAAAATTTCCCTATCCATATTACTTGGAAAGAGTGAGTCTTCAATTCAAATATACGTAGACTAATGAGGTATCTTTCGTATCGTTTCTTACAGTTTGTCTGACGAACCTCCAATATTTTTAAACGACAATGTATTACATACATATACCACCTATCTTGTACATGACATAATATAATAAAAACGTCTTTGTTAGTGCAAATATTACGATATTTAATCTATACAGTCTCGTTTGTTTTGTTGATGACAAAAATGTAACTTGTAATACATTATGTAAAATGTATAAGTTACTCATAATATTATTTTGTCTCAACATACTTTCAACACCTCTTGATGACTCAAGTCCTTGTATGCTACAACACATGTTCGTAAATGTTTTTTATGTTGCGTTATGATTAAACCCCTAACAAACCATTAAACATGCTTAGTTAAATAGTTTATATAAAACTAAAACCATTATATAAAACACTTAAGTAATATTGGTTACTTAAATTTTATAAAATACATAAAAAAAAAGTAAATATGTTAGGTAAATACCATGATCCATAACCCATGCCCATGACCCATGATCCATAACCCATTACCCATTGCATGACATCATGCTGAAATCATGTTGGGTAAAACACATGACCTATGACCCAAAGTCCATAACCCATTGTCTAGATACATTGTATCTTGTTGGGTACCCATGACCCAAAGTCCATGACTCATGATTCATTACCCATAACCCAAAACCCGGATTTGTTACCCAGTTCGGCGGTTCCACCGGATCCCTTTCAGAAGGGATCCTTGGGCATAAACATTGTTTTGTCTATAAATAGAAAACCATTCTTCTTTGTTTCTTGCAACTTTTCACACACTTTCTCTCCATCATTTCTAACATATTTAGATCAGAGGGAAACATGTAAAACACCCTCATCTCATATGAACATAATGCTTCTAACTTTCATTTGTTGTAAGCATACTCCCGAAGTGATCCTCCAAAGCAAGCCTAGAGATCTTGCATTCTTTCCTACTGAAGTGATCCTTCATCAAAAGCATACAATCACATGAAGATCTTCTACAACAAGCTTGGGAAACTTGTCATCTTCATTCATGGAAGACTAACTATATCAAGCTTTGTGTTCTTGATGTTTGGTTTAGGATTTCATGTCCATTAGACACATTGTCTTGGATCTTGTCTTGTATCATCTTCTTGTATTTATAACTAGATTAGATGGTTTATGTGTTTGTGCCATAAAACACAAGGTTTGTTATGTTGGGCCACAAAATATAACGGGTATCATAGATGTGTCGTGTTGATCGGGTAGTGGTTCCTCCATTGTAATGGAACCCAATATCTAGCCTTGTACCGGATAAAGTGTAGGTGACGTAGTGATAAGGTTTGGTTCCACCTTGTGTGAAGGACTCAATAATTAGCTTTGTGCCGGATAAAGTGTAAACTACGTTGTATAACGTTTTCTCCGCCGAGAACGGAGTTTGTTGATCTAGTGAAGTAACTCTCAAGTCGGGTACTCAAGGAGTGGAGTAGGGCGAAGAGGAGCTTCGTGACCGAACCACTATAAATCATTGTGTTGGTTTGTGTATCCTTTTACTTATCGCTTTACTTTTATTCTTGCTTTATATTGTTGATTGTCTATGTGGTTGATGTTTATAATTGTGATGTATACTTGGTCTTTTAAGTATTAATATAGTTTTAAACTATATTTAACACTTTACATATTATGACACGCTTGATCAAGTAAAACAAACCGGACTAATAATAGTGAAACTTGATTTATAATAACCATTAATCTTGCGGAATCTTATGTGATATTAAGGGGTTGGCCTTACATGCTGTAATACGTTAAATGCATCCTCGCATCGAGATTAGCAAATGAAATTTTTTACACCATATTTGATACAAAAGTTTTAAGTTTGAAACGAAAACGTATTCACCCCCCCCCCCTCTACGTTTTCTATAATTGGTATCAGAGCGGGTTGGCTCTAGTTTTTAAAACAAATGGTTTTCAAAATGAGTAAGGTCCTTGTATCAAATTTTTGGTGAAGTCAAGCATAATATGAAAAGTGTTTTTTAAATTCTTTTTCTTTGAAGTTTTGTTGTTAGATATCTTGTTACTCAAGCTTGAACAATGATTAAAATGGGTAATATAACTTCACTAAAAAGTCTACAAAGGTTAAACCTTTACGTCGGGTCAAAATATGTATTTTTGTGAATATGTGTCAGATACGCGGATCCCTTTGTTATCAAAAGGCGGATCCCTTTTGGAAGGGATCTGACGGATCCGTCTGTGCAGAGGACAGCTTTGGTTAAATTTCTAAAATTCATAACTAATTAATCGTAAGTCCGTAGAAGTAGTGCCACATATCGTTTGAAAGTTATTTGAGTCTAATTTCACATTAAAATGATTTTGTAAACTGATTCAAAACAAAAATTTACAAAATCATTGATTTATAATAGAAAGTCATTTTTCGGTCATAACTTTTGCACAAACTTTTGGTCTAATTGGAGACGGATGTTTTCGTCTTTAAATAACAGTGTGTATTCTTTTGAAACTAAGGTCTTGGTCATATTTATAAGTATAAAGGAAACTAATCAAGCTTGGTATACATGTGTATATTTAACACAAAGCGATGAAAAGAACTTTCGTATGCTATACTAAATGATTAATTTTCTTACCTTGCATTACTTGATCATTTTCTTATCTTAAATAGTTTTGTGCTTGTTTGTTTGAGTAACATATGTGGTTTCCTCAACTTGCTATACATTCTCTTGTTTGTCGATTTAGTAATATTTTACTAATCAATGTGCTATTTGAAGGAGTGTTTGGGATAACATCTAGTTGTGTCAAAAAAGTTATTTTAAATGCTTAGATAAGTCATATAAGTTGAATAATCTTTAAAACATGTAATATACTAAATAACTTCTTGTTGAGTTTGTCATGTGTGCAACATAAGTGTATTATGTGCTTATATGATTTCTTGATTTCATCATTTCTTGTGTCGTTTTCTGAAACAACAAGAATGTACATCAAATCATAACCTACACGTGTGTTGATGATGTACTTTTCCATTTTCTTTTCCATGATCGCTTTCCAAGCTTCATAGTAGGATTGACAACTTGATTATTTCATCCGAGATACTCAAGTAAATTATTTTGCAACGCAAATATAATTGGTCATATCCAAAAATCCAAACTCAAGCTTTCCAACAACATATGTTGAACTCGCTCATCCAACCATTTTTCTTCTCCATATGGACCACTTTAAATTTTAAACATGATACCTTCGTCACCTTAGTTGTTATGCATTTGCATCAAAAATAATATTAATAAAATGAAGCTAAGTATAATTATTGTTACTCTTCGATAGGCCATTGTAGGAATATAAATTTTCATAACTTGAGAATGAATATAGGAGAACTTATTGCACTAGAAACTCAATTTGACCTAACTATTAAATTGCTTCTCTAAGAGAAGTTGGGTATGTGGAATCACCCATAAATTTAGTCTTGTTTAGTCGTAATTGAGCACCGCTAGTAATAGTCTCATATTCATTCTCTCACTTGGGAAATCTCTACTCCTATGTTTTCCTAAAGTAAATTTACAATGAAAATACTTTGCGTTGTCCTAGGATTACTAATTAAACAAGTTGTAAAATTGATTTTTCTTTTGTTAGTAAATCACAACCACTTGCCTCATCAAGCGATTATCTTGATTTGATCAAAAAGAGCTAAATGACTTCATGGATAAAGTTCATTATATGCTAATCACCATCTGTAATGACTATACATAGTTAACTGCTTCCGTTGACCAAAAAAATCTTCTAAACAATTCACTTTCTTAAGGACGCATATACATGTGTTTCTTACTCTCTAATACCAACACATAGGTAAACATCTCTTAGCTAAAACCAGCTCACAAAACCGTACTTGCTTCAAGCCTTTCTAAATCTAACACTTACTATTCTAAACATAACTCCTTCATCTCCACAAACAACAACTGCACCTTCTTGAACTAAATGTAGTCTAGATTGTCCTAAACTAGCACCTCACAAATCTTTTGTCTTGAACACCATCATGTGCTCTTTTCTTTCTGGACATATACCTTGCACGTCATTGTTAGTGCAAATGGTTTACTAATCTAGACAGTAAATCTGTTTTGAGCTTCTTGAATAGTGTTTGTTAAGTTTGCTAAAACTCTATATTATTTGTAAGCTTGATCTCATTTGATTGCCTATATGTTACTTCTACATGATATATGTCTTACTTATATGCATATATGCTTGCTGTAGAGATCATTAGTTTCAAAATTCGATACGTGGAACAAAATCTCGCAACCATTCTGTTAAGGAATCTGTTTAAGATGCCGGATCCCTTGGCTATAACTAGCCGGATCCCTCAAGAGAAGGATCCGTGGGATCCAGGTAGACAGAAGCTCATTTTAGGCCTTCTTGCATCAATCCAACCTTCCAGACCTTAACAGACTTAAACATGCTACATTAGGATCACTTAAGTTTTTTCCTTAGGCTCAGTTGATCCCACATTCACTCATGGATGACTTAGAATAACATTCAAGGTGTTTTTGATTTATCATTACTTCAAAACTCACCATCTTTCCGCTCCAATATTTAGACATTGTTTCTCTTATCTCAAAACACTTAGTTTGATATTTCTCTCAATTTTAACAAATTGATTTTACTCATTTTTACCTTAAAATGCTCTAAAATCTAGCTTTTCATTTCTTGTGATTTTTAAGAAATTTTCTAAATTTTAATTTAACCACCATCTGGTTCATATTTGTTGTAAGCATACTCCCGAAGTGATCCTCCAAAGCAAGCCTAGAGATCTTGCTTCCTAACCTACTGAAGTGATCCTCCATCACAAGCATACAAGCATATGAAGATCTTCTACAACAAGCTTGGGAAACTTGTCATCTTCATTCATGGAAGACTAACTACATCATGCTTTGTGTTCTTAATGTTTGGTTTAGGATTTCATATCCATTAGACACATTAATTTGTATCTTGTCTTGTATCATATTCTTGTATCCATAACTAGATTAGATAGTTTATGTGTTTGTGCCATAAAACACAAGGTTTGTTATGTTGGGCCACAAAACATAATGGGTGTCATAGATGTGTCGTGTTGATCGGGTAGTGGTTCCTCCATTGTAATGGAACCCGGTATCTAGCTTTGTACCAGATAAAGTGTAGGCGACGTAGTGATAAGGTTTGGTTTCACCTTGTGTGAAGGACTCGGTATTTAGCTTTGTACCGGATAAAGTGTGTTTAGGTTGTGTAAGGTTTTCTCCGCCGAGAATAGTGTTTGTTGATCTAGTGAAGTGACTCTCGAGTCGGGTACTCGGGGAGTGGAGTAGGGGCGAAGAGGAGCTTCATGACCGAACCACTATAAATCCCCGTGTTGGTTTGCGTATCGTTCTACTTATCGATTTACTTTTATTCTTGCTTTATATTGTTGATTGTCTATATGGTTGATATTTATGATTGTGAGGTATACCTTGTCTTTTAAGTATTAATATAGTCTTAAACCATATTTAACACTTTACATATTATGACACGCTTGATCAAGTAAAACAAACCGGACTAATAATGGTGAAACTTGATTTATAATAAACCATTCATCTTGCAGAATCTTATATGATATTAAGGGGTTGGCCTTACATGCCGTAATGCGTTAAGTGCATCCTCGCGTCGAGATTAGCAAATGCAATGGTTTATACCATATTTGATACACAAGTTTTAAGTTTGAAATGGAAACGTATTAACCCCCCCCCCTCCCCCCCCCTACGTTTTCCACAGTCTTTAATACGACTTCACAACCTTGATTAGTAAGCCACTCACATGTTACTAGACTAAAGACTCGGTTTAAACCTTAGATGTCGTGTAAGAAGGCTTAGTTATTTTCAGTCACTAACGGATGCGAAGGGTTGTTTTTTTTTTTTTTTTTATTTATTTATTTTTATTTTTTTACGACAAGGTGGTACAATACTATAGTTAGTGATTCGGTTCCGTAATACTTACTCAAAAAGTAATCTCTGCCAGCCTCGAATCCACGCAACTATGGGGCAGAACTAGGGAGAGACTCGAACCTGAGATCTCTCGGATGTTGAAAACCTCTAGTTGACCCTTAATCTATACTACATTATAA
Source organism: Chrysanthemum makinoi (assembly GCA_910596185.1). Lineage (NCBI taxonomy): Eukaryota > Viridiplantae > Streptophyta > Magnoliopsida > Asterales > Asteraceae > Chrysanthemum > Chrysanthemum makinoi. The sequence goes on from OU343224.1 coordinate 301,164,162, forward strand.
AACATTTGAGACTTCCTATAAAAAGAAGTCTTAAAATTTTAAAACAAAAAACATTCGTATAAAAGGAAAATTAAAAAATTAATGTAAAATTTAAAAAATTAAGTCTCATTAAAATCATATAGTAACCTCATGCAATAATAATATATTTTAATAAAATTGTTTATAAGAAATATTCACTAAACTTATAACCGTTAATTTAAAATAAAAATGCTAACTATTTACACTGTTAATAATTTAGACGTTTTACTTTCGAAAAACATGATCTACTACATTATAAAATATTTGTGACACGCTAAATAAGAAAGATTTAAAATAAAAAATATTTATTCGTTATAAAAATAATCATTGGATACTCGTCGCTGCATTATGCATGTACCCTTTTAGAATAATAAAAATGAATGAAAGAAACGATTGTAGTTTATCTACTCTCTTAGAGACTGATTTTTAGTTTAATATTTTGGTTGACCTAAACTTATACATTAGAGAGATCGGATCATCTAACCCTCTACATAATATGCATGCTTCGTTGTTATTTTACTGCTTTTAAGTTATGATACGTCATCCTTATTATAACTACTATTTTGGATTTAGTTCAAAGTATAATAATATATGTCAAAAGCTACACATCACACAATACTTTATAAACTAGTAAAATGGGTTCATCTAATCCATAACATAACTGTTATATTAAAACATTTCTTCTTATAAAATTATATACAGTAATACGATAAAACGGAACTGTTTTTTTTTATATATTATTTTGCATCTTGAGCATGCTTCATTATTTAAAGCTATAAAGGAAATTAGGTCATTTTATTATGCCTTTGGCCGGTTTAGTTTAAAATTATCACTATCTGAAGTAGGTTGAAAAAAATAATAATACTCGTGATCAAGGTTGTAAATAGCGTGAGGCGTGGCATGGCGGCATAACCAAGCCTCACGCCTTTGCGGTTAAGGTGAGGCTTTTGCGTTTATAAAGCGTGGCATAAGGCGTCAAAAAGTATGAAAATATTTATATATTAATATTATAACTCATAAATATCGAGTTTACAAAAACATGTGCCATAAGGCGGCGTGGCGGCATTGCGTGGCGGCATGACCAAGCCTCACGCCTTTGCGAGGCCTTTGCGGAGCCTTTGCGAGTCTTTTAGAACAGTGCTCGTGACGCAATAATAATATATAATTATACCTATCTAAATGGATTAAGGTAAAATCATCGTTTTACATACTCAAACTAAATAAATTATTTTATATTTAGAAGATTGATGATGTAACCACTTAAGTATTAAGGTCAATATATATTTATATATCAATGTTATAAAATGAGATAGAAATGTAACAAGAGGAAAGTATAAAAAAATGACAAAATCTTTTTTGAGGTCCCCATTATGATCATTTTTTAAGCCAATTCTCAAAATGGTCATGAGCAACTGCGCAATTCCGCAACTCAATTAAATGCTTGACATATGTCCAACTCCGCAACTCCACCCAAAACTCGACACGTGTCCAATTTTTTATAATAAAAATATGTGTGATTTGATGTTTTGTCCTATTATTAAAATAGTAAATGTCTAAAATACCCATAACTTTTATAATAAAATATTCTTTCTTTCTTCTACACTTATCAACTCCACATTAATCTGCATCATCTTCATTTTTGTTTTCCAGATTCCGGCACTATATTCCGGCCAAATTTTTTTCTTTCGAATTTCATGAGATTGTTACATAAATAAATTATAAATCGGATTAAATTGGACAAACAAAAATAACAATACATTTATGGAATAAAAATGAGATTTTGTACATTTATGGAACAAAAAGACGAACAATAATAATCTCTCACTAGCTCAACTTGATTCAAAGAATCTGCATGTTTGCTTGTAAAGTCTTCTCCGACTCCTCCATTTGTTGTAGAGGTGGCAATTTAAGACCCAATAATTAAATTTGGGTCTAGTTGAGTAAATTTTTTTAATGAGATGAGTCTAAATAGATATAGTTTATTTTAATAGATGGCTCTAGATGGGTTTAGTTTATTTTCATTAATTAATATTGATGGGTCTAGTTGGGTCTAATAATATACCCACATGAGTCTACTACAATATTTACATGGTTTAAGTTGATTGTTAACTAAAATTATAAAAATCACTCACAGCCTATTTTTATACGTTTTACATGTTTTAGTCCGTTTTTTACGTTTTTGTCCATTTTCGTCTGTATTTTACGTTTTCGCCCGTTTTTATACGTTTTCGTCTATTTTTTTACGTTTTTGTCCGTTTTACACGTTTTCGTCCGGTTTTTTACGTTTTCATCAGTTTTTACATGTTTTCGTCCGTTTTTTTACGTTTTGGTCCGTTTTTGTCAGTTTTTTTACGTTTTCGCCTTTTTTCACGTTTTCGTCTGTTTTTTTTACGATTTTGTTTGTTTTTACAGGTATTCGTCTATTTTTTTTACGTTCTCGTCCGTTATTTGACAATTTTTACGCTTTTGCACGTTTTTTTTTTACGCTTTTGTCCGCTTTACACGCGTTTTCGTCCGGTTTTAACCGCTTTTCGCCGCTTTTAAGCTTTTTGCTTTTTTACTTTTTGTGCTTTTTACACGTTTTCGTCCGCTTTTTAACGTTTTTGTCCGTTTGTGTTCCGCTTACGCTTTTGCCCGATTTCACACGTATTCGGCCCGCTTTGCGTTTTTCTCGCTTTTACTCATTTTAGCTCGCTTTTTTACGTTTAGGCACGCATATTTTAACCTTCTTTTACGTTTTTGTCCGCTTTGCACGCCAGTTTTTACGCTTTTGTCCGCTTTTACACGCTTTTACGCGTCGTTTTTATTCGCTTTTACACGTTTTCGCCCCAGTATTTTTACGTTTTTTTTACGTTTTTGTCCGTTTTTACACGTTTTCGTCTGTTTTGTTACGTTTTTACCCGTTTTCACGAGGTTTTTTTACGTTTTTGACCGTTTTCATGTGTTTTGTTACGTTTTTGCCCGATTTCACACGTTTTCGTCTGCTTTTTTATGTTTTTCTTCGTTTCTACTCGTTTTCGTCTGTTTTTTTACGTTTTGGCCCCGTATTTTAACCTTTTTTTTACGTTGTTGTCCGTTTTTACATGGTTTCATCCATTCTTTTACGTTTTTGTCCGTTTTACCGCTTTCCGTTTTCACGTTTTGCCCGTTTTTACACGTTTTCGTCTGTTTTGTTACGTTTTTGGCCGTTTTCACACGTTTTACGTTTTCGCCTATTTTTTCTTATTTTCGTCCGTTTAACACGTTTTCGACTGTTTTTTACGTTTTTGTCCATATTTTAACGTTTTTGTCCGTGTTGCACGTTTTCGTCATTTTTTTACGTTTTTGTCCGTTTTACACGTTTTCGTCCGGTTTTTTTTATGTCTTTATCCGTTTTTACACGTTTTCGTCCATTTTTTAACGTTTTTGTCCGTTTTTACACATTTCCGTCCATTTTTTTTACGTTGTTGTCCGTTTTTACATGGTTTCATCCATTTTTACGTTTTAGTCCCGTTTTAATATGTTTTCGTAAAAACGAACGAAAATGTAAAACGGATAAAACAAAAACGTGTAAAACGGACAAAAAGTAAAACCTCAAGAAAACGTGCAAAACCGGGCAAAACGTAAAACGGACAAAACGTAAAAACCCCCGCGCAAAACGTAAAACCGGACGAAAACGCGTGTAAAACGGACAAAACGTAAAAGCGACGAAAGCGAAAAACGGGCTAAAACGTGGAAAAACGTGAAAACATATAAAACAAAACGTAACAAAATGAACGAAAACGTAAAAAAATGGATGGAAACGTGTAAAAACAGACAAAAACGTAAAATAACTAACGAAAACGTGTAAAAACCGATAAAAACATAAAAAAAAAAAACGCACGAAAACGTGCAAAAACGTAAAAAAGACGTTAGAAACGGACGAAAAAGTAAAAAACAGACAAAAACGTGTAAAAACGGACAAAAACATAAAAAAGTGGATGAAAACTTGAAAAAGTGGGCGAAAACGTAAAAACTGGGCGAAAACGTGAAAACAGCAAAATGTAACAAAACAGATGAAAACGTTTAAAAACGGACAAAAAACGTAAAAATAACGGACGAAAACGTGTAAAAACGACAAAAACGGTTAAATACTGACGAAAACGTAAAAAACCGGACGAAAACGTGTAAAACGAACAAAACGTAAAAAAACCCTAACGAAAACGTGCAAAAACGGATAAAAACGTAAAAAATAAACGGACGAAAACGAAAAAAACAGACGAAAAAGTGTAAAAACGGACAAAAACGTAAACAAGCGGATGAAAACGTGAAAAAACGGGCGAAAACGTAAAAAAACGGACGAAAACATATAAAAACTGACGAAAATGTAAAAAAATTGATATTAAATATTTTTTGTCTTTTTTAGATTAATTAATTATTATGTTTCATGATAAAACAAAAAAAACTAGCAAAACCCAAAAAAACCCGACACGACCCGACTCTTACCCATTTATACCCATACCCATCTAGACCCATCATTCCAAGTGACACATCTAGACCCATACCCATATAGACCCATACCTATTTAAGACCCAAGACCCAACCCAACCCAACCCAACCATTTTGCCACCTCTAATTTGTTGTAACTTAAGTTGTAAGCTTCGAGTTTCGACCAAATTGGAATTGAAAGATTTTTCTAAAGCGGTCAACTTTGACTTCACAACTAAAAGTTCTTCAATTTCCGCCTTTTGTGTTTCTGTCATTTCCTCAAGTTCTTGAAGAATACAAACAAGCTCGATATTCGACTCTTGGTTTCTCTTTAGTTGTACTGTTTTAGGATTTGTACTGTTCCAAGATTTATAAGTAGAAACGGCGACCGTGATGATGACCGGAGATGGAACGGTTAAGTGGAGATGGTGATAAATATGGGAAACTTAATTCCGATCGATCAAAAGAGAAGACAATCCGATCGATCAAATGAGGGAGATGTGTTTGTGGGTGTTTAGGTGAAAAAGAAAAAGTAGGTGAAAAAGATATCTATTTGTTTTTTTTTTTGTGTGTGTGTGGATGGGAAGAGAGATGATATGCTTTAAGATAAGAAGATAGTAACAAAAGGGTATTTTGGACATTTTAACAAAATAATATATTATAATAATTAAAAGGACTGTACTTGATAGATGACACGTGTCAAGCATTTGATGGAGTTCCGAAGTTGCGCAGTTGCTCATGACCATTTTGAGAATTGGCTTAAAAAATAACCATGATGGGAACCTCAAAAAAAATTTTATCCTTTTTTTGTACTTTTCTCATGTAACAATTCAAAATATCTTAATTGGCACTTGACGAATTAGTACATTTTGGTTTTCAAAAAATGAGTAACTTTAAAAATTGCTATTGTTCTCAAACTACTTAAACAAGTAAGGGATTCACACTTTGATTCTTTGGCTCACTCTTTCCTCGCTGTTTCTTCTCTAACATATACTAATATTAAAATTAATTATAATCAGATTCCCAAACCTGATTAAACCAAACAATAATATCAAAATTGATAACTTAACTTATTCCAATTTGAACTTACTATCAAACCCATAGCAATAGTCATTCCAGATCGCTAACGAAATGTCCTCTTAAACTTTACATAAAAAGGCTAATGTGTTTGAACTATCAATCACTTCTAACGAGCACCATAATAATGATATGAAAGGAGTAAAGGACCATGGTGATTGGCCTCTCAAACTTCGCCATCATTCTTAATTATTCCCCTTTTTATTTTCACCCTTTTAACATTTGTTTAATTTTCCGTCTACCATGTTCCATTGTTTCCCTATGTTTTATGTAGGTTTTTGTTTGTACTAGACGCATTGTTTCTTTGTACATTATGATAATTGTTTTACACTCTATATATGTGGTGTATAGTTTGTACTTTTTAGGGAATATTGCGTTGATAAGTTCATATATATTTAAAGAATCTGGCAATCGTATATTGACTTCTTGTGATTAATGACAAAATAGGCCCATATGTATTCTCATATGAATTACAATTTTAGTTACTAATAAGGTTAAAAGAATGGCTAGATGAACCATATATAACACAACCTGATTTTGTTTTAAACTGGTTTAACATTCATTAATCAATTTCCTCAATTGGTCTAAATTGCACAAGCCTGAATAAGATGCCAAAAAAAAAGTAGCAATGTTTTTGCATAAGAGGATGAAGAATATTGAATGCAATGTGATTCATGTCTTTCAAGTCAATATTATTATTTATTAATGTGTCAAGATGAGGTTGGGACAATGAAAATTGGTGGTGCTTGCAATAATACAATTGAATGTTGTGATAGAAGATTCAAAACACATGGCTCAAATAGTTCATTCATTGATTCGTTGCGGCTGATATGAAACATTTCTAAACGGCTATTTTTTTTTTAATACAAGTCGAGCAACATGAGTAAAATCAAACTAAATTAACGCTAAGCAAAAACAAGCAACGAATACAACATGTAAAGCAAATTCTAAAAAACAATGCTATTAAACTTTGGTTTGACCACAATGTTACACAAAACCAGCTGTAAAGACATTTTTTTTGAACGGCAAAATGAAATAAAACAAGCTTGAAAAAAAAATAGCAACTTATACAAAGGAATGCAACCTTGGGTTTTGAAGCCACAATGTCTATGAGATGTTATATTTTTTTACATCTACTCGAAAACCAGTGAAAAAAATTAATAACAATGGACTCGAAAATAAGACTCTTTTTCACGGTTGAATCTTTGAACACCACTCCGTTTCGAAACCTCCAAATACACCACACTGATGCATACACAAGCATTGTAACATCCCCAATTTCGAGATAGTAACGAAATTCAAACTGGATGTTACTTCATGATATAACAGTCATTGATGACGTATAGTCTATATTCGGGTCACGAACCCGACTAAAGTCCGATACTAATAAGCCCAGCACGAACTGGGCCAAGCCGATAAGTGTTTGGGCCTCAAGGCCCAACCCAATGTTATTTATAGAATATGATATCGGATATCTCTTAATTATGGAGATAATCGCTTGTTAACCAACTTAGGCGAGATACTGGAGGTTGGGGAACACGGAACCAACAAGGATTCTGTGTATATATAAAGGGAACCCTATCCCTCGTAAAGGTGACGATCTACAAACCCTAACTCTCCTTGAACCCTAAACCGATTACTTACTCTCACGCCGGAGGATAATCGTGGGAGACAATCCCACGATAAGCCTAACGGTGTTTGTCTCTTAGTGCGCAGTGTCTCTAGCAAAGAATATCCAATTGGTACGGTATGAGGAGCCCCAAACAAGGAACGCCCAACTTTTGTATCAACAAGTGGCGCCATCCGTGGGACCATCACTAAGAACTAAGAACTAGAATGACGGCACGAAATCACCGATCGCAGCGGACCTTACAGAAAGAAGCCGCAAAGCGGATCGCCTTCTAAGGCATCACCGGGACAACCAAGGTCGCTAAAATCGTGGATCGGGCCCGCACTCCAGCCTCCATACGGTGGAGCAACGCCGGGGACAACCCAAGCCACTACAACCACCACCAGCCAGCAGACCCGCCGCAAGACCCTTTTGTTACTCCTCTCCACTCGGTGCTAGAGACTGACCTCTCAAAGGCACCGATGCACTGATAGAAACAAGTGCCCAGTGGTAGAAACAGCACCCTTGCTCTAGAAGGAGTCGCACCGGAACTAACACCGGGAGATTTTGTAACGCAAAATTACGAAACCTTGGCCGCTCTCATGCAAGAGGAAGCAAAAAAGAGGTCAAGTCGGAGCCTGCATGCCCGACTAAACTTCACTCGAATTTAAACATCCCCATCACGCCATCATAAGGAGAAGCGGAGGGACACGACCCCCAGTATTTAATAGAATTGGGAGGAGAGTTGAGAATGATGAGACATCTAACTCGCAACATTCGGAAGGAAGCGAGGAGGATAAACGGTGTACTAATGTCCACGCCAAGCTTGGTAGCCGCAGAGTTCGTGACGCACTTGGGGAAGGTAATCTCCAAGTGAAAGCCCTTAAGCTTAAAAACTCAGAGGATAGCCTACGCAGCGCCGAAAGAGGAAAACTCATCCTCCGGTAATTCCTCGATAATGGGGACAAATAAACCGACACCGGAAGTCCGTGAAGAACTATCGCGATCAAGAGGAGGAGGACATGTCCCTCCCATGGCGCCGCCAAAAGTGGATGCGTTCACTCGGCGCGATCGACATTTCTAAAAACAAAAGAAGGCTCATGCCCGCCAACGTGAAAACTTATGATGGAACAGTGATCCGCACGATCACCTAAAAAAATTTGAATCAGCCGCTACAATCGAAAATTGGCCACAACCCGTGTGGTGCCACATGTTCAATTCCACACCGGTTGGAACGCGCGAAATTGGTTCAAGAAGCTTCCACGCAAAAGCATCAATGGCTTTGAAGAGTTGAGAAAGGCGTTCCGCCTAAACTTTACTCAACGGAAGAAGTGCGCTAAAAACCCTGTCGAACTCGCCAGGGTAAAACAAGGCTGGGGAATCTACAAGCGCATACATGGAGCGCTTCAAAGATGAGTGCATACAGGTTAAGGCATACCCCGAAGTGCTGAAAATCTCAAGGTTCATGAATGGGATCAATAACCCAGAACTCATCAAAAGGTTGAACGACAAGATTCCCCAAACCTTTGATGAACTCATGAAACGCACACGGTCCTTCGTCCAAGGAGAGGCCGCCGCGACGGATAGCAAGAAAAGCTACTCGAACTACCGGTCACAGGAACAACCTGGGAAACAATCCACCGACCGGAGTAGTAACCGTAACAAGAATTATCGCAGCCAGGGGAGCGGGAGGGACAACGACAAGTATACCCCACTAACAAAGACTCCAAAGGAGATACTCGCAACAGAAGGCGCGAATTTCCCAAGACCTCCACCAATGCGCACCCCAGAGGATCGGCGCGTAGGAGGTGGGTACTGCGACTATCACGGACAGAAGGGCCACACTACTAATGAATGTGTCCAGCTGTGCCAGCTCATCGACAAACTAGTCAAGGAGGGTAGACTGGACCATTTGGTCAAGAACATCAAAGAAGGTAAAGATAGACAGAAGACTGGGAATAAGAAGGAGGGACCCAAAGATAAGGCCGACAGCATTTACATGATACATCATGGCAATGAATAACCAGTGCGTAAGGTCACCGAATTTTCCCACGGAAGTGCAATCACTTTCCCTACCTTAACGACGTACAACGCAGTGGTAGAGCCGCTCATCATTGAAATTAATGCGGGGGGCCACGACATCCACCGCATGTATGTTGATGGCGGAGCGTCTGCCGACATAATGTACTAACACCGCTAAGCGATCGCACCGGAGATACGCAGCCGCTTAAGCCCGGTCACGACAAAGACCGGACCGGCTTCACAGGAGAAAAGATATGGCCTATGGGGCAATTACGACTACTAGTCAGAGTGGGTAATAGCGACCACTCCACAACAGCCTGGATGGATTTTATGGTGGTCAAATCCTCCTCGCCATACAATGGCATTATTGGACGAACGGGGATATCACCATACGCAGCATCGCTTCAAGACATGGGATGCTTAAATTCCCAGTGGAAGGAGGTATTGTTATCCTCTACAATGCCGCTGGACCACCTAAAGAATGTAACGCGGTCACATGCGAAACGGCACCCATTACAGAACAGCGCGCGACCAAAGTTCCAAACCTGAAGGTCGCAATTCATCCCGATTACCCGAACAGGAAATATCAATAGGAGGATCATTTGTCGGACAACGGAAAACAAATTGTGCGCGACTCTTGCAAAAGAACTTGGACATTTTTGCATGGGAGCCAAAGCATATGACCGGGGTACCACGTTCAATCACAGAACATACGCTGAGAATTCGACAAGGATACTCACCAATACGCAAGAAGAAGCGCGGCCAAGCTCCAGAGCGCGCTCAAGCAATCCTGGCAGAGGTACACAAGCTAGTAGAGGCAGGAATCATGCGAGAAGTCTACTACCATGACTGGATTTCTAACCCAGTAATGGTTAAGAAGAGCGACGGTAGCTGGCGAATGTACGTGGACTTCACTGCACCTCAATAAGGCATGTCCACAAGATCGCTACCCACTACCGGGAGATAGACTAGAAGGTAGAATCTCTGTGTGGATACCCACTAAAATGCTTCCTCGATGCATACAAAGGATACCATCGGATCCGGATGGCTAAGGAGGACGAGGAAAACAGCCATACAAGCCAAGGCGTCTATTGCTACACCATAATGCCCTTTGGCTTGAAAAATGCAGGCGCCACCTATCAGCGATTAGTAGATAATGCATTCGAAAAACAGGTGGGCCGCAACTTAGAGGTTTACGTTAATGACCTGGTCATAAAAAGCCATATTGAAGATGAGTTGGTGCGCGACATCGAGGAAACATTTAAGACACTCAGGGAGATCAACATGAAGCTTAATCCTAAAAAATGCACCTTTGGCGCTACAGAAGGCATGTTTCTTGGATACCTGATAGAACCGGATGGCATAAAACCGTGTCCAGAGAAGAATAAGGCTGTCATCGAACTTCCTTCACCACGCACGTTGAAGGAAGTCCAATCTCTCAATGGAAAGCTGGCCGGTTTAAATAGATTCCTGTCCAAGTCAGCAGATAAATCACTACCTGTTTTCAAAACACTCAAGAAGTGTATAAAAAAGGAGATTTTTGGTGGACTACGGAGGCAGAAGAGGCCTTCACACAACTTAAGCAACACCTGGCAACACTCCCCACACTTGTAGCACCCACTGGGGAAGAGTTGATTATGTACCTATCCGCAACCCGGGAGCAGAAGCGCGTGTTACTGACGGATAGGAACTCAAGACAAACACCTGTCTACTTTGTAAGCAAAGCGCTCAAGAAGACGGAGATGAACTATAGCGCCATGGAGAAATTGGTTCGGCATTAGTGTTCGCTGCTAAACGGCTACGCAAGTACTTCCAAGCGCACCCAATAGCAGTAATCACAGACCAACCGATCAAGCAAATCATCTCCAAGCCTGACGCATCGGACGACTACAAAAGTGGAGTGTGTTGCTCGGTGAGCACAACATCTCCTACAGACCACGCATCTTTGCAGAAAAGGGCGATACTAGCAGACTTCATCATTGAAAACCGGACACGATGATACACCGCACCGAAAGCAAAGGAACTACAAGATCCATGGATCTTGTTCACGGACGGATATTCATGCGTGGATGGGTCGGAGCGGCCTCATCCTCACAAACCCAGAAGGAATGGAATTCACTTACGCACTGCGTTTCAAATTCACAGCAACAAATAATGAGGCAGAGTATGAAGCCCTAATAGCCGGACTACGCATTGCAGCACGAATGGGTGTAGGTAACCTGGAAGCGAATGTAGATTCCAGGCTTGTAGCCAACCACGTGTTGGGCGAGTACGTGGCCAAGGAGGAAAACATGATTCAGTACCTCGACAAAACCAAGGCACTAATCCAAGGCTTTGACAGGTTTACCATCAAACAGGTTCCTAGAGGAGAAAACCGAAAGGCGGATGCACTAAGCAAAATTGCATCCACAAGCTTTGCACACCTATCCAAACAGGTGTTGGTGGAAACGTTGAAAAGCAAATCCATCTCAGAGACGGAAGTATCCACGGTAATAGAGGAAGAAGGCCCTACGTGGATGACACCGATAACGGAATTTATAAGCAAGGGAGTATTACCCCAAGAGCAGAAGGAAGCCTGAAGGATACGGCGCACAACACAAAGGTTTGAACTTCGGGACAACATATTATATCGACGCTCTTTTTTGAAACCATGGCTCCACTGTGTTGGCCCCCTAAAAGCAAACTATGTACTGCGGGAAATCCACGAAGGTTCATGCAGCATGCATTCAGGACCACTGTCCGTGGTGGCGCGCGCTTTACGGTCAGGATATTATTGGCCCACCATGCACCGCGATGTGCGAGACTTAATAAGAAAGTGCAACGACTGCCAAGTTCACGCACTGCTTCCACGCCAACCACAACAGGAGCTAACACCAATTACGGCGCCATAGCCATTCTACAAGTGGGGTATCGACATCGCAGGTCCTTTTCCTTTCGCAGCAGGAGGATTAAAGTTCCTCATAGTCGTCATAGACTACTTCACCAAGTGGATCGAGGCAAAGGTAGTAGTAACAATCACTGGCAACCAGGTGAAACGCCTTGTCTGGGAAAATATTGTATGCCACTTCGGTCTACCTGGGGAAATCATCTAGGACAACGGAAACAATTCGCGACAACCCTTTCAAGGACCGGTGCGAGAAGTTAAAAATCACACAAAGACTTCGCCGCTTAAACACCCACAAACTAACGGCTTAGTAGAACGTCGAATCGTAGCCTAGGTGAAGGAATTAAGGCACGCCTGGACAAGCACAAAGGAAGGTGGGTGGAGGAACTATCGCATGTTCTGTGGGCGCACCGCACTTCAATCAAAACCAGCACAGGGGACACCCCCTTCTCTCTAGTCTATAGGTTAGAGGCCGTCATACCAGCCGAAATCGGAATGCCAACTATTCGCACTGCTGAAATCAACGTGGCAACCAACGACGACAAGCGGCGTATCGACTTAGACCTGCTAGAAGAAAGGCGCGAACGCGCAGCTATATGTGAAGCAAAATCAAAGTCAAAGATGAAGGGATACTATGACGCTAAAGTACGAAGTGTTTCATTCAGACCAGGTGACTTCGTCTACCGCGCCAATGATGCGAGCCACGCAGAAGACACAGGTAAGCTTGGACCAAAGTGGGAGGGACCCTATGAGGTTACTGAAGCATTAGGAACAGGCGCGTACAAGCTATGAGGCTTGGATGGTCGTGAACTACCACGCACATGGAACATCTGCAACCTCAAGCGATGTTATCTCTAGGAATGGCTACGGCCCAACGCACGGACACTCCAGCACTTTAGTGCCTAATAAATATCCATGTATTTACTTTTTGTTTTACTTAGGCATAGGTCTTCTTTATCTTCCTTCATAAAAACTTGCAAGTATTAATAAAACCTCGCGGTTTCTAGCTAACTCCGCGGCACATTTAATTTGTTATCTCCATATACTGTATGTCTTAACATTTTTTATCTATTGCCTACATGGCGTGCATGCACTTAATCAACCCACGATGGAAAAAGGATTAGTTAACCTACTAAACAACTCGTTGAGTAAGAGGGTTGCAAACCCATCAACATTGGATCACGTATCCTTGTTAAACACCTTGTTCTCAAGACGTTGGAATAAGTTCTGTACGCATCCCACGATGGGTGCGAAACAATGCATATGGTGCACGTTTAACAACTAAGGAACCAAGACACTTGATTCCTTGATATGATATTTACAGTACGCTGCATATCACAACATACACGACTATGATAAAAAAGTACTTAGCAGTTATTTCTTAAGTACACCATGAATCTCATACATGATTATGAACTTCACATCTTATTTGCGCTTATACAATAGTTTGTTCCTTAGATAATACACACGTTTTTTTATGGAAAGACACGTAACTAAGTGCAAATATTATAAGCCGCAACACCATTCAAACAAAAAATTCCATTAAGTACCATACATGCTTACAAAAGGATTTTTACTTCACAAGTTACAACCTACCAACTATTACAACGCTCAAGAGAAGAGCTACCCACGCGGGTTGATGCATCCTTAATCTCGCTTAAACTCTTCAACAAATCGGAGTCTTGACGAGATACCGTGGCAACACTAACAGGCACCCCGTCAGACCGAGGGAGGTGAGCTGCGCCAACGCCACACAAAACAGCCTTGCCCTTGATACCTTCCTTCTTGGCGAGCCTTGTGGCATGCGCTTCCAAGACTTGCTTCAACGGAACTTCCTTCTCCAGAGCAAACGGGTTCAAGATATCGCGAGGGCGAACAAAAACAGGCACCTGCGGCTGGGACTCATTGGGTTTCAAAAAGTAATCCTGTTGTGGCTCTGCGTCCTCAGAAAGATGCCTAGCCAAGGTTAGCCCTTCCATTATTACCCCTATAGGATAATCTTGGTCGCGCTCCCAATTCAAGCAATCATTGGAAGCTCCAAAGACTTCATCTTCTCCATGGCATACCACTCATCGTATGCTGCGCATTATACCCGAGTACCTTGTCACAGGCACCTACAAAGATCCGCCTCATGAAGCTTTTTCACGCCTCTGCCTTACCACGCCCAAGGCGCTGAACCACTCCCGAAAGCATCTACCACTTCTCGAGACTCCAAAGTACTCAGTAGCAAAGACGAAGACCATGGCCTATGAGTCATCTGCGCTCAGCAATGGTGGACAAGAGTTGGGGATATAACTCCTCGTCGTACTCATTGCCGAGCTTGCAATTTCATTTCCTGCGCTTCTAGGGCACTTTGCACAGTTGCACCAAAGTTTTCAAGCTGCGAAGTCATCTCCTCTTTGCCCTTCTCCAAATACTTCAGTGCCCAGCGACACGAAGACTTATACCCTTAGTTGGCCCATCAGCGCCAACTTTTCCTCAGCCTGCTTCTGGGCGTACACACTCAGACTCTCTGCCTCAGCCTTGGCACTAGCCAACTGCGCCTCTAGCGACGCAATTTTCTGATCCTTTTACGCGCCTTGGCTGCTTTCACCAGAAATTTGAGCCTTTAGCTTCTCAACTATTGAAGCTTGATGCGCAGACACCTGCACTAACTCTTCAACCAGTTGCTCTATTGGTGCATCCCCAGCAGACAAGTCCTCATCATTTTGGCTATGCGGCTCGGACCACGCGGTATGTACAAGACTAGCCCTGGGGGGCGACTCCACAGCCTGTTCAAGCCTGCATACACAGCAAGAGAATTATTAATTTCCCACATAAACATTGGGTGCACAAACAGCATTGGCAACATTACTTACTGTGGGCCAGAAGTCTTCGCCGAGGGGGGAGGTGACGCAATATCGCTGGAGGATGATTCCACAGTTAGGATCACAGGGCGCTTTTTCCTCGATGAGCTCGCGCCATCCCCTCCGAGTGATCTTTTGCGTTTCAACCCGGATTCTTCCTCCTCTCCTTCCTCTTCTTCCATAGGCTGCGCCACTGCTACGGGTGCTGGCTATGCTATGGGAGATGGCACTCTGGGGCTTGGCACGCTCTGCAGCGGCGTCACTTCTAGTGCGACAGAGGAGCTGGCCCTTGTTTCTCCTAGATTCATTTCCAGGGTACGCCCTGCGGTAGCATCCAGTATGGGCTCCTCTCCTTCCTTTAGTGGTCGCGTCCCTACATTAACCTGAAGCGGCTTCACTAGTTGCACAACTGTGAAAAGATCCATCTCTGCGCAATAGAAGACAACAAATACACAGGTTACATAATGTGCAAAAAGGAAAAGAAAGCTCTTACATTAATTAAAAAAGGGGATGCGAAGGAACGAGCACCCACCCTGGCCATCAGCGCCTAAGAAGATTGGCATCTCATCCGGCATACCAAAGTAATTGCGGCTAATGCCCATATTCACCAAAAATTCCTCAGGATAGGAACTAATGGGGATGCGGTTGGCGTTTATCAGTTCCGCATCCTCCGCGCTATATGCTCCAGGCAGGGGGCGCTCATCCTTCGGCAATGTACCCTGGGTGTAGAAATTATAACGCCACGGAAAGCATGTTTCATCTACCCAGAAAAATGACTCCCTCTAATTTCTAAGCGCGTCTAGTTTTTCAGTATAACACTGAAGTTTACCAGCGCGCTTAGCAAAGGATACCCACCCGTGTGACCATGTCGTGTGATAGAATGCGCGGAATAGATGGATAGTAGGGTTAACCGCCAGTAAACGGCAGTTCACCTCAAAATTGGTAATTTTAGCTGCACCAATACAGTGCAGCTGGGATAGGTGCAGACTGTAATAATTTAATACGTCGCACAGAAATCGGGATATGGGCACACGTTGATTCGCGAATTCGAAAAAACGTGTGTATACCCCTACTTTCCCTTCGGGGAAGTCTGCAATAGATGCTCGCGCACCCGGAACAACCGGATGCACGTCAAGTGGTATAAAATAATCCGAGGTGAATTCTAGAAGTTCGCTCTCGGTGATATCAGAGGTGAAATCAGATAACTTTTTGACCATGGTATTTTTTTTGCGCACGCGTGGTTACCTTTGGAATAGGCAGTTTTCTGGTTTGAAAATGAAAGGATTCTCAACAATGGCGGATCGAGTTTTTTACAGTGCTAATCACAGTGAAAGGGAAACTGATAGTTATATAAGTTTTCCTATCCATGCGATGCACGACACGTGGAACCCACTATCTCTAATATGTGGCTCAGATCAATTGATGTGACGCTGTTGCAGTTACTTTCCCCCGATTTACGAGGCGTCCATTTTAAATTACTATGTCTAGATACAATGTATATCTTTCAAGGCGGGAACTTCTAAAGGCTTCTTTGCTACGCTTCGCAGTTTTTCATTGACTGCAGTTATTAGTCTAGCATCCGCAGTCAGTCACTACGCATACTAGACTGGGGGGACATGATGACGTATAGTCTATATTCGGGTCACGAACCCGACTAAAGTCCGATACTAATAAGCCCAGCACGAACTGGGCCAAGCCGATAAGTGTTTGGGCCTACGAAGGCCCAACCCAATGTTATTTATGGAATATGATATCGGATATCTCTTAATTATGGAGATAATCGTTTGCTAACCAACTTAGGCGAGATACGCCGAAGGTTGGGGAACACGGAACCAACAAGGATTCCGTGTATATATAAAGGGAACCCTATCCCTCGTAAAAGGTACGATCTACAAACCCTAACTCTCCTTGAACCCTAAACCGATTACTTACTCTCACGCCGGAGGATAATCGTGGGAGACAATCCCACGATAAGCCTAACGGTGTTTTCTGTCTCTTAGTGCGCAGGTCTCTAGCAGCAATATCCAATTGGTATGAGAGCCGGAGCCCCAAACAAGGAACGTCCAACTTTTGTATCAACAGTCATAATAATAGAAAACAAACTCTAATATAGTCGTTTTAAAACATTTATCATTCGAATAGTTAAATATCAGAGTTTATAAAAGAGATGTACCAGTAGTTCCACCGTTACATATTACATCAAATAAATTTTTTCGAATGATTTTACAAAATATATCCTTCTTAATAGCCGTGCTTCTCCGTGCCAGCCGCGTACCTTATGGATCTGAGATAAACATGTTAAAAAGTGTCAACATAAATGTTGGTGAGTTCATAGGTTTATAAGTAAAACAATTGATTACAAGACTTTCGAGTTTAATAGATAGTGGGTTACGTTTTTATACACCCATAATGTTAAATAGTTGCACACAAGATTTCAATGTTTAATATATTGTGGGTTACGCTGTTATTCACCCATAGTTATTATTGTCGTTATACCTAGTGTTGTCAAATATAGTGCGTTTGATTGCCTAACCGGTCAATACAAATGGGATTCGTCAATCCCAATAGTGCGCTTGTTTGCCCTAACCGAGTCAACACAAAGGTTATTCGTTAATTCACAATAGTACATTTGTTTGCCCTAATCGGGTCAACACAAAGGTTATTTATAAATTCACAATAGTACGTTTGTTAGCCATAACCGTAACCGGGTCAACACAAAGGTTATTCATAATTCACAATACTGTGTTTGTTTGCCATAACCGGGTCAACACAAAGGTGATTCATCAATCCTAATAAACATATTCATAATATCCGTGCTCACTCAACTATTGATTAATGGTTAATGATATAGGGACTTAAGTTTGGCAATCGTCTTACCTACTGCTAATAAAACATTCAATTCAGATAAACATACATTTTGTAAATAATTGTGATCGTTTATAGAAGTCATAGCATATATCTCACCCAAAAGTAGTTCATAAAACAGTTAAACGAGAAAGAGTGAGGCTAGGAACTCACCCTGAGTGGATGATATCAAGTATATAACGAGTCTTAGGTTCTAAAATAACATTAATATTTATACTAGCATGCTTTATAAAGTAATTACATTAATTATGATTGGGGGTACATATCGTTTGTAAAGTAAAACAAGTGTTTAAGTTTGGTTTTTATACTTTAAAACTAGTTACGGTTTCTAATTTACAAGTTATTCGCTAATTGAGTTTTATGACATTTTTATGAGTCAAAGTGTTCGAATTCTTCGTTTAGGGGTCAATTAGTCTACGAAAAGTAAACGAGTATGTTTTTCCGATAGTGGGTCCCACCACCTCGGTTTTTAAGTAAAAGTGATCAAGTAATACTAAACGTTACGTTTAGAGTTTTTATAAATTTAAGTTTTCTCGTTTTAGTTTACACGTTATTTCTAAACCGTAAAGGGTTATGATTCGATTCTTATGTCTTCGGAAAGGTTTTTGAATGAACTTTACAGATTTGGGTCCCATGGTGTCTAAAGTTACCTAACTAAAGTGAAATTACTAATTTACCCTTAGATATACATGATGTTTGCTTCAGAAGCTTACAGTCTCACGGTTTTGGGCATTACCTGAGTTATATAACTCCGTTTTACACCCGGTTTTCGGCCACGTTCAAGTTAAGATGTTATCTATAAGTTTTCTTCTTTGACTAACAGTTGGTTATATATATATATATTTTATGAGTTTTACCCATTTGAAAACTGTTATTCAGATTTTGACACTTCTCACAAAACATTTCTATATAATTCATCGGGTATCGTTTTTAGGACTTCTACCCATCTAACGGAGAGCGTAAACGTTGTTAAAACCTAAAAACTTAGGTTAAATACGCATAAAACGTAAAATGTATGAAGTTTACGTGAAAATGAAAAAAGTGGTGTGTGACTTTTCAAATATCATAACAAGGTACCTAAAAGGCATATAATGTAGACTGGGCCTAGTCTAGTGTCGGTTGGTGTTAAATATACATTAAGTCTAAAACCAGGACTATTAAATCGCGTTTGATGACACTGGTTGTTGATAAAAGTAACATAAACTGTAAAAATGATCCAACTTGCCTAAAACTCACTTTGTATCATGAAAATCATATAAAATGCTTATAAATGTGTAGAGTGACTATTGCTCACGTTTGGTTCAAGTTTAATACAAACACGCGAGTGAGCTTATCCGGCTACTCGTAAAAGTAAATTTACTTAAAATGAAATATTAAATGACGTAGATAATCAAATAATAACATCGTAAATTAAGAATGGTTACAGTCCGTACCCCTTAAGGGAACTTCGTCCCGAAGTTCTGTGGGTGTTATCTAATGACGGTATGTTTGAGAAAAGATGAGAGTACTTGTGGTGAATAGTTTCTAGGATAAATAGCGATGTAGTGCAACTCATCATCTTGGTACATGGCGTACGATGAGGTTGACTTTTTGTGACGAGGATATTGTCACACCCCCAAAATGGCGCAGTGGAGTAGGCATTTTGGGTATGACTTCATAACACAAAATACAAGGTGTAACATAATAGAGAAGTACTAAATGTATTCCACACAAAATAAGGACCAAGTCACAATAATCCCACATGACGAGATGAGTACATGCTACAATACATAAGTCCACAAAATAACATGGTCAAGAGAACAACACTAAATGAATAACTCCACAGGAAACATGTAATACCGCAACCCAACAAGGGTCCAAATGTCACATTACGGAGTCATATCAGAACATAATTAAATTTCAAGCGAAAGTCTTGAATAAAATAAAGGAAAATAAAGTCATATAAACAAAGGACTCTCAAAGGTCCAAAACATGCAATCCAATTAAAATAATAATTTCAAAGCTGAAATGAAAATAAAGACCGAGTAAAAGATAATCCAAAAGAAAGGGTCGCTAAAGGGTAGGTCATCTACTCCTACTCTCTTCACTCTGATCCCAGCTCCCGCTAAAACCTGCAGCAGGGAAAAGAAAAATGCGGCTGAGTTTACAAAGCCCAGTGAACAGATATAAACAAATCAAAGTAAACTGAGAAACAAAAGTCATAGAGAAGGAATGAAATGAGTCAATGAGGAGCCTGCATAATGCAATATTAACAGAAATAGAGAAGGCATAGAAATCAAAGGAGACCAGAGCAAAGCAGCGCATCAGCGAACATATAAGCACGCATAGAATAACCAAACATACATATACCAGACATAAATGAATAGGAGTTGATAAACAGTATTATAAGCAAAACAAGTAACCAAACAATGAACAAGCATATCAGTCAACGGATCAACTAAACGTAAATATGGCAAAACAAATAAATCAGATAATCATGATAGATATAAGCTAAGCTGAATTCCATAAGCAGGCGGAAGCAACTAAATTGAATGTAAGCATGGAAATCACACAAGTCAGATAATCCATAGTTAATAAACAGAACAAGTATCAACGGAAATACTAACAGTAGTATAAGCATGATAGTCACATGTATCAGGTAGGAATACCAAACAAACAACATATCTGAATGAATTAACTAAACAAGAATATAGCATGGCAACAAAACAAGTCAACTAAACACATAACATAAGTTGAACCATATTCCTTCATCAACCAATAGCATGAATAGAAGTGTAAACATGGCAGATCAACAAGTCAGGTAAACATCAATTACTAAGCAAAACCAATATCGCAAGCAACGGAAAAATACCAACCAAAAGTACAAGAATGGTAGTCACAAATAGCAGATAGGAATACTAAATGATAATCATAGCCCACAAAATAATTGAACGAGGTATACATGGTAAACGGATGAGTCAAATAATTACATACTAGCATGGCAAACGGGTGAATCAATTAGTCACATAATAGCATGGTAAACAGATAGTCACATATTAATCATATAATAGCAGGGTAAACGGATGAGTCAAATAATTAAATACTAGCATGGCAAACGGGTGAATCAATTAGTCACATAATAGCATGGTAAACAGATAGTCACATATTAATCATATAATAGCAGGGTAAACAGATGAAGTGTTAATCTGAAGTATAAGCTTGGTAGTCAACCAAAATGGTATGCGAGTATGATAAATCAATGAAATGGAGTATAGTATGGTAGTCAGATGAATCACATAAGGATAATGAATGAATGAGTAATCAACAGAAAACTAAAAACGAGAAATATAGAATATGGTGTATTGTGTAATAACATGAGGCATAACAAAGATAAAAGGTCATGAAAGGAAAATATCAGTAATCTACCACGAGCCTGAAACGAAACATATCGTAACATAAGTAACCAATGGAGTAGCTAACTACCGAAATGTGAAGGACGTGTATTGCACACAACATCATTCACCGAAACAAATCAATCATGTCATATCATATCATATACGAAACAAATCTAGGATGCATCTATACGCCCCTGCAAAGATATTAGTGGTTAAACATATATAATAATCTTGAGCTCATAATATATATAACGAAAAAGGGATGGGAAGGTTCATCACTCGACCACCCTGGAGTCATGCCATTGATGCATCAATGACATGGCCATGTTACCTTCATGGCTAGGAAAATGGCTCGGGTATTAAACTGAAGGGTCAAAAGGCAAGGTCAAAGTTTGGTAAATGTCTAAGTCATTAGAATAGCATAATCAAGGGTTCATAATCAAAGGTTCATTGCAAAGGTTCATAGTAAAGGCTCAATTCAAAGGTTCACATAAAATAGTTCAAGGTTCATAATCAAAATAGCTAAAGATCAAAAGAAGTGTAAGAGATCATGAGAAATCTTAAAAGAAAGGTCAGAATATATGTACCTTACAAAAGCAACAAAGAGAAATGACCAAAAGAGTAGGATCACTCCGACTTCACCCGATCTATACGAATTATCATAACATATTACTTATACGTAAATATTAATGTCATAATTATGGTTATTACGGATTTTAGGGTTTCTGCTATTTATAGAAACTTTTTAGGTCAAAACATACTTAACCAAGTTTTACGAATTAATCATATAGGGTTTAAGTAAATTAAATGATTAACTACAAGGTAAATGAATTTTACTCTTATTAACACTTAATTAGGGTTTCATAGCGGAATTTAATTACACTTATGCGCAAAAGTATATTAGGTTACTTAATAATCAAATCAAGGTTCACATATTATCAAATTAGGGTTTCATATACTATAAATCATACAAAGGTCCAAATGCACATTAGAGGTCACCAAATATTATTTTAGTGGTTTAGTAGTCATTTACACAAGTTCATAAGGTTACATGCATCCCGGGTTAATTTACAAACACTTATGTATACAAAATATTAAAACATGCATTCAAGTCTGATAACGCTCAGAATGAGCACGTTTTTAGTAGCGTTATTGTTAGTTTTGTGTATGATAATCGGTTATATTTACACATAATTGTTGCAAAAGTGCAAAAGAAGCGTATTTTTATGTGAATGTAGCCAGGTAGCGTAAAAGGTGAAGAAATGACAATTTCATGCACATTTGGATAATTCCCGAGAAAGAAAGATAGGTGAGAAGGCTCAAGGACTCGATGATTGAAAGCACAAGGATTTCTAAGTATCTACATCAAATAAATATCAAGTTTTATCTTGGAAATCAGCATCGAAAGCAAGGAAAAAGGCATGCGTCGAGAAAAGTCAAATTATGCTGTACGGAAGGCATCCAGCCGATAGGTCGGAGCCAACAACCGAATCGACTAGGAAATGGTCAAAATGCAACCAAATCGGCTGCTTCATAACCGATCCGGCTGGGGAAGCTTCAGTTACATTTTCTATCATTTATGGATGCCATAACTTCTATTAATCATTGGATTCCGATCATTTCTAGTTAATAACTCCTTGTGGACGTTTTTGGCTTGTTGGTGAAGAGTTCCTAGCTATATAATGCACCTAGACTTAGTAGCTTAGTGTGACACACCCAAAAAAGTAATAGGCTAACACTAAGACTATTACCAAACACTTTTATTCATCCCAAATGTCCTATTTCATCTGTAAAATGTCCAGGAGTGTGGTGAGAATAATTCTCAACCATTTGCTAGTCATTTGGAGTTGTACGGGTAGTATAAGGCGATTAAAGGCGCGTGGTTGCTATAGTTCCACAATTTTCTAGTTCTTGTAATCCGAAGTTTAGGTATTCTTATAAACTTTGTCATGAATCTCTATTCTTATGAATTATATGAATTACATGGTTACTACTTGTGTTATGTTATGGTTTTAATGTAGTAATTCTTGAGTATACTTGTGTGTAAGGATGTAGGCAATTGAAGGAGTTTTCTTATATATGTGATGCATATAAATGATCTTGTTCAATGAGTTTGTTGGAATAACTACTAGTCTTGTTTATTTTGTTGGTAAAACATTTTCAAGATAAAGGACCGAAAGGATTTCTCTTATGTTTTATTCCAAAACGTTAGTGAAAAACTAGTATGGGGATATGATGATTGACACTCATCATATTTACTTGTTAAAACAAGACTAGAAACGAATTCATCACATAAAGGTCGAAAGTGTTGTAAGAACAAGTTGAATAAGAATCTTTTACAAACAAATGGATTTTCTAAAGAATAATCATTGGGTTATGGACCGAAAGGATTACCTATGTGTCTATTCTTATAATAACTTTTACAAAACATAAACCATGGATTGGAAATCATTTGCTTATGATTTTTGCATTGCATCAAGTTTACACCAAGCTTTTATGAACACTCTTTATAATTGACTATGGACTTCATACAAGTATATGTTTCTTTAATTTGGATTTTATAAAAAGCATCACTTTGAAGGAAGCCTTGACAAGCTTTCTTGTCTCGAACAATTTAACAAACTAAACGTTAATCCCTTGGGACGATCTCGACTTACCCACCTTTACTATCACGAACGAGTATACTTTCATATGTGTTCAAGTAATTACCTGGATAAAAATCGTGTTTATAAACTTTTAAAACTTGCACACGGTAAAAACATCAAGTTTTTAGCACCGCTGTCGGGGATTTGATTTGTTTTGGTTTGTTATTTTTTGTATTTTTGATATTGTTTGAGTTTTGTTTGAATTGTTTTTTAAAGAGGAGGAAAATTTAAAAAGTTGGTTTTTTACGCCAACCGATCGACTGCGCAAGCAACCGAATAGGTTGGACCTCTCATAAAAATTTTATGTTTTTCTTTTTCTAGTTCCTTGATAATCTAGTATTATGTATTTAAGTGTTTAGCTTAATTCCTGTAATTTTTAATTTTTAGGCTAGTATAGATGCTTGCTTATGTTTGTTTTTCTTGTTTTTAGATTTTTGAATTATATATTATTTTTAGTTTGATTAAATTTTGTCTTAATTAGTTTAATTTTTAGTTTTTAGAAGTTGTAGTTAGTTATATTGATTGGTAATTAAAGTTTAATTACTGTTTTGTTTAAGCTTAATTATTATATTTAATGTTTTTAATTAATAGGTAAATGTGTAGTCACATTTATTAGAGTTAAAGTAATTAATTAATTTTCTTTTATTAAATATTTAATTAAATAATAATAATAATAATAATAATAATAATTTTCTGGATATTCACCTGAGCCGATCGGCTGCGCCCCGAAACCGATTCGGCTGGGTAAACTTGTTCTGAGGCATACCACCAACCGAATCGGTTGGAGCTCTCGTTAACATTTTTTTTTTAGATTCTTAATTTCAAGTTTTAGCTTTTGTGTTTAGTTTGTATAAGTGTCTTTACTTGTTTAGAATGTATTTCTATAGTTTGTTTTAATTGTAACTAACTCTAACGCTAATAATTTAGGTGATTTGTTTTTGTTTTGCTTTTGTTTTGTTTAGATAAGTGTAATATGGATAGTTTGAGCGGTATTTCTGAGTATCTTCGAAATTTAGATGAAATGTTCAAAGACACTGGTAGTTCTTTGGAGAAAATTGGAAACATTTTGGAGAAGAGCAAGAAGGAGTTAGCCGTTGAAACGGAGTTTTTGGAAGAAGTCGGGGAGAATAAAGTTCATGTTCCCAAAAAGAATAAGGTAGTGATATTCACTCAAGCACGTCTCACGGGGTATGACTCACCTTTCATGCGGTTTGGAACACCTTGTAGTATTGAAGGAATAAGCGCTTGGGATGCCCAGCTCAACATGGCATATGGGAATAATTACATTGTTGACACGGTACTTGACAAGATTGGCCATGTTTGGCTAGATTACAAAGGGTATGGAAGGAAAAATGTTAAGAATCTACGCATCAATATCCATAGCCATATTTTTGAAGCTGATTTTGTGGTTTTAGAAGAAGGTAACGCGGACGAACCGGATGTTTGTTTTGGACGTGATTTTCTAGTGACGACTTAGTGCCAATTGGACTTTGCTCTTGGTGAAATGAGGATCAATATTACGGATTTAGAGGAGGAGAAGAATGTGAATGATATGCTAACGGAGTTGTGTGGAAATATGGAGTATGGTAAGAATGAAAATGTGGAGGTTGTGAAGATGGGCAAAGCGAATAGGAAGAAAACTTCATCAAATAAACTCACCCTAACCACTACTACCACCAAAATCCAAGATTTCACACCATCACCACCCCATTCACCAAACACCTTTAAACCTTTGACACAAGAGCAAAAGGAGGCAATTCTTAAGAACGTAGAGCAAAAATTCATTAAGCTAAATGAAAAGAAACCCGTCATTGAAGTTTGGCAAAATTATGTTATGTACCGCAAGAAACTCGATGCGGTGATGTTGGCAAGAGCTCGTTTGGAAGACAAAAACCTCACGGAGGAAGAAAGGGATAGAATTTTGTTTAGGGGGATGCCAAGAAAGGAGAGTGACCCGGGAAACTTTGTTCTACCAATCAAAGTTAACGGTACCACTCCGATCTATGCCTTAGCGGACACCGGATCAAGTGTTAATGTCATGAAATATCCGCTATTTAAGAATTTGGGGCTTAGCAATCCTCAACCGAATCAATCGAAGTTAACAATGGCCGATAACTCTCAAGCCAAGGCTATGGGAGAGGTTAAGAACGTAAGGGTAAAAATCGGTTATCAACCTTACTTAGCCAATTTTCTTGTTTTGGATATCCCGGTCGATAAGAGTTTACCTCTTTTGCTTGGAAGACCTTTTCTTTGAGCGTGTGGAGCTATAATTGACATGGGAAGGGGAACAATGACCATTGATGACGGAATTGCCAAACAAACATATTATCCCAAACCAAGAAGTAAAGTTTTGGAGTTCATGGAGGACTTGGAACTTTTGGATAATGATGATTTGACTTATTTTGAAGTGTGTCGTGATGCCCATGGAAATGCTATGTATGGACCACTTGTCCCACCGTACTTTGATTTAGAAGACGAAATGGAGAGAGAACTTGCAATGGAAGCTTTTTACAACCCTTTTAAGAATATTCTTGTGTATAAAAAGCTTACGAACTTTCTAGGATCCTTGACCGTGCAATTGAAAAACTTAGAGTGGGGACCCGAAGGAGCAAGTGTGTACAAGAAAGAGGAAGGTGATGGAGACTGGCATGTGAAATTTGACATATTATGCCCAAGTCGAAGGAACTTTGTTAGGAAATTCAAGACCCATGAAACATATCGTGAGTTAACGGGGAAGTTTCAAAGCAAAGATATCTTGAAACACGAATATTTCGAGGGATGATGAAGAGTGGAATACTGCAATAATAATAAAAAGCACTTGTTTGCTTGTGCTTCATCTTTTGATGGAATTTACTTTTATGCACTTAGGAATTTCATTTTTTTTCTATTTTTGATTATGGTTGAAGTTTATTTTAATCAATTTCTTTTTGAGTTTTAGTTTAAGTTCTATGATGATAAGATTTTATGATTTAGTTTTGAGTTAGTAGTTTGGATATTGATGGAATTTGAAAATGGTTGGATAATTTTTGTGTGAATCCTTAATCGAATTTTTGAGTAAAATAATTTTTGCTTGAAAGGTAAAATGGCCAAGTAAAGTTTAAAAGGTAAAATTTCTGCAAAAATGCAAACCGAAACGGTTTTGTCCATGACTGATCGGTTGGAAGCAAGTATAAGTGGCAAAAATTCAATTTTTCCAGAAACACACACACACACTAATCCTCCATTTGGGTTTCAAAAATTCGACCACCAAGTAGTTGTTTGAAGGTTTTAGGAGAATTGGAAGTTCATCATGGCACCTAAACAAAGAACTGTTGTAGGTTTTTCAAGCTCAAATCGGATTCCAATGAACCCGCTCGTGACCAAGTATTGTCAACGGAATGCGCGGAAGAAAGTTACATATAGTATGCGAGCTGAAGGGAATGAGAACCTGAAGTTTAAAGATCTTACCAATGATGAAAAGCATGCCTTTAGGGAACGCCTTTCAAAGTTGCAAACTAGGAAAATTTCGGTTCTGAGGTTGATAGATTGGGATTTGTTTAATGAGTATGAGTGTGAAACTGAGCTGAAGAGTATGATGCGGATGTCTTATGTTTATCCGATTGATGGAGACTCGTTCGAGGATTTTTCTTGGGAGAGATATTTTAGCATTCATGAAGATGTTTATCGTGAATGGTGTTTGGAGTTCTTCTCAACAATGTACTTTGAAATAAATGTAAACCTGCGAAACATCATGAATGAAATTTGTGTTTGGTTTAGACTTTGTGAAAGGGATCATGCATACACCTTGCCAGGGTTTGCGGTTGCCCTTGGATTTTACAAGCCGGATGAGGTTAGTCATCGATTATTTGAAACTCATTTTTTGAGGCTTAAGAGGTTTGAGAAAGATTACCCTAGTGTCCCAGCGCATTGGAATCGTGTGGGAGATTCTTCTTGTACTCGTAGGAATTCTTCAACTCTAAAGAATCCGTTGCTGAGAATCCAACACAAGTTGCTGGTATGGGGGACGTTCCATATAGTAGGAAGCAGGGACAAATGCCAAAAGCCGGATTTATGTGTAATGAAGTTGTTGGAGGAGTCCAAGGATGGGAATGCAGCTTGGATTATAGCCGAGTATTTGTCTAGGAGAAATCCGGGTATCAAGGGCAATAGAAACATATGTGGAGGTCATTATGTGACGAGCTTGGCAAAGAATCTAGGTTATTTTGATGATGACGAGTTGGATAAGTGTGGTGATTCGAAAGTTAGTGAGACGTGGGATGCAAAAAGTTTTGGAAAGGCTTTACATAGAACAACAAAGATTTTGGGACCATGGATAGACCCACCACCACCACAGCAGCCGACGGATAATGTGCCAATGGGTACGACTAGTAGTTTTGACTCGGGTTGGGGTGATTGGAACCGGCACTTAAATGATATTGAGCGTAGGGATGTATGGAGAGATTCGATGATGTTGAGGAACAATTACGTTAATGATTATTCGATTCTGTTCTTTCAACACATGGCGCAAGAAGCCAACTATGAGTTGCCTCCCTACAACCCACCTAATGTTCCACCATATCCTTTCTCGTACACTTCATACCCTTGACTGTACCCGTACCCGTATCCTGGCTATGCACCATTTCCCGACCCAGTGCCTGTGTATGGTAGATTGCCCGAGGTTGGAGGATCTCGTTATGATGTGGAGGATCTTCATCTGGAGCTGGAGGAAAGAAGAAAAGGAGAGTTCGTTCGGAGTTTGTGGACGAGAACTATGAGTCCGAAGATGAAGAGGAAGACGATGATGATGATGGTGATGATATGAGCGAGGGCGACGAATGATCGTGGATCATTATTTGGATTGTGATTTGGAAAAACAATGCTTATGGGTGTCGAACAATATTTTCTCTATCCCTCTTTCTAACTATTTCTTTAGGACTATTATCGTACTTTGTTTATTTTTATTTTTAAGTAGCGTTTGGATTGTTTTTAGTTTTGTTTGTTTGTTTTGTGTGTTGTGTATATTTTGCAGTTTTGTTTGCAGGGATGATATGCCGAAAGCTTATTGTTGGTCAATATTCGGAGTTGGATAACTCACACGCATGCCTATGACCAAATATGCGTATTGCGTATTTAATCCC
Organism: Chrysanthemum makinoi; assembly: GCA_910596185.1. Taxonomy (NCBI): domain Eukaryota; kingdom Viridiplantae; phylum Streptophyta; class Magnoliopsida; order Asterales; family Asteraceae; genus Chrysanthemum; species Chrysanthemum makinoi. The sequence goes on from OU343224.1 coordinate 301,193,065, forward strand.
GTGGTATCTTTTTGACTATTTCTTTTTCTCATTTTCTTTATTTTGAAGTTCATTTTATTACATTGAGGACAATGCAAAACTTAAGTATGGGGGAGGGAAGAAAATAGGAAAAATGATACATTTTTAATTTTTTTTAGTTTTGTTTTGGTTATTAAGTAGAATTTTCGGATTCAAGTAGCTAGTAGAAGTTTGCCCTTGATTATCTAGTTGTTTTCGCACGTTATATACATATATTTAAAAAGAACTTGGTTATTTCAATGGTAAAAAGAGGTTTTTGAAATTTTTTGAATTGGACCAAATTACGAAAGTAATTCATTTTAGATTCGATAACATCTACTAGTACGCATTGTAGCCTTTTTCCACTAAATTGTTAGGATTCTTTTTGTATATAACACATCTTTATGTTTTATATTTTGCTATGAGTGTGCCGATGATTATGTCAATTCTAGAACCTGTACTTGTTATGCATTACGGTTAAAATCATTTTTGAGTGATAAAAATATGTTCAAATGATAAGAGGCAATCGTAGGATTTAACCCAAATGGCCTTCCATTTTACATCTAATGTTTTTTTTTGCTAACCACATTGGCTAGTTAACCACTTAATATGGACCCATTTGTTAGTGCTCATTTTTAGCACTAGATACCCTTAGTTACACCCTCCGAGCCAATCTTTTCGTTTTTTTGTTAAATCCAGAAAAATACAAAAATATTTTACACCTTAAACCTTAGCCAACCTGTGTCAATGTCTATTGGTTTGTTGCTAGTTGTTTGGAGTGTTGGATTGTTTTTGATGATTATGAAGAAGCTACACTCTATCATTCGTGTGTGCCATTTTCCAACAAAGATGAAGGAGACGTCTTTCTCATTTGTATTTTTTGTGGTGTATGCTCATACGAAGTGTGGGGGAGATGTGTTGAAAAAAAAATGTTGAAAGAGATTATGTGATGATGATTATAGCCAATGTGCTATATTTAGTATATTGATTAGCCAATGAGCTAACTTGAGTTATATATGTTTGGAGATCGATATGTGAAGAAGAGGCGATTATAATCATTTTCGGGATTGTGGTATGTTCGATGGCTAGCAACATGGGGGTTTAGACTTGAATTAATTTTTTTAAACCAATTTGATAAATCATCCCATGCCTTATCCATACCATTTTATAAACCCAAAGCCTTAATGTTATAACCCAAATAAAAGACCTCTTTGATGAATTTATTTTATTTGTCTTGATACTTGTACAAGCTGTTAATACAAATAAGCCGTAAAAACATTTATTTATATTTTACGATCTTCTAATGTTTTGTCGATAACAAAAGTAAAATCATTTTAACGAAACAAACTAAATACGTAAATGGTTTGGACTAATAGTTTTCTAACACACTTACGCTTTCACATAAAACACTAAGACAAGTACAAGTGATTTTATGATTTAGATACATATGTACAACAACTAGTGTTTATATATTGGGTTAAACATATACTTAAACTAAGTATACTAAAATGGGTAAAAACTAAGTATATGCTAAAATGGGTAAATACAAGTATATACTAAATGGGTAAATACTAGCAAATGGTTTTGACCCACAACCCATGGTTTTATATATACCACTTAACCAAGTTCATTGTATCCTTAAGATACATTGTACCTAGAAAGAAAACCATGGATCAACCCATAACCCATGACCCATGACCCATAACCAAAAATACCCATGGGCAAAGAGGAGCGTACCACGGATCCCTAGCTTTGTGCTAGCCGGATCCCTTGTGGTAGGGATCCGTGGGATCCGGGGAATAGTAGGATTTTTCCTCTATAAATAGTGAGCCATTTCTTCATTATTTTTCACCCCTTTTCAATCCCTTTCTAAAACACTTTCCCCCCTGAGTTAAATCTCACTAACCTTAGATCCAAGATTTCTATGTTTGTAGTTTTGTTTTTGTGTGATCTTTTAGGTTCCTCTTAAAGGCAAGATCACCACCTTTGAAGTCGAGCAAGCTCAAGTCCATGAGTTGCCATGCTTCCTCATCATCAAGGCTATTGAAGTCTTCTTGTTGATGATTCCTTTCTTTCTTCAAAGAAGTGTAGTGTTGAAGACATTAGTGAAAGATGTCTCAAGAGTCAAGACGAAGATATTAGTGAAGGGTATCTATCGTCTATAGGATAAAGCACTTATGGTAGGTGCTTGGAAGTCAAGACAAAGAAGCATTAGTGAAAGGTGCTTAGAAGTCAAGACAAAGAAGCATTAGTGAAAGGTGCTTAGAAGTGAAGACACAAGACATTAGTGAAAGGTGTCTTGTAGATCTAGTCAAAGGCATTGGTGAAAGATGCCTTAGATGTACATTTGATATGGTGTTTCGATGTACAAGATAGACTAGTATTAGATCCAAGGATATTGATATCCTTGATGATGTTGTAAAGGAGTAGATCTCCTTTGGGATTAGTCGTTGGTGTAGTGTGGTAGTAGTTCCTCCATTGCAATGGAACTAGGTGCTTAGCCTAGTACCTAATAAAGGGTAGGCGACGTTGTGAAGGTGTAGTTCACCTAAGGTGTGAAAGAACTAGGTACTTAGCCTAGTACCTTATAAAGGGTAGGCGACGTTGTGTAGGTGTGGTTCACCTTGGAGTGAAAGAACCCGGTGGTTAGCCTAGTACCGGAAAAAAAGTAGGCGACGTTGTGAAGGCTTCTCCGCCATAAGGAGATTGGTGTAGTGATTACGAACTCTCGAGTAGGTGACTCGGGGAGTGGAGTAGGGCAAGGAAGGTGACCTTGTAGCCGAACCACTATAAATACTTGCGTTGTGGTTTTGTGCTTCTTACTCTTATCTTTTCATTACTTACCTTTATATGTTTGTTCATCAACATTCAACACACACATCCAAATAGATTGACATAAGTCGATCTAAATAGATTAAAATGAAGTTTTAATTGGTAAAACTATTCACCCCCCTTCTAGTTTTCCACAATTGGCATCAGAGCTTCGTTACCAAGTTTCTTGAAGTATATTGTACTTTAAAAACTTGATACGATCCATGGTTAATTGAAAACTACAAAGAAGGTTTTTCATAAAATCAAACACCATGTTTTTCAAAACTATATGTTTGGATGTTGAAGTTGATAACCACATTTTTCTTTTTACTTTTTCATTTAATTGCACTAATCTTCCTTGTCATGTTGATTAGTCAAATCTCATACCCACCAAGCTTTAGGAGTAGCTTGGTAACAAGAATACCTTCCTTAAGAAGGTATCTTAATCGCAAAGGAGCGGGAATCGTCTAAGTGACATTTATTGTGTCATTTGTAAAGACATTCCTAAGTAGGCTAGAGGTATGATTTTCTTTTTATTTTGCTTGATAATTAAGTATGCCTATTTAGGTATTTATACGATTATCTTTTGTGCAATTACATGTTTTACATGAAGCTTCATTAGGAAGCCTTTTTGTCACATACGTGTCCTATTTCTCGTCTATAATCGTGGTATATAAAACTTATGTTTTATTTCTTTTAATCCTATAATAAAACAAAAACATGAATTCCTCCTTCCCTATTAATAATCCCACTCGACGCCCACTTTATCCAATCCTCACTTTTTCAAATTTCCCAATTTCAAAAATTCCCTCTCATTCAAAAACTTCATCTTCCTCCTCATTTCATCTCATCCGAAACCAAGAAGATCCGTCATCAACATGGTTTACATCGCGCTCGTGCTCATCGCCCTAACACTCATTGCACTTGTGTTCCCTATGATGAAGTTCACATACGGAGACATTTACTTTGTGTTGTTAATCTACATTGGGATCATATACCCAATCCTTTGTATCATCCTTAGTATTGAAATGCAATATTACTAATGATCTAGTTTATCTAGGTTATTATTATCATAATGTGTTTGTCATTTCTTTTGATTTATATGTTTTATTTTCTTTCGTGATACATTAGAAGTCATGTGTGCATGCTAAAAGAAAATGTAGGATAAAACATATTTCGTGGTATAAAACTGTAAAACCTACTTCTTTATCAAAACTGCTTATGTTACTATAGATCCACGGATCCTGGAGGATATACTAGCCGGATCCCTTTTGTAAAGGAACCATGGGATCCGTATTACTGGAAAACAGTTTTCATGCAAGATTAAAAACCACTATCTTTCTAAACATAATAATCCACTAGAAAGTCAAAAAAAAATTAGTTAAATGTCATTGATTGTTAAAAAAACCATTGTTAATAAAAATCTAGTAAAAACATTAGATTATCATAAGTTGACCACAAACATCTCCTTTTATTAACTTGTCATTCCTATAGGTTCAACTATGACACATGAATATGAGTTTGATTTTTTACTCACTAGCGTCTACACTCCGAACATCTCTCTCGAACCCAACACACCTGGCAATCATGTCCGTGGGTTCAATAATCTCGAAAACCGTCACTTCCATGAAGGACGTATTGTAGACACCTCTCTACAATTCGAAGAAGGTATCAATACCTCCTTCCGAGCCATAGGACTAGAATGTCTTCTTGAAATCAACGAGAAGATATGTCCAAGGTTCATAATGGAATTCTTCCGTCAAGTCAAACTCGTTCATAACGAGGATCGCTCTCTATCTCTTTGATTTTATATCAAAAACCAAAAGTTCACTCTAACCCTTGGGCATTTTGCTCACATCCTCCGGATTCCAAATCATGGACAATGTGCCTTCATCGAAGATTGGTCTCTTGATTCTCTCTTCAACTTTCGTGAAGAAAATAATCCATATTGTTCACACATACCCTCTCCGGAAGATTTAAATCGCATAATATGCAAACCTCGACCATATTACTCCGATCCAAACATTATCTTTACAAGGGATATCCGAGAAGAGTACAAGCCTCTTGCACTCATCCTACGTGAAAATGTTTGGAGTCTTAGGGGAAATCGAGAAATCCTTCCTGCTTGTTGTGCTCACATGTTGTACTGTTTGCTAACACAACAACCATACAATCTCGCCTACTTCTTCGCAAGGAGAATTGAAAATATTCAAGGCTCCAAGAATAAACTCATCCCTTATGGAATGTTCTTGACACGCCTCTATCATAATGTTATGCACTTCCATCCTCAATTTCAAAGTCCGTTGTACGTACTTGTGAACAAGATGATGGAACCGCTAAACATATCCCTCATGAAGACTTTCTTCATTCTTGATTCCACCAACACTCATCAATCACATAATGATCCTCCTAGCAAAAACACTCAAGGAAACTAGTAGTATTCTAAAATAGGATCAATTCTCTTGTACTCGTGCTTTATCAATGTAATCCAATTTCTTTCATGAAATAAAACATCTTACATTTGATATCTTAGTATTAGAACTCTTTTTAGACTATCCTTGAGATATAATGCATTGTCAAGATCATTGCATACCTTTAGTAAAGGTTCTGCTGAGCAGATGGGCGGATCCCAAAGATTGTGCTAGAAGGATCCCTACACTTAGGGAACTGTGGGATCCGGCAAACAGAAAATGCAATTGCAAGCATTATATTTCAAACATATCCTTAGAACACCTCCCACACTAAGCTAAGCATAGTGACTTAAGGCAAAATTAAGTCCTTATCAAGATAGGTTGATCTTTCCTACTCATACATAACTCACCTAGATCACATTCTAAGACAATTGTAAATCTACCGTTTGGTCCTTAATCCACTACTCTTACACTCTTAAACTCACACTTCATTTTCGACTTGATCCCTCACATCTAGTCTTAGAAATCTTTCGATTATGACAAAATTGTTCATAAATCATCCTCACCTCAAAATTGATCAAAGTTGATCAAAATCTAGTTTTCTCATCTCAAAGCCTCTAGGATATTTTCCAAAACACTATCCTAAAACACAACCTGATCTCTAGGATCATTTAGCTTCAATTGACACTCTAAATCTTTAGTGACATCCTTGTTCACCCATTGGTACTCTTGAAAGTTCCAAATCCTTCCATAAATGACAATCATTTCCTACAACATTCATTACCTTCAAGTACTCAAGCATCCCTTCATTCAAAAACACTTAGGAGGATTGAAAAACTCAAGATGATATAGGTATTAGATCTTAGAAACATCATTTCCACTTTTTCATAGCTGCTGAGAGGCGGATCCCTAGGATTAGCCTAGACGGATCCCTCTGATGAGGGAACCGTGGGATCCGGATGACAGTTTATGTCAAATCTTGCAAAACAATCATTTCAACTTATCTTCCTAACTCAAACACTCCATCTCATCTTAAATGAGTTCCTAGATCAGTGCAACCTCTGAAGTTGAATCTTGTGCATGTCAATCATCACATTTCAATGAATTCTAGTGGCTTAAGGCTTAAATTCACTTGCCAAATCTCTTAGTTTATAAACCACCTTGTTAGGACCTCCATAGTCATCACTCTCATCCTAACTTTCAGCTCTTGCAAACTCTTGAAATCATCTCATCATGAGGAAAACCCCAAGTAGTAACTTATCCACCAAAGAACCACCCATAAAAAGAGCTCGTGTTATACACGAAATTTCTTCAACCGAATCATCTCCGGTCAAGCCAACAAATGATAGAATCCTTCATCATCAAATCAAACCAATTCCTAAAAGGATAGTACCCACAAAACTACCTTTGGCAAACAACACCATACCTCCTAGGCCAAACAATATCATCTCCACCAAACCATCACCATTGGTTCCTAGAGCTATTTCATTTACATCCCCACTATCATCTCCACACCTCTACAATTTAGAGGACTTGCCTCCTAGGCCTTCTCATCCGCTTCCACCAACAACATTCTCCTCATTAGGAGGAATAATGGTTCAAAATCAAGGTGTTAAGTCAACACTTGCTCCGGCTTCCTTCTCGGCGTTTTCATCATATAATCCCATTTGGATTATGACTAATCATCAAAGTCAACCACCCGACCATATGGAAGTTGACACTTCTCTCCCACCACCATCATTCTTGGTTGAGTCATTCTTAAATGCACCTCCACCAATCCCTCCATCGTTTGAAGCTCCACAAGCCGCTTCACTTGATCTTTCGAATCAAGCCATTTCATTTCATCCACCACCACTACCTAGCCATGACAAAGATTGCTATCATTGTCAACATGTTGAAAGTTTGATACATGAAGTACGAGAAGACCAACGTTTCATGTTCTATCATCTCCTCGAACGTTTCGACGAGATTAAACCTAAACAAAACTTGAGCTAGAAGATTATAGTGGTGTCTTAGCTTCAAGCGTTAGGTGATCTAGAAATCCCTAGTCATGTATTGTCTATTTTCTTGTTTTTTGAGTCATGTATATCATAACTCTTGTTTCTTAAATGGAATTACATGCTACTTGCTATATTTCTGAGTATGTGAGTATACTATATAATCCATATCTCTTTTCGATATTAACATTTCTTGTTATACCAATCTTTGCTGACTTTATTCATCAGCCAGACGGATCCCTCAGAATTGCCTAGACGGATCCCTACTAGGAGGGAACCGTGGGATCCGTGAGACAAAAATATTTCTTTCTACTAACTTGAATCACATTTGCAGGAAATTTTGAATTATACTTGATTTCTAACATTTGTTTTGTAGTTATTCAATTTACATATGAAGACTTTGACATCCTAAAGCTAGGGGAGCTTTATGTCAAAGCAATACATTGCAAATTACTTGCAATACTAGGTTTACAATTCGTGACATCCCTTTGCAATAATCAAGGGGGAGCACATTCATCTCGTAGACGATATCTTTTGCAAACTTATTTGCAAAAAAACTAGATTAGTATCATTTACTTGACGCCCCTACATAGGGATGGACTCGTCAAGGGGGAGTAAAAGACGACATCCTTTCCCGTTATTTGCTCTCTATTCCTTTTTACTTTTTCTTTCACATGTTTTTCTTAAAACAATGTGTTGCCTTCCTTCAAACACTTTTTGTTTCGACAAAAAGGGGGAGAAGAAAGTAAAAACTACAAATTCAAATTTTTACGAATTTTAGATTTTTCCTTAAAATAATTTTATGTTTTGTCATCAACAAAAAGGGGGAGGTTGTTAATACAAATAAGCCGTAAAAACGTTTATTTATATTTTACGATCTTCTAATGTTTTGTCGATAACAAAAGTAAAATCATTTTAACGAAACAAACAAAATACGTAAATGGTTTGGACTAATAGTTTTCTAACACACTTACGCTTTCACATAAAACACTAAGACAAGTATAAGTGATTTTATGATTTAGATACATATGTACAACAACTAGTGTTTACATATTGGGTTAAACATATACTTAAACTAAGTATACTAAAATGGGTAAAAACTAAGTATATGCTAAAATGGGTAAATACAAGTATATACTAAATGGGTAAATACTAGCAAATGGTTTTGACCCACAACCCATGGTTTTATATATACCACTTAACCAAGTTCATTGTATCCTTAAGATACATTGTACCTAGAAAGAAAACTATGGATCAACCCATAACCCATGACCCATAACCAAAAATACCCATGGGCAAAGAGGAGCGTACCACGGATCCCTAGCTTTGTGCTAGCCGGATCCCTTGTGGTAGGGATCCGCGGGATCCGGGGAATAGTAGGATTTTTCCTCTATAAATAGTGAGCCATTTCTTCATTATTTTTCACCCCTTTTCAATCCCTTTCTAACACACTTTCCCCCCTGAGTTAAATCTCACTAACCTTAGATCCAAGATATCTATGTTTGTAGTTTTGTTTTTGTGTGATCTTTTAGGTTCCTCTTAAAGGCAAGATCACCACCTTTGAAGTAGAGCAAGCTCAAGTCCATGAGTTGCCATGCTTCCTCATCATCAAGGCTACTGAAGTCTTCTTGTTGATGATTCCTTTCTTTCTTCAAAGAAGTGTAGTGTTGAAGACATTAGTGAAAGATGTCTCAAGAGTCAAGACGAAGATATTAGTGAAGGGTATCTATCGTCTATAGGATAAAGCACTTATGGTAGGTGCTTGGAAGTCAAGACAAAGAAGCATTAGTGAAAGGTGCTTAGAAGTCAAGACAAAGAAGCATTAGTGAAAGGTGCTTAGAAGTGAAGACACAAGACATTAGTGAAAGGTGTCTTGTAGATCTAGTCAAAGGCATTAGTGAAAGGTGCCTTAGATGTACATTTGATATGGTGTTTCGATGTACAAGATAGACTAGTATTAGATCCAAGGATATTGATATCCTTGATGATGTTGTAAAGGAGTAGATCTCCTTTGGGATTAGTCGTTGGTGTAGTGTGGTAGTAGTTCCTCCATTGCAATGGAACTAGGTGCTTAGCCTAGTACCTAATAAAGGGTAGGCGACATTGTCAAGGTGTAGTTCACCTAAGGTGTGAAAGAACTAGGTACTTAGCCTAGTACCTTATAAAGGGTAGGCGACGTTGTGTAGGTGTGGTTCACCTTGGAGTGAAAGAACCCGGTGGTTAGCCTAGTACCGGAAAAAGAGTAGGCGACGTTGTGAAGGCTTCTCCGCCATAAGGAGATTGGTGTAGTGATTACGAACTCTCGAGTAGGTGACTCGGGGAGTGGAGTAGGGCAAGGAAGGTGACCTTGTAGCCGAACCACTATAAATACTTGCGTTGTGGTTTTGTGCTTCTTACTCTTATCTTTTCATTACTTACCTTTATATGTTTGTTCATCAACATTCAACACACACATCCAAATAGATTGACATAAGTCGATCTAAATAGATTAAAATGAAGTTTTAATTGGTAAAACTATTCAACCCCCCCCCCTTCTAGTTTTCCACACAAGCTTATGGTAAGAAGCTTGAATAATGACTAGGCATTGAGTGATTTACATATACCCACCAATATATGAGTGTTGATTGAATTCCTAAAATCATTCGTGAGGTGTTTAGTTATGTTATCAAAATTCATTTGGTTTATTTTCAGAATTTTCACATAATAAAAGCAAATTAACAATTATTTCTTTTGAAGTGATTGTTAGATTTTGGAACCACGGTGTTGAGACCATTGAAATCGATTTTTATAAATGCTAGACCTACTCAAGGGCTAATAGAACTTAAGTATGGAGGAATTTGATAACGCTCAGAATGAGCATGTTTTTAGTAGCGTTATTGTTAGTTTTGTGTATGATAATCGGTTATACTTACACATAATTGTTGCAAAAGTGCAAAAGAAGCGTATTTGTATGTGAATGTAGCTAGGTATCGTAAAAGGCGAAGAAATGACAATTTCATGAACATTTGCATAATTCTCGAGAAAGAAAGATAGGTGAGAAGGCTAACGGACTCGATGATTGGAAGCACAAGGATTTCTAAGTATCTACATCAAATAAATATCAAGTTTTATCTTGGAAATCAGCATCGAAAGCAAGGAAAAAGGCATGCATCGAGAAAAGTCAAGAAAAGTCAAATTATACTGTACGGAAGGCATCCAGCCGATCGGTCGGGCTAGGAAATGGTCAAAACGTAACCGATCCGGCTGAGGAAGCTTCAGTTACATTTTATCTCATTTATGGATGCCATAACTTCTATTAATCATTGGAGTCCGATCATTTCTAGTTAATAACTCCTTGTGGATGTTTTTGGCTTGTTGATGAAGAGTTCCTAGCTATCTAATGCACCTAGACTTAGTAGTTTAGTGTGACACACCCAAAAGAGTAATAGGCTTACACCAAGACTATTACCAAAAACTTTTATTCATCTCAAAAGTCCTATTTCATCTGTAAAATGTCCAGGAGTGTGGTGAGAACAATTCTCAACCATTTGGTAGTCATTTGGAGTTGTACGGGTAATATAAGGCGATTGGAGGCGCGTGGTTGCTATAGTTACACAATTTTCTAGTTCTTGTAATCCGAAGTTTAGGTATTCTTATGAACTTTGTCATGAATCTCTATTCTTATGAATTATATGAATTGCATGGTTACTACTTGTGTTATGTTATGGTTTTAATGGAGTAATTCTTGAGTATACTTGTGTGTAAGGATGTAGGCAATTGTAGGAGTGTTCTTATATATGTGATGCATGTAAATGATCTTGTTTAATGAGTTTGTTGGAATAACTAGTAGTCTTATTTAATTTGGTGGTAAAACATTTTCAAGATAAAGGACCGAAAAGATTTCTCTTATGTTTTATTCCAAAACGTTAGTAACAAACTAGTATGGGGATATGATGATTGACACTCATCATATTTACTTGTTAAAACAAGACTAGAAACGATTTCATCACGTAAAGGTCGAAAGTGTCGTAAGAACAAGTTGAATAAAAATATTTTACAAACAAATGGATTTTCTAAAGAATAACCATTGGGTTAAGGATCGAAAGGATTACCTATGTGCTTTTATTTTTAAAATGATTTTTACAAAACATAAACCATGGATTGGAAATCATTTGATTATGATTTGTGCATTGCATCAAGTTTACACCAAGCTTTCATGAACACTCTTTCTAATTGACTATGGACTTCACACAAGTATATGTTTCTTTAATTTGGATTTTATAAAAAGCATCACTTTGAAGGAAGCATTGACAAGCTTTCTTGTCTCGAACAATTTAACAAACTAAACGCTAATCCCTTGGGACGATCTCAAATTACCCACCTTTGCTATCACGAACGAGTATACTTACTCGTATGTGTTAAAGTAATTACCCGGATAAATCGTGTTTATAAATTTTTAAAACTTGCACACGGTAAGCACATCAAAGTCATATTCAGATTTATTTACCTTACATAAGACCTATTTTCTACCAATTAAATAAAATATCTAAGCATCAATTCAGGTCCCCCGGTTTGACATAGAACTACTTATATGTCTCTAGTATTTTTATGAATTTTCTCAAAATTTATAGACGTGCCTAAGTATTTTATAAAAATTCGTTTTCACAAACAGTTCCAGAATTCATAGCGTTCAAGACTTTACAAGTTTACATTTTTAAACCCTATTTAGACTATTCCAAAAATTCCCCAGAAATTCTAGATATTAGATAAGACATTAATTAACATCATACATAAATTGGGGCTTTCCAGACCTTACCATTAATTTATGAAAAATCCCAAAAATTGGCTGAATTCCCAGACCCGTATATCAGTTTTAACATGTTAACTTTCAAAAATCAAACGGGTGTCTTCCCGACCACCAATGACCCCGAAACTCGACACACAAGTAGTACAGAGGTTAAATTAAATCCCAGAATCAAAAACCACCCAAATATGTGTCGTTAACATTTTATTTTACCATTTACAATTCGGACATATTCTGAAACAGTTTTTCACATGAAATAACGATCATATAACACCACGTTTATAATTTTAACGCCGCCAAAACAACACTTAGGGTTTTACCGATCATCATGCATGCTTATTAGTGTCTTATTAACATCTGAAAATTGGTCTTACACGTTTTTATCCACTGGGTACAAAATTAAAAAAAATCATTCAATAAACCCTAATTGACCCTTATAATGTACCACTAGTTTCAATAATTTACATAAATTAGACTGAGCATCATATAATCATTAAAAATTCGTTTTTAGCATCATCATAGGTTAGGGTTTACAGAAAAAATTACCTACTTAATTTTATATAAGCCGAATTAATTAAAATAAATATGAAAACAATTACCTAGTTTGTGGTTTCAAGGAAAATCCGATTTACAATGAATTGAAGTAATTGTTCCCGTCCTTGGCAGCCCTCTCCTTGATTTCACAGCCTCCAAATAGTATGTGTGTGTGTGTGTGTCGAATGGTATAGGAGGGAGGAAAGAATAACCGGTTTATAGGAGGAAAGGTAATTTGTAAATGCCGAATAATTTTTGATAGGGGATTTGTGTGTATAAAATTGCTTCGGTCATTGGGGGGGGGGGGAGATAGGATGGGCCAAAAATTAGGGTAGATAATTTAGGAATATATAGTTTTTATAATTAAATTAGTTATAGAATTAGTTTAGGTATTTATTTAATTAGATTTAATCTTATTATTAATTTATCAAATGTCACTAAATTAAAAGTATTATTTCAAATGTTTATTAAATAATTTAGGTCAATTTCATAATTAGTACCTCAAGTTAATAAATTTTAAATTAGACGCAAATATGATTACGCTATTTTTCCGGGTTTTACAACTCTTCCCTTCTAAATAGAAAATTTCGTCCGCGAAATTGAACTCGCAGAAGTAAACGGAGACGTACTAGTTTAAGAAAGACGTAGCAATCCATAGTTTCGCATAATCATAACAATTTCTGGTCCAAAGAGTACAAAAATTACACGTAATAGATGTCAGTGAGAAACTCGCAAGGAGTTACACAATTCCAAACGAATGTGAAAACTGACAAATAATGGATATGAGTCCTAGTCCATCCAACGTACCAACCTCAGGCATTTCCTAGGACGTCGTATGATTCCAATAAGTTCAAATTATATGATCTCGATATTATGACGTTGATCAAACGTTATAATACTTGCATCACATAACAAGTCCTTATTGTCATCATATTCTATCTCGGGTCATAACGAACCACATAATCAACATCACGTCAAAACAGATACACATATAGGTAGCAAGTAACATACCAAATCAAACCAAATTCACATACAGGTAGCACATAATACATCAAATCAACTCACCATTCCACAAAAGAAAGAAGGCTGCTGACTTGCTCGAGAATGTTCCTCGTGACTCATTAATGACGATCAAGAATAGCCTCAGGCTCACTAGAAGGACAAGGTGCCGCAAAGTCTAACCTTACTAATACAAATCATATAAACATAATGGATGAAAATCGAGATTTATCAAAGAGATATAAAACACAACACGAAGTTGTAGTAATACCGAAGAATCAAGCCATAGGACTCCATCATCCAAGCGCGCACAATCATATGAAGCAGATGAATCTTCTCAGCATCTCAACAGTTGGACTGTCGACACCAATATGCCTGAATCTTGGTAGTAGTTTCTCCGCACGTCTAAAGTACGCCGGTCATAGTTCCTCTGCTCTTATGTCTTCCAAGTATCCACCAGTTGAATCTTGTCTCCATCTTTGCTCCTATGGTTGTTCCAGCCAGCTCCCTCCAGCAGCATCATGATGTCTCCAATAGCATTACAATCGGGTGCGGCTCCTGCTTCACGAACCTCTCCAGTTCAGAAACTGTTGCAGCAACGCAGGGTCGACACCACCATCTTCGACTCAACGATTAGCCTCCATCTACACGATCGACAAGCGAATGCGTGAAGTCAAAACAGACAAAATCAAATGTGGAAGGAGGATTAAATTAGCGGAGACAAAAGAGTGTCGAAATCAAATCTGAACGAAAAGTGAAAACAATCGGAAAAGATCAAAACAAACGGAAGCCTAATGTCTACCCAAGTCCTCACAGGTCAATCTTAAGGTCAACAAGACGAAACTTTAGCTCTGATACCATAATAATGTCACATTACGGAGTCATATCAGAACATAATTAAATTTCAAGCGAAAGTCTTGAATAAAATAAAGGAAAATAAAGTCATATAAACAAAAGACTCTCAAAGGTCCAAAACATGCAATCCAACTAAAATAATAATTTCAAAGCTGAAACGAAAATAAAGACTAAGTAAAAGATAATCTAAACGAAAGGGTCGCTAAAGGATAGGTCTTCTACTCCTACTCTCTTCACTCTAATCCCAGCTCCTGCTAAAAACTGCCGCAGGGAAAAGAAAAATGAAGCTGAGCTTACAAAGCCCAGTGAAAAGATATAAACAAATCAAAGTAAACTGAGAAAAAAATATTCATAGAGAAGGAATGAAATGAGTCAATGAGGAGCCTGCAAAATGAAATATTAACAGAAATAGAGAAGGCATAGAAATCAAAGGAGACCATAGCAAAGCAGCGCATCAGCGAACATATATAAGCACTGATGCGCTCCAGAACAGTCAAGTTTTATCACTCAAGTCTGCCACTTGTGAATGGCAGACCGTAACAAACTTAAAACGGCTCAGGAACGAACTCAATGAAGATCTGGGGAGTATAGTGTTTCCCCGGGTCGTTATGTCCCAGCGAGCTATGCAATGGATTATCAAACGTATAGTGATCGAGAGATTTGAACGGGAAAGAGATTTGTGATTTATTATAACTAAGGAAAAAGGACATAAACTACAAGGGCTAAAATGTAAATTAAAGAAATTTAAAAAGATAAAATCTATTAAATAAACGCTATCACTATATTTAAAATTGATGAACGTTTAAAACTAAAAACTTACGTTTAAATAAAATTACGTAAACGTACAAAATAAAAAGTGAGATCTAAGAAATAAAAGTCCTAAAAATATGAAAATGACATTTTTACAAACCTAATGATAAAAGAAAATTTATAGAAAAAGAAAATTATTTTTATAACTAATTATCTAATTATTATTAATTAAAAACTATTTTTAACTATTAAATATTAGCCTAAAATACAAGAAAATATGAAACAAAGCTAGAAAAATAAAATTAAGACTTAGAAAAATCTAAAATATCAAAAGAGAATTTTCAAAACTATTTTTGTATTTTTCTGATTATTTTTCTATTATTTATGAATTAAAAACTATTAAAAACTAATTAAATTACTTAAAAATACAAATTTAACTAAGAAAAATATGGAAAAATATTTTTTTGTCTTTTTATATTTATCTAAACTTAAGAAAAATTAAAAATTATTTTTTTGAAACTTTTCTTAATTAATTGTAATAAAAGCTAATTAAAAATGCTTAAAAACTACTTAAAATAGGGAAAAATACCAAACTGACCTATAAAAATCTAAAAAATTCAAGATAAGCTTAAAATAATGCACTGAATCTAGGAAAAATGGAAAAACAGCAGCTTGTGTACAAGAAATTGAAACTGATGAGCCAAGGGCTTATAAATAAGCACTTGAATAAGCCAAATGATCAAAACAAGCCACCAACTGATTACAGAAGCTCTAATATGCTATATGTACCCAAATGCAACTAAAAACAACAAGTTATAACCTCTGGATTGCAAATTACCAAGATTTGGTGATTTGAGATCATAAGCTAAAAACAGTGTGAGTGTACCATGTTTAAGCAGAAGAATAAGCATTCAAATAAGCTGGAAACTAAAGAGCAAATGTTGGAACCTCACCTAGACCTGGGTGGCTATATCTAGACCAAAGAACAGACCAGGATAAGCTTGTTTAAAGCTTGTGACAAGCCTGCAAAACCCTGTGCAGACTCAGCTTAAACTGAGTCAGTTGCACAGGGCATATGCCCCCATGTTCAACAGCAATTTAAGAACTTATAAAAATTTAACAAAAATCCACAAAAATGACAATAATAAAGTAGACCAAGGGAAGTTTTTAAAACAACAAGATTCACTTAGATTGGCTCAGAAATGAGTCCAATAAAATTCATCCCATTTGGTCTCAAAACTGGTTTTCATGATTTTGACTTTTTGAAACAGTTGAGAAAAGTTGACCAAAATGAACTTTGAAGCTAATTTGTGGACAGATTGAGATGTTAATATATATAATAAGACTACTGCAATCTTTATCTATGATATTTAAACACAAAATAAGACTTGGATCTTGCAAAATCCCAACAGTAAAGCTATTTAAGACAGATGCAAAGTGATTTTGACTTTGGAGCAAATGCAGGCACAAGAAACTGACTTAAATGAGTCAAATAGGACTACACAAACATAAAACAACAATATTCTTCCACTGATCAGACCTCTAACACAGATTAAGCAGCCTAACCAAACACACCTGTTAAACACTGATAAGCAAATAACACTAGGCTAGCTACTGATCCAGCTTGTACCAATGACCAAACTGAGTTTAAATTACCTAGTTACAACTAATTAAACACATAAAAACCAATTGTGACCACAGATACACATATAAGCAAAATATGCAAATTAGATGGAAAAATGGAACTTGAAATACAACTCACATAGGTCCAGCTTGTGCTGCAGGCTAAAACCAAACCAAATATACTCTAACCTAGTCTAATCCAACCCCAAAGCAAGCTGCATCAACACAAATATCATCACCATTTCCAATATTTAGCAACAGTTGACTTATGTTGATCATGTTACAAAATTGCTTAAAACTGACTTGTGAGCTTATAGAAAGCTATAAGAAGCTTTAATTAACTTGTTTTGACTTAAATGTAAGCTATTAAAAACCTGGACATAGGACTTGAAAACTGAAATTTTCAACAGTGACTCAAGATTATGAAACTTAAGTAAACTTGGAAATTGATGATTAAAAATAGAGTACACTGATAATATTACTTGAGATTGATACAAGAAAACAAAAGATTACATCTAATACACTTAACTACAACTTTAATGTTAAAAACGACATTAATGAAATTTTAAAAAACTAAAAGACTACTCTTTGCTTCTTTTCTTGCTTCCTCTTTATACCCAAAGTCTTTCTCTCTCTTTCTGAATATATCCCATCACTTTTCTCAGCCATTGGATTGCTTCAACTGATCCTGGCCCTTAAAACAGATTTTGGCGCCAAAACTAGCATTTGACAATTGGGGTTGAGTGAGGGGGGGAAGATGCATTAAATGAAGTTTGGAGGTTAGCTAAGGTGGGGGGAACATGGGTAAGTGGATGAGAGGAGGGGGGATGGGAGGCCTGGTGAGTTGCAGAAGCAGTTGAGAGGGAAGACTTTTTGGCGGGTGGGTTGTTTTGACCAAGGGGTTAATAACACAAGGGGGGTTCAAAATATATTATGACAGGGGGTCCAAAGATATGGCAGGGTCCAAAATTGGTTTGACAAGGGTTTAAATGAAAAGGACCATTAGTGTAAATTCTGAAATTCAAGGGGCCTAAGCTGCCAATTCATCAAAGATGTTTCAAGGGACCAAAAGTGACAATCTCAAAAAGTACAAGGACCAATCTTGCCATTTTCAAATTTCCAGGGGCCATTTTTGCCAAATTTCAAACTTGAAGGACCATTCTTGTAATTTTCTCAAACTTTTTATATTTTTCACCAAAGGACTAATTTTGACAAGTTATGATTTTAAAAGGACCTTTGGTGACTTTTCTTTTGAAATTTTGACTCAGGGACTATTTTTGACAATTTTAGAAACTTGGGGGACTGAAACTGCCAATTATGCAAGCTTTGCTCATTTTTCATCTGATTTTGAACATTTTGCATCTGAAACATATAAAATGCAATTTTGGAATATTTTCAGTATTTTGATGCATTTCTGAGCATTTTTAGACGTTTTACAGTTCAGAATTGACTAAAAATGATGAGTATTTACACACTCATAAATCCCCCACACTAAACTATTGCTAGTCCCTAGCAATCTTTTTGAGAAAAACTTAATGGATTTGAAACTCTTTACCAAAAGCCATTACTTCTGGAGTAGCCAAATGTTTCAGTTCGAGTAAGAACCATGGTACACCGATAACCATGTGATTTTGAGCAAACCACCAGCTTCCAACGGATTTGATTTGTCTTTACCAGAAGCCGTTTGCTCTGGACTAGCCAACTCTTAGATAAATTATCAGAATTATCTTTGGTGAGCTGATTACCAATTATGGTTTTTCCACTGCCTTTACCACAAGCCATAAACTTGCGGGCTAGCCAACTCTTCACTTTTTAGGATATGGTGAGCTGAATACCATACAATTTTGGGCAAATTGCAAGCCGTCAACGGATTTGAGATATCTTTACCAAGAGCCGTTTGCTCCTGGATTAGCCAATCCTTTTGTTTATTAGACAAGGCGGACTGATAACCAATTGAGTAAGTGCAAAACACTTACTCCAAAAAAAATTTTGGCCAAAAATGGGGGAATTAGGTGGTATAATTACATGATAAAATTCGTGAGAATTCCCCCCCCACACTTAGAAATGAATATTGCCCTCAATATTCAAAGTACCGGCGGTTATGCCGAAACAAAGAACGAAAAAGGGAAATATTACGGCCATTATTTGAAAGGATTTTTTTTATTTATTTTTTTATTTTTTATTTTTTTTTGAGAAAACTTATATACACAACATGTGGGGCAACCCCCCCACACTAGGGTGGTAGAAAATAGAAAGAAGTCAGAAATATGGGTGAAAACCCATATGGCATGCTACTGTTTTTTGATTTCCGAGTCGCTAGCTTGACTCGACCCCGAATTAATTTGTTCATGGGGAAGCAAAGTGGAAGAAACAGTCTCCATCGGACTTTCATTCAAGATGTTTGGATAAACATTGAAGTACGTGAAAGTTCCACACCGATGAGATATATACAGACAGACCCGACTCACAGATGATAAATGAAAATGCCGGGGTCAAAGATAGTGTCCTCACTCCCGAACGAGTGAAGAAGAAAGGAAGTCACCAGGTAGGTGAAGAAAAGAAGGAAAATCATGATGATGATCATGATAAGATCTTCTTCCTCAGGGTCAAGTGCAGTTGCACTCGTTTGGATTATATCGGTTGAGCTCTTTGGTTTGGAAAGCATCTCGGGAGGGAGGGTTGGAAAATTTGTCATAGAAATACAAACTCTCATGATTGAGAACTTTTCCCCGCGATCATGATTTTTGCCATCCAGCGATCATACTCCAGTCATGATATGAGTGAGTTCATCTGAGAACTCCTTGAAGGTGAATGAATCATATTCAGAATTGGTATCAGTGGGTTCACTGGTGAACTCCTCCAATGTACATGATTCATAATCGGGGAGAGAATTATGAGAATGAAAAGTGGTACTGCCACTAATCTTCAAGCGATCATGATTTTTGCCATCCAAGCGATCATACTCCGGCGGAGTCATGATATGAGTGATTCATCGAGAACTCCGAAGGTGAATGAATCATATTCAGAATTGGTATCAGTGGGTTCACTGGTGAACTCATCCAATGTAAATGATTCATAATCGGGGAGAGAATTATGAGAATGAAAAGTGGTACTGCCACTAATCTTCTCTCCCATATTATCAAAACAGAAGGCTTTCATTTCCGGAATAGAATCATCGGAAGGAATGTCACTATCCTTAATGGGGATAGGAGATGAAATAGGTTTTTCATTGAAAGCCTCGATTTTAGAAATGAGAAGACTGACATTCAGTAATGTTGCACGAAGTGCTTCATCTTTGATTTCCGTGTCAGTAACTTCATCATTCTCTTCTTCTAAGCTAACAAGCTCAGAAGGTAAATCTTCCACATAAACGATGTCTCCACAAGATAACGAATCGTCATCATTAGAATCGGAGAACATCTCAACATGATCTTTTGGGAAGACAAGAGGGGTAGGGATATCACACAAATGCTCAAGAATTCCCTGTGACTCTCTTGGGATTGGGACAAGGTCCTCAACACTAGACTTTATGAATTCGTCCGATTCCTTTTCAGGAACAGTGTCAAGATGCTCGTCCCCCATGCTCAGAGAGTGAGTGGGAATATCAGGTGTGATAGCAGTTGTTTGAGATGGAATCTCAACTGCTGGGATATCAACTGACTGAGGGGGTTGAGAAATAATATTCTTAAAAGGATAAAAACCCTCCTCGTCATCATCATATAGAGCTGCCTTAAGAAATTGGGAACGCCTTAGAGCTGCATGCTCTAGGGCTAATAATTCTTCCCTAGATTTGCGAGCCTCCCGTTCTTCGGCTAGCAATTCTCCCATGTTTTTTTCACCACTCACTTGATTCTTAAGGTTTTGAATTATATCATCAAGTTTTTTCATTGTGGTTTCAAAATCTTGGGAGATTTCTTGAGACAACGGCTCAGGTGGAGTTTGAACCGTATAGTGTTGTGGAGGTTGGAAATTGTCAAACATGTAAGAGTCATGATTGCTACAAGGAACTGGGTTCCCTATTTGACAATCAGAGCTGAAGTGGGGACCTCCACAGTACTCACAACAAGTAAACTGTTGAGTGGGACTGGTGAATCATATGGATGTTGGTCATAACCAAAGTTCTGAGCATCACTGGAAAACTGTTCATAGACAAACGTGTTTCCTGATTGACACTCAAATCCTTGGTGAGGACCTCCACAAAATTCACAACAGTAATGTTGGTTATATGAAGATAAGTCGGGCTGTGGTGGGTAATTGGAAAAGTTTGAGGAGTCGTTAAATGAGTTCGGATTAGGATCATAATCAAATGAATTCCTCGAACCACAAAACAAACAACTCCCGTTATGGATATCATTACCACATTGTACACAAGTACACCAACGACAGGGTGAACCAAAAAGAGGCTCACCACAACCGACACAAGGAATAAACGATTGCATTTGAGAGTTATGAGAAGGAATCAGTTTATTCAAAGAATCAACAAAACCAACATGGTGATCCGGATGACTATCAAGTCTCAAAGAACATTTTGAAAAATCAGGAGGTGGGACAAGTGGTGTGCTCTGAGAGCTAGCAATTTCCACCACTTCGTTATGGTCTCTGGTTCTTGAACGGGTTCATCGGGTTGTGGCGGATGGTCGGAAAAACTTGGAGAATCATCGAGAGAGTTATCAGATAATTCGCACCAATAACAATATTTGCTTGCACCCATCCTTCCACATCGCTTGCATAAACAATCCGGATTCTGACAATCGAGCTGATCCTCTTCCATACGGCTTTTGCAGTGGAAACAACGAGGATAATCGAACGTTGCCATGAGAATTAAACATGTAGAGGGTTAAAGAAATAGAATTAAATGGTTTTGAGGTTAAAGAAGAGTAGAATCAAACGGTACGAGGGGGTAAGAGAAATAGAATCATAGGGATAAGAGGAATGAGAAGAGTATTTTTGTATTTTTGTAAGAAAATATATGTAGATGGATGGTATGAACAAAGAGTGAATATCCAAATTACTAATCTGCTAAACGTAAGACAATCAGCACAACTCCCCGGCAGCGGCGCCAAAATTTTGATGCGCTCCAGAACAGTCAAGTTTTATCACTCAAGTCTGCCACTTGTGAATGGCAGACCGTAACAAACTTAAACCGGCTCAGGAACGAACTCAATGAAGATCCGGGGAGTAAAGTGTTTCCCGTCGTTATGTCCCGAGCTATGCAATGGATTATCAAACGTATAGTGATCGAGAGATTTGAACGGGAAAGAGATTTGTGATTTATTATAACTAAGGAAAAGGACATAAACTACAAGGGCTAAAATGTAAATTAAAGAAATTTAAAAAGATAAAATCTATTAAATAAACGCTATCACTATATTTAAAATTGATGAACGTTTAAAACTAAAAACTTACGTTTAAATAAAATTACGTAAACGTACAAAATAAAAAGTGAGATCTAAGAAATAAAAGTCCTAAAAATATGAAAATGACATTTTTACAAACCTAATGATAAAAGAAAATTTATAGAAAAAGAAAATTATTTTTCTAACTAATTATCTAATTATTATTAATTAAAAACTATTTTTAACTATTAAATATTAGCCTAAAATACAAGAAAATATGAAACAAAGCTAGAAAAATAAAATTAAGACTTAGAAAAATCTAAAATATCAAAAGAGAATTTTCAAAACTATTTTTGTATTTTTCTGATTATTTTTCTATTATTTATGAATTAAAAACTATTAAAAACTAATTAAATTACTTAAAAATACAAATTTAACTAAGAAAAATATGGAAAAATATTTTTGTGACTTTTTATATTTATCTAAACTTAAGAAAAATGAAAAATTAATTTTTTGAAACTTTTCTTAATTTTTTGTAATAAAAGCTAATTAAAATGCTTAAAACTACTTAAAATAGGAAAAAATACCAAACTGACCTATAAAAATCTAAAAAATTCAAGATAAGCTTAAAATAATGCACTGAATCTAGGAAAAATGGAAAACAGCAGCTTGTGTACAAGAAATTGAAACTGATGAGCCAAGGGCTTATAAATAAGCACTTGAATAAGCCAAATGATCAAAACAAGCCACCAACTGATTACAGAAGCTCTAATATGCTATATGTACCCAAATGCAACTAAAAACAACAAGTTATAACCTCTGGATTGCAAATTACCAAGATTTGGTGATTTGAGATCATAAGCTAAAAACAGTGTGAGTGTACCATGTTTAAGCAGAAGAATAAGCATTCAAATAAGCTGGAAACTAAAGAGCAAATGTTGGAACCTCACCTAGACCTGGGTGGCTATATCTAGACCAAAGAACAGACCAGGATAAGCTTGTTTAAAGCTTGTGACAAGCTGCAAAACCTCGTGCAGACTCAACTTAAACGAGTCAGTTACAGGGCATTTGTCCCCATGTTCAACAACAATTTTAGAACTTATAAAAATTTAACAAAAATTCACAAAAATAACAATAATAAAGTAGACCAAAGGAAGTTTTTAAAACAACAAGATTCACTTAGATTGGCTCATAAATGAGTCCAATAAAATTCATCCCATTTGGTCTCAAAACTGGTTTTCATGATTTTGACTTTTTGAAACAGTTGAGAAAAGTTGACCACAATGAACTTTGAAGCTAATTTGTGGACAGATTGAGATGTTAATATATATAATAAGACTACTGCAATCTTTATCTATGATATTTAAACACAAAATAAGACTTGGATCTTGCAAAATCCCAACAGTAAAGCTATTTAAGACAGATGCAAAGTGATTTTGACTTTGGAGCAAATGCAGGCACAAGAAACTGACTTAAATGAGTCAAATAGGACTACACAAACATAAAACAACAATATTCTTCCACTGATCAGACCTCTAACACAGATTAAGCAGCCTAACCAAACACACCTGTTAAACACTGATAAGCAAATAACACTAGGCTAGCTACTGATCCAGCTTGTACCAATGACCAAACTGAGTTTAAATTACCTAGTTACAACTAATTAAACACATAAAAACCAATTGTGACCACAGATACACATATAAGCAAAATATGCAAATTAGATGGAAAAATGGAACTTGAAATACAACTCACATAGGTCCAGCTTGTGCTGCAGGCTAAAACCAAACCAAATATACTCTAACCTAGTCTAATCCAACCCCAAAGCAAGCTGCATCAACACAAATATCATCACCATTTCCAATATTTAGCAACAGTTGACTTATGTTGATCATGTTACAAAATTGCTTAAAACTGACTTGTGAGCTTATAGAAAGCTATAAGAAGCTTTAATTAACTTGTTTTGACTTAAATGTAAGCTATTAAAAACCTGGACATAGGACTTGAAAACTGAAATTTTCAACAGTGACTCAAGATTATGAAACTTAAGTAAACTTGGAAATTGATGATTAAAAATAGAGTACACTGATAATATTACTTGAGATTGATACAAGAAAACAAAAGATTACATCTAATACACTTAACTACAACTTTAATGTTAAAAACGACATTAATGAAATTTTAAAAAACTAAAAGACTACTCTTTGCTTCTTCTCTTGCTTCCTCTTTATACCCAAAGTCTTTCTCTCTCTTTCTGAATATATCCCATCACTTTTCTCAGCCATTGGATTGCTTCAACTGATCCTGGCCCTTAAAACAGATTTTGGCGCCAAAACTAGCATTTGACAATTGGGGTTGAGTGAGGGGGGGGGGGGAAGATGCATTAAATGAAGTTTGGAGGTTAGCTAAGGTGGGGGGAACATGGGTAAGTGGATGAGAGAGAGGGATGGGAGGCCTTGGTGAGTTGAAGCAGTTGAGAGGAAGACTTTTCGGGTGGGTTGTTTTGACCAAGGGGTTAATAACACAAGGGGGGTTCAAAATGTATTATGACAGGGGGTCCAAAGATATGGCAGGGTCCAAAATTGGTTTGACAAGGGTTTAAATGATAAGGACCATTAGTGTAAATTCTGAAATTCAAGGGGCCTAAGCTGCCAATTCTTCAAAGATGTTTCAAGGGACCAAAGTGACAATCTCAAAAGTACAAGGACCAATCTTGCCATTTTCAAATTTCCGGAGGGCCATTTTGCCAATTTTCAAACTTGAAGGACCATTCTTGTAATTTTCTCAAACTTTTTATATTTTTCACCAAAGGACTAATTTTGACAAGTTATGATTTTAAAAGGACCTTTGGTGACTTTTCTTTTGAAATTTTGACTCAGTGACTATTTTTGACAATTTTAGAAACTTGGGGACTGAACGCCATTATGCAAGCTTTGCTCATTTTTCATCTGATTTTGAACATTTTGCATCTGAAACATATAAAATGCAATTTTGGAATATTTTCAGTATTTTGATGCATTTCTGAGCATTTTTAGACGTTTTGCAGTTCAGAATTGACTAAAAATGATGAGTATTTACACACTCATCAAGCACACACAAAATAACCAAACATACATATACCAGACATAAACGAATAGGAGTTGATAAACAGTATTTTAAGCAAAACAAGTAACCAAACAGAGAACAAGCATATCAGTCAATGGATCAACTAAACATAAATATGGCAAAATAAATAAATTAGATAATCATGATCATAAGCAGGAGGAAGCAACTAAATTGAATGTAAGCATGGCAATCACACAAGTAAGATAATCCACAGTTAATAAACAGAACAAGTATCATAACCAGCGAAAATACTAACATCAATATAAGCATGATAGTCACATGTATCAGGTAGGAATACCAAACGAACAACATAATTGAATGAATTAACTAAACAAGAATATAGCATGGCAACGAAACAAGTTAACTAAACAGACAACATAAGTTGAACCATATTCCTTCATCAACCAGTAGCATGAACAGAAGTGTAAACATGGCAGATCAACAAGTCAGGTAAACATCAATTACTAAGCCAAACCAATATCGCAAGAAACGGAAAAATACCAACCAAATGTACAAGAATAGTAGTCACAAATAGCAGATAGTAATACTAAATGATAATCATAGCCTACAAAATAACTGGACGAGGTATACATGGTAAATGCATGAGTCAAATAATTACATACTATCATGGAAAATGGGTGAATCAATTAGTCACATAATAGCATGGTAAACAGATAGCTACAATATTAATCATATAATAGCAGGGTAAACGGATGAGTCAAATAATTACATACTAGCATGGCAAACGGGTGAATTAATTAGTCACATAATAGCATGGTAAACAGATAGTCACATATTAATCATATAATAGCAGGGCAAACAAATGAAGTGGTAGTATGAAGTATAAGCTTGGTAGTCAACCAAAATGGAAAGAGAGTATGACAAATCAATGAAATGGAGTATAGTATGGTAGTCGGATGAATCACATAAGGATAATGAATGAATGAGTAATCAACGGAAAACTAAAAACGAGAAATATAGAATATGGTGCATTGTGGAATAACATGAGGCATAACAAAGATAAAAGGTCATGAAAGGAAAATATCAGTAATCTACCACGAGCCCGAAACGAAACATATCAAAACATAAGTAACCAATGGAGTAGCTAACTCCCAAAATGTGAAGGACTTGTATTGCACACAACATCAATAACCGAAACAAATCAATCATGTCATATCATATCATATACGAAACAAATCTAGGATGCATCCATACGCCCCTGCAAAGATATTAGTGGCCAAACATATATAATAATCTTGAGCTCATAATATATATAACGAAAAAGGGAAGAGATGGTTCATCACTCGACCACCCTGGAGTCATGCCATTGGTGCATCAATGACATGGCCATGTTACCTTCATGGCTAGGAAAATGGCTCGGGTATTAAAATGAAAGGTCAAAAGGCAAGGTCAAAGTTTGGTAAATGTCTAAGTCATCAGAATAACATAATCAAGGGTTCATAATCAAAGGTTCATAGCAAAGGTTCATAGTAAAGGCTCAATTCAATAGTTCACATAAAATAGTTGAAGGTTCATAATCAAAATAGCTAAAGATCAAAAGATGTGTAAGAGATCATGAGAAACCTTATGAGAAAGGTCAGAATATCTGTACCTTACAAAAGCAACAAAGAGAAATGACCAAAAGAGTAGGATCACTCCAACTTCACCCGATCTACACGAATTATCATAACATATTACTTATACGCACAAATTAATGTCATAATTATGGTTATTACGGATTTTAGGGTTTCTGCTATTTATAGAAACTTTTTAGGTCAAAACATACTTAACCAAGTTTTACGAATTAATCATATAGGGTTTAAGTGAATTAAATGATTAATTACAAGGTAAATGAGTTTTACTCTTATTAACACTTAATTAGGGTTTCATAGCGGAATTTAATTACACTTTGTAACACCCCCAAATCTCGGTACAGCGGAAGACTTAAACAAGTTTTCAGAGCATTACTGGATTGGTACATCACACAAGTATAGCAAAAAATATAATCATATTATCGTTCAAAAACCAATCCCAAATTTAATTATCCAAATACAATCATCCCAAAATAGTTAAATGTAAGGCCCAACATGATTTATAAAATAGGTCCGTATAGTATTATCAGAGTTTAAATATGATCCTTCAACCATGCCTCATTTCCAAGCTTCCACAGAACAAGCATTCCAAACATCACTTAGATACCTGAGAAAAAACATGCTAAAAGGTCAGCTAATGCTGGCGAGTTCATAGGTTTAAGTTCAAATTCAATAGTGGACCTGTAGGAGTTTATTTTCTATGTGAGACTAAGATAGATAGACAAAACACATCATTCTCATATACCACAATCAATAACACCATAAATAACATAATCGACGTCATAGTAGGGCCCTAAGCGACTCTAGCCAGCGCAGTCGTAGCCAAATGCTACCCTGGACTAGGTCGAGATAGAAGTCTATACTTAGCTAGGCAAGTGTCATAGCAATATGATTGCTACCCTAGACTAAGGCAACAGCTACCACATATCTATCTAAACAGTTAACACCTAAGCAAATCAAAGAGTTTAAAAGGTCCAAAAGAGTAGCATGATTTCTCACCCCAATTTAGTTAAAACAGAGATAAAAGTGGGGCTATGAAACTCACCTCAAGCAAGCAACGCACAAAAAAACACTAGAAATGAAGATAACAGCTAACACGGCTCAGCAACTACTGACTCGGCACAACCTATTAATATAGACCAATTCTTAATATATAATTCCAAATTAAACATTATCTACCCCAATGTATTCCTTTTCTTTATCTCCAAAAATATCTTGTTTCACCGTTTAGTCCTAACGTTTGGTATCGTCTTGTGTGTGTATCGACTCAACAAGACACCATGAATGCACTCAAATAACCACAATGCGACTCAATGCAACACAATGAGACGTCTAAGCGATAAGCTCCATAGTTCAATAAGTTTCGGAATAAATAGTTAGATCTTATCGAATTCGTCAACTCGATAAACTCAATCATTTATTCATGTCGCTTATTATTCCATAAACCAGTCGCATCCTAACGAGTCATAAGGATAATTCACCCATTAATAACATTATCCTATGTACCTAACGGGCTCTTATTAGATTCGTCAACCTAATAAGTCCGCTATCCACGTGGATTGACGCTGTTAATGTTAGGTCATCCGTAACCCATGCACAAGACGTAAATAGTATTAAATGCTTGAAAATGGCATTAAATGCTCATAAATGGCACATTTTGATAAACGTGCACTCGAAACATTAAATACTCATTAATTAGAAAACCTTTCCGTTTTTAGTCGTTAGTTTCCATTTAAAATAGCGAATAACAAGATAAGTCTTGTTATCGAAGGTTTTAGTATAAAAACCATTTATTTTTTATGTTTCTTAGTTTTATTAACATGTTTATATATATATTACGTTAATTTTAATATGAGTTTCAAATCGTTATTTGTTTCGAGTCCACAAGCACAAGTCGTGACTTCTCGGCTTTTATACATTCTGTAGTCCAATATATACTAAAGTCCATGTTACGGCGTTGTCGGGGTCAACTATGACTAAAAAGTCAAAGTAACACCGACGTTGCTCAAAGTTGACAATTTATAATATAAGTCCAAGTAAATAATCACAATATCGCAAATCAATCTCCAATCAACCCATATCAATCTCGCCATCCAAAAAAACTACCAAAAATACCCATAACCAATGTCACGACCCTAATCGTCTTGAAACGGTCCCGGTTAAGACCACGTGAACCAAACAAGCTCTAGAAGCTTTGCGGCTCCACGCTTCTCATCCAAACACCAACAACAACTACCAACAAGTTGCCACAACGACCCGACCCCGACCCTTGGTCCTCATGGATCACGTACGCTACCAACAACTCACGAACGAGTCCCTAGTGGCTCGTTCCACCTAGTATCTCCATCCAAACACTCCCCAAATGGCTTCTCCAATAACCAAACACAATCAAACAACATCCAATCATCAAACCCATCAACTAATCTAGAACAAGAACATGAAACAATAATAAAGATGCAAAAATACAATAAAATGACACAACACACGATACCAACTCACTTGTTTACATGTTTAATTAGTTATAAATTCATTTTAGACCTTCGTTTATAAAAAACCCATTAAAGTCGCCACATGTACGAGTCAAATAGGGCTCATATGTGACTCATCTTGACTTAAACGAGTCACCAGTATGCTCCTTTTACCTTTTCCAAACCCGATCTACAAAGTTACCACAAAACCCTAGAAATTCGAATAGTTTTTGCAAGATTTGAGGGTGTTAACGAAGGCTTCTAGGCGCATGCCATATATGGATGGAAAGAGGAAATAAAGATCTATCTAATGGTGGTAGAGGTGAGATGCCATTCGCTAGAGTTTGGCTGGAATGTGGCCAGAATAGGGGTGGCGGTGATGGTGTTAATATTAGGGTTATTTTACACATAAGGGTGCCAATAAATGTTATCATCCATTACTATCATTATTCACATTTTGTACCACTCCTCAAGGTACATTATAATATCATTACAATATCTTAATCTTTCCAAGTCATACTTAAGACACTTAAATGATTGGTTTCACTTAATGTCTCAATTTAAAGTCGCATTCTAATTATGTCCCACATATCTTAGTTCTTAAGACTTCTAACTAATTCTAGGCTTTCGTTTTCCACCTTTTTTACCTTACTCACGCCATGTCGAGAACACGTAAGCCCACTCATTTATATTTCCTCATTTACATGGAAAGGCGTCCCAGTCTATGTAAATCAAGAAACATAAACTCATGGTTCGGAGATTCACAATTTCTTTAATTAAATGAAAAGGCGTCCCAATCCATTTAATCAAGGAAATCATAAATCGTCCTACTTATACACTTTCGACATAACATTCGTACTTATTACTAGTTTTCACTTTACTTTCTTTATCTTCGTTCTTTTACACTTCACATTACTTTTAATTTTTAGACTTGGATTCATACCATTATCACATTTACTTTGGGGATTTTTATATGCCAAAGATATAGGCAACCCTTTGCCGGTAAAGGCAATACATTCCTTCATTAACATCATTAGCTTGGTCATCCCGAAGGATACCACCATTAATATTATTAGCTTGGTCATCCCGAAGGATACCACTATTAACATTAGCTCGGCCATCCCAAAGGATACCATCATTAAAATTATTAGCTTGGTCATCCCAAAAGGATACCATCATTAGCTCGGACATCCCAAAGGATACCATCATTAACATTATTAGTTTGGTCATCCCAAAAGGATACCACCACTAACATTGCCATCCCAAAGGATACCATCATTAACATTATTAGCTTGGTCATCCCAAAAGGATACCATCATTAACTATAATTAATTCATTGGTTATATGATAGCTACCTTTAACCTTTCACATTTAACATTAGATCCAAGTCATTAACATTTTAACACACACACTTTTCCATTTCTTTTATTAAGTTTAAGCAAGCATCATTGGTATATGAAACCCGCTTGTCATATTTACACCTTTTTATGTGTTTACACTTCTCATTAAAACTTACATTCTTTAACTAAAGTTAACCATTTCCACAACTTTACCATTACCTCTTTTAGGCCACTCGATTCTTTTCCACTTCTAACCTTACATAGGTTAGATAAATAACACCTTTGTTAACATACGTTTATCCTTTACATTCATTTTAAACATCAACATGATTTCTTCGCGTTTTACTAAACAACATATTATTACGTTCTTACTTACATTCTTAACTCATCCCTTTTTAGTAATTAGCACATTGGCTATACCATTTTCATTTCATCATTACTTGTCATCATTTCTTAATCTCATTCATTACTTTTTCACATTAATAGACGCTTAACAATTAGCGTGACAATTCTTATCTTGCTATCACACATTATACTTTAGCACACTTATCATTTATTATGTTTCACACCTTAAGCGTCAAATACTTTAATTCACAATTATCCCATCTCTAATACCACTTGTCATTTGTACTCACATTCCATACCGTTATTCCAACACACATTCATATAATCATAATACGATCACCGACACTAACCAAGGTGTACGACAATCTAATCATTTAAATACCTCAAGTACTCTACGGAATTATATCACATAAAGATCAATACTATAGCACGCATTCATTATTATCTAGGTTTATTTAAACTATCACATGATCTGATTCAAAACTTAAACATTTACTTTCTCGCTTTAACTTCTCTTACATTCAACGCATCTAGGAAACCTAAAGTAGAAACCTAATTCACTTAAACCGAAGCTCTGATACCAAGTTGTTACACTACATGAACGACACGACTTAAAATCATTGAAATTTTAACTTTTACGCGGAAACGATTTGGCTTAAAACTGACTTGCTATTGCTAATCGTTGAACTGCTATAATTATGTAACAAACTGACCCTTGAAAGTATTTTTACATGAAACTAGACTCGATTACCTTCGAAATAACGGGTGACACGACCCGTGACGACGTACAGTTAAAAAGATATGATTTTTCGAAAACTGACTTCGACTAGTTCTCCAACTAGTTCTCCAAACTAGTTCTTCACTAGTTCTCCAAACTAGTTCTCTACTAGTTCTCCAAACTAGTTCTCCACTAGTTCTCCAAATATTTTAACCACTTTACAAGCACTTAACTATATACATTGTTTTTTCAAACATTCTTGACCCGTTTGACCCAAAATGGGTTAAAATAGACCTTGTCCCAAACACCCCTTTTTTTGCATATATATACTTTTGACCCATTTTCCGGAAAATGACATCTATTACTCGGAAAGACACCAAAATTTCCAGAATTTATTAAGACCTTATAAATATCATTTTCATGCATAAACATTAACCAATTGACCTTCGGAATGGTACTTTACAAAACGACGGGTTTTATGTAAAATACCCGTTTTGACCCATTTTCAATACATACAACCTTTACCACTTCCGAATTACCTCAAACCTTTAAAAAAGTATTAACTTAACATATTAAATCATGTTCATGATCATTAACCCATTTACAACCCAAAATGGGTATAAATACACATTATTCCAAACACCTCTTTAAACATGACCATAAACACTAAGACCATGTTATAACATACCGTTTGACGACCCAATTACTTCAAAGACCATGACATATACTTTGACACTTGACGACACATTTACAAACCATTTTAGACTTTCAGGGGGTACAACATTGACTTGAGCTCGGTATCTACCTAAGCTCCTACTTTCTTACCAACCTTCTTAACTTCCTCATTAGAATCCTTAAGCCTTATTTCCAAGCTTTACCTTCCCTTCACGTTTAACCCTACAAAACATTAACATCTTAAACCGTAAGCCCAAGGCTTAGTAAGTAAAGTGTTCATAACATGTTATCATAGACATTCATACATTATACATCATAACTCATTAACCATTGCAAATCATTAAACAGTAACACGTACCTTGATTCACTTAAGTAAAACATTTCCTATGGGTCAACATTAACATACCTTAGCCTAGTCCACCTTGCCTATCCTTCATGACTAGTTAAGCCAAACTAGTCTCAACCCCACTTTACATAAACATATATTCAATTACCCCATTCCTTAGCATAACAAAATCACATAATATATAATTTGGAGAATCATATAACAACATATAATGACCGGTTTACTTACCTTGATCCCAAGCTAATGAAACCAAGCACATCATCATCTCCACCCTTGCAATCTAGGCCAAATCACTATTATCATAAACACATAATCAAGTTACTAAACTATGATTACTACAACCATGGATCCTTTTTAAACACCTCTAATTATCACATAACCATCCAATGATTATATGATAATTAACCCCATTAAATTATTAAGTTACACCCAATATAATCATCTTATAATTTCTATAATCTTTAATTAGCTTCAAAACACCATTTACCCAATTCCCCCAAATTGGGTACATAAACCCTAACTCTTAATTCTTCAATTAAACATAAATATGGATTACTTACTTCATATGGACATGGAAAGGGATTCATTACTTGAATCTAAACACTCATCTTTCTTCCATTGATCATTAAGACTTTATGGGTTTTCCCCCCTCTCTTGTTTAAGCGACATAATACACACACATTGAAAATCTTGGAACCATTTTGATGCATAAGAAGTATCCAGATATTTGTTAGTTGAAAGTTTGCCTAATTGGCACATTAGGTCCCTTAAGTGCTATTCTTCTCATTTTGGCCACACTAACTTAATAACATACTTACAACTTAACAACATTAGTCCTTTAAGTCTAGCTTTCTTATAATTATGACACATCATATTTTTTATAACCATTTACATAAACTTTGACTATTAATTTGACTATGGGTTGACTAACCAATCCTGTAAGTCCTTAAATCTAATGAAAGTCATAATCAACTTAGTCAAATTGCATTCTTGTAATAAAAGGCTTAGGCCCGGTTTCAGGGTGTTATATCTAGTGCTCTCAAATATAGTGCATTTGATTGCCTAACTGGTTAATACAAATTGGATTTGTCAATCCCAATAGTGCGTTTGTTTGCCCTAACCGGGTCAACACAAAGGTTATTCATTAATTCAAAATAGTGCATTTGTTTGCCCTAACCGGTTCAACACAAAATTATTCGTTAATTCACAACAATTCATTTGTTTGCCCTAACCGGGTCAACACAAAGGTTATTCATCAATCCTAATAGACCTAACTAGTGATTAATAGTTCATGATATAGGGACTTAACTTTGGAAATCGTGTTACCTAGTGCTAATAAACATTCAATTCAGATAAACATGCAGTTTGTAAATAGTTGTGATCGTTTATAAAAGTCGTACCATGTATCTCACCCCAAAGTAGTTCATAAAGCGGTTAAACGAGAAAGAGTGGGGCTACGATCTCACTGTGAGTGGATGATATCAAGTATATAACGAAATTGATGGATATGCCGAAAAACCTCTACGAGCAACCTAAAATATTATATCGAGTCTTTGGTTCTAAAATAACATTAGTATTTGGATACATATCGTTTGTAAAGTTAAACAAGTGTTTAAGTTTGGTTTTTATACTTTAAAACTAGTTACGGTTTCTAAGTTACAAGTTATTCGCTAATTGAGTTTTATGACATTTTTATGAATCAAAGTGTCTGAATTCGTCATTTAGAGGTCAATTAGTCTACAAAAAGTAAACGAGTACGTTTTTCCGATAGTGGGTCTCACCACCTCGGTTTTTATGTAAAAGTAGTCAAGTAATACAAAACGTTACGTTTAAAGTTTTTATAAATTTAAGTTTTCTTGTCTTAATTTACACGTTATTTCTAAACCGCAAAGGGTTATGATTCAATTTTTATGTCGTCTAAAATACTTTGGAATGAACTTTACAGATTTTTGGGTCCCATGTTCTCTAAAGTTACTTAAATAAGGTGAAATTACTAATTTACCCTTAGATATACATGTTGTTTACTTCAACAGCTTACAGTCTCACGGTTGTGGCCATTAATTGAGTTATACAACCCCGTTTTACATCCAGTTTTTGGACACGTTCAAGTTAGTATATTAGCTACAACTTATCTTCTTTGATTAATAGTTGGTTATATGAAAATTTTATGAATTTTACCCGTTTGAAAACTGTTACTCAGGTTTTGACACTTCTCACGAAAGCATTTTTATTTAATTCATCAGGTATCGTTTTTAGGACTTCTACCCATTGAAAAGACCGCATGACATAGAAATAACTCCTTATATTTTTACCTAAGTTTTACCGTCCACAGAAGTTTCGCAGTAATTCCATTTATACTCTTGTCCAGAAACTGTTTTGCAATACTAGTCCTTTTTTATGTTTCTAGTGATTTAGTACAAGTTATCAAGCATAATCATGTATAATAAGTATATAAAATGTATAAAATACATGAAATATATATCTAGATTATTAAAATCATATTGAATGATAATAAAAAAATAAACATGAATCTTACAAGACTTTAAGATGAATATTACAAGTATAAGATCACTAAACAACACCTAATCCTTCTAAGCTCCAACCCTTGCTTCCAAGACTTCATTCCAAGCTTATTTCAACCTATAACCTTTATAAAAATAACTTATAACCACAGCCCCTAATCACCTTGTATAGCTCCTAATTCAACCAAGAAATCACCAAAATAACACAAGATTCATGTAGAGTTCTTGAAGGCCTCCAACTTTTGTGTAATACTTGAAGTAAAATAATCAAAGATGGTTGGTGCTAGGGATTATAGGTGGATCGATCATGGAGGAGGGAAAAGGATGTTGAATGAGTTTTATTTTTCTTACTTTGATTAGCTTCTACAAATATCTAGTTATATGGTAAAGTATTCAATACTTAATGTATAAGTAAGTATATGTATAGTTATGATTCTTCACCAAGACTTAATTATCTTGGTGAGTCACCAAAAATGTCGACCATAATATATATGAGATGATACTTGGATGATATTTGTGATATAACTGAGTTACGGAGTGTCGCTGGTCTTGGTAATTACTATCGTTAAGTATGTAAATTACGAATTTAAAAACCGGGTGTCGCAAAAATATAAAACTTACAAAATTTGTTAAAAATTATCAATATACTCTATATTAGCATATTAAATGAGTGATAAGTCTAACGGAGAGCGTAAACGTTGTTAAAACCTAAAAACGTAGGTTAAATATGCGTAAAACGTAAAACGTACAAAGTTTACATAAAAATGGAAAAAGTGAAGTGTGACTTTTCAAATATGATTATAAGGTACATAAAAGGCATATAATGTGTAGAATGGGCCTAGTCTAGTGTCGACTGGTTTTAAATGTACGTTAAGTCTAAAACCGAGAGTGTTGAATCGCGTTTGATGACACCGTTCTTGATAAAAGTAACGTAAACTGTAAAAATGATCCGACTTGCTTAAAACTTACTTTGTATCATGAAAATAAAATAAAATACCTAGAAATGTGTAGAGTGAATATTGCTCACGTTCGGTTCAAGTTTAATGCATGCACGCGAGTGAGCTTATCCAGCTACTTGTAAAAGTAAATGTACTTAAAATGAAAATATTAAATGATGTAAATAATCAAATAATAACATCGTAAATTGAGGATGGTTACAAGCACCTCTAGGATTCTTCTTCTATGAACATCGATTGTTTCCAGCAATCTAAGCATCGATGAGATGTTATCACTAGCTGGCATATTCAATTCACACCATCTGGGTACCCTTCTCCAGAGTTGAACCGCCGTCACATTTAAAGAACACATGATCCGAAGATTCAAACTCATTGTTACATATAAGGCATAACACGGACGGGATATCTATGTCTTTATCAGCAAGATTCATTCTCGTTGGCGACCGATCCCACAAAAGACGCCACATCATGATATTAACTTTAATTGGGACATTTCTACACCATCTCGTTATAATATTACCAGTTGTAAGTAAACTAGAATCAATTGTCTGCCTTGCACTACGAACCGAGAATAGCCCATCCAATTCAAACTCCCATTTCCATTTGTCTTCTGTATCCTTGAAGTTTACATTCATTAACATAGATAACATTTCCATCAATTGGTGCTCTGTTCTGCTTCTACTTATAATACTTCGATTCCATGTCCAAGCCCATTGATCTTGTACCCTATGTTCAACAATGGAACATTCTTTATTCGAATCCATATCGAACACCCTAGGAAATTTGTCTCATAACTGATGTTCGCCAACCCAAATGTCATTTCAAAATGAGACATTACGACCATTTTTAACCTGTAAAACCATCGAACCTAAAGGCATAATTTGTTTCTCATGCATTTGATCAACAACTTTGACAATAGTCGCCCACACTCCATTACCAACTGGTTTTCAATCAGATGTACCAAACCCACCATCTCTACTGTGTATGCTTTTTATCACTTTCACCCATTTAGATTCATGATCATTCATGAATCTCCATCGCCATTTATATAAAAGATTTAAATTATAAGCTTTTAAACCACTTATACCCAACCCACCCTTGTCTCTCTCATTTAAGACGGAATCCTATTTAACCCAAAAAATCTTCCAATCATTAATACCTCCCCGTAAGAATGTAGCTCGATATCACTCTAACTCTTTTATAATTGATTCGGGCACTTTAAAAAGAGACATATAAATATATACTCGCTACTCAAGACCGAACGAATTAACGTATATCTACATCCAATCAAAAGAATATTTACTTTCCATTTTGATAGCATGTGTTGCACTCTTTGAACCATCTCATTCCAGTTTTGAATACGCCTCATGTTACTTCCAACGGAAGCCTGAGGTAACAAAAAGGAATATTCGCAGTCACACAACCTGTGATATCTGCTAACACCTTGATACCTCCCGACTCATAACACCAACCCCATGCAAGTTAGATTTGGATAGATTTAAACGGAGTCCCGACACCAAATATAGTGATTAGACTCTTAAAGTTATTTTCGTCCCATTCTACAAGGAAAATAACATCATCGGCATATACAAGGTGGGATAAACGATACTCATTAATCCTTATTGACATGCCTCGAAATAAACCATCATTCACCGTTGTATCCATACTAACATGGAGCCCTTCCATAGCTATATTGAAAAGGAACGGGGACAAAGGATCTCATTGTCGTAGACCCCGTTCTAAAGAGAACTCTTTCGTAGGGCTTCCGTTTACAAGAATGGATGCTCTAGATGAGGAAAGGCACTCCTTAATATAGTTTAACTTGGCAGGACAGGCCAATGCACTCCATTACATTCAATATATAATCCCCATGACACGAAATCGTATGCTTTATCAAAATCAACCTTAAAAACTAATCCTTTTTTCTTCCTTTTCTTATACCATTCAATAACTTCATTTACCACCAGAGTCCATCTAGAATTTGTCTACCTTTAATGAACGCCGATTGTTCCACACTTATAACCCCTTCAATGACCTTTGCTATTCGATTAGCCAACAATTTAGCAATAATTTTAAATTGCAATCCTATTAGGCTAATAGGTCTATAATCTTTACAGAGAATGGGACTTGTGACTTTAGGGATAAGCGTGATAAATGAAGAATTGCATCCCGTTAGAATATTTCCACTTTTAACGAATTTCTGCACAAAGTCAAATATGTCATTTTTCATCATTTCCCAATATGTTTTGACGAACATAAACGAGAACCCATCTGGCCCAAGAGCACGATCTCCACCGCACGACCATATAACATCCTTTATTTTCTAAAGTTATTTCTGAGACCAAAGACTCTCTGTTGCAAGAAACTAATTTATTGAAATGTTCATTAGGATATAGAAATCTTGCCCCTTGAAACTTCCTGAATTTAGCATGAAAAAAATCAAAAAATTCCTTCTTGATCCCCACTGGTTCACGCACCCATTGCCCATCTTTCAATATACCAGAAACCATCATTTTGTGTCTTTGTTTTTTTTCTTCACTAAATTATGAAAGAACTTTGAGTTATCATCTCCATCCATGTCCCACTTCCTTTTGATCTTTTGAGCATCATCTAATATATTTCTTTCATCTAGATCCAGGATTGATTTCATAATATCAATCCTAGTTTCCACTAAGGTTTGATTAAAAGTACCATCGTCTAGGAGTGTGTCGATATGGTCCAACTTATCTATCCTTGCTTTCAATATCTATGTTTCTTACCATATCCTTATGCCAGTTCTTCAATCGGGCTTTTACTTCTTTCAACTTATTTTCAAAAGCAACGAAAGCATTACCTCCCATAGACTGTTCACAGTGAATCCAAGCATTCTTGATCGTCATATCAAAACCTTCCATTTCAAACTAAGAATGAAATAATTTAAATGATGTCGGACCAAAATCTACATACTCATCTTTAATAACAATCGGGCTATGATTTGACCAAAATATTGGAAGCACATATCTCGATAAAACCTTTGCCAAATCAAATGTACTTAACGAAGCTAATGCCCTAATGCTCAAAACTCGACAATCACAACAAAACTACTCCATCCGTCCCAAATTAATAGTCCACGTTTCTCTTTTGTGATGTACCAATTTAATTATCCACTACTAAAAATAGATAAGGAAGCTTGATCGAGTTTACCATTTACCCTTGTTTAAAAAAAAAAAAAAAAAAAAAAAAAAAAAAACAACTAATTAATTAGTTAGTAGTAAAACTGTCTTTCTACTAAAAAGTAATAAAGAAAACGAGAAAGCAGTAATAATTATGTTTTTATTAAAATATGTGTTTTTTTGTTTGGGGAAAAATATAATTATTAGGACGAAGGGAGTAACTGACTATACTGCATTAGGAAATGGAGTTAATTGGCACCTTTTTTCATTCTTTATTTTTTTATTTTTTGCGCAAACAACAGTTTAAAAAACAGCACAAAACAAATGTACAACTCATTCTAACACAAAATAAAATATGCAAAAATATAAATATATATATATATATATATATATATATATATATATATATATATATATATATATATATATATATATATATATACTATATAAAATGGAAAAATGGTCAAAGTGGAAAAAGTGAAAAATGTTGAAAGTTGAATGTTGAAAACATGGTCAATGGAGAAATAAATAAATAATATAATTAATACTCTTATTAAAACACCCCATTACTTAAAAGTACAATAATTTATTCACATTGTACACCCAATTAAAGCACATCTACCAAATTAAAAACAACCAATTGAAACCGATACGGGTTGACCGTTGAAACCGATACCGGGTTGACTGTTGAAACCGATACGGGTTGACGGGACGCTTCAAACCCGGCGGGTGACCGGTTTAATTTGACTTTTTTCGACCCAACCTATCGGTTTGACTCGGTTTAAATCGACCTGTTTTTTATCGGAACGGTTCAACCAGTTGAACCACCGGGTGAAATCGGGTTTCAAATTTGACAAAATTATATGAGAAATGATGAAGTAGTTGTGGAACCCGTGACAATTTTTTTGAAAGGAGAGACCAAGTAATTGTAGTTTTTGGTTTATTTTGCTTTGACACGTGTAATTTGTCATTTGTATAATGTTATTTTAAAAAATGTTGCTCTTGCACCATTTAAGGGACTAACATATATGAATCGTCGTTTAAAAGTTAATATATATTGTATAGCCCTTTGTCCAGTGTATCAATAATGTTATGTAAGTTTATTAAAATCACAAAAAATAAATAGTATTGTTATCTTTAGCGACAATTATTTGTACCTCAAACAAATAGCTTTGAACAATGCATAAATATCTATACAAATTGATAGTACAAAATAATCTTATATGGTGATATCCAATTTGCAAAGTTACAATTTTAAAAGCCACACACCAAATGATAAACGTTACACATGTAAAAAAAATAGTTATCACGCTTAAATTACTGACAAAACAAGAAGCGGTCACACATGTTGGCTATACCTCTAAACTACAATATAATATTGCTAACTACATAATCCGTCAGCTTTTTGTAATGCTTGAATCTATTATTACTAAAATTTTAATAACTTAAAACAATCCTATTAGAAAATATACTCACACACTTAGATCGACTCCACATAATTTTGTAAAACTATCAGTATATATTTATCTTCTATGCAACCACGCATCAGAATTGTAGTTATTCGAAAACGATTCTCTAATGCTAAAAATACAGTTTGTTGAAAGAAACTTATGGGTCATCGGAACTTTGCAGAAAACTAAACATCGCTGCCGCTAGGCGCGGGTACTCGTCTAGTATATATATATATATATCTAAATCAATTCCCATTAATAAAACCTAATCTTCAACTCAACAAACAAACTTAAATTACTTGATTTTCAAACAATCTAACAATATCTAATCGTAACTAACAAATAAAAGGTTTTCTAAACGAATTACCAAAAAACGAAAATCCCAATAATATATTTAGCGATAAAAGATCATTTGAGGACAAAAGATTATTTACATACTAAGGGATTAATCTTCACCCTCCATTTTTATTTGATCTAATGGATGAGATTAATCCCAACAATTTAAAAACCCACTTTCATCATTTTTTTCAAATATTAATATCTAAACCGTTAAGCGAAAAAAATATATTATTATGACAAAGTTTAATTATCTTTCTATAGATAGACTTTGATATACTTTCGACAAAAAAAAATTTTTTAGTATTTTTCACGCTTTTTTAAGTTTTTTTTTACGTTCTTGAAATTTGCATTGAAAAATCATATATGATAAAACACTAACTTGAATATCATATGTGATATTAGTGTAATATCATATATGATATGTAATATCACATGTGATATTAGTGTAATATCATATATGATATTACATATAATATCACATGTGATATTCAATTTAGTGTTTTATCATATATGATTTTTTATGTAAATTTCAGTAACGTAAAAAAACGAAAAAATAACGAAAAACGCGAAAAAACGAGTTTTTTTCTTTTTCGAGTATATCAAAGCCCGTCTTATAAAAGATAATTAAATGTTCGTCGCGATGGTGTAAATATTTTCACTTAACGATTAACGGTTTAAGAGATATTTAAATTATAAAAATAAAATAAATAATAAAACGCTTTTAATCTTAGCCATTGATTTCTTTTTAAATGGATGGTGGAGATGAGTCCCTTGGTATGTGAAAAAAGTTTGGTATGTAAAATAACTCTCCTCTATATTTAGCATTTATTATTGTACATATATTTCCGAGCCCCACATAAATCGGTACACACAAAGACAGTCATTTCCCCGCCCCAATGCCCCAATTATTATTCAATTCATTCTCTCTCATTTTCATTTTATACTCAGAGTTGATTTGTACATTTTACAATTTAATTCACACATTTCATTTTAACGTGTATTATCATTTATATACCTTTAAAAACGTGAAAAAAAGTATGAATGATGTACATGCATAAATGACAATACACACTAAAATAGAGTGTGTCAATTAATAAATTGTGAAGTATACGAATCATTTCACTTTTCAATATTAATAATAAAAGAAATGATAGAGGGCTTAAACTTAAACTTAGATCTGAAAACAAGTCTCATCATCTTGATGGTTGTAAAATAATTTAATTTTAGGCTTAAAATTAGGCACAAGTTTAGGTTTCGCTCTCATTTCTATAATACTCTCTCCGTCCCATAATAGTTGTCCACTTTAACTTTTTTGAGTCTTTCTTATTCAACTTTGACCAATAATATTTTTATTTGTGTTATATAATACTTGATGAAAATTATACCATTTGAAAATACATTTAAAACCCTAATTTATTCGTATATTTTTCATCAAGTATTATATTACACAAATAAAAATATTTACAAAAAGTTGGATAAGAAAGACTTAAAAATGTCAAAGTGGACAATTATTATGGGACCGAGGTAGTAGTAATAATAACACCCAAAAAATCTCACACTTTAATACAAGCTTGTAAAATGGTTTTTCTTCATATATAAATTAGTACAGTAAAACTTTTTTCCATTACATGGTATAGTTCTATCAGTGCATTGAATATTTTCAAGTTTCTAAGGAAGAGACTATATAAATTCCTTTCACAACTAAATAAGATTGTTGCTATAGTTAAATTAGAATGCAAACTATGTACATAACATACGCATATACTACTGAATATTTCATGCAAGATTGCTAAAAGTAAGTAAAAATTTGAGGCCTTTAATTAAATTTGAAGACCGTAAGCAGTCACCAATTCCTTTTAAAACGACACACACTCTTCTTTAATAGTAATCACCATCTTATAACGATAATCAAACTTAATATACCGTCACATATAGATAATACTTTATTCTTAACTACAACACTTAAAGATTATGTCGATAGTTAAGAAGATTTTTTACTCTATTTTAAATCCTTGATTCATTGAACTCTCAAACACCCCACATACAAAACACACACCCACTCTGAGTACATTAATGATTAACCAACACAACCATTCATCATATATATTCATTTGTCATCTATACCTTTACCCTCATTTGGAGGGTTCTTCTTATATTAATTCTCCTTAAATTCAATTCCCAACATCATTCTCTTACATTTTTCGTTTTCTTTTTAATTTTCTACGTAGTTTTCGATACAGCTTTGGTGTTTTTTGTGAACATAAGTATATACTTCTATATAGAAAAAAGAAAGGTAGTACTATCACTCACTTTGTTGCAAATGCAGTTAATGTTCTTCTTCATTAGAAACTGTCGGTGACTCTATTTCATCTTGGTGTATTAGTAAGAATATAGTTTAAAAGAAGATGTTGAGACTGAAGTGTGATTCAACTCCACCTATTTCACCTTCTTCTTCCCGCCATCTAGCTTCTCATGGGTATGCATTCTGTATATTATGATCATGTTTATTATTTAGTGTTTTGATATGGTAGATTGATAGTTTAGAAAGTTTTTGGTATTTGGTTCACTTTTTATATATGACATAATAAGCAACTACCATCAAGGTGGCCTAGTGCAAGAGGTCTCGTTTTCAAACCTCAACATGGAAAAAACTCATTTGTATTTATTTATTTTGTTTTTTGGTGAAATAACCAGTTTTGAATGCTTATTCTCAACTGCTTATTGCAAAGTGGTTCACTGGTTAGAGTGGTTGGTATTGCTTGTCCAAATCCTTATTTTGTGGGTTACTCAGTTACATAAGCAAATATCAAGTAAACAACTTCAAGGTTCTTTTTTTAATTATTCTTATGTGCATATTGCTTCTTTCATTAGGAATATTGAGTGTTTGAATGGTACCTCGTAGAGTAAATAAGCACTTTAATGATAAACAGGTTGGTGCTTATTTTCAAAAAACATTAAAAATTTGTTTTTAATAAGAAATCCCAAAAATCTTGTGTGTGTGATCACATGGGTATGCTTAATTTCATTAGTTCTCAAACGGGTTTATATTAAAATAGCTGAATTATTGGAACTGCTATGCGGGTTGCGTGTATTATGTTTTTCAGATGTAAGGAGTACCTGTTTTTGAAGTGTATGCTTTTTTTGTGGGTTTGTTTTGCAGTGGTTCTTGGAATAATGAGCAAATTAGCAAAGTTGATGGTGGTATACTAGATATGGCGAAAATACCTTCTTACAATTCTACTCCGGTTAGTATTAGTATATCTGTAACAGAGTAGTTATATGTTACTCCCAGAGTCACAGTATATGTTTCATTGCTTTAATCATGTTAAGATTTTCTTGTCTCGAGTTCACGATTTTTCCCAAAGTTTGAAG
Source organism: Chrysanthemum makinoi (assembly GCA_910596185.1). NCBI lineage: Eukaryota > Viridiplantae > Streptophyta > Magnoliopsida > Asterales > Asteraceae > Chrysanthemum > Chrysanthemum makinoi. The sequence continues at coordinate 301,237,542 of OU343224.1, forward strand.
TCGATATGCTTTAAGTTTGAACTCTATTTCACCCAAATTAAGAAAAACACATGTTACCTTTTTATGGTGATATAAATGATAAAGTTGTAGTCAATATGTTGCATAGTTTTCGGGTTTGGCTGTTTCCCTAGTGTTAAAGTATCCTTCAACAATGACAAAACAAGGGAATCTTTGTGGAGCGAAAGAATATCACGGTTTCTTTGTAACCATGACAATGAACATACAGGTTGACGTTATGTTATATTATGAAATCCTCAAAAGAATTTTTTGTGCAAATTTCTTACGTTTTTCATCTTGGCAATAAGTATGGTTTGCAACCATTTACTGGAACACTAGAAAATTAAAGTATAACATCATATTCTTTGAACACAGGAGGTAAAATTGGGGAATATATTGCCTGATCAATTTTCCGCTTGGTCAGAGTCAGACATGACACCATATTCTAGCTCGTTATCTTCCAATGCCTCAAACACCACACCAAATTCAAAGGTTGTTTTCTTGTTAGTATTAGTATGTTTTAAGTATAGTTTGCAATAGTTAATTTGTTTAAAATGTTAGATATTTGGTCAATCTGGGCAAGGTTGTCAAGATCGGGATCTTACCCAGGATCGTTTTTGTCTTTGCAAGATCGTGATCGTAAGATCGGATCGGGATCTTAAGATCCTACTCTAATGTTATTTCTTAATAGTTTATGTAATTTTATACAAATCTACAAATTCTAATATATTATAACCACAAAATACTATGAATGTTTCATATAAATGTTGTCCTAAATTATGATTATAAAATGTTTAAAAAGATTAACATGTTGTTTTTTGAATTCTACAAACAAACAACCCATAAATTTGTAGTTTCTAGTTTGTAATCCGAGAAGAGTAAGATCGGATCGGATTAGATCGTAAGATCGTATGGTCAAGATCGGGATCCTATAAGATTTTAAGCTTGCAAAGATCCTATGTAGGATCCGGATCGTTTTTTCTTTACAGTATCGTAAGATCGTAAGATCCTAAAATCAGGATCGGGATCCTGACAACCATGAATCTGAGAACCATTTCAATTATTTGAGGATAGAGCGAGCTTGTATTTTACCGTTTTAAAATCAGGCTTATTTATAGACATAGTTATCTAACTTTCTTATTGGTGACTTTGCTTTTAGTCTCCAACGGAATTGGTGAAAGAGATTAACTTTCTTGAAATGGAAATACTTCGTTTGGAACGTTATCTACTTTCATTATACCGGACATCATTTCATCAGCATGTTGATAGTATACAAATCAGCAAGTCGTCTTTGGAACAAAAGATAGAGGCACATTTACAACCTGTTGCTAATCAGTCACTCGTCAAAGTCAACTATGATGCTTGGTTAAGTGGTACTCGTGGTGAACTTACTTCCATGCAAGAGGGAATTTTGGGTTTAAATCATCAAATTGCTTCTGCCATCCCAAATTCGTTGTCTAGAAAAGTAAGTATTACAATATGTGTTATTGGTACTTTAAGTTCCCACATTGTAACTGGTCTTGATTATATAATGTCACATAATTAATCAGATTCAATTCACACATCCAACATCCCTCTAGTTTCTTGAATTGTGGTCCTGTTTCACTTATATGTCTATGAGGAACAATTGCAGGAGAGAAAAGCTACTCGTTATAGTCACCGAAGTCTTGGGGATCACCTTGGAACTCCTTGTACAGATAATGCCCCACTTGATGGGCCCGATAGACTTTCTGAAGACATAATAAGATGTATATCTTCTATCTATTGCAAGCTGGGGGACCAAAATCAATCCCAAACTGGACTTTCGGGTTCATCCTCTTCATCATCGGGGACATCTTATACTAAAAATATTTCTGATACATGGAGTCCTTATTGCAATGAAAATGCTACATGCGACAATAAACAAGCTAGCTTAAAAGCGGAAAGAGGGCCATATCTTTGAGATGATAGAAGTTTTGAAAATAAATGTAGATGATGATGGTTTTAATTATGCTGCTCAAAAGCTAAAAAAGTTCAGGTACTTTATTTTATCAACTGCAATGGTTTTGGTTCCTTACTAAATAACTGCATCACAAAGCTACCAACTTTGTTTTGATTTCTGTCACAAAATAACATTGTCACAAAATAACATTAAAACTTTCAAAGTTCTTACCTTTTCATGCAGTAATCTATTTCTCATTGTCGTTTTTTGGTTCTAATTGTTTAAAGTTTTAACTGATGCAGAGCATTGGTCAAGAAACTTGAGAATGTTGACCCCGGCAATATGAAGCGTGAACAAAAGCTTGCGTTTTGGATCAACATTCATAACGCTTTAGTGATGCATGTAGGTTCTTTGTTTCTTTATATTGTACTGCACTTAACCTTGAAAGTTATGGTTTTCAAATAGGTTTTGTACGCTATTTATTAAATATCTAAGATACCCTTCATCACTGAAATATAAAGAGGTATATTGTTGAAGGGAGGTGATACTCACACCACATTTTTTTATTCATTCACCACCATTTATGCATTACAGTATTGTACAGTACAATACTGTAATGCATAAATGGTGGTGAATGAATCAAAAAATGTGGTGTAAGTATCAATTCCCATTGTTGAAACATTAAGTTATGTGCTCATTTGTTGCAGGCTTATTTAGCATACGGAACACATAATAACACTAAAAGTAATTCCATTTTAAAGGTAAAACATATGTAATCTCTTTCTTCTATGTTCTTTTTATATGTTCATATTAATGAATCTTTCATCCTAATGTACATGTTTTTGATGAGTTCATAAATCTTGTTTTACAGGCAACGTATAACATCGGGGGACACTCCATCAATGCGTATATCATACAGATCTCTATATTAGGAATCAAGTCACACTTTAGAGCACCGGTTGGCCTCTTATCTAACTCTAACCATCTTCACCAATCAAACTTCCATTAGCTAATTTTGAACGTTTGACACTTAAATCTGTACGTCCCACAAAACTAACATTGCATTGCAGTGGCTACAGTCACTGCTATCACCAGGGAGGAAGCTGAAGACGGAGCCTAATAAACATATTTACGCCATTGATTACCCTGAGCCACTTGTCCATTTTGCCCTTTCTTTAGGGGCATTCTCTGACCCTGCGGTATAAACATATTTTAATTGTAGTACTTTTTGGCTACTCTTTTGCCATTTTGGTATTAATAATGAATCTCTGAACATAGGTTCGTATCTACAACGCAAAGAACGTGTTTCAGGATCTAAGACTTGCTAAAGAAGAGTTTATACAATCAACTGTGTACGTTAACAAAGAAACAAGAATATACCTACCCAAAATCTTGTATTACTTTGCAAAAGATATGGCATTGAGCATGGCAAATCTTTTAGAGATAGTTAATGCATGTTTATCAGAACGTCAACAGAAGGCCATGAAATCAAGGATTAAGGGTAAACCTGAAAAATGCGTTTACTGGTTGTCCCAGAGTTGTATATTCCGATACGTGATTCATCGAGGCACAGTTGAAGGAAGAGTGTCTATATGATCCAAGTTTTTTGGTGCATTTGTGAAGGCTGAATTTTTATTTATGTTTTTAAAGTAAAGTTCAGAGTGTATAGAGTTGTTTTAAGGACATTGAATTGTAGAGGGTATATCTGTGTTTGAACACCAATAATGTGCATATTTTTAACTTTTTTATGTGAGGGTGGTTATACTTTATGGCGCATTATTGGGTGCAGGTAACTTCGGTGTATGGTGTATCATTCTTGTTTTGCTATAAAAGTGAATAACCATTAAGAGTTATGCAAAGGTGCAAATCAAACTTGACGGACCGATATGGAATGAAATCCAAAATGAGCATATGGTAATTCAGAGGCGACAGCATAATCTTATTTTGGTATCAGTTTAGTACTTGGTACCAATTTTGAACCAGCTCAGTGCAGAGACTGAATGAATTTAGAGAAACAAATGGTGTGGTTAGCATTGGCTTTTTTTAACTGAGTTTCACTACACTAATAAATACTATTCAGCTTCTTAAATGATTTCAGCGAATATCCAATCAAAGATGTCCTCTGGTAATTCAGTGTCGTGGATTTGAGGTTTAGATGGCCCCATGAGCGGACGACCATTGATGTGCGGCTTCTTGTGTTCAACTTGTTCAACCGAAACAGATGCTTTCAAAGTCACTTTGAGACAGCAGGCAGGCCTTATGCGCAGGGCCGGATCTGAGCATGTGCAGGGTGCTCGACCGCTCAGGGCCTCCATTTTCTAAGGGGCCCCAAAAATTTTAGCCGTTGATGCTGTTTTAATTGAGTTTTAGTGTTAATTTGATGATAGAGTGATCTAGATAGTTTGATTCCGACCCAATATAACGTAAATTTGATCAGTTTCATGTGATCAAAAAAAAGTTGAAACAGGGGTTTGCGTTTGATACAGATTGAAGAGGAAGAAGATGATAAATTTATGACATGTATAACTTTTACCCCCAATGTTTATATATCTTACCGTTTGGTCCCTATTATTAATTATACATTTTTTAATAGATGCAAAAGGGTTTAAACTTTAAAGTTGATACTTTTAACTTTTGAAAAAAAATTATTCAGCATATGTGATCTAATAACATTTGAAATAATAGAATACGAGTGGGGTTGTTGTTTATTTATTTATTTATTTTTAATTTTTTTAATACAAGTTTCTAGGGTTGTATTTAAGAGTTTGAAAAATGTTTTATACTATATTTTTTGTTACTTATAACGCATCTTGCAGTATAATAAGGGTTTTTTTTTTTAACTTACTACTTAGTTGTTTCATAAATAAGAGGCAGACGTAATTATAAGATACAAAAAATTATATAAATTACACTTTGTTAATGAGGAGTATTTTGTAATAGTAGCACAGGGCCTCCAAAATTCACGGGACGGCCCTGGTTATGCGTATCCGACTTATGCACTGGCGAATAATTACGATTCTCGACTAAAATCATTGAAAAACAAACAAAAAAACGCGTTTCATTACAAGTAATCTAAAACATTTGTCATAATTATGGAAAGAAAAAAAAAGCAGCATGTAGCAGTAGTAGTAAACATTAAACATAAGTGTCTGTATATATAATGCAATGAACTACAACTTTAAAATGATTAGACCTTGAGTGTTGATTAAACCACGAAACAATTCCAACGATGTTCTATTAGTAGTGAGGAGCGTCGAAGAATTATTCACAACACCAGCCATTCGTGAAGCCATTTCACTGATCGATTATTGCTCAAAATTTTGGTGCAAGGGCTCGAGTTGGTATTTTTTGGTGATCACCTTGAAAGGTTTATGGATAATTATTAATATTAGTATGACCGGATTCGAACTCGAGACTTCGGGATTGCACACATTATATATGAGAATCAATGTATAAATAATTAATATATAAAATGTTATATTTAATTATTTGATCACGAAATAAATACTTAATGATATTTAATATTTGACGAGTTTTGATTATCGGTCATTAAATGTCAACGGGATATGAAGAAAAGTTAACAAGTCAAGAGAAGGTTTTAGGAATCCTCTTTTGACTATAAAGGGATTTACGAGTGAAGGCCAAACTTAGGGACACTAGATTTCAATAGAAGGACAAACTTCTTCTTTCTTCCCTCTTGTTCTTATGTCGACGAAGCAAAACCCCATGTAAGGGATTTACGAGTGACCTTGAGCATAACAAAGGTGTTTGGTTAATCTATTGTGATCAAGAACCTAGCTTTTCTCATTGATTCGTTACTAATACGTGTGTACAAGAACGAAGAGCAAATACACTTGTGTTTGCATATCTTGGGTATTCGACTTTTGATGTGGTCGAATTATATAAACCCTAATTTATTAGGGTTTAGGGTTTTTTGGTCGTTGATCTTAATTTGGGGCTTTCATGAACCCTAATTGCATTGATTCATAAAAGGTACGCATATACTTTTAATTCGGTTAATTAATTTACAAGTATTATTCCTATTACTCCCGCTGCATGCTTTGATGATGTTTGCATGTTTACTGTAATTGTTATGATTAGTAAAACCCAACAGTGGCATCACGAGCCGTTAATATGTTGTACTCCCTCAGTCCCAAAATTATTGTCCTCTATTGACTTTTTTAGTCTTTCTTCTTCAACTTTGACTATAATTATTTTTTGATGTGTTATATTATAATTGATGAAAAATATATGAATGTATTGGATTTTAAATGTATTTTTCATTGGTATAATTTTCATCAAGTATTATATAACACAAATAAATATATTAATGGTCAAAGTTGAACAAGAAAGACTGGTCAAAGTCAAAGTGGACAATAAAAATGGGACGGAGGGAGTAATTAATTACCGAAACACATAAAAATTGAATCTTTATGATTATTACATGCTTTTATGGTTTCTAGGGTTTTGAAAATTGGAACCCTAATTTTTTTAATATTGGGTCGAATACCCTTTTATTTTTTAATTAAGTTTTATTTTTTTTGTAAAACTTGTAAAAACCCTAGGATTGCATGTATATTTTATGTGGTTTTAATGAATAATTGTTATGTGCCATGTATATGCGCATCTTGGGATTATAATTGTTATGAGGAATCCATGGTGAAACATGCATGTTTTGTCATGGATTATTGTGTATTGATTATTTTGATTAATTGTTAAGTAAAATTCACATGTAATTAGTTTGATAAATATTGAATTGGGGAAAACCTCAATACATCTAATGAATCAATTATGTGCTATGTGGTATGTGTTTTAGCTAAGACTTACGCAATCGATTCATCGATGTATGTGGCTCACGTTGTACTTGGTGAAAACACGTGGAAGTCTTGGTTAAACATATGCATTAATAAACCTAGAATTGATTATCAGGGTTTTATCGAACAAATTATGCATGTGGCTAATTGTTTTTACATATGTTAATTGTTAAGTTATATGTATATTATTTGAGTTCGTTTTAATTTTTATTAAAGTGTCTTTTTGTTTATATTGTATGACACGTTAGTAAGCAAAAAGGGTTTTTTTTTAGAATAGAAAATTAAATGGACTAAATAATGGCGAAATTTGATTTGTTTTCTAAGTATTAAATCTTGAACTTTTAATCGACTGATGTGACTGTACTAAATGGTTAGAATGGCTCACTTACTAGAACAAACTAGAAAGGGGGTTTAAAGAAGTGCGCATCCACACTGAAAGGATGTCTAAGGTTATGCTTCTGCGCTTACCTGGTCCTCTGCCTCCCTGTGTGTTAAGAATCGTTGCTCTAGGTTTATTAGACCTTATCTAGGATAATCAATAAGCACAAATAACAATGAACAACAATATGTATGCACATCGGAATAATCAAACTATCATTGTTATTATTAAGGTTTCTTCGTCATCATCATGTGTTCTACAAAACACATCTACAGCCCCAATCCTAGACGATCAACTCTAAGACGGTTACAATCTAACAGGATCAATGATCCTTGAGGCTGACCAACTAGTCGACTAACACTATAGTCTAGGCGTTCATAAATTCACGCCCTAGACACACACACACACCTTTGTCTGATGTTTACATTGTTTGACACTTATTAAACCTAATTCCCTGTATCTCTTTATATAATAGAGATACTAGGGTTACAAATGACTACAAGGGACTAAATAATAAATATTTCTTTGCCAAGTAGGTCCCTTGTCTTTCTTTGTCTTCAATAGTCCTTCATCTTTCATGTATTTTGTCTTATCAACTTTAAATATAGTTCCCAACAATATTCCCCTAGTTGATAATGACAAAACCAAATAAGCACGAACAAATATGTCATGAAAGATAAACAAACTTCCCCTTAAACATGCAATCACCAAGAATCTTCAAGTTGCAGCTTCCAAGTACTTCTTCCCCTTTTTGTCATAATCCAAATAGGAAATGTAATCAGTAGAAACTTCCCCTTGAGTGATGCATGTAGATGGTTAAACATTGAACAATAAGCTTCCCTTAGAGAATATGTTTACCATCTCTTGAATCTTCAATTCTGTAAGCTCCTTGTAATGATCACTTGTGAAGAAAACCAAATATAACGAATTTGATGAAGAAGTAAAATATCCCAAACTTGTGTCTTATGTCTTGTACTATCCACGCGACGTCGAACTTATACCACAACATAAATATAAGTAGATCGCAACCTCTTGACAAAATCCTCATTGTAAATGAGACACTGAGCACTACAATGTAACTCCTTTAAGTGATAGTTAACTAGGTCTTCATCCATCCACCCCTTGACCTATGAAAACTATATTTTGCAAGTCTTCGTCAACATCCTTTAAGCACGAACAAGTTATCTACAAAGTGTAACACCCACTTTGAGATATGATAAGAACACAAACCTGTGAAACTCAACTACAACATCAAATTAGTGATAATCAACTTTCTTCGTAATCAATTCTTCAATAAATCCAAATATGAGCTTTTTGTCGTTTAAGAAAAAATAACCAAAATCCTCTTGTGTGTGTGAACCAAATCTCATGTGTGTGTATCATTCTCGCTTCCCCTCAAGTCCAAAACAATTCGAGAACCAAAAATCATGTACCAAGTACGAACAATAAAAAAAACCCATTATTGAATCACTTGTATTGTTGTACAAACGCACATATATCCAAAACCGATATCTGATAAGTATTCATAATCATGAATTGAGTCCAATAATAAACCCAAATAATCCAATCTCAACCCATAACCATTGAATGTCCCAATAATAACTCAAATTACTGTTATCATCGAAACTCAGTCAATAAATAATTCTCATAATCAGTCATGAATACTTACCTCCCATGTGATCACCATCAATCCATATAATCCTAGCCATATGTACGAGTAGTAGAAAATCATGTTTGTTACAAATCTTTTATAACACGCAACAGTAACAGCAATAATCAAGTGTAGGCCCTCCTGTGTTGATAAAATATGTATAGAGATCACATGCACTCTTCAAACGTATCAATATAATAAGAACAATATATGCGTGAAACCATGAAGAGTCAAAATCATGCTTCCATATCCTTTTCTTTAGCTGTTGGGACCACATGACATATTAGTGAACAGCCTTAGCAAACACGTGATCAGCAGCTTCCATTTGACAGCCAATAAAATACCTTAACTTTACCTGTACCCCGCATCTTCACCATCCTTTGAACTCTAACGTTGTTGAACACTAACCCATATAGAGTTGATAATGTACTCCACCAATCACGAAGAAAGTAGATCCATGCAACTCCAATAAGAGATCGACCCTAACTGTTAAACCAAAACCTTCTGTATGCAGCAGTGGTCACAAGATGACCAGCAGTGGAAACGAACATGAAGACAGTGGTTACATGTCAAGCTAATCAGTGGAAACGAGCATGTAGCAGTGGTAAGCTCAGCAGTGGAAACGATACATACGAGCAGTGGTAATGAATGAGGGGTAGCAGTGGTTACCATTCTTGAAAGCAGTGGTGAGGCTTCTATAAGAACGAGCAGCACATAGATAGCAACTGAAAAATAACAGTAGTTGATACGAGTATGAATACTGCCTTCATAAGTTGATACCAGTGACCTCATTACCATTATTTTCATTATATGCATACGCAAACCCCTTGTTCCAGAAATCGTATTCATCAAAAAAACACCCAGAAAACCCTAATATACGATTTGTAGAAACCCTAAAAGCTCATTGCAGCAGCAGTAATCGAGCACTACAAAGAACCAATGGCATAAATCCCGTCACATACAATGATAAAATAATAATTCTCTTCAGAAGCCAAGTGACAAAGCGTATCATGCAAAACAATCCATAAAATCAAATTGATACCCTCCAAAGCTGCTTCTTCAATGTAAAATAAACACTAAACATCATATATTCAACTTCCACAAAGAATATAATTCAAGTAGACGTGAATTCATGAAGTTTAGTAGCACAAAAACCCTAAAAATTCGAATATTATACCTCCTTCAGCAGCCATATTCGACATAGTATAACTTTTTATTGAGAGCTTAGATCGACGATCCCTTCAGTGGAACGTTAGATGAGTATATAGAGAAGCTCCAGCCAAAATTTCAGCCCGATCCAACGGTTAACGAAAAAGTTATACCTGTTTGAAAACTGACCTGCAGAAGCATTACGAAAATTTTTTTAGATTCGAATTTTTCTTCTTTTCGCCATTCTCTTCGAGAAACCTTGTAGATCCTAGATATCGAGAGCCACCCGCTCTGATACCACATGTTAAGAATCGTTGCTCTAGGTTTATTAGACCTTATCTAGGATAATCAATAAGCACAAATAACAATGAACAACAATATGTTTGCACAGCGGAATAATCAAACTATCATTGCTATTATTAAGGTTTCTTCGTCATCATCATGTGTTCTACAAAACACATCTACAGCCCCAATCCTAGACGATCAACTCTAAGACGGTTACAATCTAACAGGGATCCATAATCCTTGAGGCTGACCAACTAGTCGACTAACACTATAGTCTAGGCGTTCATAAATTCACGCCCTAGACACACACACACACCTTTGTCTGATGTTTACATTGTTTGACACTTATTAAACCTAATTCCCTGTATCTCTTTATATAATAGAGATACTAGGGTTACAAATGACTACAAGGGACTAAATAATAAATATTTCTTTGCCAAGTAGGTCCCTTGTCTTTCTTTGTCTTCAATAGTCCTTCATCTTTCATGTACTTTGTCTTATCAACTTTAAATATAGTTCCCAACACTGTGCGTTCGATTGGAGCTACCTAGTATAACTATTCTATGTACGAAGCATCTTAGTGCAAAGTTGTAAGTTTCTCAACGCATCGATTAAAACTTTGTAGAATTTAATCTTAGAAATTTAAAACTATGAGTAAGGTTTTGAAATTTTTTGTTATGAAGATGTATGCATGCTTCTTCATACATAAGTTTTGATTACACATCAAAAATTGTACCCTTTAAAATTTAAGTTTATGCCATCTAATGATATGAAACACTTGAGGTTGTAATTTAGTTATGTGAGACCTTGAGCTAGATTACAATGACAAGGTGAATCTTTATGTTGTGTGAGACCTCAGCTTAATAATTTGCAGTTTCTAAATTAGACAACTTAATTAAGTTAGTTAGTGAGACCTATAACTTAAGGCATAAGATGGGATAAAACATGCTTACATTTTGCATAATTGTTTGGCAAAATTGTAAATCCCATATTTTCTAGGAATTGAAAACTTGTTTGTCAATTATTTTTCTTCGACAATTACCTATTCTATACTTTCATCACTAGCAGATCAACTGATGTGGTGAAACTATGATAATGAGGGTCATAGATTCAAGGAAAATTCTATGGTTAATATGAATATTGACCTAAGGGTATTTTATTTTCTTGAAAAATTTAATTATCTAAAATACTAAAAATTGAATTTTGTTAATTCTTTTGATTGTATTAATGCAACATTAAACCGTAAACGTGGTTTGGCCTTTGGTAAATTGATCTAGTTCTGTTTTCAAACAAATGTTTGATCAAGAAAAATTTACTAAAAAGACAAACATAGACTCTTTTCCATGGAAGAAGAGTGAGACTCAATCCTATTCCTTTTCATGATTGAGAAAGGTATGTTAGGAACATTAGAATTGTCTAAATTCTAATATAACTCATAGCAATTTTAATAGTTAAGAAAATTGCACACCATGTTTTCCTTAAGAGATTTCATTACCCTCTGTTGGTGATTGAATTCCTATATGACATTTTGGTCAACTAAAAAACATGTTTGACATTATATGAGTTATTAAATTAGAAGCTAGACTAATTACCGCAAAATTGGTAAAAGACAAACTAGTATATTTTATCTAGTTGTTTTGTTTTGACTAATTGAAGGTGCTATACATCATTATGGCGATGGTAGACCCATTGAGGAAGAAATTGCATGCTCAATTTTTCAAGTTAATAGCATTGATGGATGATTTGTCATCTACTGAGTAGAATACACTCTTTTAGTACCTAAGTAATTGTTACGAATGGTCTTACAAAGGGGTAGCAACGTAATAGCACGCTATTGTCACTGGTTAATGAAACACTTACAATATTGTCAAATCCAGTGGGAGTATGGTGTATTACTGAATAAGACATTATTGTAACGTTGTCTAATTCAGTGGGAGTTACAAGATTTGTCATCTTGGTAGTAACTCAGATTATTTCTAGATTTTCTTGAAATAATACATTACGTTCAAAAATGTAGATATTCATATTCTCAAGGATAGTCGTGAACGTTTCCTTGATAATTAAGTGCTCCTACATCTACTTGTAATGCTTATATATCTATGACACTATCATATTGTTCACATAAACAAAATGCAAGTCGTGTTGTTTGTGTGCTATATGGTGTTGTTCTATGCACAAGTGGGAGAAGCATTTATTGTGTGCAAAGGAACAACACATACAAATATGATTAATGGATTCTCTTGATCGTAAGGTAAAAGATTAACGTTCTAATAAGATTGTCTTGCTTAAAGAACATGTGTCAAGATTATAGCATAGACTACTTTTATGGCTTATGTCATTCAAAATATAGAAACACTTGAAGTTACATTTTAGTTTAAGTGAGATCTTGGCTAGATTGTAATCTCAAGGTAAATCTCCACTTGTCGTGGGATCGGGCGTGGATGCTTTTGCAGTTTCTTAAGTTGGACACTTCTTGGAATGACATAAATAAATAAAGTAACCTAATGCTATTTTAAATATTTGTGTATTCTTGAAATGACATAAATAGTTTTTTAACTTGAAAATTAATTAATTGAAACCATGGCGTGGTGTTCATAATAACTTTAAATTATAAATGTTTATGTGTTTCTTTGTAAAGTCACAAACATGAAGTCTTTTAATTATTACAAGACTTATAATATAAAGTAAGATATTATAACTGTTATGTCTTTTGACCTGGTCAAAGAATACTTATGTTATAAAACATGCAATTGGCTTGAATATTCTATTATATCATTAAGTTGTCTTAGTTGGTAAAATAGGTAAGCTAAAAGGAATATGTTTATCTTATATATAGTTAGATTGTCTTACAATATTAATTCTAATGAAATATTGTATGTATATGAAATGTTCAGTTAGAAGAATCAAACATTTGTTATATTGTTTGATTCAAGATAACTATATCTTCTTTTCTTCCAAAAGTTATTAAGGTTAGAAAATTGAGTATTGATTGGATATACTTAATAAAATTCAAACCTAGAAGATTATTAAGACACCATTTTAGTATGGAATGTGATGAATCACATTGAGTCTTATATTAAAGTTCTAATTTGTTAAAACTACTTATGGAGTAGGTTATTAATGAACAAGATTTATGAACTGTTAATGTGATTTGTAATATCTCAAAAGAAAACAATTTGGTGTTGTTCTAATTGCTAAAGTATTTATAGATAGTCTTTAAATTACAAAAGCAAGTGAGAGTTTTGTTTAGATCTTGAAGAGATTAAATTACAATTACAAAACACATAATCTTCTAAAATACACTAGTAAATATCATGATGAGGTCAAATATGATAGACCTCAAGATTGTGGAATTCTCATTCATAGATCCGTAAGGATTCTCAGATAATTGATTGATGTGCTGAGATATATGAGTTGCAGGATTATGGTAAACCTGTTAATCATGATGATGCATTTACCTAATATTGAATTGTGGTAAATTATTCATACTATGAATGACAAGATGCTGTTCATAAAGATAATCAACTTTGGAAACTTGGTTTATCTTAATAAAGATGAGTTTCTTCAAAAAGAAAGAAAACTCTAGTGGTTTAAATCTTTGTGTAGAAATCATATGGACAAAATTGTACATGTGTTTAATGCATGACTTGTGACAAGATTATTAATCACACTTAAGCAATTAACTGTGATTGAATATTCTTTCCTTGGCACATTAAATATATAATGATTATAATTGTCATACTTATTTTCATTAATATGAAAAATGACAATTGAATATTAAAACTCTTTCTTGTGTGATTGCTTTTGCGAGGACGATAAGTAATGCAAATGAGTTTTATGAATTCATATAATCTTTGAAAATGTACAAATTGCAAGAATCCATGAATGGATATATGCATGCATCTAGGAGATGATTCTTATGTTTAACTATTAAATCCAAGTTTTGGTTTTAAATTAAAATAAGATAATTTCTAAGTATTCCTGAAAGCTAGTGGGAGTATTATGTTTATTTTCTTTAAATCTTATATGTTGTGGGTAGTAACATTCCATCTAAGATAAATGTTAGTTTAATTTGGAATGGAACTTCACATGAAAGATTTTGACAATAAGACATACAACCTTGGAATATATGTTTATTATTAATAAACATGTGCGGATGAATAAATGAGTCTAATAGAACATGATATATCATTTGGAAATGGATATGTAGAACATGAATTAAATCTTTGTTTGACATATGGATTTTTTATGTACATCATGTTATTGTTGTATCATGCTTGAATGCAAGATGATTTGACAACATTGATATCTAATGAAGTTATTAGATAACTAGTGTAATGAATATTCAAATGGAATATGTTTGAATTTAGAATTACATTCCTCAGCCTGGATTTGCTCTCAAAATTCTATGGATGAGCAATACAGCAATTGTTGCGTAATTGTCATAGCCAACAAACTTGAAAGTTTGGAAGGCATCAAACATTACACTATAGATATTGAAGTTTACGGATATTTTTAAAGAGCATATTGTTGTTTGTATACAATGGTGCTGGTATAATTGAGATGACACTCAATACTAGTCATGGGAGGATTTTATCCTTGTTGATGGCCATGCGAACTAGTTGTGCTCAACTAAAAGCATAGTTGCATTATACAATAAAGAATAAGAATACTTTAAACTTTAAAATGTTTGAAAGTTTGATTGTCATAAATTAGTGGTTGAGGATGTCACATACTTTATGAAATATTATGTGGCAATATCAAGATATTTTGAATGCACACATACAAGAACTTCACTAGTTGAATTCTTGAAATAAGTATTCTCAAAATTCCAATAGATCAAAGTTAGTTGAAATTATGCCTTGTCAACAAGTATGATTGTCATTACTTGATGCATAATTCATTAACCAGTATTATCATGCATTGATCTATTTAGTATTTGGATAAAGGATGTTTTGAACAAATATTATTTAAATGAAATAAAATATTGGTTATGTTTATTTTCATTTTCTTAATATTATATCCTATATTTGCATGTTTAATCCGTGAATAACTTATGTTATTCTAAAAGTCCGTTGTCGATCAATGATGTGGGAATGTCATTGAATTAAGACAAATCTGAGTTTTGGTAGAATATACTTTTAAATTATATTGATGCGTGGGACATACCAGATTCACATGATATTCAATGAATTGAATATAGGACTCATCCCAACTTTACATGATGATACTTTATGGATCTTTGTCATTAAGTATATCATGAAGTGTTTATCCTCAGACTTGAGATACCAGATAACTGATATGAATGTAGTGCATTTGTGTAAGATAGTCTAACGCTATCCGTAACTGGTAGTTATAAGGGCTATTTTCAGAAGTGTTACAAAGTTCATGAGTTATATCTGTAGTCAAGAGAATTTGTTCATTTGAATTTGTTTCAAAGAATAATACTATATTTGGGCCCCTCGTATGATTGGCAAGATGTTTGTAAGGCCTTACTCAAGACCTATCTGGAATACGTTCAGATGATTTGGTAATCTTGTTCAATCAAATACAACAAGAAACAAAATATTAACTTATGAAATGACTTGATCCATATTCATAGTAAATGTAGTATTAGTAACAAAAGGATAAGTAAAAATGATGAATCATTAAATGGTTTTTTCCAGGAGACCATGCTCGATTCAATCTGGGGGCATTGGCGTGTTAAAGCTAGACTAACCAATGTCATTACTATATTAAGTAATATCCAAGTGGGAGCTGAAAGGTTTATGGATAATTATTAATATTAGTATGACCGGATTCGAATTCGAGACTTCGGGATTGCACACATTACGTATGAGAATCAATGTATAAATAATTAATATATAAAATGTTATATTTAATTATTGGATCACGAAATAAATACTTAATGATATTTAATATTTGACGAGTTTTGATTATCGGTCATTAAATGTCAACGGGATATGAAGAAAAGTTAACAAGTCAAGAGAAGGTTTTAGGAATCCTCTTTTGGGCTTGTGTTTGGCCGAAAACTATAGAATCCCACATCGGATACTATAGCAATCTTGACATCTACCATAAGGCTATAAATACATCCCCATGTATTCATCCTTAGGGACACTAGATTTCAATAGAAGGCCAAACTTCTTCTTTCTTCCCTCTTGTTCTTATGTCGACGAAGCAAAACCCCATGTAAGGGATTTGTGAGTGACCTTGAGCATAACAAAGGTGTTTGGTTAATCTATTGTGATCAAGAACCTAGCTTTTCTCATTGATTCGTTACTAATACGTGTGTACAAGAACGAAGAGCAAATACACTTGTGTTTGCATATCTTGGGTATTCGAATTTTGATGTGGTCGAATTATATAAACCCTAATTTATTAGGGTTTAGGGTTTCTTGGTCGTTGATCTTAATTTGGGGCTTTCATGAACCCTAATTGCATTGATTCACAAAAGGTACGCATATACTTTTAATTCAGTTAATTAATTTACAAGTATTATTCCTATTACTTCCGCTGCATGCTTTGATGATGTTTACATGTTTACTGTAATTGTTATGATTAGTAAAACCCAACACACCTGTCTATGTAAAGCAACTTTTTATGTAAGCAACTTTTTCCTTAGATATTGCAGGATACAATTCTCTAAGTCGATTCACAACGCTCTCATCGTTTGTCAAAGTCATATTAAGAATGACACACACACACACACACACACACACACACACACACATATATATATATATATATATATATAATATAGGCTCCGGTTCCATTGAGAAGGTTTTTATTTTGAGAAGATTGAGAAATCTTTGTTTGAGCAAATTGATTCATGTTTTTTATTTGATTCACAAGTAAACATCATTTTATGGTGAATCGAATCTATAAATCACAAATTTGATTCACAGATAATTGTTAAAATCGAGTTATGATGATGATTTATTAAATTTGTACAGATGATTCAGTATTCTATATATATCGCAAAATCGAGAGTTTTTTTTTCATTGATTCAAAAATTTTCTTACACATTTTGAATTTTAATCACATTAAAATGAGTTTTACACTTGAAAAACATGAATCAAAGTTAAAAATCTATCGTTTTTGAAAACCGTCTGAGTCTTCTCAAAACAAAAACCTTCTCAATCGATCCAGATTCTATATATATATATATATATATATATATATATATATATATATATATATATATATATATATATATAGTGTAACTTTATTTTGAGAACCCTGTTAAGTGCGAGAACTGCGAGAACTCTTTTTTAGCCATTAGATGAATGAATCAATGGTTTAGATGATGTGTGGCATAATTGTAATAAATCAAAATCTGAAATTAAATTTTAAAATAGCATAAGGGTATTAATGGAATTTCACACTTTACAAAAACTGATCCTGTCAAATAGCATATCTCCAAAATATTAGTAGGTCAAAAATTCATCCCCTTCTTTATCTCTCTCTCACCCACGCCTCCATCCCAATAACTTCTCCTCCTTCCTAAAAATTCTCCTGCTAACTCATTCATATCCCTTAACCCAGTTGATCTATAAACACGAAGCCCAAAACTTTTGATATATAATACCGCTTTTTCAAGTTGTGGCGATTGCATTTTGTCTCCGGCGGGATGTGTGAGTGGTGGTCGTAGTATATGCAAAGTCAATAACAGGTTTTATTGGATTTCTTTTTATGTACAATCGTTTCTGTTATCAAATACGTTTATGGTGTAACTCTATTAAAAAAAGAATGAAAACAGTATTGTGTAGATCGTTTGTGTGATCAAAGAGATTATTTTATATAGATTATTTGTGTAGATCGTTGGTGTAGATCGTTTTTCTGATTACCTTTTTATTTAATATCTAGAAATCAACTTTGCTTATGAGGGAGGATGAGTCACATGACCCGAAATATCCAAATCCGATCTCTGTTCTTGATGATGGAATCTATATGGACGATTCACCTTCGCCTGTGAAACATATGCAGAAGACACTCAAAGGTAATGGTGTTATCTTCTCATCATTCATGGATTCAGTTGGAATTACGGTACCACACCCCAATATTATATCTTAAGCTATGCTGCGTTGAGTAAATAGACATATTTAACAATATTAAAATCTTCATTGTTGATTCATAGAATAAAAAAGCCATTTTTAATAAAATGCCATACTTTGTTTTGTTCTTGAATTGAGTCAAAATTAATTCACGACTATGTTATGTTTGAAGGAGAACGAGCAGCATAAATTTAAGAAGTAAATACCCTATGTCATGAATCTATACATGAAGCTTAAGACATGAAATTACCGACTCTTATGGATAGAGCTTGTCATGTATGCATGTATTTTTTTTATTCTTGGTAATTTGTAACTTAAGTATATAATCTCATGTTATTCACAATATTCGGTAGACGTATGACACCAGCATGATAACTGAGCTAAGGCATGTATATGTATTACTTGAATAATATGTTTGGAATTATTGTTTTTGATGTTTAGATATGTATTACTTGAATGATCTTTAGTTTAAGTCATGCTAGTGAAATGACTTTGATGATATTGCTTTAGTTATTACTCGTTAGTTAGAATTTGTATGTTTTTGTGGCGGTGATGCCATTCTCGATACTTTTAAGGAAAATTATTATTTATGACTCTTGTGGTACGATGCGATCCATTAGCAGGTTATTGTGTTTGCGTATAAAACATGTATGTTTACGTATAAAACATGCATGTTGACGTAGAAAACATGTATATTTACGCTTAAAACATATATGTTTTGTATTTGAATTATAAAACATATATGTTTTGTGTTTGAATTATATATGTTTTGCATACGTAAAAAAAATTTCTCTTGTTTATTTGTGTTGTTAGTTTAAGCTTGTGCATGTGTGTTATGTTATCTTGAGTTTTATTTTTAAAATATTTAATCTTGGCTATTATTTTTTTTTAGGTGTGACGTTCTTTAAATGCGTGCACACATACCGGAAGTACATATATATTCTTGGAAGACGATCATGTATGTTTTTGGAAGACATGCACACATGTTCAAAAGTAATCTGATGAGAAACTTCAAACACATATGTTTTGTGCACATATGTCCGTTTACGTTAATTATTGTTAGTGTAAAGATAGATTATATTCATGTTTTTCTTTATAAAGTTGTATTTGAATTGTATTTTAATCTATATCGAGTTTTGTGTTTAACATTATGTTTTTGGTTGTTGTAAATTTACATGATTTAAAAACACATATGCACATTTTCATTTGAAAAACATGTATGTTGAAAAAACTATTCCAAAAACCAAAATAATAAAATTAATTCATAAAAACACATATGCACTAAATCAGTTTTAAAACATGCATGTTCAAAAAAAAAAAAAAAAAATATATATATATATATATATATATATATATATATATATATATATATATATAAATTGACTTTTACTAATATACCCTTTTGGATTAAATAAAAAAGTTTAATAATTCAAAAATGCTATGTTGCATTGATATGTTGCATAATATGCATTAATAGGAGTACATAAGGGGTTCTCGCAGTTCTCGCATTTAACAGGGTTCTCAAAATAAAGGCCCCCTATATATATATATATATATATATATATATATATATATATATATATATATATATATATATATATATATATATATATATATAGGGTAAAGTTAAAATAAAAAGACAAATATCCGTAAAAAAAATAAATATATATATATATATATATATATATATATATATATATATATATATATATATATATATATATATATATATATATATATATATATATATATTCTAATTCTTCAAAAATTCCAAAACATTCCACAAGATCGGGTATGTTGGTGCATAAAACTTTTGTGAAAACAGTTTTTATAACTTTGAGTTTTGATACGTTTTTTTAATGCACAAAAAACAAATTTTAATGCAATGTTATTTTGATGAAAAAAGTCTAAAGAAGTTGGGTGCATAAAACATTTTTTGATGCACAAAAAAACGATTTAATGCACAAATATATATATTAGCAGGGTCCCCAAGCGATGCAGCTGCATGTGAGTGTAATTAAATTTTTTCGGCTAATAATTTATTTCATTTGTACATTTTTTTTTGCAATAAATTTACTGATTAGTTTGTCCGTTTAGGGACTTTAAGCAATGACAAAAAGTTTGGTGAAATTTTGCTTAGTTTGTTTATTTTTTGTGTTTAGTAGCTTGCTTGGTTTGTACAATGTGTTTTTTAATTGTATTTTTCATTGAAAGAGAGTTTTTAAAGTATCATTAATTAGCACCTTGCATGACTTGTACTATGTATTTTAATATTTGTATTTATCATTAAATGAGTGTTTTAAGAATGTAAATTAATTACGCATCAATGAATTGTAAACATTGCATTAAAACTTGTATTGTTTAATGCTTGTGTTTTAGATGGTTGTATTTTATGATTGATTTTTTGTGTTGCTGAATTTTAAGACATTTAATGGAGGAAAAAGGTCTTCATCCATTATAAAATAGTAAGATATCAATCCATTTCGACATTTTGATAGGTTATTTTTCAATCTTAAAAGCGTAGCTGTTACCCACAAGCTTGTTTAAATCTGAGAATCTTTAAATATCATCAACCTGTTCAGATAACAAACATATCAAGTAATTAAGTTTGTGAATAGAATTTATGTTTTATTTGTGTTTGATGAATTACATGTTTTTGTTCATCATGCAATTCTTGTACAATTTTAAATGAGAAACTTCTCTGTCAAACATAACGAATGATGCACTCCCACTTTCATCACTGACATGTACTTTGACCTTAAAACTTTATGAAAAGACGAAAAACTTATCAATGTTAGATATTAAATGTAAAATTTGATGAATTATAAGAACATATGATGTGCGTACGGAGCGCGTTCTGGGTCAAAGGAACTTTCTTTCCGTCGAGCAAGTTTTTCAACACCCTAGGCAGTGAACCTAATCGTTGTAGTGAGAGATGTACTACGCTAAGGTTTGAGGTTGAGGAAGATTATTTTTTATCTTTTTATAATTTTTTTAGAAAGCTAAGGGTAAATCCTCGGGGTTTGGATTCGGGGGTTTGGTACTTCTACCGATTACTCTACTTATCTAATTATCTAAACTAAGGGTAGTCTATGTCTATTGATGTGTGCTCGTATGATGATTAAAAATGTGTCTACCTAGATATTATTACTCCCTAGTTATCTTTTATTGGTGGTTGAATTGTCACGTCCTTATTTTTAATGCGTTGTGTTTTCAAAGGTCGTAGGGTATGCTTTTATCCCTAACTCTTCGAGACTACCTTAAGGTTATTGCCTACCAGATCTCTAGGATTCATAAACTAACACTAAGGTTATCTTTGGATATTTAGCCTACAATTACGCTAGGTGGTTATAAACTAAGGTAGTTGAGGTGTCTTTAGGTGGTACAGAAGAAGGTTTTGGGTCATGTTCAGGGTTGCCGAGAAAGTAATCATTGGCTTCCCTCTTGAGTCTTTCCTCTTCTGCCCGTCTAGCCTCTTCGGATTTCTCTGCTTCTTCTGCCTCTCGACATTTTTGCTCTGCTAATTCTTCTGCTGCCTTTTTAGTATCTTCTTCAGTAATCATATCATTCCCATCCTGTTCATTATCTTCACCTACTTCATCATACATTTATTCATCATCATCTTGTTGTTGTTTTTGTTGCTCTTCCTCTTCATTGGTAATCATGGTGGTGTCACCCTTGTCCTTACCGGGTTGATTAACCGGATCGGAAGGGGTTTGAGTGACAATTTGTGGTTCTTCCAGATGTGGAGCCCCACTATTGGAACCTCTTTCTCCACCGGGTTGATTAACCGTAAAGATAGAAGCTTTATGTTCCAATCTACTCTTTTTCATGACCTCTCGTAGATTTCGTTCATTCTGTTCTTCAATAGTTAGTCCGAAATTTGGGTTATGTTCTTCTTCAGAAACAGGGTTTTTACCCTTGTCGGTCTGCCCTTGTTTATCGTCAGTTTTAGCACCATAAGAGTCTATGTCTTCTTCAAGTTCTTCACACGTATGACTCTTCTCCTTTTCCTTGTCTTTCACTGGTTCTTCAGCATGAACTTCTTTTTATATGATGATTTTATCGTATTCAATGTCTGAGGCATCATTCGGTTGAGATGTTGGTTCAAGAGAAGGCTCAAGCTTGACAACTTGAGCCGGTACTCTTCTCTTCTTGTATTTTGACATTGTTGGCTTGATCTTCTTAGTGGTACTTCCTGAGCTACTACCTTCTTTACTTTCTTTGCTCTTGTCTTGATTGATGATGCTTGAGTAGCTTCGTCAAGAAAACCTACACGCTGAGCCTTGAGAGCTTGCTCATAGTACTTTGATGACGTTGCAGTTTTGACCTTTTCAGTTAAAAGGCATTAAGGGAGCTTAGTACCTTGTTTACGAGTTCTTGTCCCCTGAATCCTAACCATTCTCAGGATTGGCTCATTTTTCACCGTGTGTTTGTCATTATCTTTAAGTCTTTTAGGGATATCATCGAACTTCTTGAGAAGATTTTTGATGATTATCTTGGTGTACCTGACAAAAGGGATCTTAGACCCGCCCTTCTAGACATGCTGCATCATGTCCTCCTAAATGAGGCTTGCATAGTCAATGTTCTTGACATTAACTATCCCTCAGAAAATTTGCAGATGTAGCAGCTTGGGGTGTTCATGACCGTTGTCTCGGCCAGATCTGAGACTTAGCAATCATGATGTAGATAGTTCTCCACGGTTGCGGCATGTACTTGACATCTACTCTGGAGTGAGTAGTGATGATACCTGCAGACTCATCATATCCGATATCAATAAGAAAGTCCAGAATCTCCTTCCCTGTTGGAGTTTTAACATATTCATCTGGAGAATTTTTGGTAGGTAGAAGTAGCACAGAGCGAAGATCCTCGATGCTGACAGTGACTTTACGTTTGTGTAAAGTACACTTGACTGACTCTCCTCCATTATCTTTTTCATTGGTGTACCAGAACTGATGAATGTAGAAGTCGGGAATTGAGGCAGATATGGTTAACATGAATTTGTAAGGGTGGTTGAGTAGAATGTCCACAGCGATTTGACAAGATTATTCTGAACATAAGAAGTTGTTGAAGCCAACACGGAGGTTGTTTTTGCCAATCACTTTATTATAACCTTGTGGGAAGGTGTTTTCCATTTTGAGTTCTTCCGGGACATTAACATCAGCTTGTTGTGCAACCATTGTTGTGATCTGAAAGACATAAGTCACATAAACAGACATTGAAAGACACTGTGTGTTAGCATTAGTCTGATTCATTTCCTAAATCCTTGCTTGATGTTGATATACACAGATGGATGTCCGTTACACATTCTAAGTCACATTTGTCCTTTTACTTTTAGGTGTGATGATAAGTTTGGTAAATGTTTTAAGTTTGAAGTATTAATACCCATTTATCACTTAAACAAAACATTTGAAAGTTTTCTACACTTATTCGTAAATTTAGATACTTAGTGAATTGTGACATATGCGTAAACCATTGACATGTTTGTAAACAACTTCTTACTCGTAACCTGGATCCTTATTCGTAAACATGGATGCTTATTCGTAAGAATGAGTCTAAAGCATAGGAATAGTCCTTGTTCGTAAAGAATAGATCTTATTCGTAAGCCTTATGCTTATTCGTAAGAATATGCTTATGTGTAAGAATAGTGAAAATTCGTAAAAACCAGGCTTATTCGTAAACAGTCTGCTTATTCGTAAGAATAAGCTTATGCATGAGAATAAGTCTAATTCGTAAGAATTGGCCTTATTCGTAAATATTTCCAAGTTTACAAATTTCTTTCCAAGAAATTCGTAAGTCACTTTAGATGGTCTTATTCGTAAAGTTTTGTTCTTATTCGTAAAGATTTCATGTTAGTCTTAACCTTTGATTCTTTTACAAATTTCCTTTCCTGTAAACACAACATCAAATTCTTTTGTTACAGTTCAATTTAAACTTCATCAAGAACACAAAAAAAGCACTTTTATAATTTTTCATGCACAAGGTGGCCTTATTCTTAAACTACCTTAAGTCTTAAACCCTTAGTTTACGAACAAAAGATTAACAAGACATGTGAATGAAAAGATTGTTCCTGTGTGCTAATAAGGTGAATTAGGATGATACAAAACATGTTTTAACAACTTTGACCACAAAATAAGGCTTTAGTACCTGAACGTGTTCATAAACCCTAAAGATTCAAGTTTGGATTACAAGTTGTTTCTGGTATAATTCAAGTGTTCAAATATGTTTCTCATTACCTAATAACACTTTCTTAATTACAATCTTTAATCATAACTTCACAGAACAATAATCCCCAAATCTTACGCATAAACCCTAATTTTCAAAATCCAACAATTGATGTTTCTGGTTACGATTAAGGTTAAGAAACATGTTTAGGATGATCTTAGTAACATTTCCCCACAAAAATCTTTAACAATAACATTCAGAATCAAAAACACCCAATTCGGTTAAGAACTTAAAGTTTTAAAATCAAATTGTGGATTATCCAACCGTTGGATTGCGTTTAAATCAAAAAACAATGTTCATAATCAACTTAAGAACATTTTTACACTTACAAATTTTGGTGAATACGACCGGATTTGCAGATTAATTTTGGTGCGTACATCTTGGTAGATGAAAATTAAATATGTTTGTGGTAGTGTATTGAATGCAAGTCAAATGGTTGTTTTGACTAAAGATACTTTCAAAGTTTGACACTTTTGGTCTTCTAACCACAAATCACTTAAAGTTTAGTCCTTTAACTCACAACAAGGTTAAGTTGAGATCATTTTGGCAAAATACTTATAAATACTCCCCCTCAACTTTTGACAAAATGTCTTCTATACATTTTTGAGAAAAATTAAAGTCCGAGGAAGGTATTTAACCATGAAACATTTCCAAAACAATTGATAAAACAACATCTTTTTGGTAAAATGCAAGTACAAAGTTTTAAGTAAACTTGTAAAAATTTTCATTCTCCCCCTCAACACGTGTTTGATAAAAAAAATGGTGAAGTTTATTAAAAGAACAAAGAGTTGATGGAAGTTTTGTACTTACATTTTTTTTTTCGCAAAATAAAGATGTAAAATCTTTTTGGTTTTTATAGGTTTTCTATTTTTGTATTTTGTTCAAACACCGCATTCCAATTTGATGAACCAAGTCAGCAAATCTGACAGGTGGCAAGGCTTTGGTAAATAGGTCCGCCAATTGGTGTTCAGTACCTACAAAGTATAATTCAACCATTCCCTTCTCGACATGCTCTTTGATGAAGTGGTAGCGAAGAGCAATGTGCTTTGACCTTGAATGTTGAACAATGTTGCACGAGATCACAATTGCACTTTTTGAGTCGCAATACACCGGAATCTTGTCGAATACGCAACCATAATCCATGAGTTGTGTCCTCATCTAGATGACTTGAGCACAAAACGCAAGAATGGCTACATATTCTGCTTCAGTTGACGATAAAGATGTGCAATCTTGCTTCTTCGATTGCCATGACACCAGTTTATCACCAAGGAATTGCCGACCGTACTTTTTCATGTATCTAAACACCCTGCATGGTCAGCATCTGAAAAGTCTATTAGATGAAAAACAGAATCCTTCGGATACCATATCCCCACATTAATGGTTTTCTTGACGTATCGGAGGATTCTTTTAGCCTCACGAGATAACCCATTTTGTTCATTTTTTCAACTAATCAAGTAATTGTATGTTACTACCAAGAAACATATCATTAAACCCGTATGTCGAACATTCAAACTTCAATCTAGCTTCTAAAACAAAAAAGGGATAATTACACGGAAATGTATTTAACTTGTCATTTTTTGTAGTTCTGTGTATCCTACTATATTTTTTTTTGTAGTTCCATGTACTCAACTTTTGAATTTACTTAGTTCCGTGTACCAGGGTGATCAGTTGTATGTATTATTAAACTTTATTTTGTAGTTCTATGTACGCAACTTTTGGGTATATTGGTCTCAATTGGTGACTTTGCAAAGTTGAGTACATAGAACTACATGAATTTAAAAGTTGAGTACATGGAACTAAAAAAAAATAGTAGGATACACAGAACTACAAAAAGTGACAAGTTAGATATATTTAAAAAAAAAAAAAAAAAAAAAGCTTCTCTTGCAACAAATTCTCGGCTCCATCCCTGCAACAACCAATAACCAATCTCATACTTGGCCGATGTGGGATTCTAACAGATTACGTCATTTGTCTTTGGATCAACTATCAATCTATTAGTGAATTTTGTTTCTCGACCAAGTGTGTATTTTTAGTATGGGAATTACACACTATTTTTGTGCAAAAGGTATATATAATGCACACGAAGATGCTCTATGTACTAAGGGTGCGTTTGGTATCCCACTATGGGAATGAGACTATGACTATGAAGATGATTAAAAGTGTTTGTTTTGTGGGCTCAGTAATAAAATGGGTATATCATAGTCATAGATTCATTACAAACATATTTGGTGTCTATGAAATCCATTCCCGCGGGCCTTTCTCTTTTCTATTACAAAATTCAAATATCTATACACTTTTTCATTTTATATTTTATCAACCAAACATAAACAACCGTAATAATATACTTTTTTATATCCATTGTCATTCTACCACATACCAAATTCGATACCTATTGTGATTTCTAGCAACAAGCCAAACGACCCCTAAACTGATACCAAAATATGATTATACAGTCGCCTTTGAATTACCATATTGCAATCTTGGGTTTCATTCCATATCGGTCCGTGAAGTTTGATTTGTACCTTTGCATAATTTTTAATGGCTATTCACTTTTAAAATGAATTAAGAATGATACACCATACACCTAAGTTACCTGCACCCAAATAATGTGCCCAAAAGTATATCCACCCTCACATAAAAAAGTTTAAGAATATACACTTTTTTGATGTTCAAACACAGATATACCCTCTACAATTCAATGTCCTTAAAACAACTCTATACACTCTGAAATTTACTTAAACAGAAAATTTTCAGGTTTACCCTTTGATGCTTGTTTTCTTGGTATTCTCTTGACGTTAACATGCATTATCTTTAAAAGATTTGCCATATCATTTGCAAATTAATACAAGATTTTTGGTAGGTATATTCTTGTTTCTTTGTTAACGTACTCTGTTGATTGTATAAACTCTTCTTTAGCAAGCGTTATTTCCTGACACACGTTCTTTGCATTGTAGATACTAGATACGACCCTATGTTCAAACTTCAAAGTTCATTAATGCTAGAGTAGCTCGACAAAAGCTCAACCAAAAAATTAAACCTTACGAGCCAAAGTTCTCTGTTTTGTAGCATGTTGAACGACTTTTTCCTCAACAGGTAGACCCTTGCGTCTTCTGACACTGTCAATTAGCTTTCGTGCTGTATTCTGTAAAACACTTGAACCATCACCAAACTCTTCTTTCTCCTCTTCTGTTTTCGGAACAAAAAACGGATCTTCAGGAAGTACTTCCCAGTGACTAAGAACAAGCAGAGCACTACAAGCCACCGCAGTTGATATTCTCAAGTCATCAGCAAAACCGAAACTTTCAACAACCGGCACATAAGCATGTACCACTAACAATGCCGACCCTTCTTGCATTTCTTCCTTCAAGATTTTAGCACGTCTACGATTAAGAACAGCATAACTTGCCCTGAAAACACTGAAAACACCCCGTATTGGTCGGTTTCTGATTGTTGATGAACTCACTTCACAGAAATACTTTCCTTCAACGATCCTAGGGTTCCTTTGAATTACGGCTGCTCTACATGCCTCTTTAACTGCAGTCATAACTTGCCCTGAAAACACCCCGTATTGGACGGTTTGTGATTGTTGATGAATGGTTTCTGACTCGCTAACAAAAGGTGAAACAGAAGCTTGGACTACAAATGCTAAACCCCACATGGGTTCATCACATAACGGACCAGATGCAGTTGCTACTTGAAACCCGGATAATACACTGCTCCTCAGACTTTGGGCTTCTTCATTCAGTGATCTTATTTCAGTGCTTGTTGATATCTCGGTCTCTAATTCATCACTGCTCGACACATAGCCTAATTTTTCGGATACATATGGAGAACTTTTTATGGGGACAGATGAACTCGTTTCTTTTGTACTTGAATCGGGGAGAATAAGCATGTTTGGCCCAACTTGTCTTGGGCCTAAAGCCCAGATCCGTTTTAGAAGATCTTCCCATAAAAGTTTATACTTTTCTATATCTTTATCCGCATTCCCGTCTGCAACTTCACTTATTATTGCATGCCATATCCGTTTTCTAAGTAATTCTACAGGATGTTCATTATCTTGCGCTCGTATCGCTTTACCAGCTATAATATCTTCTAGAAAATCAGAACTTTCATCTAGCAGTTTAGTAAGTGCTTCAGGAAGTTTCATAATGTACACACGAACAGTACACCTCCCATTTGGCGTAACTCTTTCAATAAAATTTGAACTCCCGGTTAAAGTTTTAAGCCTATCAAACGGATTTAATGTCTCCCCTTCAATGGTTTCCCTAAACGACACAAGAGGTGGTGATACTACCAAATCTACCTTTGCAAACCTGTCTTTTAAATCCTTAATACATCTTTCTAAATGAACTTCACCTGCAGCAGCAAGCACGTGTTCACCTCTAGCAGAAACGCTAACCTCAACAAACGGGTCTGCACGGTTAAGAAGGCGTAACCCTTTCATAAGTGCAGCAATGTCAGCAGGATCAGACGGCTCGATGGCCACTTTTAGAGTCGGTGAAACCTGAAATGTCATACTTGAAAACGGCCAACAGTTTTTAGTTGATGCAAGAGTCGCGCTTTTCAGAATATGTTGACCTAAACCTCTAATAGCAACGATATCACCGGCACAAGCAGTAGCTACTGGTTTTAAATCTTGACCCATCATTAAATACAACGAATGCAATTCAGCTTCTTGAATATGCTTTTGAACCGACTCACCCATTTTAAGTGGATCATACAATGCTGATAACACGAAAATCTTCTGACTCGCATGAAGAACACCACTAAAAATCCTCGCAAACGCTAAAAAACACTCATCAGAATCACCACTTCCACTTTCTTCATAATAGTTGTTCAAAATATCACCATTTACGTCCCGTTGAGGTAACATTTTAATAGGAACTGCAAACATTTTAGATACAAAAGCAACACATGGAGCTTCCGGTCTAGAATCACAAGCCTCGACAGATTTCCTCACAAGCTCGGCCTCCGCAATCACATCAGACTTACCAACATCAATATCTAAAATTTCTCGTTTAGGTAAAAGTCGTGAAATACGAAACGACTGTGCAGTAACAGGGTCGGGCATATGTTTAACCACCATAGACAAAATAGCATCCGATAACGGAAGCCACCTACTCATAACCGACTGAAGAACAAATTTCGGATCCTTATTCTGCAGCTCACGAGGAGGAACAGACAAATTAAACGATTTAATCAACTTTTCCAAAATCCCTTTATCGCCATTTGAATCCAACGCCGCTTCATACACCTGCCATAACGGCTCAAGCACAAACTGCACAAACATAGGTCTTGCCTTACTCCCAGGTGCCAACCCTTTCTTACCCACTATCATCTTAGTCTTGGGAATAAAATACCTCGGACCCCACAATGCCTTCTGCAAAGTCCCGACACTCGCTCCAAGCTTACTGGCATAAAACTCGGCAAACTCACATATCCCAAACCCCCACCCATCCAACGCACAAACAAAAACCACATTCCCCTTTTGCGGCTGAAACGTATCCTCCTCATCGTCTTCAATAAGCTCAATATCCCCCATCTCCCCTGTCCCACTCCCGGATTGAATAATGGAATCAACATCCGACAAATACTTCTCACTCTTATACGCGCTAACAATCCCATTAACCTCATGAACAATCCTCAACAACTTAGCATAGGCTTCTAACGGAGTGAGCTTCAGCTCCAAAATCAACCTATCAATCTTATTCAAAACCAAACAAGGGGTAACCTTCTCAATCCACGCCTGCCTCAAAACGGCATGCGTTTGAATATGAACACCCTCAACAGCATCAACTAAAACCAACCCGCCATCACTTAACCTACTAGCAGTACTAACTTCACTACAAAAGTCCATATGACCAGGGGAATCAATCAAATTAACAAAATGTTGGTTATACTTAAGGGCGATAGACGAGCTTTTCATCGTGATAGCACGACGCTGCTCCTCGTCTAAGAAATCCATGAACCTTAAACGACCAGCTTGTTTAGGATGTAAAACACCACCACCACATGATGCTATTAAGTGGTCGGCTAAAGTTGTCTTTCCGTGGTCCACGTGGGCTAATATGCATATGTTTCGTATATTATGGCTGTCGCATGAATTTGATGACGAATCATCCATCAAAAGAATTAAAGATTGTTACTTGTGATTTAACGGCAATGATGATGAATTGGGGTTTTGTGTTAGGGTTAGAGCCTGGAATGTGATTAACTTTCGATTAACTAGAGTTTATTGACTGAGGCCTGAGGGGGTTTGGGATTTCTGGGTATTTATAGTTTACTCATCTTTTGGTTCACGTAACCCTGAGCAATTGGGCTTATAGTTTAGGGTCAATTGCATATATACCCACTAAAACTTGCATATTTGCATATATACCCAAAACATGCTTAAAATGCATTGTACATCATGCAATAAAAACTTGTATTATGAAGAAATATGCAAGTTTTAAGTTTTAATGGGTATATATGCAATTTCCCCTGTAGTTTACTCATGTTTTGGTTCACGTAACCGTGAGCAATTGGGCACACGTACCTTTAACCCATTACCCGCCTTAGAGCGTAAGGTATGATGACCTTAGGTTAAGGTTTAACATTTGTCACGTCAGCGCCACATCAGCTTTAACATTTTACATTAACTTAACAAAAAAATACCTCCTATCATAACATTCTCAAGTTAAACCTTAACTCAAATATTTTCAAATTCAACCCCTAAACTAAAACAAACACTTCATTTATTAAAAAAAATATCATTAATTTGAAAACATATTACAATACGAAATAAAAAAAAATAAAAAAATAAAGTTACAACAAAAAAAAAATACGAAATAAAAAAACACACTGCAAAGTAAACTACAACATAAAAGAAATGACGAAAATACAATCTAGTGACGAGGTTGCAAGTTATATTTTTTGATGATTCGGTCTTTTTCTTCATTGATCCAAGCCTCGACGTTTGGATCTTTGCCTTCAATGTCAATCATCAAAATTTTCATCTCTTCCAATCTTGTTATCGTTTCATCTTTTACTTGGGCGGCCCGAAATGACGCTTGGGCGATTTTACGTTTGATACGATACTCGTTTGTTATAGTTTCGGTGAATTCGCTTGACGAGCTCGTTCCTCCGGTGCTCGCTCCCCCAGTACTTGTCGTGCTCTCGGATCTTGCTTTCTTAGAAGCACGTTTTTTTCCCATGGGGCGTGGTTGTTCATCATGACCAACAAATCCTCGTTTGTTTGGCTTGGGACATCGCTGGTTAAATCAACCGGATCCGGCGAGTCCCATTTCTTATGCTTACGCAAAACCTCCCAAGCCTCCTCGAGAGAAAACGACGCGGATTTGTGCTCGTCACGATACATTTGTTTCACCCATTTGAGGACATCCATCTCACTTTCCCCACTTCCCTGTTTCCGTTGCACACGCTTGAAATACTCGTTGAACTTTGAGCAATCACGGTTCAACATTTTTCACTTGCTTGTTATCATATCCTTGGTGCGTCGTTGAAAATTGAGTCTATTGAACTCATTTCTGACCCGATGCCAAAACGTATCATTTCCTTGTGCACGCCCGACAACCAGATCCTCCGTAGCAGCTACATAACACGTGGCAAGTAATTCTTCCTCTTTTGGTTGCCAACGTCCAGGGGCGCAGTTGAGATTTTTGTCATCCTCATCGATTGGTTCGGGGTCTTTGGATTTTTTGGACTTTCGTTTACCACGACTTTGGGGCTTTGGAGGAGACGTGGGTGTTTCAGGAATATCATGTGTTTCAGTTTGTGAATGTTGTGAGAATTCTAGATTTAGAAAATTGGTGTTTAGTGTGTTTTGTTGACTTTGTTGCCAAAACATAAATTGTTGTTGTAGGTAAAGATCTTGGCTCGACAAGCCTAGTGGGTTAGGAAAAGAGATGTTGGGTGATGATGAACCCGCGTTCAGGTTTGAAGATGAACATGGGTTTGAGGTATTCCACCCACCGAGAAGATTCATGAATGAATCATCGTTGTTGTTGCCTCCCGACATTTTTTTTAGCAAATGGAAGTATAAGATTGAGTGGATTGAGTAGTGGAAGTGTGAAAAAAATGGTGTTTTATTTGGGTATTTATAGTGGTAAAAAAAGGTTTTGATTTATTTATTTATTTTTTATTTTATTTATTTATTTTTTTAATTCGAACTAGCCGTTTGAAACCGGGGAGGGGGGGGAATGAAAAAAAATATTAAACCCCAACGACTACTAGCCGTTTGGGGGTGAATGTGATTTTTAATTTTTTTTTAATGCTTTGTTGCTATAACGCAGCGTTATGCTGCTAACATTCCCACGTTAACGTGCCATTAACGCCTTGCACGGTGTGGGTAACGGGGGTTAACGCCCCGACGTTAAGGTGTAACGCGAGCATCACGTTTATTATACCGTGTGCTATGAGTGGTTTTTTTTCACCCGCCGCCCGTCCGTCACCCGTTATTCGTTTGTGGGTACAATTTTCTACGCATGCTCATGCCACGGGTATCTATTACCCATGAGTAAAGTTAGTGAACTGCAACAAAAGCACAAAACTGTCAAAAACTGTAATAAGACACAATACTAATTTGCCAAATGCCAAGTTCACGAAATACTTAAATATATGTTTGAAACTAGAAAATTAAACATCGTTACACCAAATCATAGCCATATTAGTTTATCTAAAGAGATAAAGTAAAATAGTTTAAAATTTTGTTAACAAAACACAAAATTTCAGTCACTTGGCCCTCTTAGCAACCTAATTTTGCAACAACTTACAAACAACCTTACAAATATTTACCGTGTTCTCAAGAGAGTTAGTATTACTAAATATATACCAACAACCTTACAATTTAGTATTCTAATAAATTTTAGTTTAACATAAATGGGTTCACGAGTACACCCACGGGTATTTTAAAAGGTATACTCGTACGTATTTTAGATGGATGAGACCCCATTAACCCCATTCAAGACTTATACTTCCTTTTTCCAAATATTCCTCTCTCCCCTAATGATATTTCTTCTTTATCTCCCTCTTTTGGTCACCCACCAGCTCAACCATGTTTTCCGGCCAGCCATCGCATGTCCGACACCATCGACACATTGTCGCAGCAGCAAAACATCATCACGGTGTTGCACCTTCTTCACATTTATATGTTCTTTTAGATATAAATCAAGTGCTTTTGAGCTTTATTTTTTTACCCTCTTGTTTTTATTTTCTCAAACTATATGATCCAATAAAAACATTCAAATAAATTCCAAAATAATTTTGCGTACAAGTCGAGATATTCGATGCTATTACGTGTTGCCTTTTTAGAGCTGAACACCTTAACACCTTTGGGTACTCATGGGTATAAATTTTCACCGACAACCCACCCATGTGTAAAAATTGACGGGGTTACCCACCAATTTATGTACAGGTACCCGTAAGTTATGGGTTTTTCTCGCCCATTGTCATCCCTGAGTTCATGGGGTGTTGCCAACGATAGCGTCTACAATGGTAAAGTTTTAAATTATATTTATAGACTAAATTATAAAGTGATTTTATATACACCAAATTATATATATATATTAACGCGAGAATATGAAACGGCGACCATATCTGTCGTTTAGGGCTCCGCTGTTTTCCTTCAGCCCAACTGCCATGTCCATCTCTCTTCTGGCCTGCTACCGCTTACTTTCATATACGTGTGTTCGTGTTTGATACGTGTCGCGATACTTTCTGTCCTCACTCTCAAGACGTTGCGTGGCGACACAGATTAGATCGGATAGTAACGCTGGTGGCTTGGGTTTAGACGTGGCTTTTCATATCTCATCTGTTTCCTCGCCTTCAAGAATCGACGTCGGTTGTTTGCGGGTTTCGTGTTAGGTAATTACTTTTTCGTTCTCAGGTGTTTGCTACTGCCTGTTTGTGGTATGTATTAGGTTTCAATTTTGGGGGTTTTCTGATGTAATTAGTAATTCATTTGGGTTTCGGATTATTTGTTATTGATTAGGGTTGCGAAAATTCAGGCAAGTAGAATCAAAATCTTTAGTTGGATCGCTACCAATACCAGCTCCGGATGATCCGGCGAACTCCTACGATCACAAGGTACCGTTTTTTGGTTGATGTTGTATTTAGTTTTAGTTTTTATTAGCTTATTGTGATTAAAGATTTTTAAGTTTGTGGGTTTTCTATAAATCATGTTTTCAGTTTTTGATGACTTATACAATTTGTTATTTGTTTCAGGTTTTATTGCTTATGGCCGATTGAATTACAAATAATCAGTTACCCACTTACCCTTAACCGGGAGAATTAAAAAGGTATGTCAATTTGTTGCCTCAATTCGATGTCAAATTCGCTGACTTGAATACTTGAGATGAAAGATTTCAGCTTTCTGAGGTTATAAATAAAGGGGTTAAATTTAAGAATTATGGATATTAATGATATGGCTTATTTAGTGGGTCAAATAAAAAAATAGCTAGCAGGGGAACATGTTAAAATTTCGTAAAACCTCTAATCATCTCATTCAAAGAATTAGCTCTTTATTGTTATTGTATTATTTGTATTGGCAGGTTACTATACTTGCAGCCATGGTGGGCATATCGTCTTTTTTCGAGCTTTGGTCCGTTGGACCCACTTTGTCTGCTGCTGCCTGCTTTCTTGATGTTGGGCTATTTTTTATGCATATAATGGCATAAGAATGATGATGATATTCATTACAAGAGGCTATGATGAGTTTATGGTGGCAAGGGGATCAAAGTTGAGATAGTCCATATCTTGGCGTGGCAAGTTACTATACTTGCAGCCATGGTGGGTGTATCCTCTTTTTTTGATCCATTGTCCGTCTCAGCCTCATTATATCTTCATTCAACCACCGTGCCAGTTACGAGTCGTATGTTATTGCAACGCTTCACATATGACGTCAACTTGGGAAACGTTGCAACGTTTTATAACAGTTGATGAGGTAGCCCGCCGTTATCGTCAAAAGAGGCGGTGCGTGATAACACGTAGAAGATGACGAGTGTGAACGAGAACGCCTCATATATCATAAAAGGCGTTAACGATCCAACAATACAAACTTGGGTATCCCAGTTGGGCTGAGGGGAAAATAGAGAGCCCTGCACGACACACATATGCACCGTTCTGTAAAATTAATATATTACAACAGGCTATGATGAGTTTATGGTGGCAAGGGGATTAAAGCTGAGATGGTCCATATCTTGGCGTGGCAAGTTACTATACTTGCAGCCATGGTGGCCGTATTATCTTTTTTCGATCCTTTGTCCGTCTGAGCCTCATTATACACACTAATTTAGGATACTAAACGGTGCCAGTCCCTGTCGTTTAGGGCCTGCGTTTTTCTTTTCAGCCCAATTGTAATGTCCATCTCCGCTTTCCTGGCCCGCCGCCGCTCCTCACGGTATATGTGGCTTTCACCTTCATCAAGGGATGTCGTTTAAGGCTAATTCTTTTCTCCTCGGCCCAAGTGTTGTGCCCTGTCCAAGCCCTTTGATGCATATACGGACATCATTCAAAACCATATGTATGCTTTTAAGGTTCGATTTCCCTCGCTTTTATTCATTTGTATATATCAATGACTGTCTTATCTGATTTACTTTTGTATTGATTTGGGTTTTTATATGATTTATCGTAAATTATTTTTGTACTCATCTTACCTTTACTTGAGATACCAAAGTAGAAGTCAGGTATGTGTTACATACTATAGCTACTGAATGCGCAAAGAGTCCTTCCTTTTTTATTTCGACTAATTTGAGTTTGGTTTTCGGTTTTGCGGGACATATGGATAGAAGGGTAACAAAGAACTATCCATGTTCACTTGCGTATTTATGGTGTCGGATCGCTTATAAAATTTTCTTATTCATCCTTTACCGAAACATGTATCTTGGTGGGGTAGCCATACGAGGTTTGTGGTTGCAGCAATCAGAATTTCTTGGTATTGGAAAGTGATTTCATACGATGCTCTAAACTGTGGTAATAAATATGTTCATAAACTGTGGTCACAAGCCGTGTATAAGATGCGATCATACTCACTGATTTTGCA
Source organism: Chrysanthemum makinoi (assembly GCA_910596185.1). Lineage (NCBI taxonomy): Eukaryota > Viridiplantae > Streptophyta > Magnoliopsida > Asterales > Asteraceae > Chrysanthemum > Chrysanthemum makinoi. The sequence goes on from OU343224.1 coordinate 301,274,057, forward strand.
TTTTCTTCGTTTGCAGCCGCGGCAGGTTTGGAATCCCTTTTATCTGGTGATATGTTACATATGTTTGAATGATGGTCGTATTAATTATAAAAGGCTTTGACACTATCTTCGCGGGGTGACCGGGTACGGCCTAGCGGTTGCAGCCAGGAATGGTGTTTTTCACTATTTTGGCGGGGTAACCGGATTATACCTTTTGGTTGCAGCCAACAATGGTTTTTTTCTTTCTGTGTTGCATACGCAGAAGTCAGTCTCATCTGTGATCATCGGCTAATTGCGATGCGTATCTTACGAGTGTTATAAGATACATCAACGGGTATGTTAGTTTTCAAAATAAATGGAATTGCTACTTTATCATACCATATAAGAAAGGCGATGATGACAATATCCGGATTAGTATCTTGGCTTGGCAGTCACACCGAGGGTCTGATTGCAGCCACGTCGGGTATTTGGTACTGCTACTGTACACGTAAGTGTGAGCCTTCTGTGTATGATAAGTAGACGACGTTATGATATAAGCTGAAGCATAAGATTAGTAGCCGTATAGCTAATTTGAATTATCCTTTTCTAGATATTAGTTACAAAAGTAGATGCTAATACGATGGTGTACATAGTTGCTGCTAATGAAAAAAATGTTTATGCCTTTTGATATTGCTGTTTCTCAGTATTTTGGTGGGGTAACCGGGTTATACCTTTTGATCGCAATCGACAATGTCTTTTTTTTTGGGTCTTGCATATCCAGAACTAACCCTGGATTTAGCACTAGCAAGGTATCGCACGTTACAACGGCGGATACACATTTTTCCGTCATATGTGAAGCGTTGCATATGCAGCAGAAAAGTAAATAAATACACATTTCTGTCTTATCTGCCATATGACGGTTAAGCCAACACAACATGTATGCGGTTAAGTCAACCACGTCTTCACCATTGTAGTGGTTCCTATCAGATAAGACAGTCACATGTATAAACTTAAGGTCGTCGTTGCATATTGAAACGTCATATGTGAAGGGCTAACCGCATCACCATTGTAGTGGTTCCTATCAGATACGACAGTCACATGTATAAACTTAAGGTCGTCGTTGCATATTGAAACATCATATGTGAAGGGCTAACCGCATAAGGTTAACCAATCAATCCGGATTTCCTGTCTTTTTTCTGTCTTGCATATGCAGAGCTACGGATTCAGGTTGGATAATTTTTTTGTTTTTTGGCGATAGGGATATTTTTCTTAATGCTTGGTTCATGTTCAGTCATATAAATTTTAAACTCTTTAGGGTCATTAGCTTTCCTATTTTTTCGAGGTTACTTCAAACCATGAACGTAACATTTTAAATTATATTGTTTGGCTGTTGAAATGATGGCTGTAATGTGTATTTCGTTCTTTGAAATGAGGACTGAAATGTACATGTTTAGTAGCTGAAATTAAATAGATGTGCTTGGTTAGAATTGTAGGTAACCTTTTAGGTTTGTGAGCCTTTGTAATCGGTTTTGCCTTATTGACTATAAGTAAATTGTGTGTTTTTATTCTCGTGTTCTTTTTTTGCTGATACCGTGTTAATGATGTTGGTGTTCGGTTTCTTACCACCGCGTTCCTGTTGCGTTTGATGGGGCGAGGATATTGGATGGTGAGTATCTTTACGTGGATACTGATGGGATCTTGATATCGAAAGTTATCTATTTGAGCACCGTCCTTTAATTAGAAAAGGTGTAATAATATGTATACAAGACAAAAAAATATTTTATATTTCCACTATTTGTATACTAAATTCTTGAGTTTTGAGAATACTTAGAAGATTACACTAATGTGATGTGCTGTGCTGTATGCCCAAAATTACCTTAAAAAAATTTCGTGAATAAACCTGGTGGTCTTTGGTATTAGTAACCTGTATTAGTCCAGTCTCTTGAACATTGGTTGTGAATTTAAGTTCTAACATTACTAATAACTAGACGTCGGTATTTAGATAGCATGTGGCATCCTTACCAGTTTTGGGCCAAACTTTTGGGCGCATGGTCTGATGATGTGTGCAGAACAGAAACACAATACAGAGTATAACACATACTTCGAGAGCACAACGTTCATAGTCTTGGAATGAATCTGTATATTTAGGTAACCAATTTTTGGAGTAACCACAAGGCGATTTGGCGAATGAAATCGGCTCAAAGTATTTGGCGTAACTCCTATCCCAGGTATGGTCTATCCACTTAAGATATATGTTACTTTTTCAACCTATCTGAGGCAGTCTGTAGTTATTGTTGTTAAGTCTTATGAGTAGTTTTATCACACAAAATTTATCATCAATATGAGGCTTCTTTCTTGCAGCATTTGGAGTCGGTAATCAAATCGAATATATCCCGCATCAGTTCTTTGATAAGCAAAGGTATTGGTGAGGGGGCGCTGAATTGGACCGTCTTGGGAGGCCAATTGTCGTTGATGCTAGGGTCAGTAGCTTTTCTAGCTGTAGATGATGCTACTATAAATATGAGGCAACTTATTTCAATTTTTGTTAACTGATGTCGACATGCTTTTAATGAGCATTTTGGGCTTCTATTGAGCCTTTTGGGTATTCTGTACATTTTAAAGATTTGGGTGCATGTTCTATAAATTGTTAGAGCCTTAGAGGGTCCACAGGTTAACAAAATTCTTAGACTAAGGTGGGCATATATTGTTAAGAATTCAGTTTCTCTTGATTCTTCCTTTCATATTACCTTCAATCTTTTCCACTTTCTTATATTATCTACATTTGGTAATAGAATGAAATGCACACTTTAGTTGAACAGAAACTGTGTATAGAAACAACAATTATAGCAAATGTCAGCCCCTCAGTGTCTTCGGTGTTTGCTTCCTTTGTTTTGTATAATTTTGTTAGTGTAACTGTTACATATTCTTACGCAGTTCTGTGAATGAGACATTCAGCGCACTAAAATTTGCTCAGCGAGCCATGCTATTTCAGAACAATGTATGTACATTAACTTTGTCGTACTGTTTTCAAACTCGGGTTATCAGTTTTGTTGCTTGATTTTTGTCTGTTTCTTCAGGAAAAAGTAAAAATGAAGACGCATCAGCTGATGTCATGGCAATTCAGCAACAAAGTCAGATGTCAAAGGTATAATTAATATGCAAAACCAAGTTCGTTTGATCTTTCGATATTTATAGCCATTTGAATGATGTGCACTATTCATATTATAGGAGCAAATATCCATATTTAAAAAGCTGAACATGGTGAATGTGAAGCATTGGTTGCCGAGTTCGTGGCATTGCATGGTCCGGTACCTCACGATTCTATATCTAACGCCTAAGAAAGAACTCGAAAATGGTTTACAAACTTAAATATTCTTCAATTTTTTGCTATTTTTTTGAAGCAAAAATGAAAAGTATTCTACCTTTGCTGCAAATGTAAACATATAATTTTGACTTTAGAGTCAAAGAAGCTATTTTTATGGTTCAAAGTCTGTGACTAAACAATCAGTTTATATGTGAACAAATATGATCCTCTTAACACGTTAGAAGGAAAATAGTATATTGTTAACCTTGCTGTTTTACTAAAGTCAGGTCATAGGGGGTCTTTATGTAACCTGGTATGAGCTTTTTACGGTAAACTAAATAGCTAATAATTCAATAGCATGTAATCATATCATATTTCTTAGGGGGTGTTCGGGTTCAGCTGTTGGAGCTATATAAGCTGTCATGAGCTTATAACAATTTATTTCTGCCAAATAGGATGTTTTATAGGAATCTTGATGATAAGGACATGCTCTTTCACGAGTAAACTAAATAGCTAATAACTTAATATCATGTATTCGAAACATATTGACCTCACCACTCATAGATACCAAGTGACCTGAATTACTGATCGGTTCCGAACAGTCAAGTTTTATCACACAAGCTAACCACTTGTGAATGGTCAACCGTAAAAAACTTCAGACAGCTCAGAAACAATGCAATAAAGATCTAGAGGAGTATAGTGTTTCCCAGTGGTAAGTCCCAACGAAGTGCATTGAATAATCAAACGTATAGTGATCGGGTGATAATGAACGGGAAAAGGTTTGTGATTTTGGAATAATTATACCTAAAGAGAAAGTTTGTAAATTACAGGGGCTTAAATGCAAATTAAAGAAAATTAAAATGATAAATTATATTAAATAAACGCTATCACTATTTTTTAAAATGATGTTTTTGATTTTTCTTTTATAAATTTAAATTAAAAACTACGTAACGTACAAAAGAAAATGTGAAATTGAAACAGTATTAATCCTAAAAATATAAAAATGAAATTTTTACAAACCTAATGATAAGAGAAAATTTAGAGAAAAAGAAAATTATTTTTATGAATATTTATTTAATTATTATTAATTAAAAACTATTTTTACCTATTTAATAATACCTTAAAATATAAGAAAATATGAAATAAAGCTAGAAAAGTGAAATTATGACTTAGAAAAATCTAAAATAACTAAAGAGAATTTTCAAAACTAATTTTGTATTTTTCTGATTTATATTCTAATTTCTATGATTTAAAAACTATTTAAAACTAATTAAATTGCTAAAAATTACAAATTTAACTAAGAAAAATCTGGAAAAATTATTTTTTTGCTTTTTATATTTATATTAACCTAGGAAAAATGAAAACTTATTTTTTTGAAGTTTTTCTGATTTAATTGCAATAAAAGCTATTTAAAAAGTGCTAAAAATTGATTAAAATAAAGAAAAATAGCAAACAGAACTAGAAAAATCTGAAAAATTCAGGAAAAGTCTAAATTAATATTATAAATCTAATAAAAATATAAAAACATGGGCTTGTGTGAAGGATTATGAAGCTGCAGTGAAACTGCTTATGAATAAGCACTTCAAAATAAGCTAAAAGACTACCACAGAGAACCAAATGATAGCAGAAGCTAAAGTATGCTAAAACAACTCAAAACTCACTAATTTCAACTAACCTAATCATCTAAAACCATGACTGCAATGACTTGACTTAATGATATATTGGTATGAAACAGTCCACTACTCCTTACTTTAAGCTAATGCCCAAGCTTATTTAATAAGCTGTAGTCAAAAACAGAAGTAAGATCCTCTAGTCCACCAACCAAAGAGTTTATAAACCAAACTAGGGCTCTAGAGAAGCTGTAATAAGCTCTCTAGAGCTTCTACAAGAAGCTGAGAAAACCTATATGGTGACTATGCTCTGTCACAGGGCACTTAGGCAGATTAGACAAGCTTAATTGAAGCTTAAGAAACTTTTGTAAAATTTTGCAAAAATCAGTTATGGAAACTAGACCAACTCAACTTGTTAAATCCACAATATCAAAGGCTTGTGACCAAGGATTAACAAATGAAACCTCAACAAAGATTTGGAAAAACTGGTTTTTACAACTTTTGACTTTTTAGACAAATTTGCAATTTTGACTTTAATGAACTTCTGAGCTAGATTAAATGATTTAAACTGATGATTGATGATAAAATTAACCTAATGCAAGCTATTTCTATGTATTATAAACCTAAATACTCAATCTGGCCTATTAAATCAAACTGAAATGAACACTGAGATGATTAAACTTGAGTTTGACTATTGGTGAGTATGGGTGCAATTTGAGGACTGAATTAAGTGTGAAGAACCCAAGTGAGACTGACTCAAATGAATTTACCCCTATAGCTAGTCTCAAACTCAGATTTGTACAATGAACCAAACACCACTTAAGCTAACTGGTTTGCTAATTACTCTACCTAATCCTTTTATTCTAACACTTAATCCTGATTAGTAATTCAACTAACACCTAAATTATGCTATTTCACCACCAAACACAATCAAATGAACAATAAGCTTAAAAATCAGATTATGACAGATATGGATGTGTGAAAACTCACTTGTGTCCACAGCCACTATGGCTTGCCAAGAATCAAAGAACCACTATCCTACCTTATCTCAACCCATATTTAACTCAGAATCAACCCATATCCATTTCCATATCAGCAATTCAGAAGCAAGTCACAAATGAGACTGTAAGTTGACTTTTGTTGACCAAGTACCAAGTTTGCTTGCACTTGAGTTATAAGCTTACCAAAAGCTATAAATAGCTTAAATAAGCTTATTTGAATTTAAAAATAAGCTACTAGAAGCTTGAATATAAGAACATGAAACTGATTTTTTTAACAGTGAACATAAAAAACATGAAACTTATGTAAAACCTTGAATTAATACTTAAAAGCAAACTACAATGATTAACCAACTTAAGTTTAATACATAGAAACTGGAGATTACAATTTTTGACTTAAACTAAGACATTTATAATAAAAACGATTTGCATAAAATTATAAAAACTAACTACTCCTACTCTCTGCCTTCTCCTCTTCTATTTATACATCAAAAGTGCTCCCCTCTCTCCTCTGAGCAAATCCCACCACTTTTCAGAGCCATTGGATCACTTGGGTTGATATTGGCCGTTTGATGAATTTTGGCGCCAAAAAGATATATCAAATGGGGGGAGGTTTGAGTGCAATGAAGGAGATGCATTAAATGCATTTTGGATTGTTGGGTGAGGTGGAGGGATAAGGGTGTGGGTTGTCAGCTGGAGGTGAGGGGTGTCTGGGAGGTTGAGTGTTGCAGGTTGAGTGGGTGAAGAAGACAGAAAAAGGAGGGAAGAAATTGGGCGGGGTTTGACCATATTTGACCGGGGGTTTAATATTAGACAAGGGGTCAAAACAGGGGGTCAAAGGTCATGGCAGGGGTTCAAGGGTCAAATTGGTTTGGTTTGGTATTAATACAAGGACCTTTCTTGCAATTTCTGAAAGTTGGAGGACCAAAGCTGCCAATTTTGCAAAGTTATGCCAAGGGACCAATTATGACAAGTTTCAATAGTACAAGGACCATAAAAGACATTTTCAAACTTCCAAGGACTATTTTTGCCAATTTTGAAACTTGAAGGACCAAACTTGTAAATTCTCAAAACTTTTGAAATTTTTCACCAAAGGACTAATTATGACAACTTATGATTTCAAAAGGACCTTTGGTGACTTTTCTTTAAAATAAGTGCTCGGGACTATTTCGACAACTTTTGAAACTTGGGGACTAAAACGCCAATTATGCAAACTTAGCTCGTTTTTCATCTGATTTTAAACATTTTGCATCTGAAACATATAAAACACAATTTTGAGATATTTTCAGTATTTTGATGCATTTCGGCGTTTTAAGTGTTTTGCAATTCAGATTTGACCCAAAAATGATGAGTATTTACACACTCATCAATCCCCACACTAAACTATTGCTAGTCCCTAGCAATCTTTTGAGAAAAACTTAATGGAATTGAGTCTCTTTACCAAAAGCCATTACTTCTGGAGTAGCCAAAATGTTTCAGTTCAAGTAAGAACCTTGGTACACTGATAACCAAATGATTTTGAGCAAATCACCAACTTCCAACGGATTTGATTTGTCTTTACCGAAGCCGTTTGCTTCGGACTAGCCAACTCTTAGATAAAATATCTTTGGTGGATTACCAATTATGGTTTTCCAACTGCCTTTACCACAAGCCATAAACTTGCGGGCTAGCCAACTCTTCACTAATTAAAGATATGGTGAGCTGAACACCATACAATTTTGGGCAAATTGCAAGCCGTCAACAGATTTGAGATATCTTTACCAAGAGCCGTTTGCTCCTGGATTAGCCAATCATTTTGTTTATTAGACAAGGCGGACTGATAACCGTAAGCTGAGTAAGTGCAAAACACTTACTCAAAAAAAAAATTTGGCCAAAAATGGGGGAATTGGGTGGTATAATTACATGATAAAATTCATGAGAATTCCCCCCCCCCCCACACTAGAAATGAATATTGCCCTCAATATTCAAAGTACCGGCTGTTATGCCGAAACTTAGAACGTAAAAGGGAAATATTACGGCCATTATTTGAGAAATATATATATATATATATATATATATATATTTGGATAAACTTATATACAACAGCGGGGGGCAACTCCCCCACACTAGGGTGGTAGAAAATAGAAAGAAGTTAGAAATACGGGTGAAAACCCATATAGTGTGCTACTGTTTTTGATTCCTGAGTCGCTAGCTTGACTCGATCCCCGCATTCATTGGTTCATGGGGAAAGTTTGTAGATCCGGGACAACCACAGGAGGAATGTCCTCTCCAAAATAATGCTTCAATCGATGACCATTCACTTTAAAATTTGGACCATCGGGTTGAGATAACTCAATGGTTCCATAAGGAAATACTTTAGTGATGGTGAATGGTCCGACCGGGATTTTAATTTTTCCGAGAAAATCTTCAATCTTGAGTTGAAAAGAAGGACTCGATCACCGACGTTGAAAACGCGGTTTTTGATTTTTGAGTCATGAATCTTCTTTGTCTTTTCTTTGTCGATCAAAGAGTTCTCGTATGCTTGATCACGGAGTTCATTTAATTCATTCATTTGAACTTTTCGATGATCACCAGCTGTCTGAATATCGAAGTTTGCATGTTTCAAGGCCCAGTATGCCTTGTGCTCAAGCTCAATCGGGAGATGACACGCCTTTCCGTACACAAGCTTGTATGGAGTACACCCGATGGGTGTTTTATAAGCTGTACGGAAGGCCCAGAGTGCGTCATCTAGCTTATCCGACCAAGAGGCACGGTTTTCGCCTCTGTCCTTTCCAGGGATTCTTTTAATACCATGGTTAGAAACTTCCACTTGCCCACTTGTTTGGGGGTGGTACGCAGTAGAGAGACGATGAGTTACACCATACTTTTGCATGACTCTATCAAACTGGTCATTGCAGAAATGCGTACCACGATCACCGATTATAGCTCGTGGAGTTCCAAACCTAGCAAAAAGAGATTTTAAAAATTTCACAACAACTCGGGCATCGTTGGTAGGTAAAGCTTTCGCTTCAACCCATTTTGACAAATAGTCAACGGCCACGAGTATGTATTTATTTCCTCGAGATGAAGGAAATGGCCCCATAAAGTCAATGCCCCAGATGTCAAAAATCTCACACACTTGAATGGCGTTTTGCGGCATTTCATTTCTTTGTGAGATATTTCCGTGACGTTGACAAGCGTCACAAGTTTTGACAAATTCATGGGCATCCTTGTAAATCGTGGGCCAATAAAATCCGGAATCAAACACCTTCTTGGCAGTGTATTTGGGACTATGATGTCCCCAAGAGGTCCGAATGGCAAGCCTTAAGAATGTCATTGGCTTCCTGACCATACACACATCGCCTGATGACTTGATCCGCGCAAATTTTGAATAAGTAGGGGTCGTCCCGGAAGTAATGTTTTACATCTTTAAAGAATTTGTTTTTCTGTTGGGACGACATCCCTTTCACCACAAAGTTACCCGCATGGTAATTTGCAAAGTCAAGAAACCATGGGGTAGAAAAGTCTCCACGAAAAGAAACCACATTGAGTGTTTCGAGAGGAAATGTTTCGTTAGTTTCCTTTTTCTCGAACACATCCTGGTGAGGGTTTTCTAGACGGACAGATGATCGCCAGGTTCTCAGCTCCTTTTTTATCATGTATAATGATATCAAAATCTTGCAGGAGGAGAACCCAACGGAGCAATCTCGGCTTTGCATCTTGTTTTGCAAAGAGATATTTGAGAGCCGAGTGATCCGTATACACCACGCATTTGGTCAAGATTAGGTATGGCCGAAACTTCTCAAACGCATACACCACAACTAATAATTCTTTTTCTGTAGTGGTGTAATGGGTTTGAGCTTCGGTCATAGTCTTACTCGCGTAGTGGATAGGCTGAAAATGCTTGGTTTTTCGTTGCCCCAAGACTGTACCGATAGCAAAATCACTTGCATCGCACATGAGTTCAAAGGGTAAATCCCGTAGGGGCAACTAGAATGGGGGCTTCCGTAAGCTTTTTCTTAAGTGTTTCAAAAGCTTCGATGCACTCAGGTAAGAAGATAAAAGGAGCATCCTTCTCAAGGAGATGAGTCATAGGACGAGCGATTTTAGAAAAATCTTGTATGAATCTGCGATAAAACCCGGCATGACCTAGAAAACTCCTAATACCTTTGACGGTAGTAGGATGAGGCAATTTGGCAATGACATCCGGCTTTGTCAACCTCAATCCCGTTTTTGAAATCTTATGGCCTAGGACAATTCCTTCCTTGACCATAAAATGGCTCTTCTCCCAATTTAGACAAAGATTGGTGTCTTCACACCGTTTTAGCATTTTTTCTAAATGGGAGAGACATGTGTGAAATGAGTCCCCAATGACCGAAAAGTCATCCATAAACACCTCCATTGTTTCCCCGATCATGTCGTGGAAAATTGCCATCATACAACGTTGGAACGTGCCAGGAGCGTTACATAGGCCAAAAGGCATACGTCTGTAGGCAAAAGTTCCGTATGGGCAGGTGAATGTGGTCTTTTCTTGATCTTGTGGATCAATGGGGATCTGAAAATATCCCGAGAAACCATCTAGGAAACAATAGTATTCGTTCCGTGCTAATCTCTCAAGCATCTGATCCATGAAGGGTAGAGGAAAATGGTCTTTACGGGTGGCTTCGTTTAACTTACGATAGTCAATATACACATGCCATCCCGTAACCAATCGAGTTGGAATTAACTCATTTTCTTCATTTGTGACAACAGTTATGCCACCCTTTTTGGAACACAGTAGATGGGACTGACCCAAGGACTATCAGAGATCGGGTAAATTAAACCGGCATCAAGAAGTTTGAGAACCTCCTGTTTGATAAGCTCATGAATCTTAGGATTCACCCTTCTCTGATGTTGGACTGCTGGTTTGAAGTCATCCTCCATTAAGATTTTGTGAGTACAAAACTCAGGGTTGATACCCTTAATGTCGGAGAGTTTCCAAGAAATTGCTTGCTTGTGTGACTTCAAGACCTTTATGAGAGCAGTCTTCTCCTCCTTAGTTAAGTCCTTAGCAATTATGCCGGGTAATTTATCATCACCCTCCAAGAATGCATACTCGAGATGAGGAGGTAGGTCCTTAAGTTCAACCTCAGGAAATTCTTCAGTAGATGTTTGTACTGATTTGATTTCTTCAATCGTGATCTCTTTCGGAGGGAGTAAAGGTAATGGATCTTCATTTAACAATTGCTCAAGATAAAGGATATCTCCCTCCGAATCATAAACACCATCAATTCCCGGCGGAATCGATTCATCATTAGCAAGAAACTCATCGATCTCTTCTAGAAAGAAGTCACCTCCCTCAAACGGAGTAAGAGAGGGGGAAGAGTCGGCAATAATTGGTTGAGAAGATGTGGTGGGATCCCCACTCACAGAATTATGAAAATAACCAAGAAACTCTTGAGAGTACTCCTCTGAAGCAATATCAATTAAATCGATTCGATTAACCGATTCATCATCATAATTTGAGGAGTACCTCGAAGTTTGATCAAGGTTAAAGGTGACAACTTCATTACCCACACGTAATGTGATTTCTTGCTTAAATACATCAATGAGAGCACGCCCGTTCTCGGAATCCTCGTCCCAACAATGAGGGAACCCGATGATCGGCATCGAAGTCAACAACCACAAAGTCAGCTAGGAAATGGAACTTTCCTACTTTAACAAATACATCCTCGGCGATGCCAAGAGGACGCGATATAGAACGATCTGCAAGCTCAAGAGTCATGCGGTAGGAATGAGTTCTGGAAGAGAAAGTTTCTTCCATACTGAATAAGGCATCAGATTGATGCTTGCACCAAGATCGGCGAGGGCAAAGCATTCAATCATTCTGGAAAACACAATGAAGAAGAAATTTTCTAGGATCTCCAAGCTTCTCGGGAAGCTTCTTCAACGAACTGCTGAGCGCTCGTTCAGGAGTCTTAGCCATTTCAAATAGTTTTTCTTATTGCTTAACATGTGTTTGAGAGTTGATGCAAACTTGGGCATCAGCATGATAGCATCCGCAAAGCTTATGTCAAAATGTAGTTCTTGGAAAATTTGAAATTTTTTTCCATTTGATGACTGGCTTTTTCGCGGAGCTTTTGCTCATTTAAACGTGATGGGTAAGGAATAGAAGTTTTGGATTTGGGGTTTTCAACCGGAGGTTCAAAGACAACTCCAGGTTTGGTTTTGGGTTTCGGGACAACTTGAGGATGGACATGTGCTGTACTTTGTGAGCTAGTAGGTTGCACTTGGTCCTTTTTCGCCTCAGGTTCACTTTCCACTACCTTCGGGAGAGAAGAAGAAGAGGTAGTAGGAATAGCGGGTCCATCATATGAAGCACCACTTCGGGTTGTGATCGCCTTTGCATCGCCCCTCGGATTAGCGATCGTGTTGCTAGGTAAAGTACCGGAGCCCGAGGGTCGATCATTTAAAGACTTCTTAATGTCGAAATCGGCTAACCAACAACCTCTTCATTTCCTCTTGGGATTTCATGAATTGCTTCAACAACTCATCAGATGATGGTCCAGTTGGAACAATGGCTTGATTTTGTGTAGGAAAATTCTGGCCTCTATTGTTTGGATTAGGGCCTTGATTTTGGAAATTTCCTTGATTATTGATATGTGCTTAAACACATATCTTTTTTTTATCAAAACTGACCCAAAATAACCAAGAAAGAGCCGTTTATTGTAATATTTGCGTGTTTCTTGAGTTTTTGCATGTGCAGGTACGGATATGACAAAACCGACAAAAGAAAGCCAAAACCGAAGAAAACCGAGCACGAGAGAAAGAAGAATGCAAAAATCTGAGGCTGGGAAAGTAATTTGCAAGTTTGGACAATCAATTCTCAAAATGGCAGTTTTAGTCCCTGAAGATTCAGAATTGTCATGTTTAGTCCTTGAAATTTTCAAAGTTGGCAAATTTGGTCCTCTGTTTATTTGAGATTGACAAGAAAGACCCTTTGAAGACATTTTCAGATTTACATGTCTAGTCCCTGAAATTTCAGCTTGTACACTTTTAATCCTTGAAACACATTTTGGGTCTAAAGTATATCCTAAATCCAAGTATATTAAACCTTGGCCCAAAATTTAATCCCAAAGCCCAAAACACATTCAATACCCGGTCCAAGTCCAATCCATTACCCGGTATTTACCCAAGTTTTACCCAACCCGTATTTAACCCCGGTCAACCCACCAAAACCCGGTCAAAACAAACCAAACAAATATAAAAAAACCTACACGCGCCAAAATCTTCCCCTCTTTTATCCCAGGTATGAACCCTAAATTACCCTCCCCTCTAATCACTTCAATCCACTATCATTAAGGGTATAATAGTACAATCCCTGACACCCTCTGACACACGGATGCCATGTCACCAATCCGTGTGTCATTCTACACCCATTCTAGCCTCTGATTGGTGGAAGTGTCGTGGCAAGTCTCATCCAAGGGTTGATATTGAAGAGATACATGTGGGATTGATCTAATGGCTCAAAACGTCAAAGAAAAGCACAAATGATGTATTCCAGAACCTTCTCAAGACCTCAAGCTCTTGTATAAATAGGACCCCTGATCACAGATTAGATTCAAGTAGTGTAGGAATAGAATAGTAGTAGTTACTAAGTAGGAAATTGTAGTTTAAAAGTATTTTTAATATTCTAGTTAATTTCCAGTCTTTGAATTTCTCATTTGTACTTTAAGCATTCAATTAATAAAAATTACTTTTAGTTTATTTTAATATCTGTTTTTACTACTGTTTTTCTAATCTCAGCAAGCTTAATCTCTTTTCAATATTAATTTCAGCTTATTTACCATTCAATTCAGTTGTTTATGTTTTCCAAATCAAAAATCTAAAAAAAATCAGAAAAATATTTGAAAAACTAAAAAAAAAACTCAAATCTGTTTTTAATCTGAATTCTGTCTAAAATTTATGTTAAAATAAGCTTTTATAAGTTCATATTAGCCTATACTCTCACAACTCAGTTTATAATCTCAAATTACTCTCAGGACAACTAAAACTGCAGTCATCTCAATCATTTGGTTCTGTATTGCTGATCTAAGGATGAAAAATGGGTTGATTATGTTGAAATGGGTTGAAGACAGATTTAGGGTAGTGGTTACTTGTAATGTTTGGCAAGCCATTGTGGCTAGGACCCTTGTAAGTGTTTAAAAAAACTGTTTTCATTTTGTTTTTTTTACTTGCTGCATAATTAGTTTCATTCTTATCTGTTGCTTTTAATTGTTGTTTCTGCATTTGTTAGCTTTCATTTAGTTATTAGATCAAGTTTTCATTACTGTTTTAATTAAATATGAGCTAGGTTAGTAGTAGATTGCATTGATAAACTAGTGTTTGGCATAGATTAGTAATCTGAGATTCCAGTTAAGTTAGAGGTTAATACTAGTTGCTTTAATCTTTCCTAGGTATATTAGAGTCATTTAGCTCATACATTTGCATCCTAGATCAGTGTTAGTCAAAATCACTTTAAATCAGTTTTAATTTTCATAATCAGTTGGAGTTTTGAAATTCTAAAGTTTGATTTAGGTCTAGATTTTGTAATAGAAGCTTGATTTCACTTTGTTTTAACTAGAAACATCATTTTCAGTTAACAAATTAAGCTCAAAGTTCAATTTGGTCAAAGTTCTATTTCTGTCATAAAAAGTCAAAAAAAAAGTGGAAAACTCAGTTTTTGCAAATCTTTATTGATTTTTCATTTGTTCGTTTCTGGGTCAAAATTATTGAAATTCTAGGATAAACAAGTTTAATTGGTCAAGTTTTGAAAACTGATTTTTGTCAAATTTTTGGAAATAGCTTTAAGCTCTAAATCAGCTGTGCAAACAGCTGACTTCTCCCTGTCACACTCGAGTACACCGAGTGTGAGTGCCTTATTTGCAAGTCTTGCACTGGATTCAATTTAGATCATTAGGACCTGAAACTTGGTACAAGTGTTCTTAGCTTGGTAGTCTAGAGTTCTCAACTTCTGGTTTTCAAATTGGATCACTAGGTTAGATTATTTTTAAGCTGCAAGTAGATAGGATATAGGCTATTTTTAGCTTTTTACTCATTTGGTCTAATCAGCTTATTCAGCACATTAGAGGTTTAGAGTAGCTGGAATTAGTTGTTTTTAAGTACTTATAGTATAAGTTAGCTTCTGTAGCAGTTTGGTATCTTTTACTATTCATTTGCTTATTTTCAAGTGCTTATTCATAGTGTGTTGCATTACAGTTTCATTTTCTTGCACACTAGCCATAGTTTTTATATTTTTCCTAGGTTTATAATAATGTTTTAGAATTTCCCTGAATTTTTCATATTTTTCCAACTTTGTTTGCTATTTTTCTTAATTTAAACTAGTTTTTAAGACTTTTTAAATAGCTTTTATTGCAATTAAATCAGAAAAGCTTCAAAAAAATAAGTTTTCAATTTTCATAGATTAAGAAAAATATAAAAAGCCAAAAAAATATTTTTTCAGATTTTTCCTAGTTTAATTTGTAATTTTTAGCATTTAAATTAGTTTTAAATAGTTTTTAATTCATAGAAAATAGAAAATAGTTCAGAAAAATACAATTCCAGTTTTGAAAAGTCTATTTAGTTATTTTAGATTTTTGAAAAATAGTTTCATAATTTTCACTTTTGTTTTTATAATTTTTAGAATTTTAGATTTGATTTATTAGTTTAAAATTAGTTTTTAATTCAAATAAATTCCAGAAAATTCATAAAAATTAGTTTTATTTCTTAGTTAATTTTAAAATATTATTTTTAGTTAGAAATTAATTTTAGATCATATTTAGGACTTAGAATAGACGTAGTTGCATTTTATTTTTGTTTCGTTTATTACGTTTTAGTTTTATTCGCGTATTTAGGATTTCCCGTAGTGTAATTTCCCATTTATTCTTCCCTTGCCCCGTAGTTTAGAAAACATCAAATTATCCCATTTTCCCATTCAAATCCCGATAATCGCGACGTGAGTTGGAAATTCCATTCAACCCTCGTTCGGAACGATCTCGGTGCTCAAACCTAACACGTTTGAGTTACCCGTATACTATACACTCTTCTATTATTGATCTTTATCGAATCAATTTTTGGCGCCGCTGCCGGGGAAGGCATGTAGCGAGTTTTCGTATTCCGTCTCGAATCGTGTGCATTTGAAGATCCTTCCCCGAGTGAAGTTACCGTCGTTTTTGTATATATATCTTTTTCAAAAAACCCAAAAACATTTAAAAAACCAAAACATTCTTCCTAGAGTGTTTACAAAACCATAAAAATTAAAAAACCAACAAAACAAACCCGAACGTTAATTGTTACGTCGGCTCACGTTGAAGGTACAACCTATACACGGGGTATAAGGAAAGTCTTGACATTAAATTGCAGACTGAAGAACGATCCACTCTTCGTTCCCGCTCCGCTGCGCGTACTTTTGAGAGCTACCGAGCACCGATTGACGCGACGGTTACAAAAATATTGTGTTTTCAACATTTTCTTAAATATAAAAACCCAAAAAGATTTTCCTTTTCAAAATTTGTTTTAAAAACCCAAAAATATTCTTCTTTATCATATAAAAACCCTCTATATGTTTAATTCTCATGGAAACAATCAATTATCGTCATTGTTTTCATTGCAAAGGCCGTATGGAAGAAAAGCAGTATTGTTGTTTGAATCCAGAATGTGTATGTGAGCGATGTGGACACCCCGGTTCTAAAAATCTTGCTATTGGTGCGACTTAGCCGACAAACAATCTCTCGATGACTCTAAAAGTTTTTCTGACCATCCGCCACAACCCGAGATATGTTCTTATCGTCGTTGCCTTCATTGCCAAAGCCGTATGGAAGAAAATCAATATCGATGTTTGAAATGTATTTGCGGCTGGTGCGGAAATAATTGTTGGAATGGATTTTGTGATGTATGCAATAATTTTATTAATCCAAATCCAGATCTTGCTCGTCTTTATGCACGGCTAGAACAAAAGAGTGCTCTTTATAATGACATAATTGGAGAACCCTCGATTCCTACTCCTTCTCCGGTGAGGGAAATGGAATATGTTTCTGAGCCCGAGATGACTCCCGTTCAAGAACCGAGCCTATCACGGAAATTGTGGAAATAGCTAACTCTTATCCGGATAATTCTTCGATTTATCAGCTCTTGTGCATATGGTGTAGCGGACCCGAATATGGTGGGAGTTGTCCCGCTTGTAGCAATGGAAAATCAGGAACCGAGTTTCACCACAATCCTTACTATGAGACAACCGATTTTCCTAACCAACCTCTGTACCATGAGCCAGAATCATACTCTTGTGAGTACTGTGGTGGTCCTCACCAAGGTTTTCAATGTCAAGTTCAATTTAACAACTCAACCTTTGGTTATGAACCTTACCCTTATTCGTCACAACAATCATACTGTTGTGAGTATTGTGGAGGTCCGCACGTTAATTCCGATTGTCAGATGCAAAATCCGATTGTTTACGAGCAAGTTCCTTGTAACAATCACGATTATCCTTATAACCACCCTCCACAATACCAAGAAGTTCAACCACAACCTTCACTAATGTCTAATCCACAATTTCTGGAAATAATGAGTGATCTTAAGCATCTTCTTGATAAAATTACCCACGGAAAAGAAGATCCTCCTCAGAAGACCTATCGTGAATTATTAGCTGAAGAAGCCGCGAAAGTGATTCAACATCGTCCAACCACCTATTATTACGATTCTGATTCTGATGACGATTATACTCCTCCGAGTGGCAATCCCACTCCCGTTTCTGAGCCTTTAATTTCCGACCCTTCCCCTTCTCTCACGCCGGTTGAGAGAAGTGACGTCGTTTTGGAAGAGGTCGATGATCATATTTCTACGAACATTGTTGAACCCGTTGATTCTCTCATAATGGGGGATGAGCATCTTAGTACTATTCCGGAAACGGAAGTGTCTAATGTTGAGATCCTTATCCCAATCCCAAGAGAGTCTGGGGTTGTTGATGATATTTATGATGAGCCTTCTCTTGATATTACGAACGATCATGATGAGATGTTCTCCGATTCAGATAACGATTCTTATGGAGACATCGATTTTGTCGACGATTTACCGTCTGAGCCCGTCATTATTGAAGAAGAAAACGATTTTGAGCCAGAAGTTGAAGAGATTGAGCCTAATGATATAGAGATCGAGGATGAAGCATTACGTGAAACATTGTTGAATGTCCATCTTCTCATTTCAAAGATTGAAGCCTTAAACGATAATTCAAGTTCACATCCTATCTCCGTTAAAGATAGTGATTTCTCTCCCGAACTTGAGACTTTCCGATTCGATGAAGAGATTAGTGGCAATCCCACTATTGCTGATGTTTATCCTCCGATTCTTGAGCGATTCTACTTCGAGGTTGATTTGAGCAAGGTTTTGAACGATATTTCCGATAATTCGACGAATGACCCGATCATTGAGAATGCTGATTCATCTCTCACTTTTGATGACCCAATACCACCGGGTATTGAGGATATTGTGAATGATCCTGATGAGGATATGGTTGTTCTTGATGGTTTTATTGACTCCCCTTTCTCTGACGAGTCCACCATCCTTTATCCCGTTGAGCTGACATGTGAAGACAAAATTTTTAAACCCGGGATTTGCATTGATGAGCCTTTTGTTAAAATCATTTCTGGAGATAAGGATCCTCGGATGGATGCCTTGATTGTTGAGCCTAAACCTTTTATCCTTTACCATGAGCTCCCATTTTCTTTGGAGTATCCTCATTTCTATTCGTCATCTCGACGTCCACCCGCAAAACCACCGGATGATGGATCCTTCTTACATCATATGCCTTATCCACTGATGAGTGTCTAAATACTCATCATTTTTATTCCATCTGCACTGCAAAAACAGTCAAAAACGCTTTGAAAAGTCTCAAAAAGACAGAAAAAATATTTAGACTGTATTTTATGCAATAATTGTCAAAATCTAGTCCCTGGTTATTCAAAACAAGTTAATTTTTCATAAAAGGCCCTCAGGGATTTTCAAGTTGTCAAAATTAGCCTTATAAAATTCAATTTTGCAAAATGGCAACTTTAGTCCCTGAAATTTCAAAGATTGACAGAAATTACCCCGGGACATTTTTAATTTGAAAATTATTATTTTTGGTCCTTGGGAAAATTAAACTTGTCATAATTGGTCCCTATGATGAATATTGGATAATTACAGTTTCGGTCCCTTGGTTTTTGTGGAATTGCAGTTTTGGTCCTTGTTATTAATACCAATACACATTGGCCCCAAAAACAATCCAAAACCCTTACCCGGTCAACCCAAACCCAACCCGGTCAAAACCTTAACCCCACGACCCATGTTTCCCTCCTCCTTTTCACACCTTGTCTACACTCTTTCCCCTTTCCCTGTTACCAAAACACTCAACCTCACCATCACTCTTTTACCCAGCTTCATCATCCCCAGGAAACCCCTTTCACCCTCTTTACCCAGTTAACCCCAAATCCCAAACCCACTACTAAACCTTCCCTCCTTTCCATAATTGCCACCATGGCAATCCAAGGCTCTAAAGTATCAATGGAGGGCTCAGATTCATGCTCATGTGTACCTACCTTATGGACGACTTGGATCATCTCAAGAAAGCACAATGGCTTTTTGGCTTGACTGCTCTCACCAAAGAAGCACACAAGAAGAAAGGATAGAATACCAAGACTTAGTATAAATACCTTTGTAGCCAAAGTTATAAGGCACCCTAGTTTAGTTTTTAAATTTAGTTTCTTTCTTTTAAACCCCTAGTTTTCTAAAATAATTTCAGTTTTCTTGTATTTTCAGTTTTATTGTAATTTCCTTTTAAATCAATGAAAGTTAGTTTTTTCAGTTTCATGTCTTGGTAAATAATTATCTTAGCTCATTGAAAGGTTGTTAAAAGATTTTTAGCTTAATCACAGAAAAATGGTAGTTTTAGTTTTTGCAAAAGGGGTGTTTGGATATTGCTTGTAAACTGGTCAAAACCACTTTCTTAACCGTTTGACTTTTTGAGTCAAAGTCACTTTTAGCTTATATATCAGTTTTACAAGCCCGAGTTTTGTATGAAATGTTTTATGGGAATCAAGTGAAATCAAAAATCTGTTTTTTCTGTCTTTTGGGAGTGCAGAAACATCACTTAGGGCTGTTCATAAGTCGCTTTTTGTAGCTTGTTTGATATAAAAAATTTGTAAAATTGGTTTTTCTCGAATCCTTATGTTCCTTACTCAATGTGTGTTAAATCTGTTTTGCAAGTTAATGTCCTTAAGAAAGATTTAAGTGCATTTCAAAATCTGCAATTTAATTTCTTTTATCTGATGACAGCATACACAAAGAAGCCCAACGCAAGCTGAACTCAGCTTATTTCTAAGCTGATTAAAGTTTTTCTTGGGTCCTACTTGTTAATTTTAACATCTATGCTTGCTTAACATTGCTTGCGCAGCTTTGTCGTTGACTTGGAAGCTTGTTTCTCAGCTTATAAATAAGCTCCAACAGGGACCAGTGGGCTGTTGCAGCTTGCAGTCATCAACAGGTCACTCATTTGAATTTTTTTTGTATTTGCTTATCAGTTCTTTAGTTAGCTCATTAGATTCCCTTCTAGTAAATTTAGTTAGTTCATGTTATTAGAGCTTATTAATGTTAGTAAGTATCATTTTAGGTAGCTTGATCTTGTAGCTTTAAGATTTCCCATAACTTAGCTTGATTTGCCAACCTAATTTCCCTTTAGATAGCTTAAGTAGCCAACTGTTTATCCAACTGCTATCACCCCCTTAATTTGCTCCAATTATAGCTTATCTAGCTTAAGGTACCTTTTCTCTAGCACATTTGTTCCCATTTTGCTGAATTAGGTGCTTTTCATGCTTATTCGAGTTTAAAAAGCTTAAAGGGGTGTTTGGTTTGAAACTGTCACAGACGTAAGCTGCCTAAACACTTATTTGTGGGATTTGGAAAGTCAAGTTTTTCACAAAAGTTCCTATTTTGATCTTATTTTCAGTTGCCAAAAAGGAATTTTGAAAAAAATAGTTCAAAAAGTGTTGGAGCACGATTCGAACCTGGTCTCCACACTCAAACCCCATCACACAACACACAAACCATCTGCGCCCTTGGGACTTGTCTCACAAGTTTTACACAAACAATTCATTTAAATACTTGTACTCAGTTTTCAATATAAGCTTTTCTTGGCTTAATTCCAGCTTATTTTCCAAAACAAAGTAGTGTCTTCTTATTTTTCTTAGATTAAGCATAGATCAAAATAGTTTTTGTGATTTTTCCAGAATTTTCTTAATTAGTTTACTATTTTTAATAATTTAATTAGAGTTTAATAGTTTTAAATTCATAAAAAATAATTTAAAAGTCAAAAAAATACCCAGGCTTTTTCCTAAAATCATTTTTAGTCATGTAGAATGTAGGAAAATTAGTTTTGTACCCGTAGACTTAAATTGCATATTTTTCATGTACGTTTTTAAATATAGAATTAAAATGACTTCAAAGTCTTGATTAGAATTAATTTCCTTAGTGTAATCAATCATAACCATTTTCCTGTTCAATATTCACCCGATCACAGATTCGTTGTATTACAGTTTACACACCTCGTTGGGACTTAACGACCCGGGGATACTCTGTACTCTCCTGGATAATTGCATTATGTTCTCAAATGATTGACTCTGGTTGACCATTCCTGGTTAATTTGGGTTGACCGTTCGGGACGAATCAAATTTTGGCGCCGCTGCCGGGGAGGTGTGCTGCGTACTACGACTTTGAAGCATCAGTGATTGTTGAATATACACCCATTGTATATTTACCATCTTTGTCCATATTTCCTTATTTTCATATAAAACCAAAATTATCGTGAAGTTAATTCGTTTGACTAATCGATTACCAAAAATATTTTCATTCTTTGTTTTTACAACATGTTTTTCAAAAATACCAAAAATATTCATCTTTACCCTCTTACCCTTTTTGATTCTTTATCCCTTTACCCTCTATCCATTTGATTCTAACTTCTTCTATTCTCATGGAATCTCTCGACTACGACGAATTCTGGAACGAAGTTGAAAAACTTCATACTTTATCACAAATGTCAAGAATTCGTGTTGTTCGTGATGATCCATTAATTCTGCGTAGGGAAATGGAACGAGAAACCGGGGACAAAGGACCGGTACTTCCCTCGATAATGGAAGTGCTAATTACGTCCAACCTACGGTTATCCAAAGATCTAAACCCTCAATTGCTCCTAAGCCGTCTAAAATTGATCCTAAACTTTCACAATTTACGGTTAAAAGCAATCATGCAGAATTTAGACCAGTGACTAGCAAGAATGACTTGCCTAAACTTCACGTTTCTCAAAAACCAGAACCGGAGACCATAACAGAAGTGGTGGAAATTGCTAGCTCTCAGAGCACACCACTTGTCACACCTCCGGATTTTTCAAAATGTTCTTTGAGACTTGATAGTCATTCGGATCACCATGTTGGTTTTGTTGATTCTTTTAATGAACCGATTCCTTCTCATAACTCTCAAAAGGAATCGTTTATTCCTTGTGTCGGTTGTGGTGAGCCTCTTTTTGGTTCACCATGTCGCTGGTGTACGTGTGTACAGTGTGGTAATGATATTCGGAACGGGAGTTGTTTGTTTTGTGGTTCGAGGAATTCATTTGATTATGATCCTAATCCGAACTCATTTAACGACCCTTCAAACTTTTCCAATTACCCACCACAGCCCGACTTATCTTCATATAATCAACATAACTGCTGTGAATTTTGTGGAGGTCCTCACCAAGGATTTGAGTGTCAATCCGAAAACACGTTTGTCTATGAACAGTTTTCCGGTGATGCTCAGAACTTTGGTTATGACCAATATCCATATAATTCACCAGTCCGACTCAACAGCTTTTTGTTGTGAGAATTGTGGAGGTCCTCACGATAATCTTCAATGTCAACCGTGGAATCAAAACTACTATACTTCCTGTTTTGACAATTTCCAACCTCCACAGCACCATACGGTTCAAACTCCACCGAGCCGTTGTCTCGTGAAATTTCCCAAGATTTTGAAACCGCAATGAAAACACTTGATGATATGATTCGTGACTTTAAGAATCAAGTGAGTGGTGAAAAGACCATAGGAGAATTGCTAGCCGAAGAACGAGAGGCTCGCAATTCTAGGGAAGAATTATTGGTCTTAGAGCATGCAGCTCTAAGGCGTTCCCAATTTCTTAAGGCAGCTATGTATGATGATGACGAGGAGAGTTTTTATCCTTTTAAAGATAATATTTCTCAACTCCCTCATTCTGTTGTTATCACACCCGAGATTTACACTCACTCTCTTATTATGGGGGATGAGCATCTTGACACTGTTCCTGAAAAGGAACCGGACGAATTCATAAAGTCTAGTGTCGAGAACCTTGTCCCAATCCCAAGAGAGTCACAGGGAATTCTCGAGCATTTGTGTGATATCCCTACCCCTCTTGTCTTCCTAAAAGATCATGTTGAGATGTTCTCCGATTCTAATGATGATGATTCGTTATCTTGTGGAGACATCGTTTATGTGGAAGATTTACCTTCTGAGCTTGTTAGCTTAGAAGAAGAGAATGATGAAGTTACTGACATGGAAATCAAAGATGAAGCACTTCGTGCAACATTACTGAATGTCAGTCTTCTCATTTCTAAAATCGAGGCTTTCAAAGAGAAACCTATTTCATCTCCTATCCCCATTAAGGGTAGTGACATTCTTTCCGATGATTCTAATCCGGAAATGAA
This sequence comes from Chrysanthemum makinoi, assembly GCA_910596185.1. Classification (NCBI taxonomy): domain Eukaryota; kingdom Viridiplantae; phylum Streptophyta; class Magnoliopsida; order Asterales; family Asteraceae; genus Chrysanthemum; species Chrysanthemum makinoi. The sequence continues at coordinate 301,297,659 of OU343224.1, forward strand.
AGCCTTCTGTTTTGATAATATGGGAGAGAAGATTAGTCGCAGTACCACTTTTCATTCTCATAATTCTCTCCCCGATTATGAATCATTTACATTGGAGGAGTTCACCAGTGAACCCACTCATATCAATCCTGAATATGATTTATTCACCTTCAAGGAGTTCTCAGATGAACTCACTCATATCATATCTCCGCCGGAGTATGATAATTTCTACTTTGATCTAGAGACACCCATAATATGTCTTGATCAAGCGAGCTTAACTGATGAGATTCATGAAACTATGAATTCTCCTATTGAGGATGAAGAGTTAGTCATGATTTTTATCATGATTTTCTTTCTTTTCTTCATATATTCTGTCACTTCTCCTGTTCTTCACTCTTTCGGGAATGAAGACATTATCTTTGATCCCGGCATTTCCATGTACCATTATCTTGAGCCGGGAATATATCTCATCGGTGTGGAACTTTCACGTGCTTCAAATGTTTGTCCAAACATCTTGAATGAAAGTCCGATGGAGATTGTTTCTTCCACTTTGCTTCCCCATGAACCAATGAGTGCGGGGTCGAGTCAAGCTAGCGACTCGGGAATCAAAAACAGTAGCACTCCATATGGGTTTTCACCCATATTTCTGACTTCTTTCTATTTTCTACCACCCTAGTGTGGGGGAATTGCCCCACGCTGTTGTATATAAAGTTTTCTAAAAAAAAAAAAATTCAAATAATGGCCGTAGTATTTCCCTTTTACGTTCTATGTTTCGGCATAACCGCCGGTACTTTAAATATTGAGGGCAATATTCATTTCTAGTGTGGGGGGGGGGGATTCTCACGAATTTTATCATATAGATATACCACCCTATTCCCCCATTTTTGGCCAAAATTTTTTTGGAGTAAGTGTTTTGCACTTACTCAGCTTATGGTTATCAATCCGCCATGTCTAATAAACAAAATGATTGGCTAATCCAGGAGCAAACGGCTCTTGGTAAAGATATCTCAAATCCGTTGATGGCTTGCAATTTGCCCAAAATTGTATGGTGTTCAGCTCACCATATCTTTAATTAGTGAAGAGTTGGCTAGCCCGCAAGTTTATGGCTTGTGGTAAAGGCAGTTGGAAAACCATAATTGGTAATCGACTCACCAAAGATATTTTATCTAAGAGTTGGCTAGTCCGGAAGCAAACGGCTTCTGGTAAAGACAAATCAAATCCGTTGAAAGCTGGTGATTTGCTCAAAATCATTTGGTTATCATTGTACCAAGGTTCTTACTTGAACTAAAACAATTGGCTACTCCAGAAGTAATGGCTTTTGGTAAAGAGATTCAAATCCATTAAGTTTTCTCAAAAGATTGCTAGGGACTAGCAATAGTTTAGTGTGGGGGATTGATGAGTGTCTAAATAATCATCATTTTTATTCCATCTGCACTGCAAAAACTAGGGGTGAGCATGGTTCGGTTTGGCTCGGTTTTTGAATAAAACCGAAACCGAAGAAAAAAATTTCGGTTTTTGATTTTTAGAAACCATTCGGTTTCGGTTTTGTGTCGGTTTGGTTTTTCGGTTGTCGGTTTTTTTTCGGTTTGGTATTTTGGTTTTTTCGGTTTCCAAACGATTTATCGAGCTTTACTTTTTCAAAGTAGATTTGACATATATCATAAAATAGAACCATATCTTAAACCGGTACCGGTACAACGATACTAAAACGGGTAAAGAGCCATCTTAAATCAAGTGCCAACATTCTCAAATTTGCCTCCAAGTTCCAAGGATTTGTTAGAGCTTGAAAGATATACTGAAACAATTGAAGGGTGTGTAAACGAAAAAAGATTGATGTTAGAACAAGTTCTTCAATCTTTTGATGTAATTGCACCATCTTCAACAGGAACAACCATTAACATTCAACCTTAATGTGTTCTTGTGACATTTGTGTACTCATTTTTTTTTACCTTAAAGCACATTTGTGTTATGTATATTGTTAGGAAATAAAATATTAGCAGAGTTATCACACATTTGAAATGCATCATTGACAACGGTAATGTAAAAGGAAGATATCAAGATAAAGTACTTATATTATTTATGAACAACAAGGCAAGATATATTGTTTTGACTTTAAATGTCGGTTCGGTTTCTATTGGTCGGTTTTTAAAGCTAAAACCAAACCGAACCAAAAACTTCGGTTTTTTCAAAATATAAAAACCGAACCGTCGGTTTTTCAATCGGTTTCGGTTTTTTTGGTTTCGGTTCTTCGGTTTTTTTCGGTTTAGGTTCGGTTTTTCGGTTTCTTGCACACCCCTAGCAAAAACAGTCAAAAACGCTTTGAAAAGTCTCAAAAAGACAGAAAAAATATTTAGACTGTATTTTATGCAATAATTGTCAAAATCTAGTCCCTGGTTATTCAAAACAAGTTAATTTTTCATAAAAGGCCCTCAGGGATTTTCAAGTTGTCAAAATTAGCCTTATAAAATTCAATTTTGCAAAATGGCAACTTTAGTCCCTGAAATTTCAAAGATTGACAAATTACCCCGGACATTTTAATTTGAAAATTATTATTTTTGGTCCTTGGGAAAATTAAACTTGTCATAATTGGTCCTTATGATGAATATTGGATAATTACAGATTTGGTCCCTTGGTTTTTGATGAATTGCAATAATGGTCCTTGTTATTAATACCAATACACATTGGCCCCAAAAACAATCCAAAACCCTTACCCGGTCAACTCAAACCCAACCCGGTCAAAACCTTAACCCCACGACCCATATTTCCCTCCTCCTTTTCACACCTTGTCTACACTCTTTCCCCTTTCCCTGTTACCAAAACACTCAACCTCACCATCACTCTTTTACCCAGCTTCATCATCCCCAGGAAACCCCTTTCACCCTCTTTACCCAGTTAACCCCAAATCCCAAACCCACTACTAAACCTTCCCTCCTTTCCATAATTGCCACCATGGCAATCCAAGGCTCTAAAGTATCAATGGAGGGCTCAGATTCATGCTCATGTGTACCTACCTTATGGACGACTTGGATCATCTCAAGAAAGCACAATGGCTTTTTGGCTTGACTGCTCTCACCAAAGAAGCACACAAGAAGAAAGGATAGAATACCAAGACTTAGTATAAATACCTTTGTAGCCAAAGTTATAAGGCACCCTAGTTTAGTTTTTAAATTTAGTTTCTTTCTTTTAAACCCCTAGTTTTCTAAAATAATTTCAGTTTTCTTGTATTTTCAGTTTTATTGTAATTTCCTTTTAAATCAATGAAAGTTAGTTTTTTCAGTTTCATGTCTTGGTAAATAATTATCTTAGCTCATTAAAAGGTTGTTAAAAGATTTTTAGCTTAATCACAGAAAAATGGTAGTTTTAGTTTTTGCAAAAGGGGTGTTTGGATATTGCTATTAAACTGGTCAAAACCACCTTTTACCCGTTTAACTTTTTGAGTCAAAGTCACTTTTAGCTTACATATCAGTTTTTACAAGCCTGAGTTTTGTATGAAATGTTTTATGGGAATCAAGTGAAATCAAAAATCTGTTTTTTCTGTCTTTTGGGAGCTGCACAGAACATCAGCTTAGGCTGCTGTTCATAAGCTATTTTTGTAGCTTGTTTGATATAAAAAATTTGTAAAATTGGTTTTTCTCGAATCCTTATGTTCCTTACTCAATGTGTGTTAAATCTGTTTTGCAAGTTAATGTCCTTAAGAAATATTTAAGTGCATTTCAAAATCTGCAATTTAATTTCTTTTATCTGATGACAGCATACACAAAGTAGCCCAACGCAAGCTGAACTCAGCTTATTTCTAAGCTGATTAAAGTTTTTCTTGGGTCCTACTTGTTAATTTTAACATCTATGCTTGCTTAACATTGCTTGCGCAACTTTGTCGTTGACTTGGAAGCTTGTTTCTCAGCTTATAAATAAGCTCCAACAGGGACCAGTGGGCTGTTGCAGCTTGCAGTCATCAACAGGTCACTCATTTGAATTTTTTTTGTATTTGCTTATCAGTTCTTTAGTTAGCTCATTAGATTCCCTTCTAGTAAATTTAGTTAGTTCATGTTATTAGAGCTTATTAATGTTAGTAAGTATCATTTTAGGTAGCTTGATCTTGTAGCTTTAAGATTTCCCATAACTTAGCTTGATTTGCCAACTGAATTTCCCTTTAGATAGCTTAAGTAGCCAACTGTTTATCCAACTGCTATCACCCCCTTAATTTGCTCCAATTATAGCTTATCTAGCTTAAGGTACCTTTTCTCTAGCACATTTGTTCCCATTTTGCTGAATTAGGTGCTTTTCATGCTTATTCGAGTTTAAAAAGCTTAAAGGGGTGTTTGGTTTGAAACTGTCACAGGACAGTAAGCTGTCTAAACAGCTTATTTGTGGGATTTGGAAAGTCAAGTTTTTCACAAAAGTTCCTATTTTGATCTTATTTTCAGTTGCCAAAAAGGAATTTTGAAAAAAAAATAGTTCAAAAAAGTGTTGGAGCACAGATTCGAACCTGGGTCTCCACACTCAAACCCCATCACACAACACAGAAACCATCTGCGCCCTTGGGACTTGTCTCACAAGTTTTACACAAACAATTCATTTAAATACTTGTACTCAGTTTTCAATATAAGCTTTTCTTGGCTTAATTCCAGCTTATTTTCCAAAACAAAGTAGTGTCTTCTTATTTTTCTTAGATTAAGCATAGATCAAAATAGTTTTTGTGATTTTTCCAGAATTTTCTTAATTAGTTTACTATTTTTAATAATTTAATTAGAGTTTAATAGTTTTAAATTCATAAAAAATAATTTAAAAGTCAAAAAAGTACCCAGGCTTTTTCCTAAAATCATTTTTAGTCATGTAGAATGTAGGAAAATTAGTTTTGTACCCGTAGACTTAAATTGCATATTTTTCATGTACGTTTTTAAATATAGAATTAAAATGACTTCAAAGTCTTGATTAGAATTAATTTCCTTAGTGTAATCAATCATAACCATTTTCCTGTTCAATATTCACCCGATCACAGATTCGTTGTATTACAGTTTACACACCTCGTTGGGACTTAACGACCCGGGGATACTCTGTACTCTCCTGGATAATTGCATTCTGTTCTCAAATGATTGACTCTGGTTGACCATTCCTGGTTAATTTGGGTTGACCGTTCGGGACGAATCATCCACCCATTTTCTTCTTCACCCAACCCACCCAGTCTCATTCTTTCGGGAATGAGGACACCGTTTTTGACCCTGGTATCTCTACCATTTTCTTCCCCAAGGATAAATGAATTCGGGGACGAGTCAGGCTAGCGACTCGATGAAGAAAAACAGTAGCGCTTCGTGGGAGGCACCCCATGCTTATCCTTCTATCTTCTTTCTATTTTCTAATAAGTGACGTGAAGGGGTTAGCCTCTTCGATTTCTCGTGTTTGGTTGTTTGTGATGTTGTGTAGGATTTTCCCGATATGAAGACTCTCGTGCTCGAAGTTTGTCATTTTCTCTACTCGAGTTTCATGATCGATGCTGATGGAAATCCGATATCCGAAATCTTATCGACTAACGTTTATCTTCTAGCATACTTAATAAACGGCTTTTAGATTTTCGTTGATACCATTGTTTTAAACGTTGAGGACAATGTTTCGTTTTAGTCTGGGGTAGGGTAATCTTCGATTTGATTTGACCGCACTTGTTTATTTTTGCCGTGTATTCTCGCAACCCCGTTTTTCCTTAAAAAATTGTGCTATATATGAGAAAATTTAAAAATTTTTAAGCTTTTGTTAAGTCTTTTTGATTGAAAAGTTTGCTAGTCTCTTAGACAAGAAGCTATAAAAAGCGAATTCTAGCTCACAAGGCCAAGATTTTGCAAGTTTCCCTGAGTGATTTTAAATATGCATTACTTAATTTCATTTAGACAAAGCATATGCTAAGTTAATGTATGTTTTGACACCTTGTTGACTTTCCGCTGGTGAGAGTAGGAATAGAATTCGGACTTGACCGGGCGTGTTGAGCCCTAGCTTGTTCCCTTAACCATAGATAACCTAAAAATTATCGGCTAAGCATCCGCGGATCTCATTATTTGGGATTTTAAATTTGCGGAGATCGAGAAATGATAGAGTTACTTATGAGTTTAGATGCTAAACGTGGAGTAGTTGGTTCTCTTTAGAGCCCATCGAAGGTACTTATGGCTTTTTGTTCCCACAAAATTGTTTCACCCCATATCTGTCTAATAATAATTAGAGATGTTGAGTTTTTGGCGATAGTTAGTTCTTTGTCTTCTTTAGAGTATCTTTGCCCATGAGAGTTGGGTACACATCGAGGTACTTCGATGTTACGGTGTAATAGACAACTGATTCCCGATAGTTTTTGCTATTGTTTCTATTATTATAAAAGCCGTAGGGTTTGGAGTTTGGCACAAAAATTAACATGAAATAAAGCCTAAATGTTTTAAAATTAAAAATCCAAAGCTATAAAAGTTGTCATAGACTTCTATAAAGCAGAGGAAAATTCTAAGTCATAATAAGACTTCTGATAAAGCGGTAATCCCGTTGAGTTAGTAGTTTAAAAGACCAAGGGCCTAAATTGCAAAATGCAAATGTCTTTGAAATAGTGTTAAGCCAAACTTCGGATCCGGAGATGTCTAAATAAAGCTTCGTCTCTGGACTCGTAGATGAGTTGTCTCGGTTAGCCATAAAAGGATATTCTCCCTAAATCGTGTGAAATTAGGACCTTGATGTGGACCTCATTCTTGTGTGCAATGGTTTTCGAGGGAAGATGGATAACTAATTAGCGACTTAGCTTTATATCTTTATCAGAATAAAAGTTATCGAAACGAGGAATTTGAAGAAATTCAATTCTCACAAAAATAAAAAAATCTAGAGGAAAATAGGAAAATGGGAGCAAAAGGTAATTACACAAGTAACTTCCATGGGTAGTGTTAGCATCTAGAGTCATATTTAACAATGATTTCGATTTTACGCTTAGTTTGGGGACTTGTGAAAAATCAGGGACGATGTATCCTATCCGTATGGTCACTTCACGCTGTGTTGTGTTTCTTACTCCGTGATCCTAACGTGTTGATTGAAAAATGTTGGAGTTATTGATCGACATGAAAGTTCAACAAACCGTCACTCATAATGATAAGTGCATAATCGTAATATCTACATGCGAAATAAAAGGTAAACGGAGCGTTTTTAGAATTAAGGCTTTCTTAATCTCTTTTGAGGAATCTTTGCTATTTCTTCATAGGTTTAGTAGAAAGAGATTGAAATCCTTGGTTTTAGAAGCGTGAGTTGATTGCATTGCGTGGGGACACGACAATGGTCTCGTCTGGGGTATTTTGATATGTGCTTAAACACATATCTTTTGTTTATCAAAACTGACCCAAAATAACAAAGAAAGAGCCGTTTATTGTAATATTTGCGTGTTTCTTGAGTTTTTGCATGTGCAGGTACGGATATGACAAAACCGACAAAAGAAAGCCAAAACCGAAGAAAACCGAGCACGAGAGAAAGAAGAATGCAAAAAGATGAGGCTGGGAAAGGAATTTGCAAGTTTGGACAATCAATTCTCAAAATGGCAGTTTTAGTCCCTGAAGATTCATAATTGTCATGTTTAGTCCTTGGAATTTTCAAAGTTGGCAAATTTGGTCCTCTGTTTATTTGAGATTGACAAGAAAGACCCTTGGAAGACATTTTCAGATTTACATGTCTAGTCCCTGAAATTTCAGCTTGTACACTTTTAATCCTTTTAACACATTTTGGGTCTAAAGTATATCCTAAATCCAAGTATATTAAACCTTGGCCCAAAATTTAATCCCAAAGCCCAAAACACATTCAATACCCGGTCCAAGTCCAATCCATTACCCGGTATTTACCCAAATTTACCCAACCCGTATTTAACCCCGGTCAACCCACCAAAACCCGGTCAAAACAAACCAAACAAATATAAAAAAACCTACACGCGCCAAAATCTTCCCCTCTTTTATCCCAGGTATGAACCCTAAATTACCCTCCCCTCTAATCACTTCAATCCACTATCATTAAGGGTATAATAGTACAATCCCTGACACCCTCTGACACACGGATGCCATGTCACCAATCCGTGTGTCATTCTACACCCATTCTAGCCTCTGATTGGTGGAAGTGTCGTGGCAAGTCTCATCCAAGGGTTGATATTGAAGAGATACATGTGGGATTGATCTAATGGCTCAAAACGTCAAAGAAAAGCACAAATGATGTATTCCAGAACCTTCTCAAGACCTCAAGCTCTTGTATAAATAGGACCCCTGATCACAGATTAGATTCAAGTAGTGTAGGAATAGAATAGTAGTAGTTACTAAGTAGGAAATTGTAGTTTAAAAGTATTTTTAATATTCTAGTTAATTTCCAGTCTTTGAATTTCTCATTTGTACTTTAAGCATTCAATTAATAAAAATTACTTTTAGTTTTTTAATTTCTGTTTTTACTACTGTTTTTCTAATCTCAGCAAGCTTAATCTCTTTTCAATATTAATTTCAGCTTATTTACCATTCAATTCAGTTGTTTATGTTTTCCAAATCAAAAATCTAAAAAAATCAGAAAAATATTTGAAAAACTAAAAAAATAACTCAAATCTGTTTTTAATCTGAATTCTGTCTAAGATTTATGTTAAAATAAGCTTTTATAAGTTCATATTAGCCTATACTCTTACAACTCAGTTTATAATCTCAAATTACTCTCAGGACAACTAATACTGCAGTCATCTCAATCATTTGGTTCTGTATTGCTGATCCAAGGATGAAAAATGGGTTGATTATGTTGAAATGGGTTGAGAACAGATTTAGGGTAGTGGTTACTTGTGATGTTTGACAAGCCATTGTGGCTAGGACCCTTGTAAGTGTTTAAAAAAACTGTTTTCATTTTGTTTTTTTTACTTGCTGCATAATTAGTTTCATTCTTATCTGTTGCTTTTAATTGTTGTTTCTGCATTTGTTAGCTTTCATTTAGTTATTAGATCAAGTTTTCATTACTGTTTTAATTAAATATGAGCTAGGTTAGTAGTAGATTGCATTGATAAACTAGTGTTTGGCATAGATTAGTAATCTGAGATTCCAGTTAAGTTAGAGGTTAATACTAGTTGCTTTAATCTTTCCTAGGTATATTAGAGTCATTTAGCTCATACATTTGCATCCTAGATCAGTGTTAGTCAAAATCACTTTAAATCAGTTTTAATTTTCATAATCAGTTGGAGTTTTGAAATTCTAAAGTTTGATTTAGGTCTAGATTTTGTAATAGAAGCTTGATTTCACTTTGTTTTAACTAGAAACATCATTTTCAGTTAACAAATTAAGCTCAAAGTTCAATTTGGTCAAAGTTCTATTTCTGTCATAAAAAGTCAAAAAAAAAGTGGAAAACTCAGTTTTTGCAAATCTTTATTGATTTTTCATTTGTTCGTTTCTGGGTCAAAATTATTGAAATTCTAGGATAAACAAGTTTAATTGGTAAAGTTTTGAAAACTGATTTTTGTCAAATTTTTGGAAATAGCTTTAAGCTCTAAATCAGCTGTGCAAACAGCTGACTTCTCCCCTGTTCACACTCAGAGTACACTGAGTGTGAGCAGGCCTTATTTGCAAGTCTTGCACTGGATTCAATTTAGATCATTAGGACCTGAAACTTGGTACAAGTGTTCTTAGCTTGGTAGTCTAGAGTTCTCAACTTCTGGTTTTCAAATTGGATCACTAGGTTAGATTATTTTTAAGCTGCAAGTAGATAGGATATAGGCTATTTTTAGCTTTTTACTCATTTGGTCTAATCAGCTTATTCAGCACATTAGAGGTTTAGAGTAGCTGGAATTAGTTGTTTTTAAGTACTTATAGTATAAGTTAGCTTCTGTAGCAGTTTGGTATCTTTTACTATTCATTTGCTTATTTTCAAGTGCTTATTCATAGTGTGTTGCATTACAGTTTCATTTTCTTGCACACTAGCCATAGTTTTTATATTTTTCCTAGGTTTAGAATAATGTTTTAGAATTTTCCTGAATTTTTCATATTTTTCCAACTTTGTTTGCTATTTTTCTTAATTTAAACTAGTTTTTAAGACTTTTTAAATAGCTTTTATTGCAATTAAATCAGAAAAGCTTCAAAAAAATAAGTTTTCAATTTTCATAGATTAAGAAAAATATAAAAAGCCAAAAAAATATTTTTTCAGATTTTTCCTAGTTTAATTTGTAATTTTTAGCATTTAAATTAGTTTTAAATAGTTTTTAATTCATAGAAAATAGAAAATAGTTCAGAAAAATACAATTACAGTTTTGAAAAGTCTATTTAGTTATTTTAGATTTTTGAAAAATAGTTTCATAATTTTCACTTTAGTTTTTATAATTTTTAGAATTTTAGATTTGATTTATTAGTTTAAAATTAGTTTTTAATTCAAATAAATTCCAGAAAATTCATAAAAATTAGTTTTATTTCTTAGTTAATTTTCAAATATTATTTTTAGTTGGAAAGTAATTTTAGATCATATTTAGGACTTAGAATAGACGTAGTTGCATTTTATTTTTGTTTCGTTTATTACGTTTTAGGTTTATTCGCGTATTTAGGATTTCCCGTAGTGTAATTTCCCATTTATGCTTCCCTTGCCCCGTAGTTTAGAAAACATCAAATTATCCCATTTTCCCATTGAAATCCCGATAATCGCGATGTGAGTTGGAAATTCCATTCAACCCTCGTTCGGAACGATCTCGGTGCTCAAACCTAACACGTTTGAGTTACCCGTATACTATACACTCTTCTATTATTGATCTTTATCGAATCAATTATTGCCATGAAAATACCCTGGGTTGAAATTTCCCTGATTCTGGTTTCTGTTAAAATTTCCTTGGTTTTGGAAATTTTGACTTTGATTTTGAAAATCGTTATTCTGACTAAAATTACCTTGGTTTTGAAAACCTTGGTTCATTCTATTCTGATTTTGATTACGGTTTTGGTTTTGGTTGAAACCGGGTGGTCCAGGGTAGTGGTTAGGACGGTGGTTCGGGTCCATAGGAGCACGGTATTGGTTACCTCCTGGATTGGAAGTCCCGCCCACAACGTTTGCTTCAAAAGGGTTACCATCGGTGGCCATACAGTTGTAATAGGCATGGGGCCACCGCAAGTAACACATACTTCCACTTTCTTAACTTCAGAAGGAGGTGAAGTTTGTGGAAAAGAAACTTTCTTTTGGTTGGATAGAACCAAAGCTTGAATTGCTTCCGTGAGTTTGTCAATCTTAGCATCGGTGCTAGATTGACTCACGGCGATGAAGCGAAGGACCAACACCGACTTGGGAAACAACCGGTTTGCTTCGTGTAGTGCGGACTTTAGACTTGTTTTCAATTATCGTTAAAGCTTCTTTTACAGTTTTGCTCAAGAAATTTCCTCCAGCGGAGGAATTGAGAGAATCTTGATCGGATTGACTCACTCCATTATAGAAAGTATCGAGTTGCATTAACTCGGAGAAACCGTGGTGAGGACATTTGCGGAGCAACTCCTTAAAATGATCCCACGATTCACTGAAGGGTTCATCAAACTTTTGTGTGAATTTGATGATTTCGTTTTTAAGACTCGTGGTTTTAGAAGGTGGATAGAACTCGTTAACAAATTTCTTCACCAGGTCTTCCCATGTTTCGATTGATTGAGGGGGTTGTTTTTCAAGCCAAATTCGGGCTTGTCCCTCTAGGGAAAATGGGAAGAGAAGAAGTTTGACAGCATCGGTAGGGACATTCTTGTATTTGATGGTAGATGCAATCTTGTTAAACCATCGAATCTGAGCATGAGGATCATCCCTGTCAAAACCATAGAATTGACTTGAGGTTACAAGATTTAGTAACCCAGTTTTGAGTTCAAAATTTTCAGCCACAATGGCTGGAATAACAATAGCATCTCCATACCCATCGATGGGTGCCTGGAGAAGCTCGCACATAGGACGTTCTTCCGCCATGATAACGGAAGTAGTGCGAGCAGTCCGGATCTCAGATCCGACTGATGGGGCAGAACGTCTACGGATACGCCTTCTTGGAATCCTGACAAGCTCACGAAATGGGCTCACAGACCTAGAAGAGCGAGTGCGCATACACTAGGGTTAACTCTAAGGAATCTCAGAGTTAAGGAAGGGAATTATGAAAAATGGGGAAAGAAGAATCTTTTTGAGTTTTATGGTTTTGAAAAGTAGATATAACAACAAATCCAATTAAAACAATATCGAGGCAAAACGACAGTGAACTTAAACCAATAATCACAAGATGAATGGCTTCTTTGAAAAAGGTACACCACTCACAAGGACACAAAGGCAAGTTTTAATCTTTGGTTCGGGAACTTATTATGGTCGTACCCCCAGTTAGGTAGTACACTGCCTTGGTTTGCGGTGGTAATTTTTTATGTTGTTATTATTTAAACAAAGAAAACGACAAATCTTTTTGTATTTTTATCTTATATATATATAGAAACAAAAGAAAAATATTTTTTTTGTGTTTTATACGTTTTAAGATGTTTTTGGGTTTTTTATAAGAAAATATATATAGATATAGATGGTATAAACAAGGAGTGAATATTCAAATCACTAATCTGCTAAGCGTAAGATAATTAGCACAGCTCCCCGGCAGCGGCGCCAAAATTTGATCGGTTCCGAACCGTCAAGTTTTATCACACAAGCTAACCACTTGTGAATGGTCAACCGTAAAAAACTTCAGACAGCTCAGAAACAATGCAATAAAGATCTAGAGGAGTATAGTGTTTCCCCAGGTCGTTAAGTCCCAACGAGCTATGCGACTGAATAATCAAACGTATAGTGATAGGGTGATAATGAACGGAAAAAGGTTTGTGATTTTGGAATAATTATACCTAAAGAGAAAGTTTGTAAATTACAAGGGCTTAAATGCAAATTAAAGAAAATTAAAATGATAAATTATATTAAATAAACGCTATCACTATTTTTTAAAATGATGTTTTTGATTTTTCTTTTATAAATTTAAATTAAAAACTACGTAACGTACAAAAGAAAATGTGAAATTGAAACAGTATTAATCCTAAAAATATAAAAATGAAATTTTTACAAACCTAATGATAAGAGAAAATTTAGAGAAAAAGAAAATTATTTTTATGACTATTTATTTAATTATTATTAATTAAAAACTATTTTTACCTATTTAATAATACCTTAAAATATAAGAAAATATGAAATAAAGCTAGAAAAGTGAAATTATGACTTAGAAAAATCTAAAATAACTAAATAGAATTTTCAAAACTAATTTTGTATTTTTCTGATTTATATTCTAATTTCTATGATTTAAAAACTATTTAAAACTAATTAAATTGCTAAAAATTACAAATTTAACTAAGAAAAATCTGGAAAAATTATTTTTTTGCTTTTTATATTTATCTTAACCTAGGAAAAATGAAAACTTATTTTTTTTTAAGTTTTTCTGATTTAATTGCAATAAAAGCTATTTAAAAAGTGCTAAAAACTGATTAAAATAAAGAAAAATAGCAAACAGAACTAGAAAAATCTGAAAAATTCAGGAAAAGTCTAAATTAATATTATAAATCTAAGAAAAATATAAAAACATGGGCTTGTGTGAAGGATTATGAAGCTGCAGTGAAACTGCTTATGAATAAGCACTTCAAAATAAGCTAAAAGACTACCACAGAGAACCAAATGATAGCAGAAGCTAAAGTATGCTAAAACAACTCAAAACTCACTAATTTCAACTAACCTAATCATCTAAAACCATGACTGCAATGACTTGACTTAATGATATATTGGTATGAAACAGTCCACTACTCCTTACTTTAAGCTAATGCCCAAGCTTATTTAATAAGCTGTAGTCAAAAACAGAAGTAAGATCCTCTAGTCCACCAACCAAAGAGTTTATAAACCAAACTAGGGCTCTAGAGAAGCTGTAATAAGCTCTCTAGAGCTTCTACAAGAAGCTGAGAAAACCTATATGGTGACTATGCTCTGTCACAGGGCACTTAGGCAGATTTAGACCAGCTTAATTGAAGCTTAAGAAGCTTTTGTAAAATTTTGCAAAAATCAGTTATGGAAACTAGACCAGCTCAACTTGTTAAATCCACAATATCAAAGGCTTGTGACCAAGGATTAACAAATGAAACCTCAACAAAGATTTGGAAAAACTGGTTTTTACAACTTTTGACTTTTTAGACAAATTTGCAATTTTGACTTTAATGAACTTCTGAGCTTGATTAAATGATTTAAACTGATGATTGATGATAAAATTAACCTAATGCAAGCTATTTCTATGTATTATAAACCTAAATACTCAATCTGGCCTATTAAATCAAACTGAAATGAACACTAAGATGATTAAACTTGAGTTTGACTATTGGTGAGTATGGGTGCAATTTGAGGACTGAATTAAGTGTGAAGAACCCAAGTGAGACTGACTCAAATGAATTTACCCCTATAGCTAGCCTCAAACTCAGATTTGTACAATGAACCAAACACCACTTAAGCTAACTGGTTTGCTAATTACTCTACCTAATCCTTTTATTCTAACACTTAATCCTGATCAGTAATTCAACTAACACCTAAATTATGCTATTTCACCAACAAACACAATCAAATGAACAATAAGCTTAAAAATCAGATTATGACAGATATGGATGTGTGAAAACTCACTTGTGTCCACAGCCACTATGGCTTGCCAAGAATCAAAGAACCACTATCCTACCTTATCTCAACCCATATTTAACTCAGAATCAACCCATATCCATTTCCATATCAGAATTCGAAGCAAGTCACAAATGAGATTGTAAGTTGACTTTTGTTGACCAAGTACCAAGTTTGCTTGCACTTGAGTTATAAGCTTACCAAAAGCTATAAATAGCTTAAATAAGCTTATTTGAATGTAAAAATAAGCTACTAGAAGCTTGAATATAAGAACATGAAACTGATTTTTTAACAAAGGAACATAAAAACATGAAACTTATGTAAAACCTTGAATTAATACTTAAATGCAAATTACAATGATTAACCAACTTAAGTTTAATACATAGAAACTGGAGATTACAATTTTTGACTTAAACTAAGACATTTATAATAAAAACGATTTGCATAAATTTATAAAAACTAACTACTCCTACTCTCTGCCTTCTCCTCTTCTATTTATACATCAAAAGTGCTCCCCTCTCTCCTCTGAGTAAATCCCACCACTTTTCAGAGCCATTGGATCACTTGGGTTGATATTGGCCGTTTGATGAATTTTGGCGCCAAAAAGATATATCAACTGGGGGGAGGTTTGAGTGCAATGAGGGGGAAGCATTAAATGCATTTTGGATTGTTGGGTGAGGTGGAGGGATAAGGGTGTGGGTTGTCAGCTGGAGGTGAGGGGTGTCTGGGAGGTTGAGTGTTGCAGGTTGAGTGGGTGAAGAAGACAGAAAAAGGAGGGAAGAAATTGGGCGGGGTTTGACCATATTTGACCGGGGGTTTAATATTAGACAAGGGGTCAAAGGTCATGGCAGGGGTTCAAGGGTCAAATTGGTTTGGTTTGGTATTAATACAAGGACCTTTCTTGCAATTTCTGAAAGTTGGAGGACCAAAGCTGCCAATTTTGCAAAGTTATGCCAAGGGACCAATTATGACAAGTTTCAATAGTACAAGGACCATAAAAGACATTTTCAAACTTCCAAGGACTATTTTTGCCAATTTTGAAACTTGAAGGACCAAACTTGTAAATTCTCAAAACTTTTGAAATTTTTCACCAAAGGACTAATTATGACAACTTATGATTTCAAAAGGACCTTTGGTGACTTTTCTTTTAAAATAAGTGCTCAGGGACTATTTTTGACAACTTTTGAAACTTGGGGGACTAAAACTGCCAATTATGCAAACTTAGCTCATTTTTCATCTGTTTTTAAACATTTTGCATCTGAGACATATAAAATACAATTTTGAGATATTTTCAGTATTTTGATGCATTTCTGAGCGTTTTTAAGTGTTTTGCAGTTCAGATTTGACCAAAAATGATGAGTATTTACACACTCATCAATTACCATTGAAAAAAGTTCGGTATCGGGTTTCACTTTTGTTACTAAATGATGGAATCGTTAGAATGTCATTGCAACTTTGGATAAATGTACGACATACTGACAATGGGATGTGGCATCACTTTAAATGGCATATGAAATGTACTAATAGAACATACTATATACATATAATGGGATGTGGCATCACGCCTGCCTTATTTTATGCCTATGCTTAAGAATCTCCGACATCATTTGGGTACAAATACTGAAGACCAAGGGCACTAGACTTATCAGAATTGGTGCTGCAACACCTAACAAGACTACAGCTTTTCCAGCGCAATATGTTGTGCCAAAGGGTGCACACATCTATTGACAGGTGCTTGGTCCTTTTTTATTTCGTTTACTGGCTTTTTGTTGTCATGAACATTCAGTGTCTTAGTATGAAAATTAGAAGCTACATGATGGGACGGGTTTTGAGATTAGTTAGATATATGTAGGAAGAGAACGACGCCTATTAGTGGTCACATGCGTAGATTACAGTATCCATCTACCATGATTAAGGGCATCGAGTTTAGTATTAATTTGCGTCAAACGACCTCGGAGAAAGGGACTGGCTCACAGTGTGCGATAACGTTTGTGTCGTTACTGCTGTCTGTGATCCAGTCTGCTTTCTCTGCGGTCAATACATCGACAACTTTGCCAACAATTTACCGCTGAGCCGGTATATCGATAAATATAAAATGCCCCGCCGCAACGCGGCGGCATCGTAGCAATCCTTGTTATGAATAATAAGGCTATCAATGGGTCAAATTTTGATTCATATCCGATCTGACTTTCCCTAGACTACTGACTCAAAAAAAGTAGGTTCATTAACCTATTAAGTGACATGATGGGTCGATCCATTTAGTTGCCTCTTGGTGTGGGTCAAATCATGACCTGCTTGGGTCAACCAATATAAAATTTTGAATTTTTTACATTCTTTTAATACCACAATTTAAAAAAGAAAAAAGACTTTTCTAACCACCATTTTTAACCATTGTTTAGTAATTATAAAGTACTAGGCATGCTTTTCGGCCGTGCTAAGCACAGCCCAAAAAAATTGATGATTAACTTTACGAGATGATAGACGATGTAAATGTGCATTGTATCTAAAAGGGTAAAAGAAAGAAATGTGTATACGCATATCAACATACAAAGGGTAACACAAAAACTATGACCATAATAAGAAGTCTTGCCTATTGTCATCCCTTAGTTCATAGGGTTCTTGGAAACGATAGCGTCTACAATGGTAAAGTTGTTAATACAAATATCGTCATTAACCGTTATTTATATTTTATGATCTTTACCTAAGTTTTGTTAACGACAAAAGTAAATTTAATTTTTATAAAGCTTAAAGCTTGTCAAGTTTATTAGATATTAAAACAAGCTTTTCAAATAATATCTTCATCACTAAAGCATTTGCATTGTGATTAATCATATTTTGATATGACTCCAAACCATAATGTATGTTAGTATTTTTAGTTCAAGAATGTTTTGCTTTCTTAAAACAAAACATTACATATGTATTTTCATTTTAACATATTTCTAAAAATAGAAAAACAAACACATGACATCAGGTAGTGCATCATTTAAATCCTTAGAAGATTTCACTAGATACTTTTTGTAGATTTAGACTCTACACATCTTACACAATCTTGGATAGATATGGTTGACTTTGGTAAGATTTTGGTGATCTTGCTGTCAGACACCGGCGGCACCAAATGTTAACACGGGCGGAACCCTTTTCCGTGGTGCCTGTTGAGTAATTTGGCTATAAATAGCAAAGCCAAACCAAGTTGTTTTTCATCCCTTTCTATCATATTCTCATACATTCATTCTCTTTAACATTTCTAACTCAGTTTCATATCATATTAGTGATCTCTTTTGTAGCAAAGAAGATCAAGGCACATTCAAGCTTCAACAAGAAGTTGGAAGTCTTGTTTGTTTGTTGTTGTATGATCTTGTGTTGATTCATACATCATTGTTGTACCAAATCATCATAATCTTGTGAGTGTGAGTGGTTAGTATTTTAGTCTTTAAAATATATTGTGTGTGGGAGTGGTTGTACCCTTGAAAAGAACTCGACATCTAGCTTAGTGTCAGAAATAGTGTGTAAGCGAAGTGTAAAGGTTTCTCCGCCGGTGAAAGGAGCTTGTTGACTAGTGAAGTTAAACTCTCGAGTGTGAGACTCGGGGAGTGGAGTAAGGCAAGGAAAAAAAGTCCTTGTAGACCGAACCTGATGACGTATAGTCTATATCCGGGTCACGGACCCGACTAAAGTCCAATACTAACTTGGCCCGTAACTGGGCTAAGCGGACCAAACATTTGGGCTCATGAAGGCCCAAGCCCGAATCTATTGATGGAATAGATATCCGATATCTTCTAAATAGGAAGATAATCATTCCCAACCGATTAAGGTGGGATACGCCGAAGGTTGAGGAACACGGAACCAACAAGGATTCCGTGCGTATATAAAGGGAATCACATCCCTCGTTTAAGGTACGCTCTAATAACCCTAATTCTCCTTAAACCATAAACCGATTACTTACTCTCACGCCGGAGGATAATCGTGGGAGACAATCCCACGGTAAGCCTAACGGTGTCTTCTGTTTCTTAGTGCGCAGGTCTTAAGCAACAATTCTCAATTGGTGCGGGAACCGGAGCTCCAAACAAGGAACGTCCAACTTTTGCATCAACAAGTGGCGCCATCCGTGGGACCATTCACTAAGAACTAGGATGACGGCTTATCGCAATCGACTTTACTGGAAAAAAGACGCACAGCGGGGCAACTCCCAAGCAGATCTCTGGGACAACCACTGCTAAAAATCGTGGATCGTGCCAGATTCGGCCTTCCCTCCGGTGGAACCGCCTCGGGACAACCAGGCAACAACTACTACCACCAGTACCAGAGATCCGCTACGCACTCCTTTTACTCCACTCCAATCGGTATTAGAAGCTAACTTCACAAAAGCACCTGACGCACCCGACAAGAACAAGGGTGTGTTGATAGAAACGGATACCCCTATCCTAGAGGGGGTCGTTCCAGAATTAGAGCCAAGTAGTTTTGTCTCTCAAAATTACGAAGCCCTAGCTATCCTCATGCAAGAGGAAGCAAAGAAAAGACCAGGTCGGAGTCTGCATGCTCGGCTCGACTTTGGCCCGGAGTTTGGGACATCTCCACCGCGTCGTCGGAAGGAGAAGCGCGGGAAGGATAATCGCCGACCCCCAGTGTTCAACAGAATCGGAAGGAGAGTCGAGGAAGATGATACATCTGACTCACGACCTACGAATGAAATTGAGAAAGAGGAGAGGCGCACCAATGTCCACGCTAGACTTGGTAACCGCAGAACGCAAGATAGACTGGGGAGCGATATTCCCAAGTGAAAGTTCCCAAGTAAAAATTCTGAGGACAACTGGCGTATACGCCGAAGGAGAGAAGAACTGTCTTCTAGTAATTCCTCGGACGACGAGGACAATGAGACTGGACATTGGATATCCAAAAGAAAAAACCGTGAGCAAGAAGAGGAGGATATGTCTCTCCCATGGCGTCGTCAGAAAATAGACGCGTTCACTAGACGCATCAGTGATTTTTCAGAAAATAAAAAGAGGCGCATGCCTACTAATGTTAAAACCTATGATGGAGCAGTGACCCGATGATCACCTAAAATTTTTTGAATCAGCCGCAACCATTGAAAACTGGCCACAACCTGTATGGTGTCACATGTTCAATTCCACACTGGTGGGTAATGCGCGAAACTGGTTCAACAAGCTCCCACGCAGAAGCATCAATGGCTTTGAAGAGTTGAGGAAGGCATTCCGCCTAAACTTTACTCAACGAAAAAGTGCGCTAAAACCCCATTGAACTCGCTAGAGTCAAACAAATGCGCCAAGGGAATCCAAAAGCGCTTTCATGGAGCGCTTCAAGGATGAGTGCATGCAAGTCAAAGCATGTCCCGGTACTCAAAATCTCGGGTTCATGAATGGAATCAGCAACCCGAACTTATCAAAAGATTGAATGACAGGATTCCCCAATCCTTCGATGAGGTTATGAAGCGTACACAGTCCTTTGTAGAAGGAGAAGCCGCTGCGGCGGATAGCAAGAGAAGCTACTCAAACTACCGGTCACAGAACAACCGGGAGACAATCCACAGACCGAAATAGTAACCGTAACAGGAACTATCGCAACCAAGGGAATGGACGCGACAATGACAAATATACCCCGCTTACCAAATCGCCAAAAGAAATACGGCAAAGAAGGTGCTAACTTCCCGAGACCACCACAAATGCGCACTCCAGAGGATCGGCGTGTTGGGAGTGGATACTGCGATTACCACGCGCAGAAGGGCCACATCACTAACGAATGTGTCCAATTGCGCCAACTCATCGACAAGATGGTCAAAGAGGGTAGATTGGACCATCTGGTCAAGAATATCAAGGAAGGGAAGGACAAACAGAAGAGTGGCAATAAGAAAGAGACACCTAAAGATATGCCCGCCACCATTTACATGATACAATCATGGCAATGGGTCACAAAGCGTAAGGTAAGCCAGATTTTTCACGAGAAAAGGAAATCTCGTTCCCCACCTTAACCGCGAATAACGCAGTGGTGGAACCACTTACTATAGAGATAAGCGCGGGGGGTCACGACATCCACCGCATGTATGTTGATGGGGAGCTTCACGACATCATGTATGAGCACTGTGTCAAACGATTGCGTCCTGAAATACGCAGTCAGTTAATCCCGGTCGAACAGCGTTGATCGGTTTTACTAGGGAAAAGATATGGCCTATGGGGCAAATACGACTACCTGTCAAGATTGGAAACGAAAAACACTCGGCAACAGCATGGATGGAATTCATGGTGATTAAATCTCCCTCACCATACAATGGCATTATTGGGAGACTGGAATATCACTATGCGAGCAAGTGCCATCAACAGCGCATGGGATGCTTAAATTCTCAGTGGAAGGTGGTATTGTTACTCTTTACAATACCACTATACCACACAGAGAATGCAACACGATTTCATGCGAGACGGTACCAACTCCAGGACAGCAGATAACCAGAGTTCCAAATCTGAAAGTAGCAATTCATCCCGAATACCCGGAACAGGAAATATCCATCGGAGGTTCATTGTCGGACAACGGCAAAACAACTGTATGTGCGCTCCTGCAGAAGAATTTGGATATTTTCGCATGGGAGCCTAAACACATGACAGGAGTACCACGCTCTGTCACAGAGCATAAACTAAAAATCCGACAGGGATACCAACCCATACGCCAGAAGAAGCGGGCCAAGCCCCGAGCGAAGCGCAAGCAATCTGGCAGAGGTACAAAACCGGTAGAGGCAAGAATCATGCAGGAAGTTTACTACCACGACTGGCTTTCCAATCCAGTCATGGTAAAGAAGAGCGACGGCAGCTGGCGAATGTGTGTAGACTTCACCGACCTTAACAAAGCATGTCCACAAGATTGCTATCCTCTACCAGAGATAGATTGGAAAATAGAATCTCTGTGCGGATATCCATTGAAATGCTTCCTCTACGCGTACAAGGGATATCATCAAATCCAAATGGCTAAAGAGGACGAGGAAAAAACTGCCTTTCATACAAGCCGGGTGTTTATCTGCTACACAAAATGCCCTTTGGCTTGAAGAATGCAGCGCCACCTACCGAGGTTAGTGGACAACGCTTTCGAAAAACAAGTGGGCCGCAACCTAGAAGTCTATGTTGATGACCTGGTCATAAAAAGCCATACCGAAGATGAGCTAGTGCGCGACATCGAGGAAACGTTCAAAACTCTAAGAGAGATCAACATGAAGCTGAATCCTAGGAAGTGCACCTTCGGCGCTACTGAAGGCATATTCCTTGGATACCTGATAGAACCCGACGGCATAAAACCATGTCCGAAAAGACAAAGCGTCATCGAACTTCCCTCACCACGCACGATGAAGGAAGTCCAATCTCTCAATGGAAAGTTGGCCGACTTAAACAGGTTCTTATCCAAATCAGCAGAAAAATCACTACCTCTTTTCAAAACACTCAAGAAGTGTATAAAGAAAGGTGACTTCAGATGGACTGCGGAGGCGTAAGAGGCCTTCACTCGCCTTAAACAACATCCGCAACGCTCCCAACACTTGTCGCACCCCGACCGGGGAAGAGCTAATCATGTACTTGTCTGCAAGAAGGCGCAGTGCAGTGTTGCTAACAGATAGGGAATCAGTACAAACTCCCATCTACTTTGTAAGCAAGGCACTCAAGAAGACGGAGATGAACTATAGTGCCATGGAAAAACTAGTTTTGGCGTTGGTATTTGCCGCTAAACGGCCGCAGGTACTTCCAGCGCACCCAATAGCAGAATCACGGATCAACCGATCAAGCGATCATCTCCAAACCTCGACGCATCGTAGACTGCAGAAGTGGAGTGTATTGCTAGGTGAGTACAACATCTCGCATGCACCACGCACCGCAATCAAAGGATAGATTCTGGCGGACTTCATCATTGAAAAGCCAGACAGCGACGAGGTATCCACACCAATTAAGACCGAGTTACAAGATCCATGGATCTTGTTTACAGACGGATCCTCATGCATTGATGGCTCAGGAGCGGGCCTCATTCTCACAAATCCAGAGGGAATGGAGTTCACTTACGCACTGCGCTTTGAATTCACAGCAACAAATAATGAGGCAGAATCACGAAGCCCTCGCCGCTGGACTACGCATCGCAGCTTGAATGGGTGTGCGCAACCTAGAGGCAAATGTGGATTCCCGCTTAGTGGCCAACCACGTGTTGGGCGAATACGTGGCCAAAGAAGATAATATGATTCAAGATCTCGCCAAGACCAAGACACTGATCAAAGGTTTTGACAGGTTCACCATCAAACAGGTTCCTAGAGGGGAAAATCGCAAGGCGGATGCACTAAGCAAGATTGCCTAGACAAGCTTTGCACATCTATCAAAGCAAGTTCGTAGAAACACGAAAAGCAAGTCTATCTCAGAAATGGAAGTCTCCACAATCATAGAGGAGGACGGTCCTACATGGATGACACCGATAACGAACTTCCTGAACAAAGGATCGTTACCCCAGGAACAGAAGGAAGCTCGCAAAATACGGCGCACAGCGCAGAGATTTGAAATCCGAGACAACATTCTCAGACCGACGCTCCTTCCTGTAACCATGGCTCCGCTGTGTAGGCCCATCACAGGCAAATTATGTGCTGCGAGAAATCCATGAAGGATCATGCAGTATGCACTCGGGACCACGATCCGTTGTGGCACGCACCATGAGATCAGGTTACTACTGGCCTACCATGCACCGAGATGCGCGGGATTTAATACGGAAGTGCACCGATTGCCAAGTGCATAGGCCCATC
This sequence comes from Chrysanthemum makinoi, assembly GCA_910596185.1. NCBI lineage: Eukaryota > Viridiplantae > Streptophyta > Magnoliopsida > Asterales > Asteraceae > Chrysanthemum > Chrysanthemum makinoi. The sequence goes on from OU343224.1 coordinate 301,321,012, forward strand.
CCACGCCAACCACAACATGAGCTAACTCCGATAACATCACCATGGCCATTCTACAAGTGGGGTATTGACATCGCAGGCCCTTTTCCCGCCGCAGGGGGGATTAAAATTCCTCATAGTCGCTATAGACTACTTCACCAAGTGGATTGAAGCAAAGGCGGTGGTAACAATCACCGGCAACCGGTGAAGCGCCAGTATGGGATAACATTGTATGCCGCTTTGGTCTTCCCGGGAAATCATCTCGATAACGGAAAACAATTCTGTGACAACCCTTCAAGGACCGGTGCAATAAACTAAGCATTAAACAAAGACTTCGCAGTTAAACACCCACAAACCAACGGCCTAGTGGAACGGGCGAATCGAAGCTTAGGCGAAGGAATTAAAACATGCCTGGACAAGCACAAAGGGAGATGGGTGGACGAGCTATCACATGTTTTGTGGGCACATCGCACCTCAATCAAAACCAGCACATGAGATACACCCTTCTCTCTAGTATACGGGACAGAAGCTGTCATACCAGCCGAGATCGGCATGCCAACCATCCGCACTGCCGAGATAAATGTGGCAACTAATGACGAAGAACGGCGTCTTGACCTAGATCTGCTAGAAGAAAGGCGTGAGCGCGCAGCTATACGTGAAGAAAAATCAAAGTCAAGAATGAAGGGATACTATGACGCTAAGATAAGAGGTGTCTCATTCGACCGGTGACTTCGTCTATCGCGCTAATGATGTAAGCCACGCAGAAGACACAGGTAAGCTTGGACCAAAGTGGGAGGGACCCTATGAGGTTACTGAAGCACTAGGAACGGGCGCGTACAAGCTATGGGGCTTGGATGGTCGTGAATTGCCACGCACATGGAACATCTGCAATCTCAAGAGGTGCTACCTATAGACATGGCTACGACCAAACGTACAAATATGTAATTTCTTTTTTTATCATGTTTTTATTTCCTCACAAACACTTGCAAGTATTAATAAAACGTTACGGTTTCTAGCTAACTCCGTGACATATTTTAATTTGTTACTTCCATATACTGTATGTTTTAACAACCTTTTTATTTTTGCCTACATGGCGTGCATGCAATATATAAACCCACGATGGTCAAAAGGATAAGTTAACCTAATAAACAACTTGTTGAGTAAGAGGGTTGCAAACCCATCAACGCTGGATCACGTATCCTTGTTAAACACCTTGTTCTCAAGACGTTGGAATAAGCTTTGTGCGCACCCCACGACGGATGCGCAACAATGCACATGTGCACGTTTAACAACTTTGGAACCAAGACACTTGATTCCTTAATTGGGTATTTACAGTACGCTGCATACCATTAATATACACGATTATACTTGACATTTTTTTTTTCGGATCTTCATACATGATTATGAAGTCCTTATATTATTCACACTTGCATATACAGGTAACAATGTATACTTCTTTTACGCAAAGATAAACAAGATAAATGGAAAAATATATTTACAATACACTTAACAAAAGGAGGTTCATGACTACGAGTTATTTCTCACAGATAGTTACAGAGACAATCTAAAAACTATGACTACGCTTCAAGGAGGAACTACCCACGCGGCTAGTATCATCCCCAATCCTATTCAGCTCCTGCAACAAATCAGCATCTCGACGAGCCACGGTGGCAACACTCACGGGCACCCCGTCAGACCGAGGGAGGTGCGCCGCTCCAATACCACACATTACAGCCTTGCCCTTAATACCTTTCTTTTCAAGAAGCCTCGCCGCATGCGCCCAACACTTGTTTCAAGGGGACTTCCCTGTCTAGGACAAAAGGATTCAGGATATCTCTAGGGCGCCAATACAGGAACGTGCAGTTGGGATGCATCGGGTCTAAGATAATAGTCTGGCTGCGCAATAGCCTCTCCACCGAGATGACGGGCTAGCGTCAGACCTGCAAAAATTACGTTTATTGATAGTCCCGATCACGCTCCAGTTCAGCTATCTTGGGGAGTTCCAAGTCCTTCATCTTCTTCATGGCAACAGATTGTCATAAGCTTTCGCATCATAAGTAGGTACCTGCTCAACGGGTACCTTCAGCAGCTCAGCCTCTTGCAGCTTCTCAATGGCTTCGACTTTCCACGCCCAATAAGCACACTTCACCACATCCCCAAAGGAGTCAACCACCTCTTGCGACTCCAGGGTACTTAACGCCGCTAGTCGAAGCCCATGGCTTATGAGCCATCTCAGCTATGGTGGAGAGAAGTTGCGGATATAATTCCTCATCGTACTCTATGCTTAGTTTACGCAACTTCTCCTCCTGCGTTTCCAGAGCACTTTTCACAAGAGTGCCGTCTTCAAGCTGGGAGGTCAGTGCGTCTTTTCCATTTTCCAAATATTTAATAGCCCAAAGACAAGAAGACTTATAGCTCGCGGCCTCCGCACGCTCTTGATTTATTTGACACATCAGTGCCATTTTCTCCTCGGCAAGTTTCTTAGCATATGACCCAAGAGTCTCTGCTTCACCTCTAGCACTAGCCAATTGAGCCTCAAGTAGTGCAATTCGCTGGTCTTTACCGCACCTTGGCTAGTCTCGCCCGAGTACTTTACCTTCAGCCGCGTCGCGAGTGAGACCAGATCATCGACAAGTTGTTCCATGGGTGAATCCCCAGCGGTCTCAGGCTCCGCGCCTTGGCTCTTCAGCCCAGATGATTCAGCGCAAATTGGACTTGCTTGGGGGGCGACTCCGCGGATTGTTCAAACCTACAAACATGATGAGATAATCACAGTTATTCAGCGCTATCTAACTGTACTCCGATACATAATCTTTCAAGGATACTTACGCAGGAATGGATGTGTCAGGTGATGGTGGGCGCGACGCAACATCACTGGAAGATGACTCCACACTAACAATAACTGGGCGCTTCTTCCGCGAGGTAGCAGCGCCATCGCCGCTGCGCTTCCTTTTTCGCTCCAATTCTGGACTCTCTTCTTCCTCATCTATTTCTTCCACGTGCTCTGCCGCTACGGGCGCTGGTTGCACGGAGGTATCTATCTGTTGTACTCGGCATACTTTGTAAGGGAGTTGCTTGGAGCGCCATGGATGAACTTTCACCTGCCTCGCCTAGGTCCATCGCTACGGTACGCCCGACCACCGCAACTAACACGGGTTCTTCTCCCTCCTTCAGGGGTCGAGTTCCCACCTTTACATCCATTGGCTTTGTCAGTGCACAATGAATAGGTCCATCTCTGTGCAATAACAAAGAAACACACATAGTTCATGACAATTACGACGAACAAATAGTGACTAACTTACAAAATGCAATTCAACGGGTACGAAAGCATGAGAACCCACCTGACCATCGGCGTCTAAGAAGATAGGGACTTCTTCCGAGCTGCCAAAATAGTTGTGGCTCAGGCCAATATGCAACAAGAACTCCTCGGGGTAGGAGCTTATAGGGATGCGTTCTCGTTTATTGTTTCCGCATCCTCTACATTATATGATCCAGGAGGGGGCTCATCCTTTGGCGTGTCCCCTTAGCGTAAAAATCGAAATGAGACGGAAAACAAGTGTTGTCAATCCAGAAAAAGGTTTCCCTCCAATTTCGGAGAGCGTCTAACTTGTCTGTATAGCATTGGAGGGCTCGGCGTTTTGCGAAGGACCCACCCGTTTGACCACGTGGTGTGGTAAAATGCCCTAATAGGTGGATGGTAGGGTTTATGGCAAGTAAGTGGCAGTTCACCTCGAAATTAATTAATTTCGCCGCACCTATACAGGTGAGACAAGTGAATGCGGTAATAATTCAATACATCACTTAAGAACAACGATATGGGTATGCGCTGATTTGCGAATTCAAAAAATCGCGTGTAGACACCAATCTTCCCATCGGGAAAATCCGCTATTGATGCATTCGCAGCCGGAACTTCCGGATGTACTGCGCTCGGGATATAATAATCTGATGCAAACTGTTGTAATTCCTCTTCCGTTATGTCGGATGTAAAATCAGATAATTCTTTAACCATGGTATTGTTATAACCAAGAACAAAGGCGCAGCGCAGCTTACCTTGGGAGTATTTCAGTCCAAGGCTTGGATGTGTTGGAAGCTTTGCTAATGGCGGATTGTTCTTTTTACTGTGTGTTGAGACGGTGAAAATGAAGTTAAGGGGTTATATAATCTTCTTCCCCCACACGATGATCAACACGTGGACTCCCCTAACCCTACATATGTGGTGGGGATTGTTTGATGGGACATGGGTGCAGTAACCTTTCCCCCGATTTACGAGGCGCCCGTTTACTTTCTTATGGCTAGGAACAATGTATCCTGAGGATTTTCTTTAGTTTCTTGGCTACGCTCCGTTTATTTTTCATAGAATACGATAATTAGTCTAGCATCCGTAGTTATGCACTGCGCATACTAGACTGGGGGGACATGATGACGTATAGTCTATATCCGGGTCACGGACCCGACTAAAGTCCAATACTAACTTGGCCCGGTACGAACTGGGCTAAGCGGACTAAACATTTGGGCTCATGAAGGCCCAAGCCCGAATCTATTGATGGAATAGATATCCGATATCTTCTAAATAGGAAGATAATCATTCCCAACCGATTAAGGTGGGATACGCCGAAGGTTGAGGAACACGGAACCAACAAGGATTCCGTGCGTATATAAAGGGAATCACATCCCTCGTTTAAGGTACGCTCTAATAACCCTAATTCTCCTTAAACCATAAACCGATTACTTACTCTCACGCCGGAGGATAATCGTGGGAGACAATCCCACGGTAAGCCTAACGGTGTCTTTTGTTTCTTAGTGCGCAGGTCTTAAGCAACAATTCTCAATTGGTGCGGGAACCGGAGCTCCAAACAAGGAACGTCCAACTTTTGCATCAACAGAACCACTATAAACAACTTGTTGTGGTTTGATTGTTTCTTTCCTTATCTACTCTTTATATATTGTTGATTACTATTCACTAACATATCTAAGATCAATATAAATTGATCTTTCAATAAGTTTCAAAACAAAGTTTTAATTGGTAAACTATTCAACCACCTTCTAGTTTTCACAAAAGTTTTAAATTATATTATAGACTAAATTATAAAGTGATTTTATAAACACCAAATTATGATTTTATAATAGGGATATCATTGTGGTAGAAGACAACCAGGATGTTGTACATGACAACAACTCATCACATATCACACTCTCTGCTGAGTTGGATCAGTTGGATTATAACATTATAAATATAGATGTTCAACCAGCGGAAGTTGAGGCACCACCACCAATTATCACTATTGTGGAAGACGAAGATGATATTGATTTTGATGATCACGTTCCTCATGATTTAGCATCTGATGATGATGATGGCCACGAGAATGAAGATGATGAAGATGCCAATACTAATAATGTTGAATTTTATGTTGATGATGTGGAAGATTAATCTCGAATTCTAATTTGTAGAACGACACTTAATTATTTGAATGAAATTGTTATCGAGTGGTTAAATGTGTTTATTTGTTTGTTTATTTATTTATTGATTTATTTATTTTTTTATTATAATTATCTTGTTGATATATACTGTTATACTTTTGGACCATTTGCGGATAGGTAGTTTTGTAGATGATCATGCGTTAACGGTTTAGGAACCGTTTTGGCGATTTTGGAAAAGGATAACTATGTTGTATATATGATATTATGTTTAGCGAATTTGTGTCATGATTGGCATATTAAAATAGGTTGTGACATTGGTAAAACAGGTTGTGGATTGTCATATTATGATAACAGGTTGTAGATTTTTTCCGAAAAATTTCCGGAAAAAATCTGGAAATTACCCATTTTGCAGCAATATTCTGCAGAGTGGGTCAGCTTGTTTTGCCGGGGACATGTCCCTGGGGAAGGTTCAAACGCATTTTTTCATTTACGACTTTACCAGGTGACATGTCCCCGGCGAAAGAGTTTATACCCACAGTGGTTACACTCTTCACCGGGGACATGTCCACTGCAAAAACACCTGCCACGTCGGACTAATAACGTAATTAGGGTACTTAATGTGAAGTCTCAAAATAGTTTCTCCGTGGACGTGTCCCCGGAAAAAACACGTGCCACGTCGGATATGTTTGACCGAAGACAATCGGCTGCGGGACCCACATGTCCCCGGTAAAAGTGGTAAAAGGTCCCCGGGGAAAGTATTCCCGAGCAGGTATTGCCGGGGTCCTTTTGCCGGGGACATGTCCCCGGTAAAACACTTTACCGGGGAGATGTCCCCGGCGAAAGCCCTTAAACTCTCGAGTGTGAGACTCGGGGAGTGGAGTAAGGCAAGGAAAAAGAGTCTTTGTAGACCGAACCACTATAAACAACTTGTTGTGGTTTAATTGTTTTTTTCCTTATCTACTCTTTATATATTGTTGATTACTATTCACTAACATATCTAAGATCAATATCAATTGATCTTTCAATAAGTTTCAAAACAAAGTTTTAATTGGTAAACTATTCAACCACCTTCTAGTTTTCGAAAAAGTTTTAAATTATATTATAGACTAAATTATAAAGTGATTTTATAAACACCAAATTATGAATAATAGGGCTATCAATGGGTCAAATTTTGATTCATATCCGATCTGACTTTCCCTAGGCTACTGACTAAAAAAAGTAGGTTCATTAACCTATTAAGTGACATGATGGGTCGATCCATTTAGGGTGGACGGAGTGGAGTCGGGTACTCCATCGAGTTCGGTTAGGGTATTAGGCTACACCGCCCCCACCCCTTAGGGTACTTGAAAATTTGAAAGAAATCGAGTTCGGAAGCCGAGTGATTACAGTGCTTTGTTCTCTTTTTTTTTTGTCTTTTTATGAAATATAGTGTTAGGGTATGATCGGGTACCACTCCGTCTAGTTAGGGTAGTGTTAGGGTAGTATTGAGGTAGTTTTGAGGTGGAAGGTTTTTATTGGATAGAGGTGATGTGGCACCCCCAGGGTATTAGGGTATTCTACCACCACTCCTTCCTCCCTTAGTTGCCTCTTGGTGTGGGTCAACTCATGACCCGCTTGGGTCAACCAGTATAAAATTTTGAATTTTTTACATTCATTTAATACCACAATTTAAAAAAGAAAAAAAGACTTTTCTAACCACCAATTTTAACCATTGTTTTGTAGTTATAAAGTACTAGGTATGCTTTTTGGCCGTGTTAAGCAGAGCCCAAAAAAATGGGTGATTAACTTTACGAGATGATAGACGATGTGAATGTGCATTGTATCTAAAGAGGTAAAAGAAAGAAATGTGTATACGCATATCAGCATACAAAGGGTAACACAAAAACTATGCCCATAATAAGATGGTAAAATGAAAATAAGAGCATGATTTTGAATTAAAGTTAAAGCAACTCTTAACTGTAAGGACAAATTGCAATAATGAGGATTTAACCCGCGCGTTGTGGCGGAGCATTTGTAGGCAGTAGTATTGCATGTGTATAATGAAAAGAACAATGCTTAACAGAGATAAGTTTGCCTCACGTTACGAATTGGCTTCCTTTAAACAATATCGTGCCACTCTTTAAAATCCCAATTTGTACTCTATTTACTTCCAGTCAACATAATTGTATCCACTGGAAAAAAATAAAATGCCTCCCCCCAAGTTTTAACTCATATCGTTATCAACAAAACCATTCATAACTGTTGAGTAGGCTTGTTTGTCACGGCGTCCTTTGAGTGAGATGATAAAATAATGTCGCTACTATAAAAAAACAAACAATACATCATTTTTTATAGGTTATAAACAAAGGTTGGAAACAACCGGTCTTTGATTAAATACACGTTGCATGAAAAATCCTAATCACGTTGAACTAGTATAAATTGAATGTGTAGTTTTTTCATAAAACCTCAACACCAAATTTAACACTAACATTCACTAACATGCACGTATAGTATATGTTATTGAAGTTCATATGTCATATTAAACACATAACAAATTAAAGTAAATATATTTAACAAAAAACATACATTGTTGCTTCATATGAATCTTAATTAGAAAACAATAAACACTCTAATTACCTAGACGAAGACTCGTGAGAATACGCTAAGTGCAAACTATCGTATCAGCACAATACTTTCTGCCCAACGCACAAGAAGCAACATGTTGTTGGCTATCTTTGACACCTGCTCTTTTAGAACTCTTTGATATGTTGTTAAAACACTCAACAGTTCCTAATTATCCTTTCTCTCTTTTTTTGAAGGAATAATTTGCTCAAGTTGTTTCTGAAGAACACTAACATCAGTTTGAAGATTCGAGACGTATCCAATGAGAGACTTGAAAAAGTAGACACATTCTCTTTACTCAAATTAGCAAAACTGTTGATATCAATTTTATAAGTGATGATGTCCTTCACTGTTTGATTCAAATTTTTAATGGCAAATGGTAATCCAAGCATTTCAGGACATAGCTGGACATGTCTCTGAGTAATAGACATCACTGTACTCACAAGTTAGATACATTAGATGTGAGATTCTTGATGGAATCACTGATCTTGATAAACTCTTATGGTACATTGATCTTAAAATCTATTTTGGAAATGCCACATTCACATGGTCAATGAAACTTGTCAGTTATGGCTTGATTGCGGCAACTACAGCTTCAGTTATTTCGCCTGCAAATATTTTTGACAATGAACAACTGGCCAAACGTTTTACTTCATCGGTAACTTTTTGTTGTTTTGAAGCAATTTCACTGACATCTTTTGAAATTGCAGAGTAAAATTCCTTAACAGACTTGACAAAATTAGAGAACAATGATTCTGTTGATTTAATAGTTGAAGTGTGTGTCTTTTTTATTTGATCTTTGAAGCTAATGAGTTCTAGTTTTATGGTAGACCATGAAAAATAATTAACTACTTAAATGAATATTATATTCATTAAATACACATAGATAAAAAAATCCAAAATTTAAACCAAGCATAGGTTGTGACAGACCATGTTAAATAATTAACTACTTAAATGAATATCATAGAGTGGACACAAGAGTTCTAAATGAAATGGCCTCTAAAATCACCTCATTCATTTCCATGTTGACTCGTATAGAAAAGATATATCAGACTCATAATTGATAAAAATAAAAGGAAAACTGAAAATCAAATAGTGTAACTATAACGACCCGTAAAATTCCGGATTATTATAATATTATTTATCACATAAGAAAATTCAAACCGATTATTTTCTGACAGATGCCGATATCAAAATTTAAAAATGAGAGGTCATCTCGTTTCTTTAAAAATAAGACACCGCACACACGATACTTGTCCACTAAGTATCTGTATAATAAATGTGAAATTTATTATTGTCCAAGTTAAAATTTAAGCATACATAAGCTTAATCTAATGTTTTGAAAAGTTATTCCGCATACTGCAGCGCAGTAGCATACAAGACTAAAAATAAATAATGAGATAAGAGAAATATATACATTTTTATCATTCATTGATAATTTAAGAAAGAAAACGAGAGGTCATCTCGTGAAATTAGAAAATCATGGCACCGCACGCATACCGACACCAAATTAATTACGGCAAACAATTATAGTCTAAATCCTGCGTAATAATAATACCAAATTATTACGCTCTTTAAAACGTTTCCAAAAACGTAATCATTATATTTTGCGAGTACCGGGAAGGTACAATTTCGCGGAGATTCGTCAAAACACGGGGTACAATTTATACTGTGTGTAATAATAAGGGAAAAATGACTGTTATAGTTATGTACTTTCACAAATTTCCCACTTTAAGTACTCAATAATATTTTGCTGATGATACACCACTCTAGTATTTGTGACGGGCTGTTTTAGGATCTTTTAAATTGGCTTACTTATTTAACCGGTTAGGGAAGCTGACGTGGAGGTAATTTGCTTTGCTGGAAATTAGGATGAAACATTAAAATTAAAAATAAAATCCCTAGAAATCAGTTTTCACGTATGATTTGCATATCTTCATGTAAACTAACATAAACCCTAACCATCACTCTCTTCTTCCTATTCAAATGATCAAAATGCGATTCTGACCGCCAATGTCGTTGGTGGACTTCATCATTTAACATGTTTGCTGTGTTTTTCTTGTTGTATATTGTTATAATTGTTATTTTGTTTCATTTTTATTCAATTAAAAACTGATATCATGCAAATAAAATAAAATTTTAGGATGGCATCTTCATCTACTCCCATACAACTGAACGTACATCACAGTGGAGTGTTTATGGGAACTCCTCTCATATACGCGGGTGCTAAGGTAAAGCATTTGCAGAATTTTGACATGACGTCTATGGATTTCTCAGATTTTATGGTTTATTTAGAAAAGGAATGTCAACATGTAGTTACAGGAGTGTATTATGTTGTTCCTGGGAAAGAATTGCATGATGGTTTTAGGGCTCTGAAATCTGATTCTGATAAGCTAATGTGTAGTAAATATGCTATAAGGTTTAAGAGTGAAATTGACTTGTATTTGGACCATTTTAATTCTGAAATAAGTCATTATGTTGGGGATATTGGGGATGATTTAAATGATGACGAGGAAAGTATTGATGAGGAAAGTGCTAGCGAGGTTAGGGATGTTAATGATGTTTCAAGTGATGATAATTATGAGATATCATACTACACTGATGATGAGTCTGACACAGCCTCACTTGATCATCTGTCTGAGGGTGAGGATGAAGTAATTGATGCTAGAAGAAAAAAGGCAGTCGTGACTCCTACAGTTAATGATCCATTTTTGACTGAACTATGTGATAGCTATGATAGGGATAAATATGTTGAAAATGAAGTACATTCTGAAGACGAACAATTGAATCCCGAAGATGAAGACATAGTTGGGGATCATTTGCCTAGGCATGATCCTAATACTAAATGGAAGTACATGCACCCAGTGATAGGGGAAAGGTACGAAAGCCCACAACAACTCAAAAGATGTATCATATTCTATGCTCTTGCAAATGGCTATAAATTATGGTTTAAGAGGAATGATTACAAGAGGATTTATGTGAAATGCTGTAAAGGGGCAAGTAAGGATGAAAGTTGCCCTTTTCACTTATGGGCTTCATGGATGCAAAACGAAAAATCATTCCAAATAAAGACTCTTATTGAAGATCATAGATGTTCTAGATCTTTTGATTTTGGTACTCTTATCAATTGAAACTGGAATGCTAGTACTTATGGGAAGAAGATCATTAGAAATCCTAAAATTAAGTTACGAGAAATTAAGGAAAAAATGTTGAAGAAGTACAAATGCAAGGTTACAAAAGGGCAATGTGAAAGGGCTAAGCAGAAAGCATTAGGTGGACTTGAGATATGCTTAAATGAACACTATGCGAAGCTATGGTCATATGCTAAAGAAATCTTGGATACTAATCCAGGTAGCACTGTTAAGCCGGGAGTTAATTCTATGCCTGATGGGAATAATTACTTTGAAAAATTTTATGTATGTTTCAAGGGGCTGAAAGATGGATGGTTGGAAGGTTGTAGAAGGGTTATTGGACTAGATGGGTGTTTCCTAAAAACGATATGTAAAGGGGAGTTATTATCAGCCGTAGGAAGAGATGGAAATAACCAAATATACCCAATAGCATGGGCAGTGGTTAATGTTGAAAATAAAGAAAATTGGGAGTGGTTTATGAAATTATTGATAGATGACTTAGAGCTTGTGGATGGGCATGGTCTTACTATAATATCGGATCAACATAAGGTAAATGTTTACTTTGCATGTTCATTAAATTGCATTTTTATAATAATTGACATAAATGTTTGTTTCCCATGCTTATTGCATCAATGGTAAATATTGAATGTTTATGATATAGGGTATCGTTGAAGCTGCAAAAAAAGTTATGCCATTAGCGGAACACAGACAATGTGCTAGGCACATATATGCAAATTTTAGGAAAAAGTTCACTGGTGTACATTTTAGAAATCTATTTTGGAAGGCGTCTAAAGCAACATACCCTGCAAAGTTTAAGGAAGTGATGAATGAATTAAAGTGTGTAAACCATTCAGCATATCAACATTTAATGGACAGAAATCCAGATTCATGGAGTAGGGCATTTTTAAGTACTGATAAAGCGTGTGACGCGGTTGAAAATGGAATTAGTGAATGCTTTAATTCACTAATACTCGAAGCAAGAGGAAAGCCAATTATCAACATGTTGGAAGATATTAGATCATGCATGATGGAGAGAATGCAAACAATGAGAAAGACACATGCAAAGTGGCATGATTCAGTGTGTCCTAATATAAGGAAGAAGTTTGAGCATATTAAAGATCTACACCGGTATGTCTATTTAGCGATTTGTACTTAAAACTCCTAAACTATACTTTAATTAACTTAACTCCTTTTGATATTTTAGATTCTGGCATGTAATTCCAAGTGGTGAAATGAAGTTTGAAGTGAAACATGGGTCAGAGGGTTATATAGTAGATGAGATAAACAGGACTTGTAGTTGTAGGTTGTGGCAACTCTCTGGAATTCCTTGTGAACATGCTACTGCTGCTATTTACTACCTTAACGTAAATCCAGATAGATATATATCTGATTGGTTAAAAACACCAGTCGTCAAAAAAGCCTATAATCATTACATTTATCCTTTACATGGATCTGATCAATGGCCTGAAACAAATTACATTCCACCATTGCCTCCAAAAGCTAGAAGAATGCCTGGTAGGCCGAGAAAGAATAGAAGACGAGATGCATCCGAAAGTAATGGTTCATCAACCCGCGTAGGTCGTCATGGCAGGATGATGACTTGTACGCGCTGTTATGAAACAGGACACAACAAAAGAGGTTGCACCAATGAAATAAGAGACCCACCACCAAAGGAAGTGAGACCTAAAGGGAAACAAAAACCATGGCCGAAAGGGGTGACTAATGCTAGTCGAAGTGTTCAAAGAGGTGGCATATCAACCAATAGAGGTGGCAGGTCAAGTAATAGAGGTGGCATATCAACCAATAGAGGTGGAAGATCAATCAATAGAGGTGGAAGATCAAGCAATAGAGGAGGATTACACATTGGGATAGGAGTACAAGTGGATCCCATAACTGGAGATGCTATGCTAGGGGTATGATTTAATTTTATTATGTTTGTTTTACGTATATAATTTTGGTAATGGAATTCATAGTGATGTTATAATTGTAGTCCACACGTGGAGTCCCATTGCCAGCATGGCCAAATGGTATAACGCCTAGTAACTTGAGGACACAACCATGTGTTACACAAGTTGAGGTAGATGATGCACCAATGACAAAATCACAACCAACTGAACTGCAACCACCTGTTTATCAAGATGATAGTGTGTTTGATGTTGCTGATTTATTTGGAGATGTACCAATTGAGTCACAACCACTTATTAATGGAAAAAATGGAAAAAAAGTAGTTGTTACAGAAGACACAAGTGTAACTCGCATACAACAACAGCTAAAGCTGCCCATAAAAAGAAAGAAAACATATGAGATGATCCACTAGGTTTATTTAATTGTGATAGACGATGTTGTTGGATTTCTTTTTTTATCGCTTCCACGTATGGTACATTTGGCATCTTTCATAGTTACTCCCACAATTTGGATCTTTAATAACCAAACCCAGTTAGCAGTTTGGATGGTCAGTTATATATAATTGCAGTTTAAATATTATAGTTGTTGTTACAGTTTTGATAGAATTTTTATATGACCCAGATTTTGTGATCTTGATACAAGGTTGTATGATCCTATAAAATGTCAACTGTAGTGACTTTGTTTTAATTCGTGTGTTTGGTTATGTTGTTTCAAGTTTATGTTCTTCATGCCATTGATTTTTTAAAGATTATATAACCTCCACATCAGTCAACCCAATAATTAAGACCCAATTAAAAAAACCCAGTTCATAGTGTTCTGTTCCGGAGAAGAAACAGAGGGAGAGCAAAATATTCATGAGATAAATTTTCTGACGTGGATGCTTACGTGGCACTATAACCTTTTCTTAACCGGTTGCAAGTCACCTTGATACCTGATTTAAACCAACTGCTGAAGTTAAGTGACATACCTATGACTTTTGTAATACTATGGTGACTTATTTATGGTAAAATAATGCACAGGACTTAAAGTAGGAAAAGTGTGAAAGTATGGTACTAATACAGTCAATTTTCCCTAATAATAATAAATAAAACAAATACCACCCCTTGAAATGTCATTTTCCTACCCCTCCCTTCTGATTTCACACACGCGCCTCTCCTCTTTCTTTTTATGCTTCCTTCGCAGAACCCAACAAACACCAATATAGGTGCTTCCTTCTCTTTTGAAAGGTCAAAGGCAAGTCTATCCATCCCAAACCCCTCAAATGGGAAACCTACCCTGGTATACATCGTGTGATGGGATGAAGCATGGCCTTGGGAGGACGACAAGAGCTAGGAAGAGTAATACCCTACGCACAAGGTCAAGAACCTAGGGGTTTCATCTCCATTCTCTTTATCTTCAAATGGCTTGTAAATCCTCCGCATGTTTTTGGCACATCTCACCTACAACCACAAACGAAAGTTTGGGTTCTTTGAGTTTAGGGTTTCTTCAAATTAAATTGGGGGTTTTGTAAATTGAGTAGTTAATCACTCAATTCAAGTGTCAATTTCCTTGTACTCGAGTCTGGAGATACAAACTTGTTCGTGTACCCCTGTTTCGGTTCTCACCACACTTTGTAAGGATCTTGATTTGTTTTTAAATATTGTAACTACTTTATTTTTAACTCCTAATGAACATGTGTTGATTTTGTTGCGATTCGTTATATTCTTTTTTTTACACCGTTCGTATATGTTTAATTTCTGAGAACGATTAAATTGTTGTTGTCGTTGATAATGATTGTGTGGCAAAAGTGAAAGTATAATTTTGGCTTTCAAACCGAAGTACTCACTTTACAGATTTTTATCCGACTTCTTTTGTTAAGATAGATCGAGTTCGAACATAATTTCGATTCATTCATTTACTTTTGGTTGAGGGACGAGAACCACTGTGGTCGTACCACAGTGGTGGTTTTGGTTTGGACAAGTGGTCGAGTTTGTTTAGTTTGCTATTGATAAACGAACACCGCGAGTCGTTGCAATCTCGTTATTGACTTGTGTATTGGTTCGGTTCACAGCAAGGACACACGAGAGTGTGTTTACCCTGTTCTGTCCATGACTATATCCAAGTGGGTGTTAGTCGACTTTCATTTTAACCACATCGAGAGTTGTATACTCGGTCACAATGAGTGTAAGTCATCATGGCTTCTATCATGTGGCTAAACCCTTTTGTCGTTGGTCTTAGTGAAAAGGAAAAACTCATAGAAGTGTAAGAGTTATGTTGATATCAAGTCACCAAGAGTGCGTTTGTTTGTCTTACTTGAGTCACGCCAAGACAACCCGAAGGTGTTTGCTTGTGCTTGGTCTCGGACTAGTCAAGGTGTGTGTTTGTTACACCATTTAGCACTATCCAGGATCTAGTCGTGAAAAACCCGCAAGAGTCTCGTTTTGTAACATCAGTTGGTCGTATAAACTTGTGCGTCAACTGTTCCTCAAATATCCAGAAAATCTAATTTGTGTTAAAATTTCCTTGGGCCACAAGCCCGTTCCAAGAGGGTGCGTCCAGTTTGGTTTTAAAACTCAAACCCAACCCAAAATTTAATTAAGTGTTTAGGTATAGCTAGACCAAAGCCCAGCTACCAATCTCTAGGGTCCAATTGTTTTGACAGCCCACCCGGGACTTTAGATTTCCCGAGTTTACAGATTTCCTCGAGTCACGACACGTCTTGCATTAGTATTTTGAAAATGCTAGTCACAAACAAATGATAGAAATGAAAATGGTAGAAATGAAAACGTACCACTTGAATAAAATGGATCAATTTATTTACAAATTTCAACAAGAGTATAAAAGTTACATACACTTAAGTTTAAAACTAGTGAACATACAAATTTAATTCCTCCTCAAAATAAATATACTTATACTAGGTGCGATAAATATATAATCTTGACATTAGTCAACTAGATTGAATGGAATATAACCTCGGCTTAGGCCAGATTCGGCTTAAGCACATAAACTGTTTTACAAATTCAACCAAAACTTATTTCTTGAAATGAGTATTGGGAATTCTTCTACTAAAACCTGTCGAAACATAGTTATCATTTTAAAATGTAACCACATTATAGTTTTATAAACTATGTATAAAGAATTAGATGGGACTTAAATTTTCTTTATAATAAATACATTTATTTTAAAGGCTAGATGTCCTGAACATATATATGTACACGTAATATATGTATACATATCTCCTTCATTCACACCGCATGCGTCTCATAACATTGTACGTTTTTTTCGAATGTCATCATTCGATTATCATCAAGCCTAGGTCTCATTCGCTCTTAATATTCTTCCGTATATTATCTTTTGGTCATCATGGAACCAAAGTCGCAATTCCCTCTTCGATATTTCCTTCCATGTTGTACCCTCATAATCCGAGATCCACCTAAATCTTTGTAAATTGTTCTAAGATAAATGATGCCACACAAGCAACAACAACAACAACAAAAACATTTAAAATTTATAAAGTTAGTTAAACTTTAGCGATTCTTAAACATGAGTAAAGACTAAATTTCCGTATTAATTAGGTTGCATGTCGGAGCCGTGCACTACTATTAATTGATTTAATTACCTTCGGACTACTAATTTCCAAGGTGAGATTCATAGCCTCTACTTTAATCTGTTTTATACTTGTTTTGGGGGAAGATACATGCTCATTTTACTTAAATGATTTTAATTATTGAAATTGTGCATTTCCATGCATACTATGCTTTATGATTGATATGTTTAAAGATACATCACACATTGATGTTCTATGGACCATACCATAATGTTTGACTTAGAATATTACGCAGCTTAGCCTAAGTCCTTAGACCCATATTGCCCTTTTCATGAACCGTTAATTCCTGCTGGGAAGCGCGAATGTTATAAATAGATCTATTGGGGGTGACTCCCCTGTTCGGTTGACCCCGCATGGGTCAAGGCGAAACATATAGCATGTCGGAACCGAGTGTATTAGGATAAACACTCGCCATGGGCTCCTTATTTTTATGACTACATATTGCATACAGAAACTCTCGTAGCTTCGGTTGCATGAACTTAGTGCTAGCATAATAGATTTAATATATGACATTATATTCATTGTAATGTTCATATACCTTACTTATGGTCCACCAATGAAATTCTTTTATATAAGGTAAACATAAATTTTTATGACATTATGCAAGATATAATGTTCATCAAAACCAAATGTTAAATGGTATACTGTAGTGCTATTTAAATAAACCTATGAACTCACCAACCTCGTGTTGACACTTTTTAGCATGTATCTTCAGGTTTTGAGGTGATAGCTTATCTTTGGAGGCGCAAGGCAAAGGCATGACATGGTCATAGACGACTCTGATTTATGTATTGGCACCACCTGTTTATAATGGGCCATTTTCCGCACTAAATCAATAATGTAAACATTGTTTCCAAGAATGAATAAAAGTTTCTTTATGAAAATCAGTTGTTCTATGCTTATGTTGTGACATAAATTTAGTAGCACCCCAATACTTGTATGCTTCCGCTAAAACCCGATTTTTGGGGGTGTTACAGATTGGTATCAGAGCCTAGGTTATAGAGAACTGGGTATTTTTAAAACCTAGACTATAACCACTTTTACAAAAACTAAACCCTATGACCGACATGTGCCTGCCTGCCAAGCTGATGCCTCACTTATGATCCTGTTGAGATCATACTTGATAAGATACATGTTTTATCACTGCTCACCTAAATTCATTATAGGTTAAAATTATTTCCCCTACACGTATATTTACTTATCACAACACTACACCTTTTCAGTCACATAAAGAGAATAATTGTTCTAATCCTTCAAGACAACCATTAAAAGTATTGGGACATATTACTAGCATAATTAAGCTAAGTATTTCAAAATTCATTGAACCTCGGTTGAATATAGATTGATCACCTATATTCAACCAGGGACAGTGGGACATAGCCTGATCACCTATGTCCAACTCAGAGGTGAATTTTGCAATACTTAGGATAGTTATAATAACGTTATGTCCAGTGAAAATTGATTGATAAACATGTAATAAGCCACTCATTAGCATTCTTTAATCATAAGCCACTCACTGGAATTCCTTCATCATAAGCCACTCACTGGCATTCCTTAATCCTAAGCCACTCACTGGCATTCCTTCATCATAAGCCACTCACTGGCATTCCTTAATCCTAAGCCACTCACTGGCATTCGTTCATCATAAGCCACTCACTGGCATTCCTTAATCTTAAGCCACTCACTGGCATTCCTTAATCATAAGCCACTCACTGGCATTCCTTCATCAATAAGCCATTCACTGGCATTCCTTAATCCTAAGCCACTCACTGGCATTCCTTCATCATAAGCCACTCACTGGCATTCCTTCATCATAAGCCACTCACTGGCATTCCTTAATCCTAAGCCACTTACTGGCATTCCTTAATCATAAGCCACTCACTGGCGTCACACTATTGTTTCCCTATATAGAAAATTTTCATATCACAATCGAGTTATGTTATAGTCACCCCTACCCCAAACCTTACATTCCGTATACAAACCAAGCCACTCTAGGAGCAACCTTCCAATAGAACCTAGGAGAAAGATCCCCTAGCGAGAATGGGCAACAAAAAGAACAATAAACCTTTGGCAAAATATAGAAAGGCATGATAAAGTACAGAAACTTGAAAATTTTACGCCCTACCTTGAAAAATTTGATACCTAGAATCTCCACCCACCTCTTAAGAATAACAGTTCCTACCTTGTTACCCTCCTATAAACTAAATAAAAGAATTACCATACAAACTATTTCCGATTATCCCACGGACCATTATTGTTAGCCTTAATAGTTTTTATTAGAAGTGATGGTCATTCACATTTAGGAACTTTGTAACGTGTGTTAGATATCGTGCTAGAATAGTCAAAGGGCTCGTGGATTGGGCTAAGCTAAATGGCTATAAGTTAAGATAAGCTAGCCTTATATCAAATCCAAGTCCAATCCAATCCCACGAAGCCCACATACGGACCATGGCCAAGCCTTAGGGCATCATCTCTCTTACTATAAATACCCCTCAATTATGTCATTTGAGGGGTGTGCTTGAGTGTGTGTGTGTGTGTTTTCCTTTGAAGCAATATACATCTTATTGTTTTCATCTTTCTTCTCTCTACCTCTCTAAATACATACACGTCTTATACACATCTCTTGTCACCAACCTCTTAATCTTTTCTTTCATCTCTACGCCTACTGTTTGTATAACGTGGGTGTTTGTGTGTGGTAAAGGTTGCTATTGTGATAAGGTATTTGTGATAAAAGGGTTTAACAATTGGTATCAATCGCCTAACAATGGTTTAGGAGTGTTTGTGTTTGTTTTGAAGCTTGGTATTGTACGCGTAAAGGCTCACGTTTTTCATAGTTGTCAAGCTTAAAGCTTTAATTTTTGCACTTAAAAATTCAAGATTCTTGTGGTTTAAGATTAATTTGGTGCTAAAGTTTCAGTTTTTTGCAAAAAGTTAGAAGCTTTACATGTTTTTCTTCACTTTTGAACTCGTTTTTGGTTCATTGGTCATTTCTACTCGTAACTTTTCTAGCAACTTTGGGTGAAAAAGGTCACCATTTTTGGGTTATTCGAGTGTTTTTAAGGATATCTGTGCAAGCGAAATCATTTGAATCGTTGGAAATTTCTTACGAGTAGAAGTCAAAAAGTCAAAACCCTAGTTTTCTACTCGTAACTTTTCTAAGCACTTTGGGTGAAAAAGGTTAACATTTTTGTGTTATTCGAGTGTTTTTAAGGATATCTGTGCAAGCGAATTTGTTTGAATCGTTGGAAATTTTTTACGAGTAAGTCAAAACCCTAGTTCTACTCGTAAGAAAGTCAAACTACGCATAAGGTTCTACTCGTAACTTTTTGGTGCAGATTCTTCGAGCTTAAACGGTGACTCAGTGCTTCCCTCACTTGGATAAGTGTGTGGAACACTTCGACTTGTGGATATCCCTTACGCTGTGACAGTGTAAAGGATTTTTGGTTCTTAACCATAGTTTACGCATAAGCTAAAAGCTTACGAGTAACTCTACGCATAACTTCACAATTACGCGTAAGGTTTACGAGTAACTTTTTGTCTACGCATAAGCTTAAGGTTACGCGTAAGATAAGCTTTTTACGCATAAGATCCTACGCCTAAGGAATCCTACGCCTAAGCTTCCTACGCATAAGATCCTACTCGTAACTACATCCTACTCGTAACCATTTCCTACTCGTAACTTTCTGTTTCTACGCCTAAGCTCTTTCTACGCATAAAGGTTTAAAAAAAAAAAAAAGTTTTTTGGCGGGAAAACTTGAGTAAAATTTAAATTTTTGAGGAGACTAAACGTTCAATTTTTACGCGAAATTCAAATTTTGGTTTAACTGTGAAAATTTTGGTCAAAAATTCAAATTTTTCGGGTCAAATTTGGCGTCAAAATTGTCATAACTCAAATTTTTCATACGACCTTAGAATTGATTTTTATAGTGAATTTCAAATTTTGGGCGAAATTTTTTAGAACCAAGGTTACGAGTACGACTTTCCGAAACACCTCAACCGGGCTTAATCTTCATCAACCACAACTCCTTTATCGTTGAATCGATCCTACATCAACTTTATCAGATCATACCTTCATCAATGGCAACTCAACAAGACATTCATGCAGCCGGTGCCGAAAACCGACCTTCTATGTTGGCAAAAGGTGGTTATCTTCAATGGACAAGTCGTATGCTCCGCTACATCAAGACCAAACCTAATGGCAAACTCATGATTAAATCCATTCAGGATGGACCCTTCAAGCCTCGACAAGTTAATGTCCCTGGAAATGCAGATGCAACACCTCCCATCCCACCATCCTCTCATCTTCAAACTGAATCAGAATACACTGAAGAGGATCAGAAACAAGTCGATGCAGATGACATGGCAATTCATATTGTCCAACTGGGTTTACCAATAGATATCTTTGCTGCGGTAGACAGTTGTGAAACTGCTTTCGATATGTGGGAACGTGTTAGACGGCTATGTTATGGAACAGAAATTGGTAAACAAGACATGGAGAACAAGCTGCTAACTGAATGGGAGAAGTTTACATCTACACCAGGAGAATCCATTGAATCATACTATGGAAGGTTTTGCACTTTGATGAATGAGCTTATCAGAAACAAGTTGGCACCCGAACAATCGTTTAAAACATCAAGTTCTGAATAATCTTCCATAAGAATGGGGACGATATGTCACTATTGTCAACCAAACAAAAGACTTACATCAGGTGAACTTTGATCAACTGAATGATTTTCTGAAACTAAACCAAGCTGAAGCGAATGAAGTCAGGCAAGAAAGATTAGCAAAGAATCATGATTCATTGGCACTCATTGCAAAGACTCAAACTACAGTGAATACACAACAACAAGCTTCATCATCTTCCAACAACAACAACTTGCAGCAATACATTCCACAACCACAACAACAATTCTATCCAGATCAACAATACCAGGAACAAGGAATCACTGCTCATGAAACTGACCATGTAGTAGCGACCTTGCAACAGATATTTTCTTTATTGGATAAAGCATTTAACAGTCGCATCGGTAATCATGAGGTTGGAAATCAGATGGGACAGAATGTTGGGAATAGAGTAGTGGGTAATCAGAATGGAAATGTTGCAGCTCCAGTCGTTGGGAATTATGGAAATGTGAATCGGGGAATCGATGCAATATGCGAGCAGTTTGATGGACATCAAGGGGTCGATTGTGAATCGAATATGGGATATCAAAATGGGAATAACTGTTTTATGACTTCTGTTCAGAATGCTACCTCCGAACCTCAAAGACAATATTCAGGATCTAGTGTCAACCGACTTACGAAGCTTGAAAAGATCCAATACATGTTGATGTTAGCGAGAAAAGAAGAGTTGGGAATTGCGTTGACTGCTGAGGAAATCAAATTCAGGTACCCAAAATGGGAAGATAAAGCAAACGATAATGCAACCTCCAGTCATAAAATCAATCAACGGACACAACATCAAGCGGTACTTATGACACAACTCCTTTCTACGACACATATTCACTCAATGAGGTACCAAATTCGTTTACTCATGAGAAGCCACATTTTGTGTCTCCCGAACCTTATTATGACACATATGTGGGAGAGCAAGTTAATAGCAATGTTAACTTTGAAACTCCATATATGGATCCTAATGGAGGTCAAGTGATACAGAATGGTGCTAATGATGAGGAAACACGTGCTTATTTTGAATCATTAATTAATCAATGTGGCATTGAAGTTGAGAAAGTAAGAACGGTCAATCGCGAAGTTAAGGCCGCGAATAAAAAATTGACCGCTGAGCTTGAGAGTTACAAGGAGCACGCCAAAGCCTATGAATTTCATACAAACAAAATGTCAGAATTAGAAATTGGTTATCGAGATTCTGTTTTAAGAGAAAAAGATTTGCAACTCAAGTATGACACACTTGATGTGAATCTGAATTTGAAAATCAAATCTTTAAACAAGGAAATTTCAGATCTAAATGACCAACTTTCTAAACAAAAAGCACTGTTTTCTGATCTTGAAAAAGAGAAGAAAAAGTTGATTGCTGATTTTTCAAAACGAGAAGATTCTCTTCTTGATGAAATTCTGGATAAAAATGAGAAAATTAAAGCTTTGGACAATTTGCTTCTCACAACGGGTCATTCAGATAAAACAAACAAGATGCTTTCAAACCAAGTAAATCAACGTTTTCATACTTCACATAAAATGGCACTTGGTAACGACCCTTCTTCGTTCCTCAAGAAAGCTCGAAATCTCGAAATCTCGAATGTGTTGAACAATGGTAAACCTTTGCATGAACCCATAATTGTTCGTGATTCTCTTGAAACGTTGGAACTATCTGAGGAGAGTAGATCAAAAATGAAACAAAAGAATCCAGATCTTAAACCGATTGATTATAACAAATGGAACAAAATTAATGGAATTACTTTTGTTAATCAAAAGGAACAATCAACGTTTTCCACCACACCAAGTGTTTCAAACAAAGTGTCAACACCGGTTTCAAAACCAGCCAAACCGGTTGTAGTTTCCAAATATCTTTCGAAAATCGAACAAATGTCTTCAAACAATCCTTTTAACACAAGTGATACTAGAAGCATTTTAGATGACGTTAAAACTAGAATTGGCTATCTTCAAGAGATTGTCAAGTCTAAAACCAATATTACAACTAACATCTGGTTTACTCGTCATGATGACGAAACAAAAGAGTTTTTAAAACCCAAATTGCCCCTCCGTTAACGCCATCAGCGAGGGTAATTCATGCTGAACAAGCACTTTTGAAAGAAACGAGTGACTTTGTCAAGGACCATAAATCCCTGGTAAAGCAAGCTAATGAAAGTATTGAACACATCAAAGTTTTGGAAAAACTCAATGATTCTCTCTTCGAAGATGTTATGACTACCGATATCATGTCCATTATCTTACAAACATATTCTGTTGAAGATCATGAAAGACTCCAGTCTGAGACCTCCGCAATTGTTTCAAAATATGAAAATGCTCTTGCAAAACTTGAAAAAGAAAACGTGTCCTATTTTAAACAACTTGATCGAAAATCTGAGGAATGCAAGTATGACAAACTGTCGTATGAGCGTGCTTACAAGGACATGAAAGAGCAAAATGATCTTTTGAGAGTTCAGCTGGAAAGTCTAAAAGGAAAGGCTGTGGATACTAAGTTTTCAAAACCATTGACTGAGGAGAAAACAAATGTTCCCAAACCGGTTTTCAAACCAAAAATGTCTATTTCTCAGTTTCCTCCAAAAGTCAATGAGAAAAATGATTTGTCAAAAACAGTCACTCCACAGACTTTGCCTATCAAAAAGAGAATTATCAAAGCTTTTGAAAAACCTGTTTTTGAGAAAGAAAAAGTGTTTACACCTGGCATCTCTAGGAATATTACACGGAATGTGACCACAAATCTAGTTAAAGAATCTGTTGGTTCTAACAACATGGTCAACAATCTCTATCTAGAAGAAGCTAGAAAAAAGGCACAAACTCGAAAAGATGGAATTCTAGGTGCAACATCTAGGGTGATGAATTCTACAAGATTTCAAGGCACTGCTAGTAGTAGTAAACCATTACCTAGGAACACTCTACAAAAGACTAGGGATTGGCTTGCATCTAAGAGTAGTTGCGCAAAAGAAAATGCTATGCCCTTAGAAAACAACACTAGGAATTCTAAGTCTTTTTCGAACAAGAATCAACTTCCAAAAGACTGTAGTGACAAAGTTAAAGCTGCTGTTTTAAACAAGAATATTGAATTTGTCTGTACTACATGTAAAAAATGTATCTTTTCAGCTAATCATGATGCATGTGCCTTACAATATCTCAAGAAAGATAATTCTCGTGCCAAGGCACAATCCACTAAGACACCAAGTAGAAACAAACCCGTTGACATGATGAACAGGAAACCTAATAGGTGGATCTCTTTAGGACGTAGCTTTTCCAAAAATGAGTCTTCCGCTGCATCTGATAAGAAAACAACTCCTAGATCTTACCTTAGGTGGATACCCACGGGAAAAGTTTTCAACCAAATTGGTCTTAGATGGATTCCAACAGGAAAGATTTTTGATACTTGCTCCAACACAGATAATAGTGAAACTCATCATGTTAAGGAAGTCGAATCCACTACAACCGTTGATAGTGATCACCCTCGCCGTGAGGAAACATGTACTTCTAACACTGTTATTTGTGAAAACTCTTCTTCTTTGGTTGCAGGTGATTCAAATATCTCTGAACCCAGCTCATCAGAGGGTTCCAATTCTGTAAAATCTTCTTCTCATTCTCTCTATCTTCTATTTTTGATTTTCCATTTCTTTTATAAAACCAACAAAAGCAAAATATAAAAATATAAAACTTTCAAAAAATTCAAAAACAATAGAAAATCAAAAATCCAAAAATATTCTTCTCACGACATGTCTCTCGTATAATTGATATTCTGTACGTTTCTAGAAATGTCATTCAACAATGATACGGGTATGTACAGATGCTTGAGCGAGAGTTATTTATTTGTTTTCTAAAACATGTCGTTTCTCAAAATTTCTTCAATAATGGCTTTCGTATACTTCAGTACGAAACCCGGACTTCAACATAATGGCTTCTGAACACATCAGTCCAGGACCCGCGCTTCAAAGAAAGGAAAGTGCTTATCCAAATCAAAGGTTTTAAATATTTTTCAAGCACTATTCCTAAAAACATAATGGCTTGTAAGTATTTCAGCTTGCAACCCGATCTTTAAAGAAAGGAAAGTGCTACGCAAAATCGATTTTCGTAAATATCGAGCACTTATCCTAAAACAAATGAAGATAATTCTTCTTCAATATCTTCAAAAGATTTTCAATATCTTCATCATCTTGAGTACCATTGATTCGAAATTTTTTCAAAAAGATTTTTCAAAATCTCTCAAATTTGGTACCAAGATAACTCCCTCTAAACCCTTAATTGATTCTAAATTTTCTGTATGAAAAATATGCTTTCGTTAAGGGGGAGTATAAAACCAAAATTGTTCCAAAATTCATGCTAAATCAGTTTCTCTCCAAATGCTTTCCGAAAAACATATCTTTTAATCATTTTGTTTCAAAAACATCATGGATATGCTATTTTTGAGGGGGAGAAACGTGATTAAAATGTGATCAAAAAGTTTAATGATCGTTGTTTGAATCTCAAAAGAGCTCGACTCAGTTGAAACCAATGAATTGACGAGAATGCAAAGTCAGTAAATGTACCATTTCGAGAAACTTTCTTTGGACTTGACCAGGCCGGGTAATAATTTCAAGCTAATTCACTAGTGATGTAAACGTGTCTCGAATCGGTCTTGTCTATTGAAAGTCGATCAATTCAAAAGTGCGAACTCTTCCCTCAATGTGAAAATTTCTCTTAAAAAATATATAAGCACATGTGAAGGGGGAGTGTTTCTGAAAATATAAAACTCTCGGAGTGTCTCAAACATGTTTTCTATCATAAACAATCTGTGAGATTTTCAAGTAAAATGGTTTTATGGCAACATGGGACAGTCATGGAGTTATAAGGTGACTAAGGATAGGAAATCCGTCCTATGATCCGCCAGAGCCGGAGGGATCTACCCAAGGACAATTCCCATAGTTAGTATTAGAAGTCCTTAGGTATGATTGAAAAAAGGAGTAATGTGAGAAAGGAGAAAGAAGGGGTTGAAGAATTAAAAAGAAAAGTAATGAAAAAGGGTGAAAAGAAATAGCCCTCCATAATCAACCTTAGGGCAGAAACCGGGTTCAATACATATGCTACTGGTTGTCACTAGATGACACTGGTATTGAAGACAAAGACGTCATGGACCCAGTGACGCACTGCACCTAACCTTCTAGCCACTCAATTCCTCTTAAAAGGATTTGTTTCATTCTCACTGGGAACCTTGCATAATCTATCGGCTTTCTCTTAGAGATTGCTGATATTGAAGAAGGAGACCCTCTCCCTAGTCTCCGCTTAGGAAAACCAAAATGCACTAATTGAGTCTAGAGCCACGAGATTCATCAAAAGATCTCATAGGAACACATGACATGACATCGCTTGTTGTTCATCATTAAGGGCACAAGTGATATATTCTAGAGTCCTACGCAGGTCTTAGCAATCTGCCAGAACATTTATGAGAAATTTCACATCTGTGATCTTCAGTGATTGAATGGAAACTCCTGCCAGGGTCAACATCAAACAGCCCTGACAGCAGGTCACTTCGGTAATTCTCCGTGGATTACGCTTAGTGTGTCTCAAACGGTCTACAGTCGTGGGGTGATGCTTCGGTGTACCTCAGCGACTCATCTGAACTGTAGATGTACTTCGGTATATCGCGTTATCTCACTTGTGGGACTCCAGTTCAGGAACGGCCCTTGTGAGAATTAGAGACGTGTTTTCACACTATGCTGTTAACACCCTCGAAAGTCAAACTTGTAAGTGCCGGAATCCGCTTATTACTAACCTGTTTTTATGTTTTCTTCTTATGGAAGCTCCGGAGCGGATGGATCGTGCAGACTCACCACATGTTCATACCAACGACACATGAAAGTTCTCATCACAATCAAAGGCTACACAAAGTTTAAAGACTCGAGAACTACATCATTGGTAACCAAAAGTCAAATAGAAGTGTGAGCATGGTGGAGAAAGACGTGGAGATACCTAACCAACGAAGTTGACAATGGCAGACAACCACATTATCTGATCACAAAGCATGAAGGAACAATGAATCAAGACTATTCTATATCTACACGCAAAGTTCTAGCTCAAGGAAAGTAAAGATCTTATCAAGTAGAGCATCATTTGAATGACCACCCCTTAGGGGGAGATTGTTAGCCTTAATAGTTTTTATTAGAAGTGATGGTCATTCACATTTAGGAACTTTGTAACGTGTGTTAGATATCGTGCTAGAATAGTCAAAGGGCTCGTGGATTGGGCTAAGCTAAATGGCTATAAGTTAAGATAAGCTAGCCTTATATCAAATCCAAGTCCAATCCAATCCCACGAAGCCCACATACGGCCCATGGCCAAGCCTTAGGGCATCATCTCTCTTACTATAAATACCCCTCAAGTATGTCATTTGAGGGGTGTGCTTGAGTGTGTGTGTGTGTGTTTTCCTTTGAAGCAATATACATCTTATTGTTTTCATCTTTCTTCTCTCTACCTCTCTAAATACATACACGTCTTATACACATCTCTTGTCACCAACCTCTTAATCTTTTCTTTCATCTCTACGCCTACTGTTTGTATAACGTGGGTGTTTGTGTATGGTAAAGGTTGCTATTGTGATAAGGTATTTGTGATAAAAGGGTTTAACAATTATAATCAAAATACTTCATGAATCACTCCATGAATTATTCTACAAACCAAGTTGCCACCTTAGCATAAACTACAATTCTACCTATACCTTGCCAAAATAAATACCTCATAAACAGAAATGACCAATGTTCTCCTTGGTAGCTAAACCTAACCTTAGGATGTATTCTACACCTCTGCCTAAAACCATAGATAACCATGAGGTTCATCAACTATTAAATCCCTAACCTTACCCAACTTAGATAACTAAAATTTACTCATAGCTATGGGTAAATGTTATATCCTGCTACACATCCTTACTACAAAATAGTTTCCAAATTGGAGGATTCCCCTTTAAGATCCAACAATAATACTTTCCAAATTCCCCATTAAAATGAGACGAAATGCCGAAACACTAAAAGTTTCGCAAAACTTCTGTTGGGTTTATTGATTTAATGATACAAAACAATAAAGAATGAAACATCAAGGGCTTAAAGTGACAAAGGTGAAACCTATAAAAAGATGGAGGGACTTCCTTGCAATAGAAGATTTATTATTTAGTCCTTAGTAGAGATTTGTAAACCGTAATCTCTAGTATATAAAGAGGACATGTGATGTAGGTTTTCATATACAAGTCTTCCATAATGTAGTCAAAGGTGTGTGTGTGTAACCTAGACGTGTTTCTATAAACGTCTAGGGTTAGTGTAGTTTAGTTGTAGCCTCAAGGATCTTTGATCCCTGTTACAAGTTAAGTGGAACCGTATTATTCTGATCAAATAATATTTGAGGCTTGGAGTGATTATTAAATATAAACCTTGTGTCAATAACAATTAATATTTTGTTCTATGTTCCGCTGCGTATAACCATCGTTATTATTAAACCCTAGTGCTCAAAACGATCTCAAAGAGTCTAACAAACTCCACAATTGGTATAAGAGCTTGGGGAGCTCGTTACCTAGGGATTCACAAGGTTTTATTGGTCGAAGAATTGCGAAAAGAAGACAAAATTTGAATCTGGAATTTTCGTAATGCTTCTGCAGCACTGTTTTAAAAACACGATAACTTTTTCGTTAACCGTTGGATCGTGACGAAGTTTTGAGTAGATGTTCTCTATATAGACATCTAACTTTCCACTGGAGGGATCGTCGATAGGAGCTTTCATCTGTAAATTATAGGCTGTCAAAACTGGCTGCTGATGCAGGTGACGTTTTTCTAAAAATCAAATTTTTTAGGGTTTATTAATGTCGGTTGTTTGGATATGTGTCGATATTATATCATAGGACTATTAATGGCTTCACATGGTTCATTGGTTTATATTATATCATTGCTAGAAATTTATTAATGTCAACATATGATACAAAAAGATCCATACAATTATCGTGGAGATTATATTAATCGATTTCATATTCTATCCCTTGGAAGCAATATTTTACATGCTGGTTATCAGGAGACTTCATTATAATTGGTTGCATGTAAACCTACCTTATCAGATATTGGTTTTCAATTGTCATTCTGGTCGTGCATATATCTGATGTTTGTTGCCATTGAAGTTGGTTTAGCAAGATGTAACCTCTACTGCTCGATATTGTAATTCTCCAGTGACTGTTTAATGATAGTGAATGATGCATGTTAGGGATGGATAAGATGGTGGATACTAACTGGCTACATGAGCATATGTTTGTTAAATTTTGGTTACCACTGCTTGTGTTCTCATTTCACTGCTAATTATATGTTTCCACTGCTACTCGATGTTTATATATACTGATCTGTACATTCCTGTAATGAATCTCGTGATGGACAAGCAAAGAACACTAGGGTTTTGCCAATGAAAGTGAATGCTAGGGTTTGCATACGAGGCGTGATTCAAGTTCTACTCTTTCTCGTTACCACTGCTAGCTTTTTGGTTCCCACTGCTGCTACGTTTGGTTATCACTGCTCGTATCTACTTCCTACTGCTACTGTATGAAGATTGTTTGATCGATCAGTAGAGAGTATATTACGGAGCATTATACATGGGACTGATGTACATGGTTGGTCGGTCAGTGCATGCATTCAGTTTGCTTTCTGTTGATATCTCGTATGTTTGTGATAGGTTGGCAATATGAATAGTGGGACGGTGGTATTTATGTATTATAAGGTGATGGTTAGTAGTCATGAGAATACAATAACTTAACATTGTTAATTATTCTTGTGCTTATATGGATCAGTCATATGAAAATTTTATGAGCATGCATAGAAGACGTGAGGAGACGTCAAGATAATTTTTCGTTTTGATTGGACAATACATGGGAGTACGTTATGAAGTGATGATTTGAAGAGCGTTTTTTTAAACCCAGGGCTGAACTTATGGAAAATATGGGTTTTGGATATTACATGTTTTTGGATCTCAGATTATTTATGAAGATGGATTAAGGAGTTTCAACTGCTAGTATTTATCGATATGTGACAGCACATGACTTTGATTTTTGGATGAGATTCGAGAGATGTCGAACACACACATAGGATTGGATAACACACACATGAGCTTGGAATTTGTTCTTAAACGTTTTAAAAGGCTCGTTTTTGAGATTTATTGAATAGGTGATTACGAAGATGATTGATCATAACCTATTTGATATTGTAGTTGAGTTACCTAGATTCGTGATCTTATCATATCTCAAAGTGGGTGTTACACTTTGGAGATAACTTGTTCGTGCTTCAATGATTATGACAACGAATTGACGAATAGTAGATGAAGGTTTTCGTCAAGGGATTGCGGTCTCCCTATACACCAAGATTGGGTATACGTTCAATGTCATCTATAGTGCAAGATATAAGACACAAGTTTGGGTTATTCTACTTCTTTATCAAGTTCGTTATATTTGGTTTTCTTTACAAGTGGTCATTATAAGGAGCTTACAGATTTGAAGAATCATTTGATGTTCATGCACCACTCAAGGGGAAGTTTTTGATTCTTACTACTATTGATTAGTATTACTATTGATGGTTTAGATTTCTACTGTTTCAAGTTCATTTTTAGTTGCGAAAAACTTCATGGAGGGTAATTTGAGACATTGGAAGGATGAATTGGATGTGTGGTATTGGTTCGTGGTAGTCAAGATCAAGTTTGCTTATATTCTCTATTTGTTGATAACAAAAAGGGGAAGAGATGTTTGAGTGGCATGGCATGGATTAAGGGGAAGACAAAGGAAGATAGGAATGTTTCATTCATGGTGAGATTTAGTTATCTCAACTTCTGCTACTTCGTCTAGGGAAGTTCGTACAAGAACCGTGTTTGTTTTGTCATCATCAAATAGGGGAAGATTGTTGGGTTTATTGATTTAATGATACAAAACAATAAAGAATGAAACATCAAGGGCTTAAAGTGACAAAGGTGAAACCTACAAAAAGATAGAGGGACTTGCTTGCAATAGAAGATTTATTATTTAGTCCTTAGTAGAGATTTTTAAACCCTAATCCTCTAGTATATAAAGAGGACATGGGATGTAGGTTTTCATATACAAGTCTTCCATAATGTAGTCAAAGGTGTGTGTGTGTAACCTAGACGTGTTTCTATAAACGTTTAGGGTTAGTGTAGTTTAGTTGTAGCCTCAAGGATCTTTGATCCCTGTTACAAGTTAAGTGTAACCGTATTATTCTGATCAAATAATATTTGAGGCTTGGAGTGATTATTAAATATAAACCTTGTGTCAATAACAGTTAATTTTTGTTCTATGTTCCGCTGCGTATAACCATTGTTATTGTTAAACCCTAGTGCTCAAAACGATCTCAAGGAGTATAACAAACTCTACAACTTCCCTATACATCCCATAATTAAGAACCGGTTTTACAATCTTTTGAAAATGTGTCATTTTTACACATTATCCATTTTGAAATCTGGTCTTAGTCAAACTTGTATAACATTTAGTCGAAAGAGAAATTCGAAAACAAATGTTTCTTCATCCCTTAAGAATCAACCCATATACTTTAGAATCATGAAACGCCAGAAATGGGTACGTTTTGATAAGACCTTGAGAAGTTAGAGGTGCCCACAGTAACAAAATAGTGAAACCTCATAACATCAAGAATTAGAACTTTCACCCAATATGTGACAACTGGCAATTTAAGGAGACTATTTTAGGTAACCGCATTACGTTAAACTAAAATGAGATTTGCCTTTATCACTATTTTATAAACCGTGACTTGATTTTATATCGTCGATTGGTTTTTACGGTTTATTTCATTATTAAATGAGTTATCGTATGAGTTTTAACTCTATTTGGTAGGCACTATTCGATTCGACACTAGAAAAGCCTAAAACGAGAGTTATTGTAACTTTTAGACCGTAATTCAAAAATTAACAAATAAATAGTCAAAACTTGTGGAAAAATGTAAATAACGATGTTAGAAAGTTAAATAAATGTCGTGGAACACTTGGGGAACAATTTATGAGCTCGGGAATGGGTAAACGGGGAAGTTACGAAAAATGGCGACCACGGCCCCTCTTGTTTAGCATGGCCGGCCACCCCCTCTTCCCAAATAATTATTTTTCAAGTCCCTAGCTCCTAGTATATAAACCCCACGCAAGCCTCATTCACCACATTTTTTTCTCTCTCTAAAAACACACATATCACCACTTTATCTCTCTAACTTTCTCTTACTAAAAACCCTAATCACCACCTTAGTGGCCGCCGGCCATATTCCAGCCACCACCACCGCCACGGAAGCGCGTCACCCTACACCACCACCACCATCTTGAAGATCTCTTTCTCCTCTTTCCAACCATATATAACAAGCTCCATTTGGACTTCCATAACACCTTCAAATCCTTGAATCAAGATTCGTACTTTTAGCTTTTCAAAGGGCTTTTGCAATTGGTGATTAGATAAGGTAAAGGGAACATATTTTGAGCTTGTTTAAGCAATAAAAACCCACGAATTGAAAATTAGGGTTTCGACCTAATTTTTATTTTTTGGGCTTTTGGGTGAAACATGAAATTAAAGCTAATTAGTGATGAAATAAACAAGTAATTAGTGTTTGGTACATGTGTGGTGTATTAATTTGATGGGTTTGTGCATTTAGGGTTTAGTTGCATATTTTTGATTAAGAATAGTTGATGGGCTTTGTGTTTGGTTAGTGTTTGGAGCTTGAATGATTGGATTTGAGTGTTGTAGAATTGATTTGGTTGTGTTTGGATGGATTTGGAATGGTGGACGAGCCACCTTGGGTTCGTACGTGGCTCATGAGGGGCGTACGAGACCCACATGGACCTTGGGTCCGAGTCGGGTCAATTTGGTAGCTTATTGATTGGTTTTGTTGAGGTTTGGATGCGACGCGTGGAGCCGAAAAGCTTCTAGAGCTTGTTTGGTTCACGTGGTCTTGACCATGACCGTGTCATGACCATTAGGGTCATAACATTGGTTTCGAGTACTTTTGGTTGATTGATTGGTTGGCGAGATTGGTTTGAGTTGTTTTGAGATTGAATTGCGCTATTATGACATTTAATTTGGACTTGATATATATATTGTTGACTTTGAGCTACGTCGGCTTCACTTTGACTTTTTAGTCAATAGTTGACTCTGACAAAGCCGTAACATGGACTTTAATATAATTTGGACTATTGATTGATTAAAAGCCGAGAAGTTATGACTCGTGCTTGTAGACTCGAAACGAATAACGATATGAGATTAATAATGGAATTTGACGAAATATATTTATAAACATGAAAAGGCTAATAAAACTATGAAATAAAAATAATAAATGGGCTTTTGTACCAAAAATGTCGATAACAAGTTTTATCTTGTTATGTAAAACCTGAAAATCTAAAACCTGATTAAAGACTAAAATACCCTTGGAATCGAAATTTATAAAATACGTAAAATACATTTATATCATTTAACGAAATTTAAATACTTAACTTGCGAATAATAAAACCTTAACAAATATATTACGTAATCGATTTTGGAACGACGAAGGTTGGACGTTTCGTAAATAATTTGGGTCATGTTTGCTTGTTTCGATGGACCATAGGGCCGAAGCCTATATGGTGTGCGCTTGGGTTGTGTCTTGTTGGACCAAGCCGAGCCCAAGCCCTTTCCTAAGCCTAAACCGAAATTACTACTACTATAAATATAACACATAAACACAAAAGTGAAACCCTAGTTTAGTTTTGCCTCTCTTTTCTTTTATTTGCTCCATTCTCGCACTAGCAACCATTGGTGTCAAGTTTTTGCTTCAACCAAGTTAAGGTATAACATGTTCTCGTCTTCCTTTGTTACACCTTACGTATATTTATTATATCACGTTTGTTTTAGTCGAGTTTGGTGTTTTCTTTTGTGACCGAGTGTAGAAACAAAACAAGGCAAACCATAACGATTTGAACTTGATAAGTATTAAAGAGTATGTTACGTAATATGTGTTATTGAATCGGGTTATGTATATGTCGAGTTACATTAAAACCGAACCCTATGTAATTATAACCGAACCATGCATATCATTCGACTAAGGTATAAAACATGATAACTTGAATGAGTTAAGTACGATATGAATTAAGACTCATGTAATAACCTATTAATTGAAACCCTAAGTTGAACCGAACCACATATAGAGTTTTTGAACATGTATTAAACGAGTAAAGGTCATGTAAACATAAAACCCTAGTTTGATATGTGAATCGAATAAGGTATGCCAAACCCTAATGGTTTGTGAATCGTGTCTCATATGTGTGCGTAATTATAAGTCAAGTGAACTTGTAAATGTGTAAACGTGGTAATTAGTAACGAGTAATAAGTAACACGTATGTCACATAAAATCATAAACGTGTATGGTGAAACATAAAAGGAAAGATTATTTTTATGACGTGTTAGGTTAAGTAACGAGTCATTAAAAGACGTAACATGTAAGTAAATGCATATTAATGAGATATTAAAGATGAGAAAACCCTAGAACATAAATGAGAGTCGATTAGGGTTTTGAAGCTAAGTATATTAATTCGTTATTTTATGTGTGAGTTATGACGTTTAAACTATTTTCACATTTAACCCTAAACTTTAATTAATGACATAATGAACCCTAATCTACGATATTAATTATAAAACACTTAAGTCTCATTTAATTATAAAACCCTAAAGTATTAAGATCATTAAATATACTAAGTATGAACGACAAATATTAAAAGATCATTTCGACGATTATGGAATCATAAATAACATGTCAAGTAATGTGTATAGGTTCGTGAAGAAAGAGTAATCCTTTGCTTTCCTGTTTCTTTTTCGATCATTTGCTTTGGAATAAGGTACGATATTCTGACCTTTTCAAGAAAGGTTTCTTATAACGCTGTTAGCTTTTACATTAGGATTTCCTAAGCCTTTGCTATGAACCCTAATGTGTCTATTTAAGCCGTTGCTTATCCTAACTTTGATTTTTGAATCATAAAACATTGATTTTGAACTATATCATATGAAGACTTTGATTTTGAAAACATGATTAAACATTTGATAAAATATGATCTATGTCAGTAATGACATTCTATTTGACCTAAGATAGTTTGACACCCGAGCCAATTATTAACTAGTCATGGGGTTCCATGTCCGTGTCAGTAATGCACTTCCGACATGACTCTAGGGCAGTAGAGTGAAGTTCTGCCACGTCCCTTATCTGTATTTGTTATGAGCTCAATTTATATTATATTATCAATGTATGTTTGTGGGGCGTATGGGTGCATCCTAGATCTGTTATATGTTATATATTATATGTTATATGCTATATGTTATCTGATGATTGATGCCGCGTGCATGCACGTCCTTCATAACTCTGGTAGGTCTCCCCTACAAATGTTGCCTTATGTGAATATGATTTTGTTTATGATATGGCATATGTATTTGGGCTCGAGGTAGTTAGCTATAAAACTTATTCGATTATCCTGATTTATCTTTTTGAGATGATTATGATTTTGCTATCTTTCTTTCACTTTATTTCGTATTCGTTCTCGTTTCGTATTCGTTTTGCTTGTATATCTGTTCACTGGGCTTTTGAAGCTCAGCCGCACTTTTCTTTTTCCGCGGCAGGTATCTAAGCATTGGAGCTGGGTATTGCTTTGGGATGAGTGCTGTGTGGACTTACCTTAGAGATTTTAGCTTTGATCTTATGATGCCATTTAGACTTTATTCTTAGACTTTTCGTTGGGAGTTTATTTTTCCGCTGGGACCTATGTATTGAAGTCATTTTGACTTGGATTATTTCAATTTTATATTGAGATTTCTTTTGGATATTTATGTTTGCTTTGATATGACACCATTACTTGTGAGTCCTTTACCCTTGTGTCGGGTCGGGCATTACAATTTATGGCATCAGAGCCTGGTTTACGACTTGTGTCAGGACGGTGACATATGGAGCCTCGGTTTTGAGACCTTAGAGCTTAGGATTTGACCTGTGAGGATTTGGGTAGACTTTAGGATTCCTTCTGCGTACTTCCATTTCGTATCTCACCATTGTTCGTTTTGCTAATCGTTTGAATATCGTTCAGATGGTTCAAACTCGTCGCACCGGTAGCGTGGATGGAGACGATGATGCTACTAACATGGATACTGCGATTGCTAATGCTCTCAACTCTCTTTTCCCTGGTCTTACTACACATGAGATGATGGAACAGTGATCGCGCCGAACATTTGTAATCGGAATGGTGCTTCGGGTAGTGGTGGAGGAAATCAACCCGTCGGTATTCACACTTGGCTCGAGCGTTTCGGTAAGCTCAAGCCTCTTTCGTTTAGCACTGCTGCTACTCCTACTGAGGCTGAGGACTGGATCACTCATATTGAGAAGCTGTTTGAAGTACTGGGTTGTGGAGACGAGTTTAAGACTCGTTTGGCTGCATTCAAATTGGAAGGTGATGCTTTAAATTGGTGGAAGGCACTCAAACAAGCAAGAGGAGGAGATGCTTTGCTTGTGTGACTTGTACCTGGACTGAGTTTCGGCCTATCTTCTATAACCGTTACTCCACTGATGCTGAGCAGCAAAGGTATGAGAGAGATTATCAGGCAATCTACCAGTTTGATTATGAGAATTCCAATGAGTACATGAGTAGGTTTATGAGGCAGGTGAGTTTTGTGGGAGCTATTGCTGGAGATGGTAGGCGTCAAGCTAAGCACTTCAAGTGGGGACTGAAGAAGTGGGTGTTGGACCGACTGCTTAATATTGAGTATGAGAATGTGTCGGCCTGCAATGACGCAGCTCGTAACATTGAGATCTTTCATGAGGTTTCGGGTTCCAACAAGCGTAATCGCGATGGTGATCGGATTCAAGGTAGGACTCAAGGCAATGACCATAAGGGGAACTCTGGTAGGAGTTATGATTCGAGGAATCAAGTGGATAGGAGTTTTGATCAGCGGGGTCAATCAGGAAGGAATGTTGACACTGGGCGCCCTGAGACGAGGGGTCAAGATAATAGAAATGCTGGTAAGAATGGAAGTGATCGTCAGAACCAAGGTAACAATAACCAGCATTACAACAAGGATCAGTCAGCTCGAGGATCAAATCAGGTCGTGCTCCAGGGATCTTCTAGTCAACAGAGGACAGCTGAGGTTTTGCCTACCCCACCTATTTGTACTACTTGTGGAAAGGCTCATCCGGGGCAGTGTTTCAAGGCCATTGGTGGTTGTTTTGCTTGTGGCTCCACTGCTCACAAGATTAAAGATTGTCCTAAGAAGAACCCGGTGATTCCTGGATACTACATCAAGCCGCCGACTACTACTGGACGTGTCTATGCTACTACTCGTAACCAGGCGGAGCGCACTTCAGGTACCATTACGGGCACTCTTTTCATTGATGATTATGATGTCTTCGTTTTATTTGATACCGGTGCCACACACTCCATTATATCTATCACATTTGCTAAGAAACTTAATATGAAGCCCAAACTGTTAACAAATCATTTATCGATTTCTTACGCCATTATGAAGAACCACGTGATCATTGATCATAAATACGTTAAGTGTCCTCTTTGTTTTGATGATCGTATTCGCTTTGCAAAATGTATCCTCGATATGGTCGACTGTGATATCATTCTAGGCATGGATTGGTTGGCTTATCATAGAGCTTCAATTGACTGCTATGCTAGAACGGTGATCTTTGGAGACGTAAAACATCCCGAATTCGTTTATCATGGTTCTCAACCTCTCAAATCTGTTAAACTCATTTCCGCTATGAAGGCACGGACCATGATTGCTCATGGGTGCCAAGGTTTTCTAGCATCTATTAAGGACACATCTTTGGAGAGTCCTAACATTGAAAATCTTTCGGTTGTTTGCGAATTTACCGATGTTTTTCCCGATGAACTCCCTGGTCTTCCCCCAGCTAGAGAAGCTAAGTTTAGCATTGAGTTAATTCCTGGTGCTGAACCGATTTCGAAGGCTCCGTATCGCATGGCACCTGTAGAACTGAAGGAGTTGAAAGAACAGCTGCAAGAGATGATAGAAAATGGATTTATTCGACCCAGTGTTTCTCCATGGGGTGCACCTGTTTTGTTTGTGAAGAAGAAGGATGGAAGCATGCGTCTTTGTATCGACTACCGTGAACTCAATCGTATTACCATTCGTAACCGTTATCCTTTGCCAACTATTGATGATTTGTTTGATCAACTGCAAGGAGCTAAGTTCTTTTCGAAGATTGACCTGAGGTCTGGTTATCATCAGTTACGTGTGAAGGAGCAAGATGTTCCTAAGACCGCGTTTCGTACCAGATATGGTCATTACGAATTCCTCGTTATGCCTTTTGGTTTGACCAATGCGCCTGCTATGTTTATGGACCTGATGAATCGTGTTTTCCATGAGTTTCTTGACAAGTTCGTTATTGTTTTCATCGACGACATTTTAGTTTACTCCAAGTCTGAAGAAGAGCATGAAGAACATCTCCGGATAGTTTTAGAGATTTTGAGGAAGAAGAAGTTGTACGCCAAATTTTCGAAGTGCGAATTTTGGTTAAGACAAGTCGCTTTCCTTGGTCATATTGTATCAGATGATGGTATCACCATGGATCCGTCTAAAGTTGAGGCTATCACTAAATGGCCAAGACCTACGACAGTGACTGAGGTCAGGAGTTTTCTTGGACTTGCTGGTTACTACAGACGTTTTGTTGAAGGTTTCTCTCGCTTAGCTCTACCCCTAACCCAACTGATGAGGAAAGGTGAAAAGTTTGTATGGACGGATGAACGAGAAAAGAGTTTTGAAGAGTTGAAATGGAGATTGGTGTCAGCTCCTATTTTGACTCTTCCAACTAGTTCTGGAGGATTTCAAATTTACAGTGATGCATCTAAGAAAGGATTAGGCTGTGTTTTGATGCAACATGGAAAGGTAATAGCCTATGCTTCGAGGCAGCTAAAACCTTATGAGGAGAATTACCCAACTCATGAACTTGAGTTAGCTGCAGTGGTGTTCGCGTTGAAGATCTGGAGACATTACTTGTATGGAGAGGCGTGTGATATATTCATTGATCATAAGAGTCTCAAGTATATTTTCACTCAGAAGGAACTTAACATGAGACAAAGAAGATGGTTAGAACTTCTTAAGGATTATGACACCAACATTCAGTACCATCCAGGTAAGGCTAACGTAGTTGCTGACGCACTTAGCCGGAAATCAGGCATTCTTGCGAGTATCAAGATTGAGCCTAGGATTTTGCGTGACTTAGAGAGTTTGGATGTTGAGTTGTGTGTATGAGATTTTGATGGATACTGGGCTAGTATGAAGGTGGAGTCGAACCTTATACTGCAAATTAAAGAAGGTCAGAAAGATGACGGCGAGCTGTGGGCCGTGGTGCAAAATGTTGAAGAAGGTAAGCAGACGGAGTTTAAGGTTGATAATGACGGTATTGTATGGTATGGAGATAGGCTTTGTGTTCCCAATGATCAGGTACTTCGTGAGAAAGTTATGACTGAAGCTCATAGTTCTCCTTTCACTATCCATCCCGGTTCTACCAAGATGTATAGGGATTTGAAGCAGTACTTTTGGTGGAATGGCATGAAGCAAGATGTGGCGACGTTTGTGTCGAAGTGTATGATTTGTCAGCAGGTTAAGATCGAACATCAAAGGGCTAGTGGATTGTTACAGCCATTGGATATTCCAACATGGAAGTGGGATAAGATATCTATGGATTTTGTGATGGACTACCTCTACTCGGAAGAAGCACGATGCGATTTGGGTAGTTGTTGATCGACTAACCAAATCTGCTCATTTCTTGCCAATCAGAAAGGATTTTGGTATTGGTAAATTGGCGGAGATTTTTCAGCAAGAGATCGTTAGACTTCATGGTACTCCGCATCTATTGTGTCCGACAGAGATCCGCGTTTTACTTCTCATTTCTGGAAGGGTTTGCAAAAAGCTTGGGGTACTCGACTTAATTTTAGTACGGCATTTCATCCTCAAACAGATGGTCAGTCAGAGAGGACTATACAGACCTTAGAGGATATGCTCAGGGCTTGTGCTTTAGAATGGACTGGCAGTTGGGATGAATATTTATGTTTAGTAGAGTTTGCATACAACAACAGTTGGCATGCTAGCATTAAGGCGGCACCGTTTGAACTTCTTTATGGAAGGAAATGTAGAGCGCCTATTTGCTGGGATGAAGTAGGTGAGCGTTTGATTGAAGGTCCGGAAATGATCGAGATCACTAATGAGAAGGTAGCTGTTGCTAGAGAAAAGTTGAAGGAAGCTAGGTCTCGTCAGAAAAGTTATGCCGATAAGCATCGTCGTGATTTAGAATTTCGGGTTGGAGATCGTGTATTTTGAAAGTTTCGCCGTTTAGAGGTGTGAAACGTTTTGGAATCAAGGGCAAGCTCATTCCTCGATTTATCGGACCGTTTGAAATTCTAGAACGTATAGGAGAAGTTTCGTATCGTTAGCACTTCCGCCTCAGTTATCGCATGTTCATGACGTGTTCCATGTATCACTCCTAAGGGGATACAACTATCATCCGTTACACGTTGCTTCTTATCCGTTTGATCAAATTCAATCCGATATGTCTTTATCTGAAGAACCGGAAGCTATTTTAGAAAGACAAGAAAGAGTTA
This sequence comes from Chrysanthemum makinoi, assembly GCA_910596185.1. Taxonomy (NCBI): domain Eukaryota; kingdom Viridiplantae; phylum Streptophyta; class Magnoliopsida; order Asterales; family Asteraceae; genus Chrysanthemum; species Chrysanthemum makinoi. The sequence goes on from OU343224.1 coordinate 301,361,926, forward strand.
TGAGAAATAAAGTCATTTCGTTCGTTAAGATTCTTTGGAAAAATCATCCGGAACGTGAGGCTACTTGGGAAACCGAGGAGTCGATGCGAGTTAGTTATCCTCATTTCTTTGAATAGTTTGGTATGTTCTCATTTCGTTTTCGTTTTCGTTTCGTTTCATTTCAATTTTCGAGGACGAAAATTTTCTTTAGAGGGGAAGAATTGTAAAACCTGAAAATCTAAAACCTGATTAAAGACTAAAATACCCTTGGAATCGAAATTTATAAAATACGTAAAATACATTTATATCATTTAACGAAATTTAAATACTTAACTTGCGAATAATAAAACCTTAACAAATATATTACGTAATCGATTTTGGAACGACGAAGGTTGGACGTTTCGTAAATAATTTGGGTCATGTTTGCTTGTTTCGATGGACCATAGGGCCGAAGCCTAAATGGTGTGCGTTTGGGTTGTGTTCGGTTGGACCAAGCCGAGCCCAAGCCCTTTCCTAAGCCTAAACCGAAATTACTACTACTATAAATATAACACATAAACACAAAAGTGAAACCCTAGTTTAGTTTTGCCTCTCTTTTCTTTTATTTGCTCCATTCGGCCGAACACTAGCAACCATTGGTGTCGAGTTTTTGCTTCAACCAAGTTAAGGTATAACATGTTCTCGTCTTCCTTTGTTACACCTTACGTATATTTATTGTATCACGTTTGTTTTAGTCGAGTTTGGTGTTTTCTTTTTGTGACCGAGCCGTGTGAAACAAAACAAGGCAAACCCTAACGATTTGAACTTGATAAGTATTAAAGAGTATGTTACGTAATATGTGTTATTGAATCGGGTTATGTATATGTCGAGTTACATTAAAACCGAACCCTATGTAATTATAACCGAACCATGCATATCATTCGACTAAGGTATAAAACATGATAACTTGAATGAGTTAAGTACGTATATGAATTAAGACTTGCGTAATAACCTATTAATTGAAACCCTAAGTTGAACCGAACCACATATAGAGTTTTTGAACATGTATTAAACGAGTAAAGGTCATGTAAACATAAAACCCTAGTTTGATATGTGAATCGAATAAGGTATGCCAAACCCTAATGGTTTGTGAATCGTGTCTCATATGTGTGCGTAATTATAAGTCAAGTGAACTTGTAAATGTGTAAACGTGTAATTAGTACGAGTAATAAGTAACTTGTATGTCACATAAAATCATAAACGTGTATGGTGAAACATAAAAGGAAAGATTATTTTTATGACGTGTTAGGTTAAGTAACGAGTCATTAAAAGACGTAACATGTAAGTAAATGCATATTAATGAGATATTAAAGATGAGAAAACCCTAGAACATAAATGAGAGTCGATTAGGGTTTTGAAGCTAAGTATATTAATTCGTTATTTTATGTGTGAGTTATGACGTTTAAACTATTTTCACATTTAACCCTAAACTTTAATTAATGACATAATGAACCCTAATCTACGATATTAATTATAAAACACTTAAGTCTCATTTAATTATAAAACCCTAAAGTATTAAGATCATTAAATATACTAAGTATGAACGACAAATATTAAAAGATCATTTCGACGATTATGGAATCATAAATAACATGTACGACCGTTAATGTGTATAGGTTCTGTGAAGAAAGAGTAATCCTTTGCTTTCCCTGTTTCTTCTTTTCGATCATTTGCTTTGGAATAAGGTACAGATATTCTGACCTTTTCAGTAAAGGTTTCTTATAACGTGTTCTTTTCGTTAGCTTTTACATTAGGATTTCCTAAGCCTTTGCTATGAACCCTAATGTGTCTATTTGAGTTGTTGCTTATCTGAACTTTGATTTTTGAATCATAAAACATTGATTTTGAACTATATGATATGAAGACTTTGATTTTGAAAACATGATTAAACATTTGATAAAATATGATCTATGTCAGTTATGACATTCTATTTGACATAAGATAGTTTGACACCCGAGCCAATTATTAACTAGTCATGGGGGTTCCATGTCCGTGTCAGTAATGCACTTCTGACATGACTCTAGGGCAGTGATGAGTGCTTATTCACTCATCATTTTTACCCATCTAAGACCACAAAAACGTCTAAAAACACGAAAATATAACCAATTATGCTGCAGATATCCTTGGAATGTGTTTTTATGTATTTCAGGTACAAAGGATCGAAAACAGGGCAAAAACGTGCAGAAATGAGCTTGGAATGGAAATCGTGCTTTAAAGACGGAGCCGGAAGCGGATTTTCTACATTTTCAGATCCCGGGATACATATTTGGGAGTGAGCTTGGGGAATCAGACTCAAAAACCTATCCCTAAATCCAAATTACTAATTTACCCTCTACCCGAACCCAAAATGACCGTTTTACCCGTCACCAAAAATCCAAAAATATTTTTCTCCTCTAAATCCAAATTTTGTTTAAAACCAATTTTTATTATCTTTCTAAAAAAAAAAAAAAAAAAAAAATGTTTTAATTCAAAAACCACAAAATACAAGTTTTATTTACTTTTTTTTTAAAAAATAAAAATAAAAACCTTTTAAACCTTCACTTAACCTTATGAACCCCTCCATTTATAGCCAAATGAACCCCAAAACCCATTTGACCCTTCTTCCCCTGTTGTACCCAAAAACAGCTTCACAAAAATGGCGCCAAAGCACAAACCCCACACCTCTTGTCTTCTTCTTCTCCCCATCACTCTCAACACCACTGGTCCCCAAGCCCAGTACCCTCCCCCACATCCCACATGGTCTCTTATTGCCATGTTGGCAATCCAACACACCCCCATTGGAGATCATTTGATGGACGGCTGAGATTACTTCCTTTGTTGCCAAGGTGAAATGAATGGATGAGATGAATCCAAAGAAGACACAAAGTAGCCAAGACTCGTTTTCTCTCTGTGAAGAAACACAACAAGCACAAATGGATGACCTACCTAGACTAGTATAAATAGAAAAGCATTGTAGCCAAGAAAGGCATGAGGATTTTAGTAGTTTTTAAAAATTTAGTTTTCTGTTTTTGTAGTTTGTGTTTTTAATTAATGAAAAAAAAAGTTTTTATTATTTTGCCTCACTGCCTATTCTACTGTTAAGCGCCTTTAGTGCTTATTAGCTTATTGTCCCTTTATTACCATTTATACTTAAGTTTCATTTTAAGCTGCACTTTAGTTTTTACAAAAGAAAATCCAAGTTTAGTTTCTTAAAAATCAGTTTCCAAAGTGTTATGTACCCTTAAAAGGGGCGTTGGTTATGTTATTTTTGTCCAAAACTGACTTTTTACCCACTTTGACTCTCAAAGTCAAGGTGTCTTAAGGTTCAAATCAGTTTGCATAAGATGTTTCACTATATCACAAGAGTGTGGAGTGTATTGTTTAAAAAAAAAAAAAAAAAAAAACATTCTGTTTCAAAACTGCGCAGCAGAAATAGCTGGTGTTTTGCACCTCATTTTGTAGCTCACTCCTTGGCAAAAACTTTCTCCAAATTCATTTCTTAAGTCCTCATCTATCCTACTCAATACATGTTTAGCTTATTTGCATTTAGAATAGCTTTACCTTAGCTCAAATTGCACTTATAATACGCTTTTTACCCATTTCAGTCCTGTTCAGTAGCATAATGGCCCAAGTGGCTCCACTTTCAGATTTTTCATTTGCTTATTACTAGGTCTATGAAAGCTGAATTTGGGCATGCTAAATCTAGGGTAGGTAGCGTAGCTATTTCCTATTTTTATGAATTTTTACATGAGCCTTTAGGTAGCTTATTTTGCCCTCAAACAAGCCCCTTCAGGCCTGTTTTCACCCTGCACCACTGCTGCAGTTAGCATGTTTCCATTTATTGTGCTTATTAGTGCTCCCATTAGCTTATCTAGGGAACCTTAGTGCTTTTTAGCTAATATAGATTAGGAAGTGGTAGTCGTTAGCTTATTGTATGCTTATTAGTGCTTAATTTGGCATTCTTTAGCTTATTGTCCTATTTTTTAGTTTAGGTTCCCCTTAGTATAAATCCTCTTATACCAATTGCTTATCCCCCTTGTATTTTAGCTTATCTCAGTGTTTTTGCTTATTCCAGTATTCAAATGCTTATTCCATTTTCTCAATTGCTTATTTGTTTATTTGGTGCTAAGAATATTTCAAATATAGTTCTTATTTGGTTTTGTGTGAGACTGAGGTGAATAAGCAGTCTCCAACTGCTTATTCCCAGGTTGGTCCAAAAAGTTTTACAAAAAGTCTCACTTTCATCTATTTATAAGTTGTAAAGGAAAAAAATTGAAAAAAATGTTGAAAAAAAACGCCATTGCTGGGATTTGATCTCTGGCCACCCAGCTCACCACACACGCTCCTTACCATCTGCCCTAGGGTCTTTCTTCTTTAATTCTTGCAAACTTAGATATTTAAATACAAACTCAGTTTTAAGTTAGTAGCTATTTAGCTTTTAGTAGCTTATTTCCTTAAGCAGTACCAATTTTTTTTATTTTCTTGAATCAGTATCACTCAAAGTATTTTTAGTAAAATTTTCAGATTTTTCCAAAATAGTTTAGTATTTTTATAATTAAATTAGATTAAATTAGTTTTTAATTCGTAATAAATAATTTAAAAGTCGAAAAAATACCCGGCTTTTTCCTAAAATTATTTTTAGTAGTTTAGAATGTAGGAAAATTAGTTTCACATCCGTAGGCCTTTAATTGCATCATTTTCACTTTTTGAAACTCGGGAATAGCCTGGGTTTTCGCGTTTTTGCATTTTAGCACCTTAGGACTTATTTTAGCTTAATTTTATGTTCCTGTATGCTTAGTAGTAGTTAGTTTGTCATTTATTAGGTTTCCCTTGCCTTAATTATCTTCCCGTTAATTAATTCGTAGATAACGTAATTCAAATCAAACAAAAATCCCGAACAATTCAAGCATTTTAATAACAAACCTCAAACGTCACTGTCAATTCACACCTCGTTGGGAAACGACCCGGGTAATCACTTGCCCGGTATCACTTATCGAGTATTTGCGGGTTTTGCGTGTCGACCTTTTTCCTAAAACGGTTGATTTGCAATTCTCTTGCGGGTATTCGTATTTGATATTTTCTTATATTATATTTGACTCATCAAATTTTTGGCGCCGCTGCCGGGGAGGTTGTGTTGCGACAATATCGTTACGGTTTGACGATTAGTGACTTGAAGAACCTTCCTCGTGAAGTTATATCTTTTTGAAAAAAATTAAAAAACACAAAAATATTTTCCTTTTTATTTTGTATATATATATAAAAGATAAAAATACAAAAAGATTTTCCCTTTGTTTTAAATAAAATAGAAGACACAATCAATATAACACTTCTCAACTTGAGTGTTATCATTATAAGTTCCGAACAAAAGATAAAAACTTGCTTTGTGTCGCTCGTGATTTGGTTTATTTCTATCGGTTTAACAAACTGTGTGAGGGTATAAGGACGGCCTGACATTAAATTGCGGCTGAAAAGAGACGGGTTTTAATAAGCTTCGCGCTGACCTACTAAGTCTCTCCGCTCCTTTGTGCGTTTTACTTATAAAAGTGATCATTTCACGTGGGATTATTGGTTTAAGTTCACTGTGTTTTGCCTCGGTCTTGTTTTAATTGAAAGTGTTGTTTTTGGAAGTGCATGCGCACTCGTTCTTCTAATTCTTCTACCCCTCTTCTTGAACTCGCCACAATTCCGCGAAGACGAAATAGACGTCCCCCGCCAATAGTCGAACCCGAGATTCGTACTAATCCCGACCCCATTCCCGAAATGGCGGATACTCGAACCATGTCTGAGTTACTTCAAGCTCCCGTAGACGGCTACGGTGATGCTATCGTCGTACCACCAATTGACACCGAAAATTTTGAACTTAAGACTAATTTGATTCAATTGGTTTCATCTAAACCTTTTTGCGGTCTTGATAGGGATGAGCCCCATGCCCATATCCGTTGGTTTAATCAAGTGGCTTCCACTATTAACTTTCGGGGCGTCCCTCATGAGTCAATCAAGTTGATGTTATTCCCGTTTTCCCTCGAGGGGGCAGCCCGGATTTGGCTTGAGAAAGAACCCCCTCGTTCAATCACAACATGGGAAGACCTCTCTAAGAAATTCGTTAACCAATATTTCCCTCCGTCGAAAACTACAATGTTAAGAAATGAAATAACCAATTTCTGACAAAGATTCGACGAGAGTTTCGGTGAAGCGTGGGATAGATTCAAAGAACTTCTACGAAAATGCCCACACCATGGCTTCTCCGACCTTCATCAGATCGATACATTCTACAATGCTTTAACCCCATCCGACCAAGATTCGCTTAACGCGGCCACCGGTGGTAATATCTTGAGTCGTATGCCCGGGGATATTAGAACGATTATCGAGAACAAATCAAAGGTTCCAACCTCCAGAAACAGAGCAGTTGTTGCTAAAGTCACTACAATTCTCTTCATCCGTTGTGGAGTCAAAATTGGAAGGACTTACCAACGCCATTCATAGCATGATAAAAGAGTTAAAGATTTAGAAAACGGAACCCGTAAAAGCCGTTGCCGAAACTTGTGTTATTTGCGGTGGTCCCCATCCGTATTACAATTGTCAAGCCACCGATGCTGATGTCAGAAATGCCACCGTGGCAGCTGCTAATCACAATCACAATCCTAATCCGAATCAAGGATAACTTGCTAATCAAATGGGACCACCCGGTTTTCCTCAACCTAACAATCAAAATAGGTTCAATCAAAATCAAAGTGAAAGCAAAAGTTCCATATCAAGCCCCGATGAACCAATACCCTCACCAAGGGGGTAATCTCAATCATGGTTATCAAGCTTCTAATTACCAAACCCCGGTTGGCCCCTCTATTGAACTTTCCAACTACATTAAGTCTAATGAGGTTACAATTAGGGGTTTGCAAAGCCAAATCACTACTTTGAGAAATGATTTCCAAACTTCAATGTCAAAACAAGGAAAACGGTTAAAAAAGTTGAACAAACGAACAACAAAATTGATTAAAATCAAAACAAAATTGAAAATATGTTCAATAGTATCATGTGTCAAATGAATCAAGCTTCAACTTCTAAAACCCTTCCGGGTAATACAATTCCAAATCCGAAGGGAGAGTTGAATGCTATTGCCACCCGAAGTGGTAAGACATATGATGGACCCTCGATGCCTACACCCTCTCCGGTGAGGGAGGTAGCACAAGAAACCGAGGTGACAAAGGACAAGGTGCATTCTACAAGCCCACAAAGTACCGCACACGTCCAACCTCCGGTAGTCCAAATTTCCATTCTGGAACCCGATGTTCCGAGGACTAATCCTAAGCCTTCAATTCCTTATCCTTCAAGGCTTAATGACCAAAAGCTCCGTGACAAATCTAATCAACAAATGGAGAAGCTTATCCAAATCTTTCAAGATTTGCACTTCGAGATTAGTTTCGCGGACGCTCTTCTTCTAATGCCCAAGTTTGCTCCGACGATCAAAAGCTTGTTGAGCAACAAAGAAAAAATTTCCGAGTTGGCTAAAACTTCCTTGAACGAGAATTGTTCGGCGGTTATCCTTAAAAAACTTCCCGAAAAGTTAGGAGACCCCGGAAAATTCCTAATCCCGTGTGATTTTCAAGGAATAGTTCAATGCTCCGCTTTGGCCGATCTTGGCGCGAGCATTAACTTAATGCCACACTCTATGTGGAAAAAGCTTTCATTACCTCCTCTTACTCCTACATGTATGATCCTCGAGCTTGCGGACCGAACAAATTCTCGTCCGTTAAGTATAGCTGAGGATGTATTTGTGAAAGTAGGAAAGTTTCATTTCCCCGCCGACTTAGTTGTTGTCGATTTCGATGCCGATCCCCGAGTACCCCTCATCCTTGGGAGGTGCTTTTTGAAAACGGGTCGTGCATTGATCGACGTTGATGAAGGGGAAATCACTTTGAGGGTTAACAAGGAAGCCGTTACCTTCAATCTTGATCAAGTTACGAGATACTCCCCCGTTTATGACGAGACGTCCGTCAACAAAATTGATGTCATTGACATTGTGTCGGAGGAGTATTCTCAAGAAATTCTTGGATTTTCGAGTGGCAATCCCACTTCGGTTGATCCTATCATTGCTCTCTCTTCCCCTTCCCTCACTCCATTTGAGGAAAGTGACTTTATCTTGGAAGAGATTGAAGCTTACTTGTCTAGTGATTTTGTCCCGTGGGAAATTGATCACGCCCCCATTGACATCGAGGGAGATATTCTTCTCATCGAGAAGATGCTCAATGATGATCCATCATCACTCCCTCTTCAAGAACTTCATATTGAGGAAATCAAAAACATTGAAAATGCTAATGATCCTCCGGAGGTCGAACTTAAGGACTTACCGCCTCATCTTGAGTATGCATTTTTGGAGGGTGACAATAAATTACCCGTTATAATTGCTAAAGATTTGAGTGAGGAGGGAAAAAGCCGCTTCATAAGGTTTTGAAGTCACACAAGCGAGCCATTGCTTGGAAACTTTTCGACATTAGGGGTATTAACCCAGAATTTTGTACACACAAGATTCTAATAGAGGATGACTTTAAACCAGCGGTTCAACATCAAAGAAGAGTGAATCCTAAAATCCACGAGGTTATCAAACAAGAGGTCCTAAAACTTCTTGATGCAGGATTGATACCCTATCTGGATAGTTCTTGGGTGAGCCCCGTTCATTGTATGCCCAAAAAGGGTGGCAGAAGTTGTTGAAAACGAAGAAAACCAGTTAATTCCTACTCAATTGGTCACGGGATGGCGTGTTTGCATTGACTACCGAAAGTTAAACGAAGCCACCCGTAAAGACCACTTTCCCTTACCCTTCATGGATCAAATGCTTGAGAGATTAGCGGGAAACGAATACTATTGTTTTCTCGATGGTTTCTCGGGTTACTTCCAAATACCCATAGATCCACAAGACCAATAAAAGACCACCTTCACTTGCCCTTATGGAACGTTCGCGTACCGGAGCATGCCTTTTGGGTTATGCAACGCTCCCGGTACATTCCAAAGGTGTATGATGGCCATTTTCCATGACATGATCGAGGAAACTATGGAGGTCTTTATGGATGATTTTTCGGTCTTTGGGGATTCTTTCAAATCATGTCTCTCCCATTTGGACAAGATGCTTAAACGTTGTGAAGACACAAATCTTTGTCTAAATTGGGAGAAAAGTCATTTCATGGTCAAAGAGGGCATAGTCCTCGGGCATAAGATCTCTAAAATCGGGATTGAGGTTGATAAGGCTAAAGTTGATGTCATATCCAAATTGCCACATCCCACCACCGTTAAGGGTGTTCGGAGTTTTCTAGGTCACGCCGGCTTCTATCGTCGATTCATTAAAGATTTCTCGAAAATAGCCCGGCCGATGACCCGTCTTCTTGAAAAAGATACTCCGTTCATCTTTTCTAAAGAGTGCATAGGAGCTTCCGTAAGTTTCTTCTTTAAGGTTTGGAAAGCTTCAATGCACTCTTTAGAAAAGATGAACGGAGTATCTTTTTCAAGAAGACGGGTGATCGGCCGGGCTATTTTCGAGAAATCTTTAAGAATCGACGAAGAAGCCGGCGTGACTAGAAAACTCGAACACCCTTAACGGTGGTGGGATGAGGCAATTTGGATATGACATCAACTTTAGCCTTATCAACCCAATCACCTTAATCCAGAGTTTAGAGATCTTATGCCCGAGGACTACCTTTGACCATGAAATGACTTTCTCCCAATTTAGACAAAGATTGTGTTCACAACTTTAAGCATCTTTTCCAAATGGGAGAGACATGATTTGAAAGAATCCCCAAAGACCGAAAAATCATCCATAAAGACCTCCATAGTTTCCTCGATCATGTCATGGAAAATGGCCATCATACACCTTTGGAATGTACCGGGAGCGTTGCATAACCCAAAAGGCATGCGCCGGTACGCGAACGTTCCATAAGGGCACGTGAAGGTGGTCTTTTTTAGTTGTGGATCTATGGGTATTTGGAAGTAACCCGAGAAACCATCGAGAAAAAATAGTATTGTTTCCCGCTAATCTCTCCAGCATTTGATCCATGAAGGGTAAGGGAAAGTGGTCTTTACGGGTGGCTTCGTTTAACTTTCGGTAGTCAATGCAAACACGCCATCCCGTGACCAATCGAGTAGGAATTAACTCGTTTTCTTCGTTTTCAACAACGGTTATGCCACCCTTTTTGGGCACACAATGAACAGGGCTCACCCAAGAACTATCCGAGATAGGGTAAATCAATCCGGCATCAAGAATTTTTAGGACCTCCTATTTGATAACCCCGTGGATTTTAGGATTCACTCTTCTTTGATGTTGAACCGCCGGTTTGAAGTCATCCTCCATTAGAATCTTGTGTGTACAAAATTCTGGGTTAATACCCCTAATGTCGGAAAGTTTCCAAGCAATGGCTCGCTTGTGTGACTTCAAAACCTTTATGAGAGCGGCTTTTTCCTCCTCACTCAAATCTTTAGCAATTATAACGGGTAATTTATTGTCACCCTCCAAAAATGCATACTCAAGATGAGGCGGTAAGTCCTTAAGTTCGACCTCCGGAGGATCATTAGCATTTTCAATGTTTTTGATTTCCTCAATATGAAGTTCTTGAAGAGGGAGTGATGATGGATCATCATTGAGCATCTTCTCGATGAGAAGAATATCTCCCTCGATGTCGATGGGGGCGTGATCAATTTCCCACGGGACAGAATCACTAGACAAGTAAGCTTCAATCTCTTCCAAGATAAAGTCACTTTCCTCAAATGGAGTGAGGGAAGGGGAAGAGAGAGCAATGATAGGATCAACCGAAGTGGGATTGCCACTCGAAAATCCAAGAATTTCTTGAGAATACTCCTCCGACACAATGTCAATGACATCAATTTTGTTGACGGACGTCTCGTCATAAACGGGGGAGTATCTCGTAACTTGATCAAGATTGAAGGTAACGGCTTCCTTGTTAACCCTCAAAGTGATTTCCCCTTCATCAACGTCGATCAATGCACGACCCGTTTTCAAAAAGCACCTCCCAAGGATGAGGGGTACTCGGGGATCGGCATCGAAATCGACAACAACAAAGTCGGCGGGGAAATGAAACTTTCCTACTTTCACAAATACATCCTCGGCTATACCTAACGGACGAGAATTTGTTCGGTCCGCAAGCTCGAGGATCATACATGTAGGAGTAAGAGGAGGTAATGAAAGCTTTTTCCACATAGAGTGTGGCATTAAGTTAATGCTCGCGCAAGATCGGCCAAAGCGGAGGATTGAACTATCCCTTGAAAATCACACGGGATTAGGAATTTCCCGGGGTCTCCTAACTTTTTGGGAAGTTTTTTAAGGATAACCGCCGAACAATTCTCGTTCAAGGAAGTTTTAGCCAACTCGGAAATTTTTTCTTTGTTGCTCAACAAGCTTTTGATCGTCGGAGCAAACTTGGGCATTAGAAGAAGAGCGTCCGCGAAACTAATCTCGAAATGCAAATCTTGAAAGATTTGGATAAGCTTCTCCATTTGTTGATTAGATTTGTCACGGAGCTTTTGGTCATTAAGCCTTGAAGGATAAGGAATTGAAGGCTTAGGATTAGTCCTCGGAACATCGGGTTCCGGAATGGAAATTTGGACTACCGGAGGTTGGACGTGTGCGGTACTTTGTGGGCTTGTAGAATGCACCTTGTCCTTTGTCACCTCGGTTTCTTGTGCTACCTCCCTCACCGGAGAGGGTGTAGGCATCGAGGGTCCATCATATGTCTTACCACTTCGGGTGGCAATAGCATTCAACTCTCCTTTCGGATTTGGAATTGTATTACCCGGAAGGGTTTTAGAAGTTGAAGCTTGATTCATTTGACACATGATACTATTGAACATATTTTCAATTTTGTTTTGATTTTGATCAATTTTGTTGTTCGTTTTGTTCAACTCATTTTTAACTCGTTCCTTGTTTTGACATTGAATTTTGGAAATCATTTCTCAAAGTAGTGATTTGGCTTTGCAAACCCCTAATTGTAACTTCATTAGACTTAATGTAGTTGGAAAGTTCAATTTTGGCGCCGCTGCCGGGGAGGTGTGTTGCGACAATATCGTTACGGTTTGACGATTAGTGACTTGAAGAACCTTCCTCGTGAAGTTATTGCTTTTTGAAAAAATTAAAAAACACAAAAATATTTTCCTTTTTATTTTGTATATATATATATAAAAGATAAAAATACAAAAAGATTTTCCCTTTTGTTTTAAAAAAATAGAAGACACAATCAATATAACATTTCTCAACTTGAGTGTTATCATTATAAGTTCCCGAACAAAAGATTAAAAACTTGCCTTTGTGTCGCTCGTGATTTGGTTAACTTCTATCGGTTTAACAAACTGTGTGAGGGGTATAAGGACGGCCTGACATTAAATTGCGGCTGAAAAGAGACGGGTTTTAATAAGCTTCGCGCTGACCTACTAAGTCTCTCCGCTCCTTTGTGCGTTTTACTTATAAAAGTGATCATTTCACGTGGGATTATTGGTTTAAGTTCACTGTGTTTTGCCTCGGTCTTGTTTTAATTGAAAGTGTTGTTTTTGGAAGTGCATGCGCACTCGTTCTTCTATTCTTCTACCCTCTTCTTGAACTCGCCACAATTCCGCGAAGACGAAATAAACGTCCCCCGCCAATAGCCGAACCCGAGATTCGTACTAATCCCGACCCCATTCCCGAAATGGCGGATACTCGAACCATGTCTGAGTTACTTCAAGCTCCCGTAGACGGCTACGGTGATGCTATCGTCGTACCACCAATTGACACCGAAAACTTTGAACTTAAGACTAATTTGATTCAATTGGTTTCATCTAAACCTTTTTGCGGTCTTGATAGGGATGAGCCCCATGCCCATATCCGTTGGTTTAATCAAGTGGCTTCCACTATTAACTTTCGGGGCGTCCCTCATGAGTCAATCAAGTTGATGTTATTCCCGTTTTCCCTCGAGGGGGCAGCCGGATTTGGCTGAGAAAGAACCCCCTCATTCAATCACAACATGGGAAGACCTCTCTAAGAAATTCGTTAACCAATTTTTCCTCCGTCGAAACTACATGTTAAGAAATGAAACAACCAATTTCCGACAAAGATTCGACGAGAGTTTCGGTGAAGCGTGGGATAGATTCAAAGAACTTCTACGAAAATGCCCACACCATGGCTTCTCCGACCTTCATCAGATCGATACGTTCTACAATGCTTTAACCCCATCGGACCAAGATTCGCTTAACGCGGCCGCCGGTGGTAATATCTTGAGTCGTATGCCCGGGGATATTAGAACGATTATCGAGAACAAATCAAAGGTTCCAACCTCCAGAAACAGAGCAGTTGTTGCTAAAGTCACTACCAATTCTTCTTCATCCGTTGTGGAGTCAAAATTGGAAGGACTTACCAACGCCATTCATAGCATGATAAAAGAGTTAAAGATTCAGAAAACGGAACCCGTAAAAGCCGTTGCCGAAACTTGTGTTATTTGCGGTGGTCCCCATCCGTATTACAATTGTCAAGCCACCGATGGTGACGTCAGAAATGCCACCGTGGCAGCTGCTAATCACAATCACAATCCTAATCCGAATCAAGGATACCTTGCTAATCAAATGGGACCACCCGGTTTTCTCAACCTAACAATCAAATAGGTTCAATCAAAATCAAGTGAAAGGGCAAATGTTCATATCAAGGCCCCGATGAACAATACCCTCCCCCAGGGGGTAATCTCAATCATGGTATCAAGCTTCTAATTACCAAACCCGGTGGCCCCTCTAGTGAACTTCCAACTACATTAGTCTAATGAGGTTACAATTAGGTGTTTGCAAGCCAAATCAAACTTTGAGAAATGATTTCCAAACTTCAATGTCAAAACAAGGAAACGGAGGTTAAAAAAAAAATTGAGTTGAACAAAACGAACAACAAAATGATCAAATCAAAACAAAATTGAACATATGTTCAATAGTATCATGTGTCAAATGAATCAAGCTTCAACTTCTAAAACCCTTCCGGGTAATACAATTCCAAATCCGAAGGGAGAGTTGAATGCTATTGCCACCCGAAGTGGTAAGACATATGATGGACCCTCGAGGCCTACACCCTCTCCGGTGAGGGAGGTAGCACAAGAAACCGAGGTGACAAAGGACAAGGTGCATCTACAATCCCACAAAGTACCGCACACGTTCAACCTCCGGTAGTCCAAATTTCCATTCCGGAACCCGATGTTCCGAGGACTAATCCTAAGCCTTCAATTCCTTATCCTTCAAGGCTTAATGACCAAAAGCTCCGTGACAAATCTAATCAACAAATGGAGAAGCTTATCCAAATCTTTCAAGATTTGCACTTCGAGATTAGTTTCGCGGACGCTCTTCTTCTAATGCCCAAGTTTGCTCCGACGATCAAAAGCTTGTTGAGCAACAAAGAAAAAATTTCCGAGTTGGCTAAAACTTCCTTGAACGAGAATTGTTCGGCGGTTATCCTTAAAAAACTTCCCGAAAAGTTAGGAGACCCCGGAAAATTCCTAATCCCGTGTGATTTTCAAGGCATAGTTCAATGCTCCGCTTTGGCCCGATCTTAGGCGCGAGCATAACTTAATGCCACACTCTTGTGGAAAAAAAGCTTCATTACCTCCTCTTACTCTACATGTATGATCCTCGAGCTTGCGGGGACCGAAACAAATTCTCGTCCATTAGGTATAGCCGAGGATGTATTTGTGAAAGTAGGAAAGTTTCATTTCCCCGCCGACTTTGTTGTTGTCGATTTCGATGCCGATCCCCGAGTACCCCTCATCCTTGGGAGGTGCTTTTTGAAAACGGGTCGTGCATTGATCGACGTTGATGAAGGGGAAATCACTTTGAGGGTTAACAAGGAAGCCGTTACCTTCAATCTTGATCAAGTTACGAGATACTCCCCCGTTTATGACGAGACGTCCGTCAACAAAATTGATGTCATTGACATTGTGTCGGAGGAGTATTCTCAAGAAATTCTTGGATTTTCGAGTGGCAATCCCACTTCGGTTGATCCTATCATTGCTCTCTCTTCCCCTTCCCTCACTCCATTTGAGGAAAGTGACTTTATCTTGGAAGAGATTGAAGCTTACTTGTCTAGTGATTCTGTCCCGTGGGAAATTGATCACGCCCCCATCGACATCGAGGGAGATATTCTTCTCATCGAGAAGATGCTCAATGATGATCCATCATCACTCCCTCTTCAAGAACTTCATATTGAGGAAATCAAAAAACATTGAAAATGCTAATGATCCTCCGGAGGTCGAACTTAAGGACTTACCGCCTCATCTTGAGTATGCATTTTTGGAGGGTGACAATAAATTACACGTTATAATTGCTAAAGATTTGAGTGAGGAGGAAAAAGCCGCTCTCATAAAGGTTTTGAAGTCACACAAGCGAGCCATTGCTTGGAAACTTTCCGACATTAGGGGTATTAACCCAGAATTTTGTACACACAAGATTCTAATGGAGGATGAATTCAAACCGGCGGTTCAACATCAAAGAAGAGTGAATCCTAAAATCCACGAGGTTATCAAACAAGAGGTCCTAAAACTTCTTGATGCCGGATTGATTTACCCTATCTCGGATAGTCCTTGGGTGAGCCCCGTTCATTGTGTGCCCAAAAAGGGTGGCATAACCGTGTTGAAAACGAAAAAGAAGAAAACGAGTTAATTCTACTCGATTGGTCACGGGATGGCGTGTTTGCATTGACTACCGAAAGTTAAACGAAGCCACCCGTAAAGACCACTTTCCCTTACCCTTCATGGATCAAATGCTTGAGAGATTAGCGGGAAACGAATACTATTGTTTTCTCGATGGTTTCTCGGTTTACTTCCAAATACCCATAGATCCACAAGACTAAGAAAAGACCACCTTCACGTGCCCTTATGGAACGTTCGCGTACCGGCGCATGCCTTTTGGGTTATGCAACGCTCCCGGTACATTCCAAAGGTGTATGATGGCCATTTTCCATGACATGATCGAGGAAACTATGGAGGTCTTTATGGATGATTTTTTGGTCTTTGGGGATTCTTTCAAATCATGTCTCTCCCATTTGGAAAAGATGCTTAAACGTTGTGAAGACACAAATCTTTGTCTAAATTGGGAGAAAAGTAATTTCATGGTCAAAGAGGGCATAGTCCTCGGGCATAAGATCTCTAAAAGCGGGATTGAGGTTGATAAGGCTAAAGTTGATGTCATATCCAAATTGCCTCATCCCACCACCGTTAAGGGTGTTCGGAGTTTTCTAGGTCACGTCGGCTTCTATCGTCGATTCATTAAAGATTTCTCGAAAATAGCCCGGCCGATGACCCGTCTTCTTGAAAAAGATACTCCGTTCATCTTTTCTAAAGAGTGCATTGAAGCTTTCCAAACCTTAAAGAAGAAACTTACGGAAGCTCTATGCACTCTTTAGAAAAGATGAACGGAGTATCTTTTCAAGAAGACGGGTCATCGACGGGCTATTTTCGAGAAATCTTTAATGAATCGACGATAGAAGCCGGCGGACTAGAAAACTCCGAACACCCTTAACGGTGGTGGGATGAGGCAATTTGGATATGACATCAACTTTAGCCTTATCAACCTCAATCCCGATTTTAGAGATCTTATGCCCGAGGACTATGCCCTCTTTGACCATGAAATGACTTTTCTCCCAATTTAGACAAAGATGTGTGTCTTCACAACGTTTAAGCATCTTGTCCAAATGGGAGAGACATGATTTGAAAGAATCCCCAAAGACCGAAAAATCATCCATAAAGACCTCCATAATTTCCTCGATCATGTCATGGAAAATGGCCATCATACACCTTTGGAATGTACCGGAGCGTGCATAACCCAAAAGACATGCTCCGGTACGCGAACGTTCCATAAGGGCACGTGAAGATGGTCTTTCTTGGTCTTGTGGATCTATGGGTATTTGGAAGTAACCCGAGAAACCATCGAGAAAACAATAGTATTCGTTCCCCGCTAATCTCTCAAGCATTTGATCCATGAAGGGTAAGGGAAAGTGGTCTTTACGGGTGGCTTCGTTTAACTTTCGGTAGTCAATGCAAACACGCCATCCCGTGACCAATCGAGTAGGAATTAACTCGTTTTCTTCGTTTTCAACAACGGTGATGCCACCCTTTTTGGGCACAAAATGAACGGGGCTCACCCAAGAACTATCCGAGATAGGGTAAATCAATCTGGCATCAAGAAGTTTTAGGACCTCTTGTTTGATAACCTCGTGGATTTTAGGATCACTCTTCTTGATGTGAACCGCCGGTTTGAATTCATCCTCCATTAGAATCTTGTGTGTACAAAATTCTGGGTTAATACCCCTAATGTCGGAAAGTTTCCAAGTAATGGCTCGCTTGTGTGACTTCAAAACCTTTATGAGAGCGGCTTTTTCCTCCTCACTCAAATCTTTAGCAATTATAACGGGTAATTTATTGTCACCCTCCAAAAATGCATACTCAAGATGAGGCGGTAAGTCCTTAAGTTCGACCTCCGGAGGATCATTAGCATTTTCAATGTTTTTGATTTCCTCAATATGAAGTTCTTGAAGAGGGAGTGATGATGGATCATCATTGAGCATCTTCTCGATGAGAAGAATATCTCCCTCGATGTCAATGGGGGCGTGATCAATTTCCCACGGGACAGAATCACTAGACAAGTAAGCTTCAATCTCTTCCAAGATAAAGTCACTTTCCTCAAATGGATTGAGGGAAGGGGAAGAGAGAGCAATGATAGGATCAACCGAAGTGGGATTGCCACTCGAAAATCCAAGAATTTCTTGAGAATACTCCTCCGACACAATGTCAATGACATCAATTTTGTTGACGGACGTCTCGTCATAAACGGGGGAGTATCTCGTAACTTGATCAAGATTGAAGGTAACGGCTTCCTTGTTAACCCTCAAAGTGATTTCCCCTTCATCAACGTCGATCAATGCACGACCCGTTTTCAAAAAGCACCTCCCAAGGATGAGGGGTACTCGGGGATCGGCATCGAAATCGACAACAACAAAGTCGGCGGGGAAATGAAACTTTCCTACTTTCACAAATACATCCTCGGCTATACCTAACGGACGAGAATTTGTTCGGTCCGCAAGCTCGAGGATCATACATGTAGGAGTAAGAGGAGGTAATGAAAGCTTTTTCCACATAGAGTGTGGCATTAAGTTAATGCTCGCGCAAATTCGGCCAAAGCGGAGCATTGAACTATCCCTTGAAAATCACACGGGATTAGGAATTTTCCGGGGTCTCCTAACTTTTCGGGAAGTTTTTTAAGGATAACCGCCGAACAATTCTCGTTCAAGGAAGTTTTAGCCAACTCGGAAATTTTTTCTTTGTTGCTCAACAAGCTTTTGATCGTCGGAGCAAACTTGGGCATTAGAAGAAGAGCGTCCGCGAAACTAATCTCGAAGTGCAAATCTTGAAAGATTTGGATAAGCTTCTCCATTTGTTGATTAGATTTGTCACGGAGCTTTTGGTCATTAAGCCTTGAAGGATAAGGAATTGAAGGCTTAGGATTAGTCCTCGGAAAATCGGGTTCCGGAATGGAAATTTGGACTACCGGAGGTTGGACGTGTGCGGTACTTTGTGGGCTTGTAGAATGCACCTTGTCCTTTGTCACCTCGGTTTCTTGTGCTACCTCCCTCACCGGAGAGGGTGTAGGCATCGAGGGTCCATCATATGTCTTACCACTTCGGGTGGCAATAGCATTCAACTCTCCCTTCGGATTTGGAATTGTATTACCCGGAAGGGTTTTAGAAGTTGAAGCTTGATTCATTTGACACATGATACTATTGAACATATTTTCAATTTTGTTTTGATTTTGATCAATTTTGTTGTTCGTTTTGTTCAACTCATTTTTTAACTCGTTTCCTTGTTTTGACATTGAAGTTTGGAAATCATTTCTCAAAGTAGTGATTTGGCTTTGCAAACCCCTAATTGTAACCTCATTAGACTTAATGTAGTTGGAAAGTTCAATAGAGGGGCCAACCGGGGTTTGGTAATTAGAAGCTTGATAACCATGATTGAGATTACCCCCTTGGGGAGGGTATTGGTTCATCGGGGCTTGATATGGAACATTTTGCCCTTTCACTTGATTTTGATTGAACCTATTTTGATTGTTAGGTTGAGGAAAACCGGGTGGTCCCATTTGATTAGCAAGGTATCCTTGATTCGGATTAGGATTGTGATTGTGATTAGCAGCTGCCACGGTGGCATTTCTGACGTCACCATCGGTGGCTTGACAATTGTAATACGGATGGGGACCACCAAAAATAACACAAGTTTCGGCAACGGCTTTTACGGGTTCCGTTTTCTAAATCTTTAACTCTTTTATCATGCTATGAATGGCGTTGGTAAGTCCTTCCAATTTTGACTCCACAACGGATGAAGAAGAATTGGTAGTGACTTTAGCAACAACTGCTCTGTTTCTGGAGGTTGGAACCTTTGATTTGTTCTCGATAATCGTTCTAATATCCCCGGGCATACGACTCAAGATATTACCACCGGCGGCCGCGTTAAGCGAATCTTGGTCGGATGGGGTTAAAGCATTGTAGAACGTATCGATCTGATGAAGGTCGTAGAAGCCATGGTGTGGGCATTTTCGTAGAAGTTCTTTGAATCTATCCCACGCTTCACCGAAACTCTCGTCGAATCTTTGTCGGAAATTGGTTATTTCATTTCTTAACATTGTAGTTTTCGACGGAGGGAAAAATTGGTTAACGAATTTCTTAGAGAGGTCTTCCCATGTTGTGATTGAACGAGGGGGTTCTTTCTCAAGCCAAATCCGGGCTGCCCCCTCGAGGGAAAACGGGAATAACATCAACTTGATTGACTCATGAGGGACGCCCCGAAAGTTAATAGTGGAAGCCACTTGATTAAACCAACGGATATGGGCATGGGGCTCATCCCTATCAAGACCGCAAAAAGGTTTAGATGAAACCAATTGAATCAAATTAGTCTTAAGTTCAAAGTTTTCAGTGTCAATTGGTGGTACAACGATAGCATCACCGTAGCCGTCTACGGGAGCTTGAAGTAACTCAGACATGGTTCGAGTATCCGCCATTTAGGGAATGGGGTCGGGATTAGTACGAATCTCGGGTTCGACTATTGGCGGGGGACGTCTATTTCGTCTTCGCGGAATTGTGGCGAGTTCAAGAAGAGGGGTAGAAGAATTAGAAGAACGAGTGCGCATGCACTTCCAAAAACAACACTTTCAATTAAAACAAGACCGAGGCAAAACACAGTGAACTTAAACCAATAATCCCACGTGAAATGATCACTTTTATAAGTAAAACGCACAAAGGAGCGGAGAGACTTAGTAGGTCAGCGCGAAGCTTATTAAAAACCCGTCTCTTTTCAGCCGCAATTTAATGTCAGGCCGTCCTTATACTCCTCACACAGTTTGTTAAACCGATAGAAGTAAACCAAATCACGAGCGACACAAAGGCAAGTTTTTAATCTTTTGTTCGGGAACTTATAATGATAACACTCAAGTTGAGAAGTGTTATATTGATTGTGTCTTCTATTTTATTTAAAACAAAAGGGAAAATCTTTTTGTATTTTTATCTTTTATATATATATACAAAATAAAAAGGAAAATATTTTTGTGTTTTTTAATTTTTTTCAAAAAGCAATAACTTCACGAGGAAGGTTCTTCAAGTCACTAATCGTCAAACCGTAACGATATTGTCGCAACACAACCTCCCCGGCAGCGGCGCCAAAAATTGAACTTTCCAACTACATTAAGTCTAATGAGGTTACAATTAGGGGTTTGCAAAGCCAAATCACTACTTTGAGAAATGATTTCCAAACTTCAATGTCAAAACAAGGAAACGAGTTAAAAAATGAGTTGAACAAAACGAACAACAAAATTGATCAAAATCAAAACAAAATTGAAAATATGTTCAATAGTATCATGTGTCAAATGAATCAAGCTTCAACTTCTAAAACCCTTCCGGGTAATACAATTCCAAATCCGAAGGGAGAGTTGAATGCTATTGCCACCCGAAGTGGTAAGACATATGATGGACCCTCGATGCCTACACCCTCTCCGGTGAGGGAGGTAGCACAAGAAACCGAGGTGACAAAGGACAAGGTGCATTCTACAAGCCCACAAAGTACCGCACACGTCCAACCTCCGGTAGTCCAAATTTCCATTCCGGAACCCGATGTTCCGAGGACTAATCCTAAGCCTTCAATTCCTTATCCTTCAAGGCTTAATGACCAAAAGCTCCGTGACAAATCTAATCAACAAATGGAGAAGCTTATCCAAATCTTTCAAGATTTGCACTTCGAGATTAGTTTCGCGGACGCTCTTCTTCTAATGCCCAAGTTTGCTCCGACGATCAAAAGCTTGTTGAGCAACAAAGAAAAAATTTCCGAGTTGGCTAAAACTTCCTTGAACGAGAATTGTTCGGCGGTTATCCTTAAAAAACTTCCCGAAAAGTTAGGAGACCCCGGAAAATTCCTAATCCCGTGTGATTTTCAAGGAATAGTTCAATGCTCCGCTTTGGCCGATCTTGGCGCGAGCATTAACTTAATGCCACACTCTATGTGGAAAAAGCTTTCATTACCTCCTCTTACTCCTACATGTATGATCCTCGAGCTTGCGGACCGAACAAATTCTCGTCCGTTAGGTATAGCCGAGGATGTATTTGTGAAAGTAGGAAAGTTTCATTTCCCCGCCGACTTTGTTGTTGTCGATTTCGATGTCGATCCCCGAGTACCCCTCATCCTTGGGAGGTGATTTTTGAAAACGGGTCGTGCATTGATCGACGTTGATGAAGGGGAAATCACTTTGAGGGTTAACAAGGAAGCCGTTACCTTCAATCTTGATCAAGTTACGAGATACTCCCCCGTTTATGACGAGACGTCCGTCAACAAAATTGATGTCATTGACATTGTGTCGGAGGAGTATTCTCAAGAAATTCTTGGATTTTCGAGTGGCAATCCCACTTCGGTTGATCCTATCATTGCTCTCTCTTCCCCTTCCCTCACTCCATTTGAGGAAAGTGACTTTATTTTGGAAGAGATTGAAGCTTACTTGTCTAGTGATTCTGTCCCGTGGGAAATTGATCACGCCCCCATTGACATCGAGGGAGATATTCTTCTCATCGAGAAGATGCTCAATGATGATCCATCATCACTCCCTCTTCAAGAACTTCATATTGAGGAAATCAAAAACATTGAAAATGCTAATGATCCTCCGGAGGTCGAACTTAAGGACTTACCGCCTCATCTTGAGTATGCATTTTTGGAGGGTGACAATAAATTACCCGTTATAATTGCTAAAGATTTGAGTGAGGAGGAAAAAGCCGCTCTCATAAAGGTTTTGAAGTCACACAAGCGAGCCATTGCTTGGAAACTTTCCGACATTAGGGGTATTAACCCAGAATTTTGTACACACAAGATTCTAATGGAGGATGACTTCAAACCGGCGGTTCAACATCAAAGAAGAGTGAATCCTAAAATCCACGAGGTTATCAAACAAGAGGTCCTAAAACTTCTTGATGCCGGATTGATTTACCCTATCTCGGATAGTTCTTGGGTGAGCCCCGTTCATTGTGTGCCCAAAAAGGGTGGCATAACCGTTGTTGAAAACGAAGAAAACGAGTTAATTCCTACTCGATTGGTCACGGGATGGCGTGTTTGCATTGACTACCGAAAGTTAAACGAAGCCACCCGTAAAGACCACTTTCCCTTACCCTTCATGGATCAAATGCTTGAGAGATTAGCGGGAAACGAATACTATTGTTTTCTCGATGGTTTCTCGGGTTACTTCCAAATACCCATAGATCCACAAGACCAAGAAAAGACCACCTTCACGTGCCCTTATGGAACGTTCGCGTACCGGCGCATGCCTTTTGGGTTATGCAACGCTCCCGGTACATTCCAAAGGTGTATGATGGCCATTTTCCATGACATGATCGAGGAAACTATGGAGGTCTTTATGGATGATTTTTCGGTCTTTGGGGATTCTTTCAAATCATGTCTCTCCCATTTGGACAAGATGCTTAAACGTTGTGAAGACACAAATCTTTGTCTAAATTGGGAGAAAAGTCATTTCATGGTCAAAGAGGGCATAGTCCTCGGCCATAAGATCTCTAAAAGCGGGATTGAGGTTGATAAGGCTAAAGTTGATGTCATATCCAAATTACCTCATCCCACCACCGTTAAGGGTGTTCGGAGTTTTCTAGGTCACGCCGGCTTCTATCGTCGATTCATTAAAGATTTCTCGAAAATAGCCCGGCCGATGACCCGTCTCCTTGAAAAAGATACTCCGTTCATCTTTTCTAAAGAGTGCATTGAAGCTTTCCAAACCTTAAAGAAGAAACTTACGGAAGCTCCTATTCTAGTTGCCCCCGATTGGGACTTACCTTTCGAGCTCATGTGCGACGCTAGCGACTTTGCTCTAGGTGCGGTCTTGGGGCAACGAAAAGCAAAACATTTCCAGCCTATACATTATGCTAGCAAAACTTTGACCGAAGCTCAAGCACACTACACTACGACGGAAAAAGAATTACTAGCCGTGGTGTATGCTTTCGAGAAGTTTCGACCATACTTGATCTTGTCTAAAAGCATAGTGTATACGGATCACTCGGCCCTCAAATATCTCTTTGCAAAGCAAGATGCAAAGCCGAGATTGCTCCGGTGGGTTCTCCTCCTACAAGAATTTGATATCATCGTTCGTGATAAAAAGGGAGCCGAGAACCTCGCGGCTGATCACTTATCCCGTCTTGAAAATCCTCACCAAGGTGTGCTCGAGAAAAAGGAAATCAATGAAACATTTCCTCTCGAGACACTTAATGTGGTATCTCTAGGTGGAGATTCGTGTACCCCATGGTTTGCCGACTTTGCAAACTACCATGCGGGAAACTTCATTGTTAAAGGGATGTCGTCCCAACAAAAAAACAAATTCTTCAAAGATGTTAAGCACTACTTTTGGGACGACCCCTACTTGTTCAAAGTCTGTGCGGATCAAGTCATCCGACGGTGTGTTCACGGCCAAGAAGCCGTTGATATTCTCAACGCTTGTCACAATGGACCCACGGGGGGACATCATGGCCCGAACTACACCGCCAAAAAGGTGTTTGACTCTGGTTTCTATTGGCCCACAATCTATCGCGATGCCCATGACTTAGTCAAATCATGTGACGCTTGTCAACGTCACGGCAAAATCTCGCAAAAGGATGAAATGCCTCAAAATGCAATCCAAGTGTGCGAGATCTTTGACATGTGGGGCATCGACTTCATGGGGCCGTTCCCGTCATCTCGAGGGAACAAGTATATACTCGTGGCGGTCGATTACTTGCCTAAATGGGTGGAAGCGAAAGCGCTCCCCACCAACGACGCCCGAGTAGTTGTGAAATTTCTGAAATCTCTCTTTGCTCGTTTTGGAACTCCCCGTGCCATCATTAGTGATCGCGGTACGCACTTTGCAAAGACCAATTCGCAAAAGTCATGCTTAAGTACGGTGTCACTCACCGTCTTGCTACCGCGTATCACCCACAAACTAGTGGTCAAGTGGAAGTCTCAAATCGTGGTCTAAAAAGAATTCTTGAAAGGACCGTAGGCGAAAACCGTGCCTCTTGGTCGGATAAGCTAGATGATGCACTCTGGGCCTTTCGTACCGCTTACAAAACACCTATTGGTTGTACTCCTTATAAGCTTGTATACGGAAAGGCGTGTCATCTCCCGATCGAGCTCGAGCACAAAGCCTATTGGGCCTTGAAGCATGCTAACTTTGATCTCAAGTCCGCGGGTGATCACCGAAAAGTTCAACTCAATGAATTAAATGAACTTCGTGATCAAGCCTACGAGAACTCTTTAATCTACAAAGAGAAGACAAAGAAGATCCATGACTCCAAAATCAAGAACCGCGTTTTTAACGTTGGTGACCGAGTTCTTCTTTTCAATTCTCGATTGAAGCTCTTCTCAGGGAAACTTAAAACCCGTTGGACTGGGCCATTCACCATTGCCAAAGTTTTTCCTTATGGTGCCGTCGAGTTATCTCAAACTGACGGACCAAACTTCAAAGTGAACGGCCATAGATTGAAACATTATTTTGGAGGGGACATACCTCAATTGGTTGTCCCGGATCTCCAAACCTTCCCCATGAACCAATGAATTCGGGGTCGAGTCAAGCTAGCGACTCGATTAACAAAAACAGTAGCATTTCATGGGTGTCCACCCATGTTTCTGACTTCTTTCTATTTTCTAACACTAAGTGTGGGGGGAACTCCCCCACTGATGTTTGCTTGTTGTGTGTTTGCTCTCTGTTTTCAGGATTCCCGTAGATCGTGATGATTGATGCGCCTGTTTTCGATTCAGCCGCCCAATATCCGATCTTTTTTCTAACGATTATCTAGGGATATCTTTATTAATCCTTTTTGTGAAAAAAGATTTCGCTTCCACACTTGGCTAGTAGTATTACCTTTTTCCGTTCTATAGTTTCGGCTCCGGCCGGTACTTTGAATATTGAGGGCAATATTCAATTCTAAGTGTGGGGGGGAATTCTAGCGAATTTTGATCACATTATGTACCTTCTAGTACCCTAGCACCCCCGTTTTGACCAAAAATTTTAAAATTTTTATCGTTTTAAGTCAAGTATTTACATTTTCAAGAAGTGCTTTGCACAAAAATAATTCATTGATACTTCGGTGTTAATGGTAGTTTAGTCTTGATTCGGCTAGAACAAAGGGAATCCCGACTCTGCTAGAGTGTTGATCCAGCTGCTCTCTTAACATTTAGTCTAAGGTTTTATGCGTTGTGCAAATGAAAATGCTAAGCGTGGAGTAGTTGGTTCTCTTTAGAGCTTATATAAGTAATCTATGGCTTTTTCTCCCTGAAGCTAACTAATTGGACTTAAATACGTGCTCATTGTCAAACTTTTGAACATTCAAATCGTCTTGTTACAATAAAAAGTTTTTAAGCAAAATTGATTTAGAGTCCGAGTTCAACTTTTTATTTAAATTTCTGAGAAAGCATACTTTCAAAAATCTGAATAAAGTTGCAAAATGAAAGTATCGAAAAGTGCTTGAATGATGCATAAGTTGCAAGTTTAAAGTTCAAAGTCAAAAAAAAAAAAAAAAAAAAAAAAAAAAAAAAAAAAAAAAAAAAAAAAAAAAAAAAAAAAAAAAGTTGAAAAATGAAAAAAATGAAAAAATATGAGTTGCGTGAATAAAAGCACTAAGTTGCTTATGAATAAATGTGCGAAACTTGCTTTTTCTTAAATTTAAATCGGAAATTGAACTCGTATTCGTCAAAGTTGTCTAAAAGTTTGACGGTAATTTGGAAATCCTTGATTTCAAAGACCCCGAAAGCTCCGATACTATTCTCAAGGGTGAAAACCTAGCCTCCTTAAAAGGACAAGCTGAGAAGAAAGTCGCAACATGGAGTGATCTCACCTTTGAATCTCGAATTTCTAAATTGTCATCGGTTTTAATCCATTTAGGTTTAGTTTTAACTTAACGGTAGCTTCGTAAATCTTTGGAATCGAATTCCCGCTAATTCCGGTACTATTCTCTGTGAGGTGTCAAAAGCCCGGTCACTTAAAACTAATGTTTTGGGATGTGCCGAGAAGAAAGCCGCTACATGGAAGAGGCCCTTTCGATCCTTAGACTTTCATCGTTTCCGGTGAGTTAGTACTTTAGTTAAGTGGATTTTAACCATAACAAATGTCGATTTCAATGGTCAAACTTTTGAAAATGTGCACACACACTTAAATTGTATAAATTGCGGGAGTAAAAAGTTAAGTCTCGACTTACATAGATTATTGATATAAGTAGTGCTAGCATTTTACAAAAACGTTTGCACAATAAGTTTAAGCTTAGTTTGAGAGTATAAAAAAGAGGATGACGATTACAATTCCCCGGAGACACCCATTTTGCGTGAATCCCGTTCCGTGATGCCATGTTTTGATAATCAAGCATGTTAGTTATTTACGTTCAAGTTTTAAATTTCTCGTAGTGAATAAAAAGTCGAAACGGGGTATTCTTGGTACTTTTGATCCTTTCATTACTTCATATGATCGGATTGCTAGGGACTAGCAATTGATAGTGTGGGGGATTTGATGAGTGCTTATTCACTCATCATTTTTACCCATCTAAGACCACAAAAACGTCTAAAAACACGAAAATATAACCAATTATGCTGCAGATATCCTTGGAATGTGTTTTTATGTATTTCAGGTACAAAGGATCGAAAACAGGGCAAAAACGTGCAGAAATGAGCTTGGAATGGAAATCGTGCTTTAAAGACGGAGCCGGAAGCGGATTTTCTACATTTTCAGATCCCGGGATACATATTTGGGAGTGAGCTTGGGGAATCAGACTCAAAAACCTATCCCTAAATCAAAATTACTAATTTACCCTCTACCCGAACCCAAAATGACCGTTTTACCCGTCACCAAAAATCCAAAAATATTTTTCTCCTCTAAATCCAAATTTTGTTTAAAACCAATTTTTATTATCTTTCTAAAAAAAAAAAAAAAAAAATGTTTTAATTCAAAAACCACAAAATACAAGTTTTATTTACTTTTTTTTAAAAAAATAAAAATAAAAACCTTTTAAAACCTCACTTAACCTTATGAACCCCTCCATTTATAGCCAAATGAACCCCAAAACCCATTTGACCCTTCTTCCCCTGATGTACCCAAAAACAGCTTCACAAAAATGGCGCCAAAGCACAAACCCCACACCTCTTGTCTTCTTCTTCTCCCCATCACTCTCAACACCACTGGTCCCCAAGCTCATACCCTCCCCCACATCCCACATGGTCTCTTATTGCCATGTTGGCAATCCAACACACCCCCATTGGAGATCATTTGATGGACGGCTGAGATTACTTCCTTTGTGCCCAAGGTGAAATGAATGGATGAGATGAATCCAAAGAAGCACAAAAGCTAGCCAAGACTCGTTTTCTCTCTGTGAAGAAACACAACAAGCACAAATGGATGACCTACCTAGACTAGTATAAATAGAAAAGCATTGTAGCCAAGAAAGGCATTAGGATTTTAGTAGTTTTTAAAAATTTAGTTTTCTGTTTTTGTAGTTTGTGTTTTTAATTAATGAAAAAAAAAGTTTTTATTATTTTGCCTCACTGCCTATTCTACTGTTAAGCACCTTTAGTGCTTATTAGCTTATTGTCCCTTTATTACCATTTATACTTAAGTTTCATTTTAAGCTGCACTTTAGTTTTTACAAAAGAAAATCCAAGTTTAGTTTCTTAAAAATCAGTTTCCAAAGTGTTATGTACCCTTAAAAGGGGCGTTTGGTTCATGTTTATTTTTTGTCCAAAACTGCCTTTTTACCCACTTTGACTCTCAAAGTCAAGGTGTCTTAAGGTTCAAATCAGTTTGCAAAAGATGTTTCACTTATATCACAAGAGTGTGCGAGTATTGTTTAAAAAAAAAAAAAAAAAAAACATTTCTGTTTCAAAACTGCAGCAGCATAGCTGCTGTTTGCACCTCATTTTGTAGCTCACTCCTTGGCAAAAACTTTCTCCAAATCATTTTTCTTAAGTCCTCACCTATCCTACTCAATACATGTTTAGCTTATTTGCATTTAGAATAGCTTTACCTTAGCTCAAATTGCACTTATAATACGCTTTTTACCCATTTCAGTTCCTGGTTCAGTAGCATAATGGCCCAAGTGGCTCCACTTTCAGATTTTTCATTTGCTTATTACTAGGTCTTATAAGCTGAAATTTGGCATGCTAAATCTAGGGTAGGTAGCGTAGCTATTTCCTATTTTTATGAATTTTTACATGAGCCTTTAGGTAGCTTATTTTGCCCTCAAACAAGCCCCTTCAGGCCTGTTTTCACCCTGCACCACTGCTGCAGTTAGCATCTGTTTTCCATTTATTGTGCTTATTAGTGCTCCCATTAGCTTATCTAGGGAACCTTAGTGCTTTTTAGATAATATAGATTAGGAAGTGGTAGTCGTTAGCTTATTGTATGCTTATTAGTGCTTAATTTGGCATTCTTTAGCTTATTGTCCTATTTTTTAGTTTAGGTTCCCCTTAGTATAAATCCTCTTATACCAACTGCTTATCCCCCTTGTCTTTTAGCTTATCTCAGTGTTTTTGCTTATTCCAGTATTCAAATGCTTATTCCATTTTCTCAATTGCTTATTTGTTTGGTGCTAAGAATATTTCAAATATAGTTCTTATTTGGTTTTGTGTGAGACTGAGGTGAATAAGCAGTCTCCAACTGCTTATTTCCCAGGTTTGGTCCAAAAAGTTTTTACAAAAAAGTCTCACTTTCATCTTATTTATAAGTTGTAAAGGAAAAAATTGAAAAAAAAATGTTTGAAAAAAAAACGCCATTGCTGGGATTTGATCTCTGGCCACCCAGCTCACCACACACGCTCCTTACCATCTGCCCTAGGGTCTTTCTTCGTTAAATTCTTGCAAACTTAGATATTTAAATACAAACTCAGTTTTTAAGTTAGTAGCTTATTTAGCTTTTTAGTAGCTTATTTCCTTAAGCAGTACCAACTTTTTATATTTTTCTTGAAATCAGTATCACTCAAAGTATTTTTAGTAAAATTTTCAGATTTTTCCAAAATAGTTTAGTATTTTTTATAATTAAATTAGATTAAATTAGTTTTTAATTCGTAATAAATAATTTAAAAGTCGAAAAAATACCCGGCTTTTTCCTAAAATTATTTTTAGTAGTTTAGAATGTAGGAAAATTAGTTTCACATCCGTAGGCCTTTAATTGCATCATTTTCACTTTTTGAAACTCGGGAATAGCCTGGGTTTTCGCGTTTTTGCATTTTAGCACCTTAGGACTTATTTTAGCTTAATTTTATTGTTCCGTATGCTTTGTAGTAGTTAGTTTGTCATTTATTAGGTTTCCCTTGCCTTAATTATCTTCCCGTTAATTAATTCGTAGATAACGTAATTCAAATCAAACAAAAATCCCGAACAATTCAAGCATTTTAATAACAAACCTCAAACGTCACCGTCAATTCACACCTCGTTGGGAAACGACCCGGGTAATCACTTGCCCGGTATCACTTATCGAGTATTTGCGGGTTTTGCGTGTCGACCTTTTTCCTAAAACGGTTGATTTGCAATTCTCTTGCGGGTATTCGTATTTGATATTTTCTTATATTATATTTGACTCATCAGGCAGTAGAGTGAAGTTCTGCCACGTCCCTTATCTGTTATTTGTTATGAGCTCAAGTTATATTATATTATCAATGTATGTTTGTGGGGCGTATGGGTGCATCCTAGATCTGTTATATGTTATATATTATATGTTATATGCTATATGTTATCTGATGATTGATGCTGCGTGCATGCACGTCCTTCATAACTCTGGTAGGTCTCCCCTACAAATGTTGCCTTATGTGAATATGATTTTGTTTATGATATGGCATATGTATTTGGGCTCGAGGTAGTTAGCTATAAAACTTATTCGATTATCCTGATTTATCTTTTTGAGATGATTATGATTTTGCTATCTTTCTTTCACTTTATTTCGTATTCGTTCTCGTTTCGTATTCGTTTTGCTTGTATATCTGTTCACTGGGCTTTTGAAGCTCAGCCGCACTTTTCTTTTTCCGCGGCAGGTATCTAAGCATTGGAGTTGGGTATTGCTTTGGGATGAGTGTTGTGTGGACTTACCTTAGAGATTTTAGCTTTGATCTTATGATGCCATTTAGACTTTATTCTTAGACTTTTTGTTGGGAGTTTATTTTTCCGCTGGGACCTATGTATTGAAGTCATTTTGACTTGGATTATTTCAATTTTATATTGAGATTTCTTTTGGATATTTATGTTTGCTTTGATATGACACCATTACTTGTGAGTCCTTTACCCTTGTCGGGTCGGGGCGTTACATGTTATTTACTATTTTAAACGGAAACTAACGACTAAATTGGAAATGTTTTGGTAATAAATAAGTAATTAATGTTTCGAGTACATGTTTATCAATAAATGTCAATTGTGCACATTTAATATTGGTTTAAGTATTTAATTGCTTACGTTGTGTGCATGGGTTACGGATAACATATCATTAATAGTGTTGAACCACGTGGGTAGCGGACTTATTAGGTTGACGAATCTAATAAGAACCCGCTAGGTATGTTGGATAACCTTATTAATGGGTGACTTATCCTTATGACTTGTTAGGATGCGACCGGTTTATGGAATAATAAGCGATACGAATGAATAATTGATTTTATCGAGTTGACGAATTCGATAAGGTCTACTGTTTATTCCGAAACTTATTGGACTATGGAGCATATCGCTTAGACGTCTCATTGTGTCGCATTGAGTCACATATTGTGTTGAATGGAGTTGCATATTGTGTTGCAAAGTGTTAGGATTTAGAAAATCCAGTCATTAAAGAGTCGGTCACCTCAAGCATATGTAATCGTTAGAAAGATCGTAGTCCTAGATTATTTAATGTTAAGTAGTATTTAGTTATGTAATACCGTGGAGGACAGACGGGTCTTTACCCACTGTATGCCCGATCCACAGCCCGTAGGTGGCGATTTGTGTAAGACTATAAATACTCTCTACCTTCCAAGGTAGAGAGTTGGAGCTCATAATAATACTTTTACTTTCTCTCACTAAGTTCCCAAACCTCTAACTCTTTCTCTCTCTAAAACATTATCTTATACGATCATTGGTTTAGTGTGTTAATGAAATCCAATATCTAACAATTGGTATCAAGAGCCATGGTTTGATCATCTCTGTTACATATCCTTGGATTTCTAGTGGTTTTAGGTGGTTTTTGAGTTTGAAAAAGTTTAGTGGTTTTTGCATCATTTGGATCATTTCTTGTGTTAAAGTTTGAATTTTGGGTGTACTTTTGTGTTTAGAATCATTGTAAGTGCTTGGGTTTTGATTTGGTAAGCTTTAATCGCTGTGGTTGAGCTTGTTTTGGATTGAAAAGTGTGTTTTTGAAGTTTTTCTTGCTAGCGACTTGGTTCTCGTTGTGATTTTCATCGTAGCGACTTGCTTCAGTAAAAGTTAGCGAGTTACAGTGTTAGTTGTTAGCGACTTGAGCCTAGCGACTTGTCTATTGAGACAAGCCAACAAATAGTACAAGTTAGTGGATTCTCCACTACGGCTAGCGACTTGGTGAGGTTAGCGACTTGCTTCAGGAATTGTTAGCGAGTTTTAGTGCAAATTGTTAGCGACTTGATACTAGCGACTTGGATCTTAGCGAGTTGTTCTTTAGCAACTTAACTGTGTCTAGCGACTTGGTGCTTAGCGACTTGCTGTCATAATTATTAGCGACTTGGTGTTAGCGACTTGGAACTTAGCGAGTTGCTATTTAGCGACTTGACTGTGTAGCGACTTGGTGCTTTAGCGACTTGTATCTAGCGACTTGGTCTTAGCGACTTGGTTCAATAACTCTTAGCGACTTGGTTGACTTCTGTTTGTAATACGGTTTTCTCTTGATTTAGTAAAATCCCGTGAAAGAATCTATTTCCCGGTTTAATCTTAGAGTTATAAAATCCCGTGTAATCTGTTAACATGTCTATCAACGTATCTACAATCATCTCCACTGTTGCTGAGGATGTTCAAGCAGCTGGTTCTGATACTCGTCCACCCATGCTTGACAGAACTGACTAAGACTCTTGGGATCAACGAATCAGATTGTACTGTCTTGGAAAGGAAAATGGGGTCAACATTCTCAAATCCATTGATGAAGGACCATATCAGATTGAGACTACAAGAGACATAATTGATACTGCTGCAGATGGAACCATGATCTTGGGATTGGACAGACCAAAGACGTATGATGAGCTCAGTGATAAGGAGAAAATGAGATTCGATGCTGATATCAGGGCCTCAAACATCATACTACAGGGTCTTCCAAAAGACATCTACAAGCTGATCAATCACAACACCGAAGCCAAGGCAGTTTGGGATAATGTCAAGATGCTTCTCTCAGGTTCTGAATTAACCAAGGAAGACAGAGAATCACAACTGTATGATGAGTTTGAGCACTTTAAGATGAAACCAGATGAGAGCATATATGAATACTACGTGAGAATCCACAAGCTTGTGAATGACATGAGGAACATCAAAATGACCATGCCAAACATTCAGCTGAACTCAAAGTTTGTGAACAACATGAATCCCAAATGGCACAAGTTTGTCACCTCTGTGAAGCTAACCAAAGGATTGAAGAACACCAACTATGAGCAGCTGTATGCCTTCCTTCTCCAGAATGAGAGACATGCTATGTTTGAGAAAAGGATTCTAGAACAGTTCAAAACCAACCTGGGAGAAACAAGTTCCTTAAATGACTCAACAGCCTTTTACACAAATGTTGGTATTACTACCAAAGCTTCTCAAGTCATTCCCATGGGTGATGGTAATTACAAACTCATCCATGATCCAACATATAAGCCTCCAGACTCAAACACATTCATGGAAAACTTCATCAATCAACTGTCTCTCATGGTCAGTCAAAACATGAACTCTCTTCCACACACCAACAATAACCTCAGAACAACATCCAATCCACACAATCAAGCAACTGTCAGAGATGGGAAGGTTATGGTGCAACCAGTTCAAGAAAGGCAGTATGAACAGGGAAGAGGAGGAGTTGGTAGAGGATATGTGGTAAATCAGAATAGGGGAAAGAATGGGAATCAAGGTCAAGCAAAGCCAATTAAGTGCTACAACTTTGGTGGTGAGGGACATATTGCTAGGAACTGCACATCTCCAAAACGCCCATAGAATGCGAATACTTCAGAGACAAGATGCAGCTTGTGCAAGCTCAGGATAATGGAGTAGCTTTGGATGAAGAGGAGTTGTTGTTCCTTGCTGAGGGAAATGCCTGAACCTATGATGCTAATGTTGATGAACAGCCAATTCTGGAGATAGGTCATAATCATCAAAATGCATTTCAAGTAGCTGACTGTGATGCATTTGACTCTGATGTCGATGATGAACCTACTGCCCAAACAATCTTCATGGCTAGCATCTCACCTATGGTCTCTCCACCACAACAAGCTGGTCCATCCAAAGACAAAATCATTTCAGAGGTATTAAAACTATATGATGATGTTGATGAGCAAAAGATGCATAATAAAGTACAGTCTCTTGAAACTTATGAATCAAATATTGAAGATGTGGGTAATAGTAATATTGTCCCATATGATCAATATGTGAAGCAAAGTGAAAGTGAGATTGTACCAAGTAATGCATCTTCTACGGTCAATGATGACTATGTTTTTGATGAATACACTGCATGTGCCCCTGATGATTCTGTTATCTCTGAACTGAATGCCTATAAAGAACAAGTTGCTATTTATGAACAACGTGCTAAGTTTGAGTTGACCACCCGTGAGCAGGAAATGGATGACCAAATGCGTACAAGTATTAGAAAAAGTAATTTTAGAGAAGAAGTATTAAAACAAGAGTTAAACTCCTTACAAGAAAAGCTTTCTAAAACTGCTAAGCAAAAACAAGAACTTCAAGAAAATGTTAAAATGCTTAAGCAAGAATTCAATGCTAAGGAATCAAAACTTTTGAATGATTTTTCCAATCTAAAAACTTTGAAAAACAAGCTTGAAAATAAGTTGTACGCATACAAGGAATACCATTCAGATCGCTCACTTGATCACTAAGCATAGACTTTTAAGCGATAAGCATAGTATTCCCCTTGTTGAGGAACCAAATCCAGAGGTCATTAAAAAGGCTAGAGCTGCTCATAATGTAATCTATGATGGTAATGAGATTCTTAAACCTAGACAGAAACCTAGTTGCGTTGAGTGCACTGAGGAAGATAGAAAATTAGATGATGCATCTAGGGAGAAAATGAATAAGAAGCTAGAAGATCCTGAATGTAAAGAGAATAACATAACGATCAAACCCCATGATTACAAAAAGGAAAATTGGATCTCCTTGAAGAAGTTTAAGCCTCAAACGTTGTTAACACCCGAACAAGTGTTCTGGAAAAAGGATTTAGATAAGCAAAAAGCAGAGAATCTTGTTGTAACAAACCCTCCTCTTAGGAAAATGCCTTCAGCGACTGTGTATCCTCTGAATACACCAATGCATTTAGTTCCTAGAACTATTGCCACTAAAAGCAAGACCTTAATCAGTCAATATGTAATTTTTCAATTATTTGTTGATTTTGAGAAAACTTGTAAGAAAAGGATCACACCCACTGGGATAACTGAAGGGGAAAGGGGTTTTGAGCAAACTAAAGAATGCTATTTAACTGAGGTCATGCCTTTCTTTAAACAATTAAAAGGTCAATTTGAGAGTCTTAAAAAGGGGATGGACTTAGATATTAAAGAAATGGAAAAGGAATTTGATGCAATGATTGTTGAGGTTAGTGACTATGAGCGAGAATTAAAATATAATGAGATTGAGAGGAGGAACTTGCACACCTTGAATGAGAATCTTATCTCTGAATGTATTACTCAAGATGTGTTTTACACTACTATGAATTGTTCCATTAATGCTTCTCAATTTCATGAATTATCTGTTGCTCTGAAAGTCTCTCATGATCGTGTCATTGAGCTTGAAAAAAATAACTCTAAATTGCATGATAAAGTTGAACAGGATGATCATGATAACTTGGTGAAACAATTTTCTAAATTGGAAGTTGAGCATCTTGCTTTGCAATTAAAATATCAACATCTAAAAGAAAATGTTAAAACCTCAAATATCAAGACGTCCTTGGATGCTCCTGAATTTGATGCATTTTTTGAAATTAGCAAACGTGATGAACATATTCGAGCTCATTGTAACACGATCAAAAATTGAGAACCCAAATTTCACAATTAAAGGGTGAAAAGAACAATGTGACGGGCTCCCAAATGCCTCCTCCTTTAGATTCTCAGAGTTCTCAGACGTTTCATCTTCAAAACTTGATTAATGTTTTACAAAAGGAAAATGAGAGTTTTCTAGAAGAAAATGAAAAGGTCAAACAACACTTTAAAGAGTTATATGATTCAATGAAAGTCACTCGTGACAAGAACAACGAAAAAATAACGTCTTTACAAAAGGAAATTGAGAATCTGAGGAGTCAGGAAAAAGGGAAACTGCCACTTGTTTTTAATGAGAATGTTGCATCAAAGTCATCCTCAGACTGCAAATATACTGTGACTGTTAAATACATTCCTCCTCATCTTAGGAATAATGAACCGGTGTTTCATGACTATTGTGCTCACCTTAAGGATAGTCTAGAATGTCTCCGTGAGATTGTGGAAGAGGATTTCATTAATAAACCTCTTGATAGAGAAATTAGGTTTGCTTGCATTCAGGCCAAACGATCTCAAGAGCTGCTAGAATGTGTAATTGCAACATGTCCTAAATCCTTAGGTGCAAAAGATAAAGCTGTGATGCCTTGTTCCATGCCTAGTGCTAAGCATACAAATCATTCTATGCCCAGTTTTAAGAAAGTGAACACTAATGTGCCTTCAAGTAGTTCAGATCCCTGCACATCTAGTCTAGGAATGCAAAAAGTAGATCAACCAACTAATGTTCCCATAATTCCCTCTACAGGAGTAATCAGTGACATTAAAGCAAGCGGGTCAAAGCCTCCAGGCAATACCAAGCAAGATAGGACCTCGCAAGCTAAGAATGTGCATTGGAAGAGAGTAGAAGATCACCCTAGGAATATTAAGTTTGAGTTGAATAAAACGAATCGTGTTGATTCTAGTATTAGCTATAGCGCATCGTAATTAATTTGAATTCTTCTACTATTCGCAAACCATGTAATGATGACTGCTTGATTTCTGTTACTAATCATGAATGAGGTGTGAATGTTTTGTCTAATGTCTGTCAAATGCCCGATAAAACTGTTAATGTTAAAATTCAAGCTAAAAAGGCTAAAAGGCAAAGGCAAAAGAAAGTTAGAAACACGTGGAAACCACAGGAAGGAAATTTAGTAATATAGGTTATCAATGGATACCTACTGGCCGTAAGATTAATGAGCTTGGCCCTAAAGTTGCTAAATCAATGCCCACTGGAAAATGGATGCCTACTGGTAGAACTATTCCCTTAAGAAACGAACATACTTTGAATAGGTCAAATACGGACACTAGCACTGCATCTATTTCTAATGAGTCCATTGTTTCTACCTCTGATGTGGGTGTTCCAATCACTGTTACTAACCAAATGGAACCCATTCTTGCATGGGGATCCCAATTATCCAGTTATCCATTCTTGTCTGTGTTCAACTGCAGATCGTTCAAATCATTCTGTGGTACCTGGACTCGGCTGCTCCAAGCATATGACTGGAGACCGGTCGCGGGCTCATGAACTTCGTGAGTAAATTCATCGGGACTGTTAGATTCGGGAACGATCATTTCGGTGCAATTATGGGTTATGGAGATTATGTTGTTGGTGATAGTGTTATCTCCGTGGTATATTACATGAAGGTCTTGGTCATCACTTATTCTCTGTCGGTCAATTCTGTGATTCTGATCTAGAAGTGGCCTTCAGAAAACATACTTTTTCGTTAGAGAACTTGATGGTAAAGAACTTTTAAGAGGAACACGTGGTTCAAATCTATACACCATCTCTATCGAAGATATGATGAAGTCTTCTCCAATTTGCTTGTTGTCAAAGGCTTCGAAAACAAAGTCATGGTTATGGCATCGTCGTCTCAATCACTTGAACTTCGGCACCATCAATGATCTCTCCAGAAAGGACTTAGTTGTAGGTTTACCTAGACTAAAGTATGAAAAGGATCATCTTTGTTCAGCATGCCAATTGGGAAAAAGCAAGAAGTATGCCCACAAACCCAAACCTACAAACTCAGTTACAGAAGTTCTTCATACAATTCACATGGATTTATGTGGACCCATGAGAGTGCAGAATATCTTGGGAAAGAAATATGTGTTAGTTGTGGTTGATGATTACTCTCGATTCACCTGGGTTAAGTTCTTAAGGACAAAGGATGAAACTCCAGATATCATCATCAAACTTATCAAACAACCGCAGGTTCGACTTAACAAAACTGTCAGAATCATCCGAATGCACAATGGAACTGAGTTAATTAATAAACAACTTAGTGAGTTTTATGAAAGTGTTGGAATCAGTCATCAAAGAAGTGTTCCACGAACTCCTCAACGAATGTAGTTGAAAGACGAAATTGAACTCTTGTAGAAGCCGCAAGAACAATGCTGATTTACTCAAAGGTTCCAATGTTTCTCTGGCTGAAGCCATTGCCACTGCATGCTACACTCAAAATCGATCCCTAATTCACACTCCTCATGGAAAAACTCCATATGAACTTGTCCACAATAGAAAACCTAATCTCTCATTCCTTAGTGTGTTTGGTGCATTGTGTTATCCAACTAATGAGGGACAAGATTTAGGCAAACTTAAAGCTAAAGCGGACATTGGAGTTTTTGTAGGATATGCACCAAACAGAAAAGGATACCGAATCTACAACAAAAGAACCGGAAGTATAATGGAAACAATTCACGTTACGTTTATGAGTGACCGGTCCAATGGCTCCGGACAAACCAGCTGACCCCGCATTCAACTTTCATCAAGTAGTCCTATCAGTTCTACTCTCATTTCAAATCCTCACCAAGAACTCCTTATGTACCACCATCAGAAGATGATTTAAAGAAATTGTTTGATCCAATGTTTGATGAACACTATGAGCCAAATGCTAATGAAATGTCAATTCCATCATCAAAGGCTGCTCCTATCCCTATCAATGAAGTCAACCCTTCTGTTTCAATATTATTAAGCCAAGAAGCGCCTGCTGCTGATCACTCTGTCTCATCAACAAATCATCAATCATCGAATGTACATCATGGAATTGTTTCGGGCACCCATGATGAAGTTAATCCCTTTGCTACTCCCGAAGATGCTCCATTTGAAAACATATTTGCTCCTGAATCATCATCGAACCATCTTCATCAGAGACATCGACTCGCTACGCAGCCTCAACAACAACCATATGAACACATTAGAAAGTGGACACATGATCATCCATTGGACAACATCATTGGAAAACAACTTGCAACCGATGCCTTATGGTGCTTCTTCAACTCCGTACTCTCTAAGGTCGAACCAAACGATGTTAAAACCGCCATGAATGAAAATAGCTGGTTCAATGCCATGCAAGAAGAAATTCATGAGTTTGATCGACTAGATGTATGGGAATTAGTACCGCTCCCGATTGTGCTATGATCATTGCTCTAAAGTGGATCTTCAAAGTGAAACTTGATGAGCATGGTGATGTTTTAAAGAATAAGGCTCGATTAGTTGCAAAAGGATACCGCCAAGAGGAGGGTATTGACTTTGAAGAATCATTTGCTCCTGTTGCTCGTATCGAGGCAATCGAAATCTTTTTGGCTAATGCTGCAAGTAAGAACATGGTAGTCTATCAGATGGATGTAAAGACGCGTTTCTTAATGGAGATCTGAAAGAAGTTGTATACGCCACCAACCTGGCTTGTGAATCTCAGCATCCTACTCACGTATATCGTTTGAAGAAAGCTCTTTACGGTTTGAAGCAAGCTCCAAGGGCATGGTATGATACGCTATCAAAGTTTCTTCTATCTACTGGATTCAACAAAGGAGCAGTTGATCCGACATTGTTCACCAGTAAGTCAGGCAAACATTTAATTCACGTTCAAATTTATGTTGATGATATTATCTTTGCCTCGACTGACCCCAATGAATGTGATCGCTTTTCAAATGAAATGGGTTCCAAATTTCAAATGTCAATGATGGGACAAATGTCATTTTTCTTGGGATTACAAATTTCACAAAGTCCCGGAGGCATTTTTATAAATCAATCTAAATATGAAAATGAGATTTTAAAGAAATTTGGATTTGATTCTAATGACCCTGTTGACACTCCCATGATTGAGCGTACTAAACTGGATGAGGACCACTCAGGGATCATGGTAGACTAAACGAAATATCATAGTATGATCGGATCCCTGATGTACCTCAGCCAGTAGACCAGCATTCTGTTCGCTTTTGCATGTGTGCTAGATATCAGGCTAAGCCTACCAAAAAGCACCTTGAAGCGGTTAAACGGGTCTTTGGTATCTCCAAGGAACCATCAATATGGGACTTTGGTACCCAAAGGACACCGGTATGTCACTAACAGCCTATGCAGATGCTGATCATGCAGGATGTCAAGATACACGTCGGTACATCCGAGGTGCTCGCCTTTTGGGTGATAAAATTGTGAGCTGTCTTCAAAGAAGCAAATGAGTACTTCTATTTCCTCTACAGAGGCTGAATACATAGCCATGTCATCTTGTTGTGCTCAAATCCTATGGATGAGATCCCAATTATCCGACTATGGCTTTGAATTCAACAAAATCCCTCTCAGCATCGTGTGATAATAAAAGTGTTATTGCTCTCTCATGCAACAACGTTCAACACTCAAGAGCAAAACACATCGACATTCGACATCATTTCATCAGGGAGCAAGTAGAAAACGGTGTGGTGGAACTTTATTTTGTGAGGACTCAATACCAGTTAGCAGACATCTTCACCAAAGCTCTTCCTAGAGAACGTTTTGAGTTTATCCTCCACGACTTGGTCTAAAGAGTCTTCAACCGGAAACACTTAAACGTCTTCAAGAGGAAGAAGAGGAGTAAAGGTCTTTCTTCATCCATATCTTGTAAATATTTATTCGAAAAGCAAAATACAAAATTTCAAAACCTTCAAAACAAATAGAAAAATATAAAACTTTCAAAAAAATCCATAAAAATCTGAAAAATCTTGAAAAATTTTCAAAAAATATTCATTTGTCATGATTTTCTCAATTCAAAAATATCTACGGTCTTTGTGTTGTCATTCAAAGAATGACACGTGACTTTAGATATTGTTCTAATGTTCCTAAAAATATATATATATATATATATATATATATATATATATATATATATTTGAGAGAAAGTGAAACTATGGTTTATTGTTATTTCAGGCATTAACCCGTTTTTCAAAGAAAGAACAGAGCCATGCTTTATCTTGTTTTTCAAATCTCATGCTCTGATTCTTTAAAACAATTACTTACCATCTAATGAAAACT
Organism: Chrysanthemum makinoi; assembly: GCA_910596185.1. NCBI lineage: Eukaryota > Viridiplantae > Streptophyta > Magnoliopsida > Asterales > Asteraceae > Chrysanthemum > Chrysanthemum makinoi. The sequence continues at coordinate 301,402,908 of OU343224.1, forward strand.
AATTGCTTTGTTAAATAACTTGAACTCTATTTTTGAAAATCATCTAGACTTAACTTTTGTCAAAATATCTATCTCTCAATCAACAACTTATGTCATTGATTGAGGGGGAGAATGATTTCAATTAAATCAAAAGGTTTTTCGACATACAATTGTTTTCAAAAAGATAATCATGCATGTTTTCATAATCAAGCCACAATTCTCCTCGAAAGCTTTCAAAATCAATTTAAATCTACAGAGATCACAAATCTCAAATGATTTGAAAATTGTGATCGGGGGAGAATTGGTGATTTAAATTAGAATTAAACTGATAATTTGATAAATGGTTTCGTAAGTGTTTAGCAAGATTTCCTCCCCACATGTGCCAAACGATTTCAAATTTTCCATGCACATGTTGAGGGGGAGCATCTATTTTAAACCACAAAGAATTGAAACGTGATTGATTTGTATCTAAGTGCAGATTCCTTCTAATATGTGCAAAACTCTTTCAAACCTCGAGGCACATATTGAGGGGGAGAAAATTTATGAAAACCTCATCCTTCCTTAATATGCTTTATCTACTTGATTTGATCAGGGAAGTGATGTTGATATCTTTTAGAAAATGGTAATCAAAGAAGTTAATTCTTCCTCTTGCCTCCGTGTGCCAAAATGATTTCAAATACATGAGGCACATGTTGAGGGGGAGCTTTATTTCTAAAAAATATCAAAAACCATTCAGGTACAAAATGCTTTGATAATATATCACAAGTATCTGAATTGATTTTCAAATGGTTTTCAATTGGTTCTAATGGCTGATGAACAATACCAAATAGACCAACCAAATTGACTTTATGTATGGTGATATAAGGATGATAAGGTTAGGTATTTGTTCCCATGATCCGCCAGAACCGGAGGGATCTACCTAGGGACAATCCACTAGATAGTGTAGAAGTCCTTAGGTTTGATGAAAAAAGGAGAAAAGTGAGATATGGGAAGAGTGCGGACTGAGACTGAGCTAGTACTGGAATAAACCCAACAAGGTTCTAGTTATGAAGTCTCGGTAAGCACTGAAGGGGTTGAAGAATGAAAAAGAAATGAAATGAGAAAAGGGTGAAAAGAAATAGCCCTCCATTAATTCAACCTTAGGGCGTAAAACCGGGTTCAATTCATTTGCTACTGGTGGTTACCAAGGTAACATCGGTATTGAATACAAGACGTCATGGACCCAGTGACGCACTGCACTACAACTTCCCAAGCTACTCAAGTTCTTCTTAAAAGGACTTGTTTCATTCTCACGGGGAACCGACATTATCTATCGACTTTCTCTTAGAGTTTGTTGATATTGAAGAAGGAGACCCTCTCCCTAGTCTCCGGCATAGGAACCAAATATGCAAATTTACTTTATGTATGGTGATATAAGGATGATAAGGTTAGGTATTTTTTCCCATGATCCGCCGTGAAAGAGGGATCTACCAGTGGACAATCCACTAGATAGTCTAGAAGTCCTTAGGTTTGATGAAAAAGGAGAAAAGTGAGATATGGGAAGAGTGCGGACTGAGACTGAGCTAGTAATGGAATAAACCCAACAAGGTTCTAGTTATGAAGTCTCGGTAAGCACTGAAGGGGTTGAAGAATGAAAAGAAATGAAATGAGAAAAGGGTGAAAAGAATTAGCCCTCTATTAATTCAACCTTAGGGCAGAAACCGGGTTCAATTCATATGCTATTGGTGGTTACCAAGGTAACATCGGTATTGAAGACAAGACGTCATGGACCCAGTGACGCACTGCACTACAACTTCCCAAGCTACTCAAGTTCTTCTTAAAAGGACTTGTTTCATTCTCACGGGAAACCGACATTATCTATCGACTTTCTCTTAGAGTTTGTTGATATTGAAGAAGGAGACCCTCTCCCTAGTCTCTGGCATAGGAACCAAATATGCACTATTGAGTCTAGAGCCATGAGATCATCAAATAAATATCTATAGGGCACTGTCATTGAAGACTCTCTGTTTCACACAATGTGGAAAGAGAGATTATATCTTATGAGTCCTACGCATTATCCTTGTGGTATTGCCAGAACATCTGAGTGATATGCTAACATATTCACAATGAAGATGGAAAGCCTTCTGGAGCCAACATCAAACAAGCTCCTGGTGGGTGGCATGTGAGATCTATCCAATAGATCAACCATGTGACAACTGAATAGAAACAATGGGGCGAGTCATAATTATGATTCAATCCTGGTTCAGGTTATGGATTGACGGATACCTTTGAAAAACCGGTTGTTGTGCTTAAAAACTATTTTCTTTAGCACATCGACTGTGTACTAATATTTCAAAATAAAAAGGTGTTTACGATTGATAATTGATTTTCATTAAAACCTTCGTTGTATTGCAAAAACAATTTCTATTGTGCGGTACACGATTGTTTTTCAAATATCTTTTCATCAATCACTGAATCTCAATTCACTGGTTCACTTCACTGTTGTTCTCTTTGAGATGTTCCGGTTGAGAACACGAGTAAAGCTGCGAAACCCTTAAGGAAATTCTTCAAATATACCGATCACGCGCATTTGTAATGACAACGGGGAACCATGAGCCGTGTACCTCAATTCAATGAAAGTGATCAAAGACACTTTCGTGCGCTTTATTGCTAATGCTACTTAGCAGGTACCGACGTTTGCGTACCTGATTAGAATGAAGCGGTCAATCCATAGCGAGATGCTCACACAACACATTCAGTTCCAAAGAAATCATGATTAGTGTATCAATGACTCTGATATTTCACTCCATGCTTCTGCTACGCTGCCGCCAATATCATGAATCAACGAAAGCTTCCGCTACTCTGATGAGAAGAAATCATGATCCAGAATGTGAGCATGTCACATAATACCAACACCACAAAGGATGAGTCAGACATCTATGATAGCTGATGATCTCAAAGCTGGCTCAAAACTCATTATCACGTGGATCAGTTAAAGACCTCCACTTGGATTCACCAAACATGCAAAAATGAAGAATCGATGACTACGAGCTTCAAAGCAAAGAACTTTAACAAGAATCCAAGAAATTTTTTAAAGTAATATCTGTTTGTATTCAATGTATTTTTGAGGTGACCTCCCTTAGGGGGAGATTGTTAGGATTTAGAAAATCCAGTCATTAAAGAGTCGGTCACCTAAAGTATATGTAATCGTTAGAAAGCTCGTAGTCGTAGATTATTTAATGCTAAGTAGTATTTAGTTATGTAACACCGTGGAGGACGGACGGGTCTTTACCCACTGTATGCCTAATCCACAGCCCGTAGGTGGCGATTTATGTAAGACTATAAATACTCTCTACCTCCCAAGGTAGAGAGTTGGAGCTCATAATAATACTTTTACTTTCTCTCACTAAGTTCCCAAACCTCTAACTCTTTCTCTCTCTAAAACATCATCTTATACGCCTCTTTGATCATTGGTTTAGTGTGTTTATGAAATCCAATATCTAACACGAAGCATAACATATTGGTTGTTGAGTGCATTCATGGCATCATATTGAGTCGATACACCCACATGAGGAATACCAAACACTAGGATTAAATGGTGAAACGAGACATTTTGGAAATAACAAAATGGAATAGATTGGGGTAGATAACGTTGATTCTGAGGAATGTATATATTAAGTTTGGTCTACATTAATAGGTTGTGCCGAGTCGATAGTTGCTGTGCTGTGATTTCTGTTATCTTCTGATAGTGATATTTGTGCGTTGATTGCTTGAGGTGAGTTTCATAGCCCCACTTTTATCTACGTTTTTACTACGTTTTAAACTATTTTGGGGTGAGAATCATGCTACTATTTTTGGACCGTGAAAACTATTTGGATTTGCTTATGTGCTTGACTGTATAGATAGTTGTGTTGTAGTTGTTGCCTTAGTCTAGGTTTAACCGTGCCTAGCTAAGAATAGACTTCTACATCGACCTTGTTCGAGGTTGGCAATTGTTCTAGATTTTGCCACATCAGTGCTGGACTAGAGTCGCAGGAGCTGAGTACTCCTTGGATGCGGGATTTGATTGGAGATCCAGGTAGGATCATGTGTGAACGGTATTTATCTATCTTAGGTCTTGCATAGAAAATCAACTCTTACAGGTCCACTATGATTTTGTTGAACTTAAACCTATGAACTCACCACAGCGTAAGCTGACCTTTAGCATGATTTCTCGGTATTTGAGAGATGTTTGAATTACTTGATCAGTGGAAGCTTGGCAAGAAGGCGGGGTTCAAGGATCATTTCTGACTCTGATAAACTATGGGGACCTATTTTATTAAACTATGTTTTGGGCCTAATATTTATACTTTCGGATTAAATGTTTGAATATTTGATTTGGGATTGGTTTTAAATGGTTAAATGGTTATCTTTTATTATACTTGTGTGCGATACCAATCCAATAGTAACGCCCCGAAAACTTGATTAAGTCTTCCGCTGTATCGAGATTTGGGGGTGTTACAGATTGGTATCAGAGCTCAAGGTTATAGAGAATTAGGTATTTTATAAACCCTAAACTATAACCACTTTTGAGAAAAATTGATCCTCGACCGACGCACGCTCGCTTGCCAAGCCGAAGCTTCTTATTTGATTATGGTAGGAACTGCGAATTGAATTATGAGATGATATGTTAAGGGATATTGTGAACGGATTATGGAAACGTTATGATATGGAGATATGATTATTGATTTCAGAAACGATATACGATTATTGATTTTGGAAATGAGATACGATTATTGGTTTTGGAAAATGAGAGATGATTGTTGGTTTTGGAAAATGAGAGATGATTATTGGTTTTGGAAAATGAGATATGATTATTGGTTTTGGAAAAACGAGATGTGAATATCGAGATATTACGGAATTTGATTTGAGTAAACGGTATATTATGATTTTGGAGTTTTTAACTCGATTGGTTTGACATGTGATTACGTGATGGAACGAAACTTATGATTTTGAACTCGATTAATTTGATATGTGAATATGTGATGGAACGGAACTTATGTGTTTTATTTAAAGGCATATTTTGAGTAATGCGGTACCTACACTTTTAAAAGCTTTCATTATGTGATATATGTTTTGGGTTAAGTTGGTGTGCTTATTAAAACTGGTTGTTTCGAACACTTATACCTACCCTATGCCATTGTCACAACTATGCCTTCACTAGCTTTTGATGCGTCTGAGGAGGTCCTTGCTGTAGCTAGTTCGCCAGCATTGACTCTCATGACGGTTGCGCAGGGTGATCCTTATGAGATTTCCCGTCACACTAGTTCGTCTAAGCAGCTCACTTTACATCAGGTCTTAGCGCGAGCACAGACTCCTAGGCTTGCTTATAGCACTGCCCGCATATCCGTGAGACCACCATCATCACCTATCCATTTACCAGTATCATCATGTCTTAGGAGGCCAAGATCTCCTAGTGTACCACTTTAGGATTTACCTGCACAAAGACTCCGACTCAAGGACTCTTCCCCTATGGATGAGGGCGAGGAGGAGCATGAGGTCAAGGAGGAGGATGAGATTGAGGAGGAATATGTAGATGAGGATGAGGATCCTCAGGAGGAGGATGATGAGGATATCCCAGAAGGGGGTACTCCTCCATTGAAGAGTCCTGCACATTCTCCAGGACCAGGTTCTCCTTTGCATGAGCCTGAGTCCCCTGGACAGCCGTTAGATATCGACTCACCACCTTAATCACCTTATATAGGTAGCCTGTTAGGATCTGAGATACCATCAGAGATTGTTTTTGAGCCCGAGGAGTATGGTGAGACGAGTCTGATGTGGGAGAGGATTACCTCTCAGGGTACTAGACTTAGTCAGTTGACGGAGCGTTTGGTTGGAGTATCTAGGGCTAGTATTGTGGATCTGAGTGTTGATATGGGTACTGTAGTCAGGAGGACTAGGGTGTTTTGCATGATGGTATGTCGGAACTCCATGAGCAGGTTGGGGACCTGCGGAGAGGGTTCGCGATGGCTCGTGACGCTAATAGAGCAATTTGGCGTAGGATTGGTGAGTTGGAGAGAGAGGTCGCAGAACTTAAGAGTGATCGCGATGCTCGACGGGTAGAGTTAGCATCGTTATGGAGAGAGGTTGATGATGTTAGGAGATCAGTGAGTGATATTCGTAGACGTGGCTAGATAGTATTAGATCTATGGTTTTGTACCATCTTGAAACTAAGTAGTACTTGGTTCGAGATGTAGGATTATCCTAGTTATTTACTAGTATCGTCGTTAGGATCGTTTTTGATTTCTTCGTATCCTTCCATGTATTTCCACTTTTGAAACCTATGAGTTATGGTTATTGGAACGTGCATCCTTAGTTATGATGCGGTATCTGACTGTTTCGCTTCGGTATAGCGTTGTCCTTGTTGACCTTGATTATGATATTGAGCGTTATTTAGTGATCATTGGGAACCCATCTCTATTTAGAGCGTGAATTGTGAACTCATGAAACTGTTCTTCTTGCCTATAGAATGATGGCAATAAGACGAGACCCGCGTAGGAACAACCGAGCAGCTCCTGCTGTTGTGGCCTCTGGTCGTCGAGGTCGTCGTCCGACCCCGACCACACCCCTGTTGAGAACCCTAACATTGATAACCCAGCTGTAGAAAACCCGAATGTGAACGACCGTGCTGAGAATGGTCATGTTCCACAAAACCCTCCACCTGTGAACCCAACCCACATTTACCAGCTAGTGTCGTAGCGTGTCGCTGAACTGCTAACTGAGGCTAATCTTTCTAACACCTCTAGTGGAACCCCAATGCAGAATCAAACTCGAGGTTGTACCTACAAAGAGTTCCGAAGTAGGAGACAAGAGTAAGAATGATAGGAGTGATAAGAGGAAGAGGAACGAAGTTGCAAAAGGGTATGGCAACAAACGGCAAGAGACAGCCAGAGTGTTCGCCATAGGAAATGGAGATAAGAAGGGTTATGAAGGTAGTAAGCCCGTGTGTGGTCGTTGTAACCGACACCACCATGGACCATGCCCGATTGTGTGTAGGAAGTGCCCTAAGGTAGGACACATAGCCAGAGAATGTAGGTCTCGTCCACTCGCTGCAGCTCAAACTGCACAAGGAGCGGACTGGAAGGCTACTGTCACTTGTTTTTGATGTGGAAAGAAGGGACACTTTAAGAATGAGTGCCGAGAGTCGTGGATGAGAGGAAATCCCGGTAATGTAGGAGGATTTTCTAATCGAGGTCTAGGAGGTAATGGCTTAGACCCTGTGAAGCGTGAGGTTGTGGAAAACCGAGGAAACAATGGTGCTAGGCATCCGCAGAGAGACATGGGAGTAGCGCGTGTTTACGCTATTGGGAAGGAAGTTGTTGAGGATCCTAACGTAGTTACGGGTACGTTCCTTCTCAATAATCGCTATGCTTCCATACTGTTTGATACCGGTGCGGATATGAGTTTCGGATCCACCAATTTTATGCCATTACTAGGAATCTCCCAAACACCTCTAGGGTTTAGTTACGACGTGGAATTAGCGAATGGGAACAGAGAGAAGATAGACACCGTAGTTCGAGGTTGTACCTTAAGTTTCCTAGACCGCCTGTTTAGTATAGACCTATTGCCAGTTACTTTAGGAAGTTTTGACGTTATTATCGGAATGGATTGGTTGTCGAAGAATGGTGCACACATCATTTGTGATGGGAAGATTGTGCGTTTACCGTATGGCGGAAAGGTTCTGAGCATACAAGGAGATCGGAGCGACTGTGGAAGTCCTTCCCGATTGAGCATCATCTCCTTGTATAGGCCCGAAGTACATCGATAGAGAAGGTTGTCTTTTCTTGGCTCGAATTTCTGAAAAGAAAAGCGAGGAGAAGAATGAAAGAAACCTTAACGATCTACCCGTTGTTAGAGAAGGGATTCATTCGACCAAGTTTTTCACCGTGGGGAGCACCAGTGTTGTTGTTTTGAAGAAGGATGGATCATTTCGGATGTGTATTGATTATAGAGAGTTGAATAAGTTGACAGTGAAGAACCGATATCCGTTACCTAGAATAGATGATCTATTCGACCAACTCCAAGGAGCTAGTGTCTTTTCTAAGATCGATTTACGATAAGTTATCACCATCTTAGAGTTCGAGGAGGATATCCCTAAGGCTGCGTTTAGAATCAGATTATGGACACTATGAATTCCAAGTGATGTCGTTTGGTTTGACTAACGCGCCAGCGGTTTTCATGGATCTCATGAACCGAGTGTGTAAGCCATATCTGGATAAGTTTGTGATAGTATTCATAGACGACATCTTGATATACTCTAAGAGTAGTGAAGAGCACGAAGAGCATTTGAGGCTCATTTTAGGATTTTTGAGAGAAGAGAAGCTGTATGCCAAATTCTCTAAGTGTGAATTTTGGATTCCGTCCATGCAATTATTAGGTCACGTGATAGATAGTCGAGGTGTTCATGTTGACCCAGCTAAGATTAAGGCCATTAAGGAATGGGCAGCTCCTAAGAAATCCGACAATGTCTAGGGTTACCAGGCTATTATAGGAGATTCATTGGGGGATTTTCTAAGATAGCTAAGTCGCTGACCAAACTAACTCAAAAGGATGTTAAGTATGAATGGGGAGAAAAGGAAGAAGAAGCATTCCAACTTCTGAAGGAGAAGTTGTGTAGTGCGCATACATCCTAGCTTTGCCGAAGGAAGCGACGACCTTGTCGTGTCTGTGACGCTTACGCATAAAGGCTTAGGTGTTGTTTTGATGCAACGTGAGAAGGTGATTGCTTATGCATCTCGACAACTTAAGAAGCATAAGAAAAACTACACCACCCATGACCTTGAGTTAGGTGCTGTAGTATTTGCTCTTAGGATTTGGAGACATTATCTGTATGGAACCAAGTGTGTAGTATGTACCGACCATAAGAGTTTGAAGCATATCTTAGATCAGAAGGAACTGAACATGAGACAACATCGCTGGTTGGAATTGCTTAGTGATTATGATTGTGAGATTCGTTATCATCCTGGTAAGGCTAATGTTGTGGCTGATGCACTTGGTCGTAAGGAGGACATTCCACCCCTACTCGTTAGATCCTAAGGAATGACCATTGTTTCGCCCTTACCATCTCAAATTTTAGCCTGAGGTGCATGACGGAAGAAACCGCCCTTATGAGAATCTTCATGGAATGGTAGAAAGTGAAAACGGCTTCTTGAAGCGTTCCGATGGAACATTATGCTTCAAAGACAGAAGCTGGATACCATTTCATGGTGGAATCCGTGAGTTGATTATGCACGAGTCGCATAAATCAAAATACTCTATGTCAGTAGGAGCCGATAAGATGTATCAGGATCTTAAGAAATTTTATTGGTGGCCCAATATGAAAGCTGATATAGCTCAAGATGTCAGAGGTGCGACTTGTTCTAAGGTTAAGGCCGAACATCGAAACCATCGGACTTTTAGTTCAACCCAACTCCGAAATGGAAATAGGAGCGAATAACCATGGACTTTATCACTAAATTACCGAGAACAGTTGGCGGCAATGACGCTATCTGGGTAATAGTTGATCGTTTAACTAAGTCTACTCACTTCTTAGCAATTAGTGAAACCGATAGTCTTGATAAGCTTGCTCGATTGTATCTTAAGGAGATAGTATCGCGTCATGGAGTGCCGATATCTATCATTTTCGATAGGGATAGTCGTTTTACATCCCACTTTTGGAAGTCATTACAGACAGCGTTAGGAACAAATTTGGATATGAGTACGGCTTACCATCCACAGACCGATGGTCAAAGCGAGAGAACTATTCAGACTTTAGAGGACATGCTTAGAGCATGTGTTATAGATTTCGGAAAAGGCTGGGAGAGACACCTCCCTTTGGCCGAATTCTCTTACAACAATAGTTATCACTCTAGCATTAAGGTTACCCCATTTGAGGCAGTGTATGGCCGAAAATGTCGTTCTCCTGTTTGTTGGGCTGAAGTTGGCGAGAGTCAACTTACAGGTCCCAAACTTGTCTTAGAAACCACTGAGAAGATAGTACAGATTCGTAATCGGTTGCAAACCGCTCGTGATAGACAAAAGAGTTATGCCGATAAGAGACGTAAACCTTTAGAATTTCAGGTTGGAGATCGTGTTATGTTGAAAGTTTCTCCTTGGAAAGGAGTGATTCGTTTTGGGAAACGTGGAAAACTCAATCCCCGATATATTGGTCCCTTTCCAATCCTGGAAAGAATCGGACCGGTAGCATACCGCCTGGAGCTACCATCGGAACTGAGTAGTGTACACAATGTCTTTCATGTTAGTAATCTTAAGAAATGTCTTTCGGAGGAAAACATAGTGATGCCTTTAAGAGATATTCGTATTGATGAGAAATTGAATTTTGTTGAGACACCGATTGAGATTATGGATCGTGAGATTAAGAGGCTGAAGAATAGCCATATTCCGATTGTTAAAGTTCGTTGGAACTCTCGGCATGGACCGGAGTTCACTTGGGAATGTGAGGACGTTTTCCGTAGGAAGTATCCTAACTGTTTATGACGCCAAGCAACTCGGAGTGAAACCCGGGACGGGTTTCTTCTGAGGCTGGGAGGCTGTGACAACTGGCAATTTAGGGAGACTATTTTAGGTAACCGCATTACGTTAAACTAAACTGAGATTTGCCTTTATCACTATTTTATAAACCGTGACTTGATTTTATATCGTCGATTGGTTTTTACGGTTTATTTCATTATTAAATAAGTTATCGTATGAGTTTTAACTCTATTTGGTAGGCACTATTCGATTCGGCACTAGAAAAGCCTAAAACGAAAGTTATTGTAACTTTTAGACCGTAACTCGAAAATTGACAAATAAATAGTCAAAACTTGTGGAAAAACGTAAATAACGATGTTAGAAAGTTAAATAAATGTCGTGGAACACTCGGGGGACAATTTATGAGCTCGAGAATGGGTAAACGGGGAAGTTACGAAAAATGGCGACCACGGCCCCTCTTGTTTAGCATGGCTGGCCACCCCCTCCTCCCAAATAATTAATTTTCAAGTCCCTAGCTCCTAGTATATAAACCCCACCCAAGCATTATTCACCACATTTGTTTCTCTCTCTAAAAACTCACATATCACCACTTTATCTCTCTAACTTTCTCTCACTAAAAACCCTAATCACCACCTTAGTGGCCGCCGACCATATTCCGGCCACCACCACCGCCACGGCGGCGCGTCACCCTACACCACCACTACCATCTTGAAGCTCTCTTTATCCTCTTTCCAACCATATATAACAAGCTCCATTTGGACTTCCATAACACCTTCAAATCCTTGAATCAAGATTCGTACTTTTAGTTTTTCAAAGGGCTTTTGCAATTGGTGATTAGATAAGGTAAAGGGAACATGTTTTGAGCTTGTTTAAGCAATAAAAACCCACGAATTAAAAATTAGGGTTTCGACCTAATTTTTATTTTTGGGGCTTTTGGGTGGAACATGAAATTAAAGCTAATTAGTGATGAAATAAACAAGTAATTAGTGTTTGGTACATGTGTGGTGTATTAATGTGATTGGTTTGTGCATTTAGGGTTTAGTTGCATATTTTTGATTAAGAATAGTTGATGGGGTTTGTGTTTGGTTAGTGTTTGGAGCTTGAATGATTGGATTTGAGTGTTGTAGAATTGATTTGGTTGTGTTTGGATGGATTTGGAATGGTGGACGAGCCACCTTGGGTTCGTACGTGGCTCATGAGGGGCGTACGAGACCCACATGGACCTTGGGTCCGGGTCGGGTCAATTTGGTAGCTTATTGATTGGTTTTGTTGAGGTTTGGATGAGACGCGTGGAGCCGAAAAGCTTCTAGAGCTTGTTTGGTTCACGTGGTCTTGACCGCGACCGTGTCATGACCATTAGGGTCATAACATTGGTTTCGAGTACTTTTGGTTGATTGATTGGTTGGCGAGATTGGTTTGAGTTGTTTTGGGATTGAATTGCGCTATTATGACATTTAATTTGGACTTGATATATATATTGTTGACTTTGAGCTACGTCGGCGTCACTTTGAATTTTTAGTCAATAGTTGACTCCGACAAAGCCGTAACATGGACTTTGATATAATTTGGACTATTGATTGATTAAAAGCCGAGAAGTTATGACTCGTGCTTGTGGACTCGAAACGAATAACGATATGAGATTAATAATGGAATTTGACGAAATATATTTATAAACATGAAAAGGCTAATAAAACTATGAAATAGAAATAATAAATCGGCTTTTGTACCAAAAATGTCGATAACAAGTTTTATCTTGTTATTTACTATTTTAAACGGAAACTAACGAGTAAATTGGAAATGTTTTGGTAATAAATAAGTAATTAATGTTTCGAGTACACGTTTATCAATAAATGTCAATTGTGGACATTTAATATTGGTTTAAGTATTTAATTGATTACGTTGTGTGCATGGGTTACGGATAACCTAGCATTAATAGTGTTGATCCACGTGGGTAGCGGACTTATTAGGTTGACGAATCTAATAAGAACCCGCTAGGTACGTTGGATAACCTTATTAATGGGTGACTTATCTTTATGACTCATTAGGATGCGACCGGTTTATGGAATAATAAGCGATACGAATGAATAATTGAGTTTATCGAGTTGACGAATTCGATAAGGTCTACTGTTTATTCCGAAACTTATTGGACTATGGAGCATATCGCTTAGACGTCTCATTGTGTCGCATTGAGTCACATATTGTGTTGAATGGAGTTGCATATTGTGTTGCGAAGCATAACATATTGGTTGTTGAGTGCATTCATGGCATCATATTGAGTCGATACACCCACATGAGGAATACCAAACACTAGGATTAAATGGTGAAATGAGACATTTTGGAAAAAACGAAAAGGAATACATTGGGGTAGATAACGTTGATTCTAAGGAATGTATATATTAAGTTTGGTCTACATTAATAGGTTGTGCCGAGTCGATAGTTGTTGTGCTATGATTTCTGTTATCTTCTGCTAGTGATATTTGTATGTTGATTGCTTGAGGTGTGTTTCATAGCCCCACTTTTATCTACGTTTTGACTACGTTTTGAACCATTTTGGGGTGAGAATCATGCTACTGTTTTTGGACCGTGAAAACTATTTGGATTTGCTTATGTGCTTGACTTTATAGATAGTTGTGCTGTAGTTGTTGCCTTAGTCTAGGTTTAACTGTGCCTAGCTAAGAATAGACTTCTACATCGACCTAGTCCGGGGTTGGAAATTGTTCTAGATTTTGCCACATCGGTGCTGGACTAGAGTCGCAGGGGCCCGAGTACTCCCTAGATGCGGGATTTGATTGGAAATCCGGGTAGGATCATGTGTGAACGGTATTTATCTATCTTAGGTCTTGCATAGCAAATCAACTCTTACAGGTCCACTATGATTTTGTTGAACTTAAACCTATGAACTCACCAGCGTAAGCTGACCTTTTAGCATGATTTCTCAGGTATTTGAGAGATGTTTGGATTAGTTGATCAGTGGAAGCTTGGCAAGAAGGCGGGGTTCAAGGATCATTTCTGACTCTGATAAACTATGGGGACCTATTTTATTAAACTATGTTTTGGGCCTAATATTTATACTTTCAGATTAAATGTTTGAATATTTGATTTGGGATTGGTTTTGAATGGTTAAATGGTTATCTTTTATTATACTTGTGTGCGATACCAATCCAATAGTAACGCCCCGAAAACTTGATTAAGTCTTCCGATGTACCGAGATTTGGGGGTGTTACAAAATAAACCTACCCCAGAAAATCATGGCTCCTCAGATATAGGATGTGCTGCTGGCATAACACCTAAGTACCCATACCCAAAGAGGAAACCCTAGAACAACCTAGGGAAAATTCAAAACTTGTCCCAAATACCATCACCTCGTTCCCGACACCCTATCGGGTATCGTAAACTGAGATCCGGGATGGATCTTCTGTAAGGTGGGTAGAATATAACAACCTGTAAAATTCTGGATTATTATAATACTATTTATCATGTCAGAAAATTCAAACCGATTATTTTCTGACAGATGCCGATATCAAAAATTTAAAAATGAGAGGTCATCTTGTTTCTTTAGAAATAAGACACCGCACACACGATACTTGTCCACTAAGTATCTATATAATAAATGTGAAATCTATTATTGTCCAAGTTAAAATTTAAGCATACATAAGCTTAATCCAATATTTCGGGAAGTTATTCCGCATACTGCAGCGCAGTAGCATACAAGACTAAAAATAAATAATGAGATAAGTGAAATATATACATTTTTATCATTCATTGATAATTTAAGAAAGAAAACGAGAGGTCATATCGTGAAATTAGAAAATCACGGAACCACACGCATACCGACACCAAATTAGTTACGGCAAACAATTATAGTCTAAATCCAACGTAATAATAATACCATACTATTACGCTCGTTAAAACGTTTCCAAAAATGTAATAATTATATTTTGCGAGTACCGGGAAGGTACAATTTTGCGGAGATTCGTCAAAACACGGGGTACAATTTATACTGTGTGTAATAATAATAAATAAAACAAATACCACCCCTTGAAATGTCATTTTCCTACCCCTCCCTTCTAAGTTCACACACGCGCCTCTCCTCTTTCTTTTTCTGCTTCGTTCGCAGAACCCAACAAACACCAATATAGGTGCTTCCTTCTCTTTTGAAAGGTCAAAGGCAAGTCTATCCATCCCAAACCCCTCAAATGGGAAACCTACCCTGGTGAAGCATGGGATGAAGCATGGCCTTGGGGGACGACAAGAGATAGGAAGAGTAATACCCTACGCACAAGGTCAAGAACCTAGTGGTTTCATCTCCATTCTCTTTATCTTCAAATGGATTGTAAATCCTCCACATGTTTTTGGCACATCTCACCCACAACCACAAACGAAAGTTTGGGTTCTTTGAGTTTAGGGTTTCTTCAAATTAAATTGGGGGTTCTGTAAATTGAGTAGTTAATCACTCAATTCATGTGTCAATTTCCTTGTACTCGAGTCTGGAGATACAAACTTGTTCGTGTACCCCTGTTTTGGTTCTCACCACACTTTGTAGGTTCTTGATTTGTTTTTAAATAATGTAACTACTTTATTTTTAACCCCTAATGAACCTGTGTTGATTTTGTTGCGATTCGTTATTCTTTTTTTTTTACACCGTTCATATATGTTTAATTTCTGGGAATGATTAAATTGTTGTTGTTGTTGATAATGATTGTGTGGCAAAAGTGAAAGTATAATTTTGGCTTTCAAACCGAAGTACTCACTTTATAGATTTCTATCCGACTTCTTTTGTTAAGATAGATCGAGTTCGAACATAATTTGGATTCATTCATTTACTTTTGGTTGAGGGACGAGAACCACTGTGGTCGTACCACAGTGGTGATTTTGTTTGGATAAGTGGTCAAGTTTGTTTAGTTTGCTATTGAGAAACAAACACCGCGAGGCATTGTAATCTTGTTAGTGACTTGTGTATTGGTTCGGTTCACAGCAAGGACACATGAGAGTGTGTTTACCCAATTCTGTCCATGACTATATCCAAGTGGGTGTTAGTCGACTTTCATTTTAACCACATCGAGAGTTGTATACTCGGTCACAATGAGTGTAAGTCATCATGGCTTCTATCACGTGGCTAAACCCTTTTGTCGTTGGTCTTAGTGAAAAGGAAAAACTCATAGAAGTGTAAGAATTATGTTGATATCAAGTCACCAAGAGTGCGTTTGTTTGTGTTACTTGAGTCATGCCAAGACACCCCAAAGGTGTTTGCCTGTGCTTGGTGTCGGACCAGTCAAGGTGTGTGTTTGTTACACAATTTAGCACTAGCCAGGATCTAGTCGTGAAAAACCAGCGAGAGTCTCGTTTTGTAACATCAGTTGGTCGTATAAACTTGTGCATCAATTGTTCCTCAATTATCCAGAAAATCTAATTTGTGTTAAAATTTCCTTGGGCCACAAGCCCGTTCCAAGAGGGTGCGTCCAGTTTGGTTTTAAAACTCAAACCCAACCCAAAATTTAATTAAGTGTTTAGGTATAGCTAGACCAAAGCCCAGCTACCAATCTCCAGGGTCCAATTGTTTTGACAGCCCACCCGGGACTTTAGATTTCGCGAGTTTACAGATTTCCTCGAGTCACGATACGTCTTGCAATATAGCATTAATATTTTGAAAACGCTAGTCACAAACAAATGATAGAAATGAAAATGGTAGAAATGAAAATGTACCACTTGAATAAAATGGATCCATTTATTTTACAAATTTCAACAAGAGGATAAAAGTTACATACACTTAAGTTTAAAACTTGTGAACATACAAATTTAATTCCTCCTCAAAATAAATACACTTATACTAGGTGCGATAAATATATAATCTTGACATTAGTCAACTAGATTGATTGGAATATAACCTCGGCTTACGCCGGATTCGGCATAAGCACATAAACTGTTTTACCAATTCAAACAAAACTTATTTCTTGAAAATGAGTATTGGGAATTCTTCTACTAAAACCTGTCGAAACATAGTTATCATTTTAAAATAAAACCACGTTATATTATTATAAACTATGTATACAGAATTAGATGGGACTTAAATTTTATTTAAAATAAATACATTTATTTTAAAGGCTAGATGTCATGAACATATATATGTACACGTAATATATGTATACATATCTCCTTCATTCACACCGCATGCATCTCATAACATTGTACGTTTCTTTTCGAATGTCATCATTCGATTATCATCAAGCCTAGGTCTCATTCGCTCTTAATATTCTTCCGTATATTATCTTTTGGTCATCATGGAACCTAAGTCGCAATTCCCTGTTCGAGATTTCCTTCCATGTCATACCCTCATAAGCCGAGATCCACCTAAATATTTGTAAATTGTTCTAGGATAAATGATGCCACACAAGCAACATCAACAACAACAAAAACATTTAAAATTTATAGAGTTAGTTAAACTTTAGCGAGTCTTAAACATGAGTAAAGACTAAATTGCCGTATTAATTAGGTTGCGTGTCGGAGCCGTGCACTACTATTAATTGATTTAATTCCCTTCGGACTACTAATTGCCAAGGTGAGTTTTATATCCCCTACTTTAATCTGTTTTATACTTGTTTTGGGGGAAGATACATGCTCATTTTACTTAAATGATTTTAATTATTGAAATTGTGCATTTCCATGCATACTATGCTTTATGATTGATATGTTTAAAGATACATCACACATTGATGTTCTATGTACCATACCATAATGTTTGACTTAGAATATTACGCAGCTTAGCCTGAGTCCTTAGATCCCATATTGCCCTTTTCATGAACCGTCAATTCATGCTGGGAAGCGCGAATGTTATAAATAGATCTATTGGGGGTGACTCCCCTGTTCGGTTGACCCCGCATAGGTCAAGGCGAAACATATAGCATGTCAGAACCGAGTGTATTCGGATAAACACTCGCCATGGGCTCCTTATTTGTATGAATACATATTGCGTACATATCCTGTCGTAGCTTCGGTTGCATGAACTTAGTGTTAGCGTAATAGATTTAATAAATGACATTATATTCGTTGTAATGTTCATATACCTTACTTATGGTCCACTAATGAAATTATTTTATATAAGGCAAACATAAAATTTTATGACATTATGCAAGATGTAATGTTCAATGTTAAATGGTATATTGTAGTGCTATTTAAATAAACCTATGAACTCACCAACCTCGTGTTGACACTTTTTAGCATGTATCTTCAGGTTTTGAGGTGATAGCTTATCTTTGGAGGCACAAGGCAAAGGCATGGCATGGTCATAGGCGACTCTGATTTATGTATTGGGACCACCTGTTTATAATGGGCCATTTTCCGCACTAAATCAATAATGTAAACATTTTTCCAAGAATGAATAAAAGTTTCTTTATGAAAATCAGTTGTTCTATGCTTATGTTGTGATATCAATTTAGTAGCACCCCAATACTTGTATGCTTCCGCTAAAACCCGATTTTTGTGGGTGTTACAGTAACATACTTCATCCGGACTTCCTCATCCTTTTTTACTGCATCAGATCCGTGGTGGGTGGAGGTACTACAATAACCTCTTAAATTAGAAAATTGTTAACATCGTTCAAAAGTTCATATGAATACTTCAAAACATTATTTAATAAAACTAACCTAAAAAATAGTCTATTAAAATAAACTTACACCACAAAATTAGATGAACATTAACACAAGAACAAATGTTTTTGAAAGTCCAAAAGCTAAACGAAGCATATGTCGTGTCAGACCATGTAAAATAATTGATGTCTTAAATGAAAATAATAAAGTGGACACAAAAGTCTAAACAAATAGCCTTTACAAAGCCAACTCATTTTTTCAGAAAAATTATTAAAAATAGCAAGCCTATGAAATTGAATCAGAAATAATGTAGCAACATACCTTTAACTACCATTGATTTTTTCAATTTTACATCTTTGTTAAATTGTTCCCGGTCAAAGAGAAATAGATATCAAATTTATAGTCGATTAAAAAAAATAAAAACAAAACTTTAAATCCAACCGTGTAACATACTTCATCAGAATTTCCTCACCCGTTTTTTGTTGCACCAAAAATGTGGTGGGTAATAAATTAGAACCATCAAAACCTAAAAAACATAATATTAATATTTAGAAGAAGTTTTAAAATACACAGACACAAAAAATTTAAATTAACATTAACTTAATAACAAATGCCATTTAAGAAAAATAATTATTATCTCAAACGACCTGTTGGTACTGTTGATGATGACTTTGTTGACTTTTGATAACCCAAACCGAAAATTGACTTTGTATTTACTTTCTTACCATTCTTGTATACATCAAGCTCATCAGAGCTAGCCCCATAATACACATGATCCTTACTATGAATACCAGCAATATTTTCAAACGAAGATGCATGTTCTGATAAACTCTTGCACACACTTTCCCTTGCAAATATGATTGGAACTTCAGAAGAATCTTGTTGAGTATTAAATATTGCATTTCCCATTATATGAATCTTGAGTCTTTCTTCATCATACTTTAAATAATTTATCCAAAGTAATTTTTTCCAAAATAAGGTAAATGAATCTTGTGTATGCTGGTTTTGGTGAACGTATATCAACATTCAATTTGAAAGTAAGGTCATTGAAAATAATTTCCTTATAGTTTAGCTTAAGACCATTGATAAGTCCATGTGCAGTAAACTAATGCATATAATTCAATTGATCTAAAGACCCAATATTGCCCCCAAACCGCTACTGATGTAAGTCATCAGCAATTCCCATAATCAAGAGAACAAATTTTTAAGAAGAGTATGTTCAAGCGGTTCATCTGGCCCATTTGCTTTTCTATAATCTATTTTAGCATTGTTTCTTGAATTTCATCAAAAGAGGGTTATTTATCATTTTCAAATCCTTTCTCAAGATATTCGAACCCACAGATGTTAGTAAATGTCCTGACACCAAGTTTCAATTAAAAATAACCATTTTTAGTGGTCATTGAAATTAGCTTCGTTTATGTAGTATAAGTGACTGTAAACCAAAATTCCTATAAATATGACTCATACATGGCAGACGGTTGTCAGACAAAGGCTTCCTTAATACAACACTTTTTAATAAAATCTATTATTGGTTTATATCCATTATGATATTTTGTTGGCGAAAGATTTGCAACTTGGTTGTTTCTTCCTACATAACTTTTAGAAAATTATTTTTTTTACTTGTGGAGCTTTCTTAATCTGTTGGTTTTCGGTTAGAATTAACTAAATTTGGAAGTCTAATACTTCCTCTTCTTGATGGCATATTTGTTGTTGGGCATCTTGTTGTACATTCGGCATGTTTTCTTAAACTAATGAAATTTCCATTTTTTATTTTTGAATTTAGGGATTCTATTGATCAGATTGGGGTTTTTGATTGTGTGTGTAAAAAAGATAAGGATATATGACTGTTTAGATACAGATGTGTATATTTGTACCGAAATTGGTCGTTAATTGACAAAAAAAAGCAACAATAAATTAAATATATTTAAAAAAATGTACAAAATAATCAACAAAATTTAATGTTGAATCAGGTTCATATTAAATCATACATCAACTCATAAACAGCATGGGAATTAGTCATTTTTGAGTCAGAAACCATAAACTAAATAATATAAACATGTTCTTTTTAAAACATAAATAGGCACGGATAATATTTGTTTAAAAACGTAACAAAAAGTAAATGTTAAATTTATCAGAATCTGAATAATGGATTGTTATTAAAAATTGCGTTGTTTTATATAATCAAATCGATAAGTCGTTGACGTCTACAATGTCCATATTGACTACCCAATATTCGAAGAAAAAAAGTACTATTAGAGTTAATATGTTAGTTTGTTTATATATTCTTAATAATAAGTCGATTAAAAAATATGAGATAAGATATAAGCAACAACAAATTAAATATATTTAAAAAATGTACAAATTAATCAACAAAATTATAATTTTGAATCAGAAACATGATAGATAATACATCAGCTCATAAACAACATGGGAATTAGAATGAGAAACCAAAAACTAATAATATAAACACGATTTTTAAAATATTAATAAATTTGAATAATATTTGTTTAAAAATGTTTCAGAAACTAAACGATAATTTAATAGAATTGTTTATTTAGACTTAATAATATATTGATCTTTCAATTCTCTTTGAACATTCAACAGCCATCACAAATCAAACAACATAGGCACAACAATTAAATTTTCAATAGACAATAAAAGTGCATTCGATTGGAGAATCAAAGTAGCGTGTTGCGTCAATGGTAAGAACGTGTCGGAGTGAAGTAAAAAATCGAATTAAGTATATCTCGCTACACAAAGAAACAACATTCCTATAAAGCTAGATATATCAAGGCTCCTATTTTCGACCAACTTATCCATGTTTAAAGTATCAGTTAGCAAAAGGTTACCAAGTAATGCAATAAACACATATAAGTTGCTCGATAATAGTAGAGTTACGCAATATATATATAAGCTTCAAGCGCATGTGCATCGACTTAGGTTAAAAAGATAATGAATGAGAAAAGATGGGAATTAATACTATGTCATTACAAAAAGAAGCGAACATTCACGTGAAGCCAGATATATCAACGCTCCTATTGTCGACAAACTTATCCATGTTTAAATTATCAATTAGCAAACGGTTACCAAGTAATGTAATAAACCCAAATAAGTTGGTCGAGGATAGTAGAGTTACGCAATATATGTAAGCTCCAAGCACATGTGCATCCACGGTGGTTAAAAAGCTAATGAACAGTGACCACCCTCATTGGGCGAGTATATATATGCTCCGAATTAGGGTTTCGTATTCATATCCCAATAGATTCTGTAATTTAAATATATAAAACATATCCGGAAAGATAACTATCATTTTAAAATCTTCTAGAGCGTGCTTCTTATATTTAGAAACACGTTTATGATGTGACTATTGGGATTACGTGTTATTATCAAGTGTCTGTCATTAACTATGTAATAGGTTGCTAAGTAATTAGGCTTATATGTTAGTTATTATCACTAGGCTTATGAAGTAACCCCATGGGCCTATGTGAAGCCCAAATGAACCAAGGAAAGAGCAATGAGTGTGGCCCTAGCATCCTCTCCCATAAATAGTACTTGTAAACATCCTTCTTATTGTTGGTTATTTCATATATGTTAAGAGATCTTTGTCATTCTATCTTGTGAAGTAATCGGCCAAACCACCATTCTCTCATCTCATTTCTATCATTGTTATGCTTGTGTTACATATATTATGGTGACCTATCAGTGGTATCATAGATGGGTAATAGTTTCAAGCTAGCCTAGCCAGTGATGTAAATGTGTCTCGCAAAGGACTTGTCTGAGTAGAATGTACCAATCTGAGAAACTTTCTTTGGACTTAACCAGGACGGGTAATAATTTAAAGCTAGTTCACAAGTGATGTAAATGTGTCTCGAATCGGTCTTGTTCATTGAAATTCGGTCATTTCAAAAGTGCGAACTCTACCCTCAATGTGCAAACTTAAGTTAAAACAATATAAGAACATGTGGAGGGGGAGTATTTATGAAAATATAAAACTCTCAGAGTGTTAACAAACTATGTTTTATAATCATAAACAGTTTGAGAGATTTTCGAGTAGAAAGGTTTTATGGCAACATAGGAATAGTCATGGAGTTATAAGGTGAATAAGGATAGGAAAATACGTCCTATGATCCGCCAAAGCCGAAGGGATCTACCCAAGGACAATACCCATAGTTAGTATTAGAAGTCCTTAGGTATGATTAAAAAAAAGGAGAATATAAGAAAAGGAGAAAGAAGGAGTTAAAGAATTAAAAAGAAAAGTTAAAGAAAAGCGTGAAAAGAAATAGCCCTCCATATGTTCAACTTAGGGCAGAAACCGGGTTCAATTCATATGCTACTAGTTGTCACTAAGATGACACCGACATTGAAGACAAAGACGTCATGGACCTAGTGCCGCACTACACTTAACCTTCTAGCCACTCAAGTTCTCTAAAAAAGGACTCGTTTCATTCTCACGGGGAACCCTGCATAATCTATCGACCTCTCACTACGAGATGTGTTGATATTGAAATAGGAGACATGATAACATAAAATGGTCCTGACTTTTAAGTGTCAATTTTCTCCGATAATGCTCGTATTTTATATCATTTATATATATGGATTTACGCTTGTATTCCTTTATATTTCACTTTCATGTAAATTATGAGCATTGGAGGTTACGAGAAGCGGATTTTGAGATTTTCCTAATGGTTTATGATAGTATGCTACCCATGAAGAAGCTACGGCGTAACTTATTCTCTCACATTACACCGTAGCCATGGCAGTTGTGGACATTGATAACCTCAATCTCGAGGAATATTTGGCTATGACTTAGGATTAACAAGGGCCAGGACTCGTTAGGCCGGCTATTGGAGTTGAGGTCCGTTTTGAGATCAAGGAACAATTTATGAGGGAGCTACGTGCTAACCCTTTCTCCAGAAATAGAGACGAAGATGCTTAAGAACATGTTGAAAACGTCTTGTACATCGCAAGCCTTTTCAACACCCCATGTGTGTCTCATGACGTGGTTATGCTCAGAGTATTCCCTATAACACTTACTGGGGCAGCAAGAAGATGGATTGATAGGTTGCCAGCCGGGGCAGTTGATACATGGGCTATCCTAAAGAAACATTTCATTCAAAGATATTGTCCTCCTTCAAAAATATCAAATCAACTCATGGAGATCCATAATTTCAAGCACGAAGGCGATGAGACGTTGTATCAAGCTTGGGTTAGATACAATGATCTACTTTACAAGTGTCCCACTCATGACCTAAATAGCCAGCAAAAGGTCAATAATTTCTATAAAGGTATCAACATTGCTACAAGACAAATGCTGGACTATCAGGGACCAATTCCGGGGATGACCCCTACTCTTGCCATTGAAGCCATTCAAAAAATGGCTGATCATTCTCATAAATGGCACGATGGAGGAAGCCATAAAAGTTTAGGAGGAAGTCTTTACGGTATTGCCACCATTACAAATAAACTTGAAAATCTTGGTCGTGACATGCTAAAACTCAAGGAAAGTGTGCATGCTATCCAAGTGGGATGCGATGGCTGTGGTGGAGGACATCTAACAAAAAATTGTCCTCTAATTGATAATGAAAGTAAAATCGAAGAAGTCAAGTATGGCGAAGCAAATAGACCATTCCAAAGGGCAAATGGAAACAGTAACGGATATCGGGGAGGAACTCCAGCATATTACAATCATGGGCCTTTTGAGAAATGATCTAATATTGAAGACACCATCAGAAAATATCTTGAGGTCTCGACCCAAAGAAAAAAAGAACAAGATGAGTGGTTAAAAATTTTCCAGGATAATACAAATAAAAGCCTCTCTAGCCATGACACATCTTTAAAAAACCTAGAGGCAATGATGGAGAAACTCAGTGAAGAGATGAAGAGAAGTAATTCTAAACATGAAGGAATTAAACCTATGGTGGTGTGTAAGGCCGTTTTTTCTGATAAAGAAGTAAATACACCAACCAATGATTTTCATTCTGCTCTTGTTAAGTCAGAACTTGAGGTCGGATCCGTCGACAATCACCAGTTACGCCGTAATTCTTGTAACGAATTGTGGCATAACCATGAGCCAAAGATCAAGCCGAGTGTTAATACAAATATCGTCATTAAACGTTATTTATATTTTTGATCTTTACCTAAGTTTTGTTAACGATAAAAGTAAATTTAATTTGTATAAAGCTTAAAGCTTGTCAAGTTTAATAGATATTAAAACAAGCTTTTTCAAACAATATCTTCATCATTTAAGCATTTACATTGTGACTAATCATATCTTAATATGAGTCTAAGCATAATGTATGATAGTAGTTTTTAGAATGTTTTAGTTTCTTAAAAACTAAACATTACTTATGTATTTGCATATTTCTAAAAATAGAAAAACAACACATGACATCATGTGATGCATCATGGAAATCATTGAAAGATTTCATTAGATATTTTGTGTAGATTTGTACTCTTCATATCTTACACAATCTTACATAGATATGGTTGACTTTGGCAAGATCTTGATATCTTGCTGTCAGACCTGGCGGCACCAAAATATATAACGGACGGAACCCTTTCAAGGGGTCCGCCGTCCGTGGTGCCTGCTGATGGTTTTGGCTATAAATAGCAAAGCCAAACCAAGTAGTTTTTCATCCCTTTCTATCATACTCTCTTACATATCTTCTCTTTAACCTTTCTAACTCAGTTTCATATCATATTAGTGATCTCTTTGGTAGCAAAGAAGATCAAGTCACATTCAAGCTTCAAACGAGAAGTTGGAAGTCTTGTTTGTTTAGTGTTGTATGATCTTGTGTTGATTCATATTTCATTGTTTTATTAAACCATCATAATCTTGTGAGTGTGAGTGGTTAGTATTTTAGTCCTCAAAATACATTGTGTGTGGGAGTGGTTGTACCCTTGGAAAGAACTCGACATCTAGCTTAGTGTCGGAAATAGTGTAAGCGAAGTGTAAAGGTTTCTCCGCCGGTGAAAGGAGCTTGTTGACTAGTGAAGTTAAACTCTCGAGTGTGAGACTCGGGGAGTGGAGTAGGGCAAGGAAAAAGAGTCCTTGTTAGCCTCGCTAAAGTGAAGTCATTACGGGAATTGCATTAGTTTCTTCTTTTACTCATTCACAAGGACTAGTTTAGTCAATAGTGCTAAGTTAGGCTTGTTGAAGTATAAATACCCCTCCTAGTCCCAACTAGGAGGGTAGGAAGTTCACATTTTGTAAAGAAGTGTGTGTGGTTTCTTCTTCTTCTCTCTAGAAACACACACATCTTCCCCTTTTCTATCTAATACAATAACCATGTCTTTCTCATTCTTTGAGCTTCCCCGACCCCCCGAACCACATGAATCACTAGTTTTATCGATCCTACAATTGGTATCAGAGCCAGGTTGTTGTTTTTATAGATTTGTGTGGTTTTGAATATTGTTTAAACTGTTTTTAACCTATTTTTATGTCTCGGAAAAAAATTTTCCAACTTTTATTGTTAACAGTTTATACAAATGATTTGTATCATTTTGGTCAAAAAAGTCAACATTTTTTATATGCAGTTTTTCAGTTTCTGTTTCTTGTGTCCCAACAGTCCAAGAATCAGTTTCTTATTAACTTATGTATCGTGACTTGTTTTTGTACCAATATCCTGTGAAATATTGTGGTCAAACTTTGGTCAACCGTCATCTTTTCATGGTCAAAAGACAAAAAGAAGAGTTTTTCAGTAGCTTTTCTGGGTAAAAATGAAGATTGACGGAAAACATGGTCGGAAAAACTCGCCGGAAAAAGTCAAAGGGTCAAAACCCTAAACTTACGCGTAAGAAGAATCTACAGTGGAGTTACGCGTAGCTGTGAAGTTACGCGTAGAAAACGTTACGCGTATGCGTTTACGCTTAAGCCTTGGCTTACGCCTAAGCTTGGTTACGCATAAGCTAGACCCTGTTTACGCATAACCACTTGGTCTACGCATAAGGTAAAAGCAAAAAAGGAAAAAAGTTACGCGTAAAACAGACCATGACCACGTACCACAAAACCAATACCAAATATACACTCAAGTGACTTCAGTTTACACCATCACAAGTCAAAAACAAAACTGATAAAAAGCTTTCGGACTGTTGTGATTATACGAAGTACACCTCAGCCAACACCAAACTAAACCAAATCCAAATATAACCTAATACCACCTCCTCCTACCCCATCATACCTCACAATCAAGACTTGTCTCAAAACTAAAAAGACAAATCAAAAGAAAAATCTCAGAACTTCGTGTTTATCAACTGATACATCAAACCATTCAGGTTCATACAAAAAAAACTCATCATCGACTTTTATTATTTGAAGCCTAGCCTCAATTAATATCCGAAACACAAAGATAAGGATTATAACAACTGTGTTATACCTTTTTTTTGGTTCGTTCATAGATCAGAAACAACAACAATAATAATAGTTGCCGACCCTACCTTGACTCTCCAAAGGATCATGAAGCTTTACACTCTTTCTTGATTCGGATAAAAAAAAAGACTAGAAGAGAATGAAGACATCTTGGAACGGTTATGGCTTTGCAGTTGTGTTGTCTGATGTGGTAGGTGTTAGGATGGATCATAAGATGAGTTTAATGGTGATAAAATATGCTTTGAGAGGTGATGTCTGTGTGAGATGTGATAAGATCTGAGATTTGGTGAGAGATTAGGTGGGAAGTGATAAGTTGTAGGCTGCATTTTTCTTATGTGGGTTAGGGTTAAAATGATGTGTGAGATTAGGGCATCTACTCATATACCATGTTTTATTATTGACGGATTAGATTTGGGCCTAGTTAACGAACCGGGTAATCTCATTTCATTTCAATCAGGCTTCAAGGACAATCCGAATCTTGGGCTGAAACAAGTTTTGAACTAGGCTGAATTGCTATATCACATGGACTGGCGTTATCAAATTTTAGATCCAAAATGCATATTATTTGGGCTGAAATGAGTTATATTATTCAATGTATTTTAATACATTGTATGCATTTTGGAGTAATTATTGGCTAAAAGAGTGGTATTTTGGTTCACGAAAATTTCACGAGGATATACGATCACGACTAAAGTTTTCGATGAATTTTAATGTGATCACCGAGATGACTCTTTATTATTTATTTGGGTTTGAAGTGATGTTTGACGGGCGAGGTTACTTATTTCGTCTTCTTTCTTTCTTCCCTTCCGTGAAGATGACTTGTCTGGGCAAATATATTGAGTGTGATGAAGACTTGCTATCTAGTTACTTTTGTGATTCTTTCTCTCTTAACCCACAAAGTAGCTATCACTTTCGGTGTCTCACGCAGTTGAGGATACGTCAAGAGGTTTTGTACAATGGGTACACCGTTCTTTTTCACAAGGATAGTACAAGCTTAAGTAATTGTTCCGTGAGATTTTACTTCATCCTCAAGTTCGTCATATTGGGTTATCCTCACATGTGGTTACTACAGACAGCCGTTGAATTTTGATACAGGGGGTTGAAATGAGTTAGACAATTTCAAATGGTATTGTTCATCGACATCTTCTCACGGGCTGATTTGATTTATGACAGAATGCTTCCAGTTAATGCTTCATGTACACTATTGTATGCTGATTCCGATAAATCGTAACCTTCAGGGGAGAGAAATGTGTACATTATGGGCTGATTTGATATATGAAAGATAACTGGAATGCATTTGGTGAGATGAAGATGTTGATATCTTATTCCCCCGAATGGACAATCTTGAAGAAGGTCGAGTCGACAGTCTTTTCTACATTTTCCGCTGCGTGTTAGAAGACTAAAGACGATTCTAATTTAATTATCAAAAGACTTCTTCAATTCGTGAAATTCATCAGAAAGGTTGTCAGGCTTGGGGAGAGCACTAATTAGGGAGAGCAAAAGGTCAGATTTACTCCCTAATTAGATTTGCTCGCATTGTTCTTCTGCAAGTAAAGAGATGGCAACTGAGAAGATTCATGAAGTTTGATGACTGTGAAGACACTCTTGGAGCTGTTGCGCTTATCTGTTGTGTTTAATTTTGCTTGTAGGGAACATTGTAAGCAACTCCCGTATGACATCACTTGGGGAGAGATTGTTAGCCTCGCTAAAGTGAAGTCATTACGGGAATTGCATTAGTTTCTTCTTTTACTCATTCACAAGGACTAGTTTAGTCAATAGTGCTAAGTTAGGCTTGTTGAAGTATAAATACCCCTCCTAGTCCCAACTAGGAGGGTAGGAAGTTCACATTTTGTAAAGAAGTGTGTGTGGTTTCTTCTTCTTCTCTCTAGAAACACACACATCTTCCCCTTTTCTATCTAATACAATAACCATGTCTTTCTCATTCTTTGAGCTTCCCCGACCCCCCGAACCACATAAATCACTAGTTTTATCGATCCTACAGTCCTTGTAGACCGAACCACTATAAACAACTTGTTGTGGTTTGATCATTTCTTTCCTTATTTACTCTTTACATATTGCTTGCATATTTCATTAACATATCTAAGATCAATATCAATTGATCTTTCAATAAGTTTCAAAACAAAGTTTTTAATTGGTAAACTATTCAACCCCCTTCTAGTTTTCTACAATTAGTACCAGAGCCTCGTTGCTCAAGAATTTTTAAAATAATTTGTATTTTATAAACTTGAAACGATCCATGGATTCTAAAAACTTTAAAGAATGGCAATCTATGCAAAGACCACCACTCTTTGAAACCAATGGATTTATCTATTGGAAAAACCGTTTTTAAACATATGTAAAATCAAAAGATATAGATCTTTGGTTTGTTATTGTTAAAGGGGATTTTAGTTCTACAACTAAGGATATTTCTGTTGATGAACAAAAGAAATTAGTTGCTAAAAATAATGAAGCTAAAATGATGCTTTATAATGCTTTACCTAGAAAAGAATATGAAAGAATTTTATGTGTGAAACCGCCAAAGATATTTGGGAATCTTTGATTGTTACACATCAAGGTAATTCACAAGTTAAGGATAACAAAATTGATCTTCTTGTTCAACAATATGAGCAATTTGTTATCCCTGAAGATGAAACCATTGATTGTGGCTTTGCTCGCTTTAATACTATTATTACATCACTTAAAGCACTTGATGAATCTTTTCATAGTAAGAACTTTGTCAGGAAATTTCTTAGAGCACTCCATCCCAAATGGAGAGCTAAAGTGACCGCTATTGAAGAATCAAAAGATCTCTAAAAATGTCACTAGACGAGCTAATCGGTAACCTCAAAGTACACCTAAATGGTAATGGAGAAAGATTTGGAGATCATCAAAGGAAGAAGGGAGAAGATCAAATCCGTTGCTCTAAAAGCAAAGGCGGAATCAAGTGATGATGACGAATCTTGCTCCGGTAGTGAAGATGAGGAGTATGCCATGGCCGTTAGAGACTTTAAGAAGTTCTTTAGAAGAATCTCTGTTGTAAAAATCGGTCCAGGCGGCCAATTAATCCCCGCATAATCGCTGATCGCTCACTAAGCGCCTTGATTTATCATAATCGGCCTATTTAATCGGTTTGATCAAAGATTACTTAAAAATCGGTCAATAAACCGATTAATCAGACAAAATCGGTCTAATCAGACAAAAACGCTTAAAAATCGGTCAATAAAATTGCTTAAAAAATGGACAAAATCACTTAAAATGGGTCAACAAACCGATTAATCGGACAAAATCGGTCAAAGATCGCTTAAAAATGGTCAACAAAACGAATAATATCTATGTTTGACTTTAAACTTTAAAGAATTATGTATTATGTTTATATTAGAACACTTAAAATAATTGAACTTTGATGCCATATACTTATCTCATACATATAATATAGTATAATATCTAATATTACAATTTTTTGTATAAAAATTCCAATCCGATTAATCCCCGCCTAACCGATTAATCGCTAGGCCCTACCCGACCGCCTCACTAGCGCCTAGCGATTTTGACAACCTTGAGAAGAAGAGGAAAATTTGAAAGACAACCTCGAGAAGAAAAGAAGCCATTCTGAAAAGATCGGGATGACAAAAAGGGTAAAGGTGAAAGAAAGTGTTTTAGATGTGGTGATGCAAGTCATCTCATAGGAGAATGTCCCAAGCCACCTAAAAGCAAAACTCAACGAGCTTTTGTAAGTGGTGCTTGGAGTGATAGTGAAGACGATGAAGAATCAAGCAAGGAAGAGATCGCTCTAATGGCACATGAGTCAAACGAGGTACTTTCCGACTCTTCTTATTCTTCTATTGATGATGACACTTTGCAAAAACAATATAATCAATTGTGTGAGCTAAGTCTAAAAATCATAACTAAAAATAAATTTTTAAAAACCAAAAAGGAATTTTTGGAAAATGAAGTTTATGAGTTAAAAGAAAAAGAAAAACGACTTGAAAAGGGAAAAGCAAATGACGATGGTTGTAAATCATGTCAAGAGCTTAATCTTGAAATAGAAAAACTAAAGCTCACACAAGATGTTCTAATCGAACAAAATTCTAAATTTAAAAGGTTTAACAAAAACATCGCACTTGCCGATGAAATAGTTAAAATACATAAAACACCAGGAGATATGAATGGGCTAGGATTTAATGAGGTATTAATTCCAAAGAGTCAAAATAAAACGGCCGAAAAGGATGAACAAACTGTCAAAACTGCTGCAGACAGACGGACCGACGGGCCCAAAATAAGGGTTCCGTCCGTTGAACCAAATGGTGCCGTGGGTATTTCAAAGAGACGTAATGTTTGTGATACGGGCCGTAATGAATTTGTCAAAGTAACAAAGAAAACCAAGGATAGTGTTAAACTAAAACCAGCTGTTACATCAGAGTAGGACTTGCTAAAAATGAATTTAGATAAAAACTACTCAACAACGACATAAAACACCTTTTGCCAAACGCCCATTTCCTAAGAGCAACCACAACGTACAACCCAACTACTAACACAACGTTTGGAATCAAAACTTTCCTAGACCATATCAAACTCCATATTACATGTCATGGAACTCTTACCCATCGTTTCCATACATGAATCAAATAAATGGTATGTTTAACCCAAACGGACCCATGAGATATTGGGGACCAAATGCTTGAGTTATTTGCTTCTTAGGTATGCTTGAAAGTTGGATTGGAACCGGATGAATGGATAAAAGATAGTGGATGCTCACGACACATGACGGGCAACAAAGTCTCTTCTCATCATACCAAGAGTATGACGGAGGTAATGTCACTTTTGGTAGCAATCTCAAAAGCAAAATCATTGGCAAAGGTACGATCGCTCATAACTCCCTAACTATTGAAAATGTTGCTCATGTAGATAGGTTAGGATTTAATCTACTTAGTATTAGCCAATTATGTGATAAAAAGTATAAAGTACTATTTGATGAAAATGGTAGTAAAATACTAAAAGATGGTATCACCATAGCTAAAGGAGTTAGGAAAAATAACATATACGTCATGAAAATAGATAAAACATCTAATGACAAACTTTGCCTAACAACGTTAGATGATAGCTCATCTCTTTGGCATAGACGCTTAGGTCACACTAATATGAGACTTATACAAAACCTATCTTCAAAAGAGCTAGTTAGGAATTTACCAAAACTAAAATATGACCAACACTTTTGCGACGCTTGCAAAATTGGTAAACAAACCCATAGTAGTCATAAATCTAAAAATATGGTGTCCACATCTAAGTGTCTAGAATTATTGCATATGGACTTGTTTGGTCCATCCGCTATAAGAAGCTACGGAGGCAACTTATACACTTTGGTCATAGTAGATGATTACTCAAGATTTACTTGGACGTTTTTTTTGAAAACTAAAAATGAAGCTTTTGATAAATTTGAAATTCTTAGCAAGAAAATTCAAAATCAACTAGGTGTTAAAATTGTGTCGATCCAAACGGATCATGGTCGTGAATTTGACAACGAAACTCAATTTGGAAACTTTTGTGATACAAATGGTATAACACATAACTTTTTGGCTTCACGAACACCTCAATCAAATGGAGTGGTAGAACGTAAAAATAGAACAATTTAAGAAATGAGTAGAACAATGCTTAATGAACAGAACATTCCTCAAAAGTTTTGGTGTAACGCGGTTGACACTTCTACATATATTTTAAATAGAGTCTTAATTCGTCCTTTCCTAAACAAAACACCATATGAGCTTTATAAAGGTAAAAGCCAACTTTAGGATATTTTAGAGTCTTTGGTTGTAAATGCTTTATTCTTAATACTAAAGATTATCTCACCAAGTTTGACCCAAAGTCTTATGAAGGTGTATTTCTTGGTTATTCTCAAACTAGTAAAGCTTACATTGTCCTAAACAAAGAAACAATGATAGTCGAGGAATCGTTGAACATAACATTCGACGAAAGTCCACCTCCCTCTAAGACATCACCTTTGGTAGATGATGACTTAGTTGAAAGTCAAATGATAGAAAGTTAAGAAATAATTAATAATAACAAGGAAGATGAACCATTAAATAAAAAGATTGTAAACATCAAAGAATCTAAAAGTCATCCTTTAGACAAGGTCATAGGACAACTTAATCAAAGAACCTTAAGGTCACAAGCCCAAAATCAAAGTAATTATTTTTGTTTTGTATCCACCATTGAACCAAAAAACATAAATGAAGCAATAAAAGATGAATCATGGGTAATTGCCATGCAAGAAGAGTTAAACCAATTCGTTAGAAATGATGTTTGGAAATTAGTTCCAAAACCTAAAGATCAAACTATAATTGGAACGAAATGGGTCTTTCGAAATAAAATGGATGAAAATGGTGTAGTATCTAGAAACAAAGCTAGGCTTTTTGCACAAGGTTATAATCAACAAGAGGGGATTGACTATGATGAAACTTATGCACCGGTAGCTAGACTCGAATCTATTAGAATATTACTTGCTTATGCATGTGCTTATGACTTTAAATTATTTCAAATGGATGTTAAAAATGCTTTTCTTAATGGGTTTATTAACGAAGAAGTGTATGTTGCTCAACCTCCCGGTTTTACTGACTTTGAGAAACCACATCATGTCTTCAAACTCAAGAAAGCATTATACGGTCTTAAGCAAGCACCAAAAGCTTGGTACGACCGACTTAAGACTTTTTTTAGCAAATACACTATGGGATTAGTAGATAATACTCTTTTTACCAAGAAAAAGGAATCACATATTATCATTGTTCAAATATACGTTGATGACATTATATTCGGATCAACTTGTCAAGAGCTATGTGATGATTTCTATAAAATCATGCACGACGAGTTTGAAATGAGTATGATGGGTGAATTTAATTTCTTTCTAGGACTTCAAATTAAACAACTAGAAATGGCATATTTTTTAACCAATCTAAATATATAAAAGACATGCTTAAGAAATTTGGTCTTGAAGATTCCAAACCAACTAAAACACCCATGTCGGACACTAAACTCACCAAGGACGAAGAAGGTGAATCCGTAGATAACACTAAATATAGAGGAATGATTGGTAGCCTACTCTATCTTACGGCTAGTAGACCCGACATTATGTTTAGTGTTTGTCTATGTGCTCGCTTTCAAGAAAACCCAAAGGCATCACACTTAGAAGCCTTAAAAAGGATTTTTAGATACATTAAGGGATCAACGTGTTTAGGATTATGGTATCCCAAAGGAACGGGTGTAGAAACCATAGTGTATGCCGACTCGGATCATGCCCGTGATTATGTCGATAGAAAAAGTACAAGTGGTATTTGCACTTTTGTTGGACATTGTCTCACCTCATGGTTTGCAAAGAAGCAAACGGATTTAGCCATCTCAACTACTGAAGCCGAGTACGCTCACCGAAAAGCATGTCAACAAGCTCTTTGGATGAAGAAAGCTCTCGTAGATTACGGAATTCATCTCAACGACATTGTAATACTTTGCGACAACAAAGGAGCCATCGATCTCAGCAAGAATCCCGTTCAACATGCTCGTATAAAGCATATTGAAATCCGTCATCACTTTCTTCGCGACAATGTTCAAAAAGGAAACATCTCAATCGAGAAAGTATCCTCCGAAGACAACATTGCCGACATCTTAACTAAGCCTCTTAAACGAGAACCTTTTAATCTTCTTAGACTTGGTTTAGGGTTAATGGAACCAAACATGTAGGATAAACATAGCCCAAAACATTAGAATAGTCAAAACAAAACAATTTTGTTTTGCATCTGCTACTGTAGCCACGACACCAAACGATAACACGGACGGAACCAAAATTTTGGTACCGTCTGGTCCGTGGTGTCTACAGAAGCAAAACTGCTACCTACAAAACATCTTCTTCCTCAAAACCCACTTTACCAAAACGTGTAAACATTAAACCAAGCTCATTATTGACACCTTCCCACTCACTAATCACTGAAGATAACATCATTGTAAGTATCCTAACTACATTTTATCTCTTAATTCTGAGTCTAGGATTCTTATTTATGCACAAAACCATTACAAATCATTACATGGGGTTTTATGTATGCTTTTATACTAAATATGAATTCAATTGGCAAATTGCATAACTAGTCATTGAAATTAGGTACTACATTATCATATTGCATAAACAAATCATGCTTCCCACTAATCAATAGATAATGACTATAAGGCCTTATTCAAATAACCAAACACCCCATGTCAAAATTTTGAAAAGCTTCTCACTTGTAGGAAAACAATTTTTTCATTGTTAATACAAATAGAAACGTTAGACTTTCATCACTTGCATGCTCTTGAATACTAAAGGTATTGCATAACTAATATGCATTCCTGGGTATATTCAAATGAAGCCACATTGAATTAGGAGCATTTGGGTTATCTCATGGTATTTGCCAAACACCCTACTAAAACCATTTTTGTGCATAAAATGAGTCGAGATAACCGCAACTCCAAATCGTTTTCATATAGGCACACACTAGAACCAAAACGTTAAAGTTTATTCTCATTTTTAACATATTAATTCTTGCTCTTAGGAATAACCATGGTAGCCGCAAGATTCTATGATCACAAGGACACCCTTGGCTATATTCCCAAACATCACAAAACCAAAGGACTTTCCAAGGAACAAGTAGAAATCTTTAAGAGTCTAGAATCAAGGTATTTCCATGAGGGTAGAACCATTCACCCATCTTTCATTGAAAATACCAATCTCCGTGAAGAACTAGCCGCCATTCAATTCGATTGTCTTCTTGACATCGATGAACCAATTTGTCCTAGTTTTGTGTTAGAGTTCTATGCTAGTGTGACCGAATTTAGTGATGAAGATGATCATGAGTTTTGTCTTAGGTTTAAAATCAATCAAAACGACTACACCATCACCTTAGCCAACTTTGCTCAATTGCTAGGAATTCCCAACCGAGGGACTTGTGTCTACTCGGATAAGTGGTCACTCACCATTCTTGATGCAATCAATGACCGCACTTCTCCCTACCAAACACCTCTAGCAAATAAGGATGTCATCCGTGAGCACCTATTTATCCCAAGGGGAGATACAACCCGAGTCACCCAAAAATGAAAAGAAGTGAACCGAGACCCATATGGAATGGAGCTAAATGAACTTAAGCCCGAATTTAGAAAATGGGAAGAACTACTTAGAGGCAACGTCATTAGCACCATAGGAAATAGGGATCACATCAATGCTTGTCTTTGCCATATGCTCTACAACTTGTCCACCCGTCAACCATTCAATTTAGCCTACTACATTGCTAGGATAATGATTGATATTCCAACACAAGGATCGGTTGCTCTCCCATACGGGATGCTTCTCACCCGTCTCTATAGATCCTTTGCACCAATTCCACTAAGCCCAAAAGGGATGCACCTTCACTATGAGCTCATCCCTCATATCTTAGTACCTTTGAGTGATGCACGAGTTGCTAAGACAAAAGGCAAGAGAGAAAAACCTCCAACTCCATTATCATCATCATCAAATAGCTCTGATGATGGACTTTCAAACTCTCGCCTTCCACCTCATGAGTATTATGCATCTCTTCTCGAGATTGAGAATGAATCAGCGGAGTTCAAGCAAACCAAGGGGTTGTTCAAGTGCCTTGGTAGAATGATGACCAATATCTACAAGAAGTTGGATAAGTGAGAATTGTTTTAAGGAGCGTTTGGAACAATACATTATCTCTAATGTTTGATACAATTTGGTTGTTTTTATCTTGTAGGATTATAATATAACTTGAAACAATGATGTATGCTAACAATCTTATGCAGGGAGATAGCTCCATTATGTTTGTACATGTGTTATTTACTTTTCCTAACTAGAAATGTTTCGTGTCACTTGTTTTGAGAAACATTTCAAGTTTCGGAAATGTCCCCGACACCTTAAAATGCACTCTGTGAAGTTTTTTGCACTGCACGGATCAGACGGAACCAACGTTTTGGTTCCATCTGTAATAAGAAATGGTACCGCCGTACCTGTACAGGCGGACTAGACGACACCCTATTTAGGGGTCCGTCCGTGTAAACTTTTGGTGCCGTGGATCCTCTAGGTAACTTTCTGAATTTCAATTCTTTCATCATTCCAAATTACCATCCATTGCTTGTAGGTCAATCTTAACTAGTTTATACCCTTATTAGAACTAGTATAATTCACTTAGGCATATAAGAAATCCATTTCCCACCAAAATTCAAAAATTTGAAAAATTCACCCAAGGAGCCCTTTGGCATAAAGGAAGGAACCAAATTTTTGGTACCTTGAAATCTGTGGGTAATCTGATTGTTAGGAAATTCCACTCATTAGAACACATTTATTGCAAATCTTTGCTTCACCACTCCGTCTCTCTTGTATGGCTTGACTTGGGTGATATGACTAGCATTTAACCCACTTCCAAGTCATTAGGAACCTCATCCCTTCTATGGTTTAACCTCAAATCAAACACATTTCTCCATAATTTTTCACTTCTATAAATTGAGAGGTTTTACCATGATCATCCTCACACCTTCTTCATTCTTACCATTATCTAGCAAAGAAAACACAAGTCAAAATGACAAAATCCTCTCCTAAACCTTGCAAGAAAACCGCTAGAATTAGCGTGAGGCCTTGTTGCTTCGTAAACTTGAGCTCCTCATCCGATTCTTCTCCACTCACAATCTCATCCCCCATCCGAGATGATACAAGCCTAACTTTGGCTACTCCTACTCAATCACCAATTGTGATCACCACTCCACCACCTACAAAAACACCAACTTCACCTCCACCGATACCCATCCAAACATCCAAAACACCCTCACCACCCTCACCACCAAAATATCCAACTCTCATTCCTTTGGAGTTATTTTCCACACCACCCACTTCTCCAAATCCTTTCTTGGAGGACTTGGATGACTTGCCTCCTAGGCCAAATCATCCACCACCATTGCCATCCTTTAGCACAATTGAGCGGATTGCTCATGAGTTAGCTAGGCCATCTTTTGACCTAAATGCCCCATTAGGGCCAAAACCTCTTCTCTTCCACCCCATTCACAAAGACATCCATGGTCCTTTGTATGGGGACCAACCACTCCCCACATCAATGTCCCCTCACATAGAGGACATTGAGGAGTGCATGTGGGATGCTAATCCCACAAGAGAGGAGATTCAAACGGAACTCCAACACCTCCACCAATTCAAAGGCATGGTGGATTCTCACCTTAGTGAGACTATGCAAATGCAAAATGCTTTGCTAGCCTCCATCATGACCACCCCAAACATCCCCACCAACACCAACACATCTACCATTCCACCACCACAACCTCACCAAACATACTACCCCCTAGGCATGGTTGCTCAACTTGTGAGCAAACCGCCCAAACCATTGATAGGACCCGGGTTATGGTCCATGACTTCCAAGAGGAAATGAGGTTCATCCTCAATCACATCCTTGAGCGCCTCAACGCTCTTTCTCATCCACCATCTCATTAGGATGGTCATAGATTAGCATTTCTAAGTTTTTCTTTTCTTAGGATTATTTTTTTCTTGTATTAAAACACATCATTGTGTTCTCTTTTCATGATTCTTATTCATGAAAAATTTTAACTAATGAATGGTGTTTTCTATATTGTTGGTGCCTTTACATAGTGTTTGGAAATGCTTGTGAATGATCATTATTACTAACAATTTTTTGTAGCTTTTTTCTCAATCCATGTATCTTCCTGTTAAGCACCCAATTTAGGGGGAGCTTTGTTCAAGGGGGAGATAATGGCTCGGGCTCATTACATTCCGCATCGCCTCTTCTTTTTGTTGAGACAAAAAGGGGGAGAAAATATAGAACTTGTTTATACTTGACTTTTCTGAAAAAGTCAAACTGCATAATTGACTTTCAGAAAAAGTCAAACATGATACTTCATTGGTAATACTTGACTTTTCTTAAAAAGTCAACTGCTTGCTTTGACTTTCTGAAAAAGTCAACATCGTGCATCAACTAGTAAATACTTTGACTTTCTGAAAAAGTCAAACATCATACACTTGCATTATCATTTCTTTTTCAAGTTCTAAAACTAATATTTTTATAACTCTTGCACAAACTTTGTATCTTCTATAAAAATAAAATTTATATTTTTTCCTCAACAAAAAGGGGGAGATTGTTAATACAAATATCGTCATTAAACGTTATTTATATTTTTGATCTTTACCTAAGTTTTGTTAACGACAAAAGTAAATTTAATTTGTATAAAGCTTAAAGCTTGTCAAGTTTAATAGATATTAAAACAAGCTTTTTCAAACAATATCTTCATCATTTAAGCATTTACATTGTGACTAATCATATCTTAATATGATTCTAAGCATAATGTATGATAGTAGTTTTTAGAATGTTTTAGTTTCTTAAAAACTAAACATTACTTATGTATTTGCATATTTCTAAAAATAGAAAAACAACACATGACATCATGTGATGCATCATGGAAATCATTGGAAGATTTCATTAGATATTTTGTGTAGATTTGTACTCTTCATATCTTACACAATCTTACATAGATATGGTTGAATTTGGCAAGATCTTGATATCTTGCTGTCAGACCAGGTGGCACCAAAATATATAACGGACGGAACCCTTTCAAGGGGTCCGCCGTCCGTGGTGCCTGCTGATGGTTTTGGCTATAAATAGCAAAGCCAAACCAAGTAGTTTTTCATCCCTTTCTATCATAATCTCTTACATATATTCTCTCTAACCTTTCTAACTCAGTTTCATATCATATTAGTGATCTCTTTTGTAGCAAAGAAGATCAAGTCACATTCAAGCTTCAAACGAGAAGTTGGAAGTCTTGTTTGTTTAGTGTTGTATGATCTTGTGTTGATTCATACTTCATTGTTGTATTAAACCATCATAATCTTGTGAGTGTGAGTGGTTAGTATTTATTCCTCAAAATACATTGTGTGTGGGAGTGGTTGTACCCTTTGAAAGAACTCGACATCTAGCTTAGTGTCGGAAATAGTGTAAGCGAAGTGTAAAGGTTTCTCCGCCGGTGAAAGGAGCTTGTTGACTAGTGAAGTTAAACTCTCGAGTGTGAGACTCGGGGAGTGGAGTAGGGCAAGGAAAAAGAGTCCTTGTAGACCGAACCACTATAAAAAACTTGTTGTGGTTTGATCATTTCTTTCCTTATTTACTCTTTACATATTGCTTGCATATTTCATTAACATATCTAAGATCAATATCAATTGATCTTTCAATAAGTTTCAAAACAAAGTTTTTAATTGGTAAACTATTCAACCCCCCTTCTAGTTTTCTACACCGAGGTTGGAAACGGAAATACCTAGGCAATTACCAACTAAGGAGGTTTGCACGGATGGTTTCATTCTTCCATATTCGGTAGGTAATCATGATCTTTCAGCATTAGCCGATCTCAGATCCAGTGTAAACGTCATGCCACTCTCAATATTTCTAAAACTTAGATTACCTAATCTTTGGAAGACGAGCATGCTAATTGAGATGGCAAACATGACGAAGGTAACTCCTCTTGGGATCACGAGTGGTGTATTTGTCAAAGTCGATAGGTTCATCTTTACGTCTAAATTCATGGTTAACACCCCAAGAGAACATTTAATTCTTGTAAGACCTTTCCTTGCTTCCTCACACGCCTAGATCAAGGTCTTTGAAAAGGAACTTTCTTTGGGATACAGTGATGATAGAGTGGTGTTCAGAATGAATAAAAGTTTGTGCCAAGAACCCGATAAAGTTACAAGTTCAAGCATAGCGGATGAAGTTTCTAAAGAAGGGTCAGCAATTTTTTCTGATAATACTAACGATAACTTTCCCCCTTCATATTTTGGTCATTTTCAGGATACTGAGTCAAGTGATGGAGACGATAACATTGAATCTTCCTGGGAGGAAGATGACGAAGTTTGGATTTAACCTAGGGTATCTGAGAAAATGGGAATTACTATAGTTAAGGGAAAACTTCATTGTTGCGCCCCTATCACTTCTATGATAGAGGGTTCTAAGTTAACTTTGCCAACGTGTTCCCCACTT
The DNA here is from genome assembly GCA_910596185.1 of Chrysanthemum makinoi. Lineage (NCBI taxonomy): Eukaryota > Viridiplantae > Streptophyta > Magnoliopsida > Asterales > Asteraceae > Chrysanthemum > Chrysanthemum makinoi. The sequence goes on from OU343224.1 coordinate 301,443,374, forward strand.
CTCTAACGCTGCAATGGGGGTGGCCAGTTCTTTGTAAGACGAGTAAAGAAGGCGGCTAAAGTTTGGTGGTGTTTCGAAGATGAGAAACTGATTAAGGAAAATTGGTTTCAGGGGCACCATATCATGGCGAATTGGTTTGAAGATGTAGGCTGGACTATCCATTTCTGTGAACCGACAATTATAATGTCTGGAGGAACGACTCAAGCATGGCCTACATGTGATCTTGGTCTTAAGATTTGAAATGGAGGAGAATTCCCCGATCCTAACTGGCTCAAACGTAAGGAAAGGGCATTTTTTGATGAAGAAAAAAGAAAGGACTTCGACTACAAGGGGATTTCATTTGAGAACTGGGTAAAGGTTAAATTTGGGGCCATTAAGTTAAAATGGGATGACGAATCTAAATTTCGCTATGAATGGGCTCAATCAAATTTTCTGCAAGAATCTCGGTATTGCATGACTCCTTACATCCCTCCTTCTGTTTGGGATAAGCCTTCCTCTGGTAAAAGAGCAATTGAGGATGACAAAGTTCGAAGGCCAACGTAAAGCCCTATGGCTTTGAGTCTAAATTAAAGACTCGATAATAAAGAAAATTGTTCTTTTGGAAGACAGTCCGAATTATCACTTTCATTTTTATTTCATTTTTTTTCTGTTGGGTTTTGTGTTTTTAACATTTTTGCAGGAATTGGAGATGAATTCACAAGTGTATAAAACGGGGACCTGTTCTATCTTGAAGTTACGACATAACTAATCCTCATGGTTACACCGTAACATCTCCTCAGGGGCGATTCTCTCTAGGTTATAAACCATTACGACATAATCTCATTCTATGGTTAGGCCAAAGTAAATCCCCAGTAGCTGATTTCCAGGTTTAACCATAATTAAGGCGTAACTCCTCTTTAGGGTTACGTCGTAATTCTCCTACAGTCTAAAATTTTCCAGTATTAACGCAATAACCTTGTATTAGTTTTAAATGAACTTTTTGGGTATGTTCACTGTAAGCCCTCACAAAACTACACTCGTCCACTTAGGACACCAAGTAGTTTAAAAGGCTTGTTGCATATGCTAAATGCAACCGTGATTCCTATGAAAGTGAGTTAGTTTTCTTTTGTGTATTTTTGTTTTTGTTTTTCTTTTTAGAATTATGCTTGTTGGTTAGTGTGATTTCAGGGAATGAAGTTTGCTCGTGGATGCTTAAGCGAAGGCATGATTCTCTTCGTGGGCCTTCTTTCTTTTTAGGAGCGAATTTCAGGGAAGTTCTCGCTCTAATTCTACTTTCTCTTCACCTTTATTTAACGTTTAGTAACAAAAGGGACTTTGTACATCTCAAGTGGGGGGACGGGAGTAGAATTATCACTTGAACTTATTTGCCCTCATTTTTCTAGTTTATTTTGAAAAATTATGCCATTTTTAAAATTTTGACATGTTTTTCTTAACCTAACTAGATTAAACCTTAGCCGAGCACATTATAACCCTTGACATTTTATGGTGAGATTAGCCTTATCCGTTTCCACTTATTTACCCAAATCCATCAAATAATGAGTGTGCCAGTAGCTTGTAAACTTTAGAACTTGGCCTTTGCATCCTTTCGAGACCATAGACAAGGTATGTTGAGTTCGCTTAATGTATATGGAATAATCAGTTTGAGAAGGCAATATTTTTAGGATTATCACCCAAATAGCCTATCTTTATGTGTCTATCGATTAGTCACCTCGACTTTTCGACCCCCATGTTAAACCCTTTTGTTGCACTCACCTTTAGTGCAAGATACCCCTAGATACACCCGTCTGAGCCATTCCTTTTATTTTGTTCACCCAATATATATTTTTTCCTTACACCCATTCACCTTAGCCTACCGTGTAGTCTTAATTTATGATCGGGAAGTCATTTTTTTTCCTAATTTCAAGGTTCAAGTAAAGAGGTTCGGAAATCACGCTTTCATCAAAGATTTTGTGGAAAACTAGAAGGGGGGGTTGAATAGTTTTGCTGATTTTAAGTTAGTTTCTAAAAACTTTAGATTCGATGTTTTGTGAAATCATATGAATGAAGATAAAGTATAGATCTAAGAGTAATGCAAGTAAAGAAAGTAAAGTAAGGGATAGAAATGACACAACCGATTTATAGTGGTTCGGCTACAAGGACACCTTCCTTGCCCTACTCCACTCCCCGAGTCACCTACTCGAGAGTTCAAGCACTATGTCAACAAACTCCTTCAACTTGGTGGAGAAGCCTTCACAACATTGCTTACACCTTTTTCCAGTACAAAGCTAAATACTGAGTCCGTAACACGGAGGACCAAACCAACACGACTATTACACAACAAATATGTGAAATAACAAGTTCAAGATCTTTGCTATAGAAATCTTGTGGAGGAACAAATCAATCAAGGATCCCTTGCTTGGATGACTTGTAGAATGCTAGTGATCTAGCCTTAAAGAAGGACCTATATGAGAATCACAATAGAAGAAAGAAGAACAACTCTCTAGATCAAGTGATCTTTTGTTAGAAGAGTGTAAGAATATATGAGAGAGTTAGTAAGAAGAGGGATGAGTAAAAAAGAAGAAATGGCTCTCTATTTATAGGAAAAATCTTGCCACTGCTGAACGGATCCCACGGATCCCTTGCTTAAGGGATCCATCTAGTGTAACTCCAGGGATCTGTGGGACGCTCCTCTTTGCCCATGGGTTTTTTGGTTATGGGTCATGGGTCATGGGTTATGAGTTGGTCCATGGGTATTTCATTAGATACAATGTATCTAATAGATGCAATGCATTTAGTCAAATGGATATGGGTTAATACCATGGGTCATGGGTTGTGGTTTTTACCCATCCTAATAAACTATTACAACAAATGATTTATTACAATAATTTATATTAAATGACTATATGTAAATGCTTTACAAAAATAACATGTATCCTTATAAGTTTACTTATGATAACATTATATTTGTTATCAACAAAACATAAAGACATCGCTAAATATTAATAAAAGTTTTTATGGTTTATTTGTATTAACAATCTCTCCCTTTTTGTTGATGACAAAATATAATGTTATGATGAGTAAAACTTAAGATTAGATGTATGTTTTGAAAGCCTAAGTTTTACTTCTTCTCCCCCTTTTTGTCGAAACAAAAAGTTACCAGACCGAAGAAATAAAGTGTGGAAAAATAGTCCACGTATCTTGATCTGTGCAAAACCGTCAAGTTTTCTCACGCAAGCTGGCCACTTGTGAATGACCAACTGTAAGAAACTTAAAACTGCTTAAGCACAAATGCAATTTAAGACGTCGAGAATACGTTGGATTCCCGGTCGTTATGTCCCACGGAGGATGACCGGTGTTAAACACAATCGATAGTCGAATAACCACTAAGGATAGTGGTCAGTAAGGATTTTGAGTTGTTTATAAACTACAGAAGATTAAAGGAGATTAAAAAGTTAAAATCTATTAAATAAACGCTATCACTATTTTTAAACTAATGTTTTGTGTTTTATGTTTTTAGAAAAATAAAATTAAAATCTACGCTGACGCATAAATTAAAAACGTGAAACTTACACAATATTAACCCTAAAAATATGAAAATGATATTTTTATAAACCTAATGATAAAAGAAACTTTTTAGAAAAAGAAAATTATTTTTATAACTAATTAACTAATTATTATTAATTAAAAACTATTTTTAACTATTTAATAATTAATTAAAATACAAGGAATTAGGAAATAAAGCTAGAAAAATAAAATTATGAAATGGAAAAGTCTAAAATATCAAACTAAAATTTTCAAAACTATTTTGTATTTTTTGTGATTATTTTTCTATTTTTTATGAATTTTAAACTATTAAAAACTAATTAAATTACTAAAAATTACCAAATAAACTATGAAAAATCTGAAAAATTACTTTTTTCACTTTTTATATTTATCTAAACCTAAGAAAATTTAAAATTATTTTTTAACCTTTTCTGAATTTTTTATATTAAATGCTATTTAAAAATGCTTAAAAACTAATTTAAATTAGGAAAAATAGCTAAACAACTTGGAAAAATCTGAAAATTTCAGGAAAAGTCTAAAATGATATTAGGAATATGAGAAAATTGGAAAAACAGGCACCTGTTTGGAGAAATATGAAATTTGCTTTGGAAAAGTGCTTATGAATAAGCACTTTGATAAGCTAAAAGCTCACCAAAAGGCACCAACTGTTTACAGAAGCCTAAATATTCTATAAGAACTAAAATGGAACAAGTTTCAACAAACTACAACCTTGGAGAAGCTGATTACAACAGATTTGATAAAATGAGCAATAAGCTAAAACAGTTTCCTGGTTAGCAAGTTTGAACACATGCACAAGCTTATAAATAAGTTCAAACTTAAAACTAAGAATTGGAACTTGGAAGGGACCTGGTTGAGATCAAATGTTCCAAAATTCAGACTATGGGAAGCTCTTTTGAGCCATGTGCAACTTGCACAAAATCTGAGTAAAACTCAAGATCAACCGATAGTAGTGTGGGACTTTGGGTCTAAAAGGGAAGCTTATTTGAGGCTTTTAAATAAATGGCAAAATTCCACAAAAATACTGATAAGAAAGAGGACCAGCTGAGCTTTTTGAAACACCAAGATTCACTGAGTAAGACCCAAAAATGAACTCAAAACAGTTCTTTCTAAATGAGCCCAAAATGTGATTTTGCACTTTTGAACTTTTGACAATATGAAGAACTTTGACTAAACTGGACTTTGGATCCAATTTTAAGAGTGATGTTGATGTAATAAGGTGCAATAAGTACAATGCAAGCAAGTTTGATGATATCTAAACACAATTCCAACAGTTGCAAATCCAAAACTCTAGCAGATAAACAGTGAGATGGATATAATGAGATATTTGACTTTGGTGGTTATGCAGACCAAACCTAAGACTCAACTAAGCTCAGAAATCACTTAACAAACATGAAGCAATGAAATTGAACCACTGTAAAAGCTTAAAAAAGATGAAGCATAGGAGAACCAAACACTCCTTATGATTCTGATTTGAGGTTAAAACAGATTTAAACCAAGAACCAACTTATATTTATGATCAAACTACTTTAATATACCTAAATTACTACTAATAGGACGTGGCCGTTTTTAACATTTGATTTTAACTACAAACTCAGATTGTACACAAGATCTTGAAAATCACTTACAATTTGTCCAAGCCACTATGGTTAGCCAACAGTGAAACAAGGAACACTATCCTACCAAATTCAACCATTTGCTTCCATTTCCAACCCAAACACTGATCTGCAGCACTCATTACCCAATTCCAAGTTGCTTGAACCAATTTCTTCTTTACAGTTGACTTTCATTGACTTTCAAAGGAACTTGATTGAACTGATTCTTCAAGCTTACAAAAAGCTATTTAGAGCTTAAATAAGTTGAGTTGAGCTTAAATAAAGCCTATTGAAGCTTTGAACACAAGATTTTAAGTTTGAAATTTCAACAGTGTACATAAGATTTGAAATTGAATTGAACTTTTGATTTAGAGGTCCAAACTGAATTATATCAACTAAATAACTTGTTTTCAGTATCATGAAGCTTAAAAATACAAAGTTAAAAGCTAATTAAGACATTTAAGAAAAATACGACATACAGGAAATTAAAAAACTAAAACTACTTCCTTCTCTCTTCACTTCTGCTTCTTTTATGCATTAGTTGAGTTCACACGTGTCCTTAGAGCAGATCCCACCTCTCATTTTGGCCAATGAGAGAGTAATGAGTGTATTTCCTGTTTTACCAATTTTGGCGGGAAGTGCATATTTCAACTTGTAGGGTTCTGAAAGCTAGCACTAGGGGGGGGGTGGCATTTATTGTGGGGGGCTGAGTGGGGAGGTGATGATGATGGGGTGGAAAAGGTGATGGGAAGAAGGTGGGGTGTTGCAGGGTGTTGGTCGGGGGAGAAGCAGGAGGTGGAGGGAAGAGGTTTGTTTGGTTTTGTTTACCAGGGGTCCAAGAGAGAAAGGGGGGTCACTGGTTTTGACAGGGGGTCATAAAGGGGTTTAGGCAGGGGTCTATTTGGGTATTGACAAGGTCAAATGGGTTTTGACAAGTTTAGCTTAGGTTATTATGACAAGGACTAGATTTGCACTTTCTGAAATCTGAAGGACCAATCCTGTAATTTTCCAAACTTTGTCATAAGGACTGAAATTGACAAACTCCATTAGTACAAGGACCAAACTTGCCATTTTCTCATTTTCAAAGGACCAAACTTGACATTTTCAAAGTTCAGGGACTAAAGTTGTAATTTTGTAATTTTAAGTTTCAAGGATCAATTTTGACAACTTAGGAATCCCTAGGGACTTAAAATGATATTTTTCTTTATTTAGATTTACCAGGGACTGTTTTTGACAACTTTGAAACTTGAGGGACTAAAACTGCCAATTATGCAAACTTGATACGCTTTTTCACCGATTTTGATATTTTTGCCTTTAGAACACATAAAACACTGATTTGTGATATTTTGATCATTTTGATATGTTTCGAAAGTGTTTTCTCGATGTTTTTGCAGTTTAATTGGTACAAAAATGATGAGTATTTACACACTCATCATATCTCTAACTCCCCCTTGACGGTAGCTCCCCCTAGAATGGGGCGTCAAGTGAGAAAAATAAAAAGTCCTACAAAGAAAGGGTTAGTAGTAACATGCATAAATAATCTTGTGATTGACGAGAATAAAGATTGGGAGCCAAGGTAGGTAAACAATGCCTTGTCATATAACAACAAAATGTAGTGGTATTTATGCCACATACAAGCATGTAATAGTAAGAACAAGACTTGTTATTAAAGAAGTGACTCAATAGAAAAAAAATACTAAAATTAATAAAGATGATTCCTTCCATGCTTTCATAAGGTTATGGATGGAAGTTTCGGTGAGTAATGATGTTAATTCGATCAAGGATGAGGTTAAGTATGACTCGCATTTCTTCCCTAATTTCTATTGAAATATCCCTAGTGGATTGGCAATGCTCACAATGTAAGTGATGTGAGTAATGAGTGCGAACGTTTTCCTGATTACTTTGATTTGTGAGATGCGGAAGTTGTGGTGGAAAAGTTGGAAAATGCGGATCAAAGTCTGAAATGTTTGGAAGTGGTGGTGGAAAAGAACCTAGATGTTCTTGTAGCATTATGGGAGCTAAAGGTGGTGAGGTTTCAAGGTCTTTGAAAATTGTGTTTGAAGAAGTGGGAGGTGTCAAAAAGACTAGTTCTTTTTGCTTTGTTTGTTGAGATCTTGTTGGAGTCTTAAGGAGTTCCAAAAGAGTGACCTTAGGTGGTGAATGATTGGTTGGTGATGAGGGATGTGCTATAATGGAAGCATCTTGTGGTGAATGATTGGTTGGTGATGAACCATTTGATGATGGTTTTGCTAAGCAACAAGGCCGGATGCTAATCCTTGCGGATTTTCTAGATTTTGATTGTGGTATTTTGGAAGGTGGGAGGACAAAATTTTGGATTTCTTGAAGGAGATTGTTTGCACTAGGTGATTCATCTATGTTGGAAGATCTTTTGGATGACATGATGATGTTTGTTTGTGAGGTTGAGATTGATGAATATGCAAGCATTTTGGGAATCCTATTTATAGAAAAATAATGCTTGACCCAAAATGGGGATTAAAATCTAATGATTAGATACGAATTTAAGGCATGTGATCATGAGAACACAAGCATTAAATAACATACTCCAAAAAAATAAAAAATAAATGATGAAAATATTGAAGTTTTCATCCAAAGTGAGAAAAATAGAAGATAAAATTAGCTTATGTCTCACAGATCCCACGGATCCTTCCCTTGAGGTATCCGGCCCAAGATAAGGCCGGGATCCTGGTACCGGTGATTCAGTGTACTCAAAATTTTCCTTTTTGGAAACATTTGTGCCTAGTGTGTACCTATATGCAAACCATTTGGAGTTGCGGTTATCTCGACTCCTAAAAAGAAAAAGAAAAATAAACTAGAAGTGAAAAAGCACACTATTATGTGAGCTAACCCGAGTGCTCCTAATTCATTGTTGCTTAAATGAATGTACCCGAAAACAAATATTAGTTATGTGTCCTCTTTAGCATTCAAAAGACATGAGATGCAATGAAAACGGGTTTTTACTTTGTATTAATAATGAAAAATCGATTTGTCCTAGACGTGAGAAATAGCTTTTATGAAAGTGATACGAGAAGAGGTATCCTTTTATAAAGCATTTTGAAAAGAGGTTTCAATGTGTGAATAAACCGTTTATTCAAAAAAAATTATATATGCAATTACGTGTTTGCAAAAGGTACTTATCTTGAAAAATAAGAGAAAAACTATGAGTTATAAGTAAAAACTTATCTTGGGTTTTGAAAATTCCCGTATTGCTTGTGAGTTGTGCATGAAATAGAGATCCTAGACTCAGAAATAGAAAGGCTAGTGTTTACATACCTTGTAGAGTTTAAACGCTAGTTATGACGATTGGTCCATGAGACCAAGACCAAGTAGGTTGAATTGTTCCCGTTTCAATGGTTTGGTGAGGACGTCGGCTATGTTGTCTTCGGATGCTACCTTCTCAATAGAGATGTTCCCCTTTTGAACATTGTCTCTTAAGAAGTGATGACGAATCTCTATATGCTTGGTGTGAGAATGCAATACTGGATTCTTGCTTAAGTCTATGGCACCTTTGTTGTCACATAGAATGGCTATGTCACTTAGATAAATGTCGTAGTCAACTAACGCTTGTTTCATCCATAGTGCTTGTTGGCATGCTTTGCGGCGGAGACATATTCGGCTTCGGTTGTTGATATGGCCAATGCCGTTTGTTTCATTGAGAACCAAGATGTTAAACAACATCCCATAAAAGTACATACCCCACTTGTACTTTTTCGGTCAACATAATCACCTGCATGGTCAGAATCTGCATATACAATTGTTACTACCCTCGTACCCTTAGGATACCACAATCCTAATTGAGTCGTACCCTTAATGAATCTAAATATCCTTTTGACGGCTTCTGGATGTGATGTTTTAGGATCTTCTTGAAACCTAGCACATAGACAAACACTAAACATGATATCCGGCCGACTAGCCGTGAGGTAGAGAAGACTACCAATCATGCCACGATATTTTGTGTTATCAACGGATTCGCCGTCTTCATCTTTTATGAGTTTAGTGTCGGATGACATAGGTGTCCTAATGGGTTTTGACTCTTCTAAACCAAATTTCTTTAACATTTCCTTTATGTATTTAGATTGATTAAAGAAGATACCATCTTCTACTTGTTTGATTTGTAGACCAAGAAAGAAACTAAGTTCTCCCATCATACTCATCTAGAACTCGTCATACATGATTTTAGAGAAATCATCACACATGTCTTGACAAGTAGATCCGAATATAATATCATCTACATATATTTGAACAATGATTATATGTGACTCTCTTTTCTTAGTAAAAAGTGTGTTATCAACTAACCCCATGGTGTAGTTGTGTTTGATTAAGAATGACTTGAGTCTATCATACCAAGCTTTTGGAGCTTTTTTAAGACCGTAAAGGGCTTCCTTTAACTTATACACATGTTTAGGTTTTTCAAAATCGATGAAGCCCAGAGGTTGAGCTACATATACTTCTTCATTAATAAAACCATTTAGAAAAGCACTTTTGACATCCATTTGATAAAGCTTAAGATCATTAGCACAAGCATAATAAAGAAGTATTCTTATAGACTCTAATGTAGCTACGGGGGACATAGGTCTCATCAAAGTATATTCCTTCTTGTTGATTATACCCTTGGGCAACGAGTCTAGCTTTGTTTCTAGACACTATACCGTTTGCATCTAACTTGTTTTTTTAAACCCATTTGGTTCCTATTATGGTTTGATTACTAGGTGGAGGGACAAGTGTCCAAACATCGTTAGAAACAAATTGATTTAACTCTTCTTGCATAGCCATTACCCAACTTTCATCTTTTATGGCTTCTTGTGTATTCTTAGGTTCTATATTTGAGACAAAAAAAATAGGCTACTTTGGTTTTGTACTTGAGACCTTAAGGTTCTTTCGTTTAACTTTCCTATGACCTTATCTACGGGGTGATCTTTGGACTCTTTAATATTTATGATTTCATCATTTAGAGTTTCTTCATCTTCGTTTATCTTTTTCTTTATTACAATGGCTTCACTCTCGACAATCTCGTAATCGACAAGAGGTAGGGTAGGTTTGGGTGTACTCTCATCAAATTTTACGTTTAATGACTCTTCTACCTTCATTGTTTCTTTATTTAATATGATGTAAGCTTTGCTATTAGGAGAGTAACCTAAAAAGATAACCTTCGGTTGATTTAGGATCAAATTTTGTAAGGTAATCTTTAGTGTTAAGTAGAAAACATTTGCTACCAAAGACTCTAAAGTGGTCTAACGTAGGCTTTTTGCCTCGAAGTAACTCGTATGGAGTTTTACCTAAAAATGGTCTAATTAAGACTCGATTAAGTATGTACATTGAGGTATCAACGGCATTGCACCAAAACTTTTCAGGTATGGATTGCTCATTTAGCATGGTGCGACTCATTTCTTGTAGGGTTCTATTCTTTCTTTCAACTACCCCATTCGATTGTGGAGTGCGAGGATCCGAGAAGTTGTGAGTAATACCATTAGCGTCACAAAAGGCTCCAAATTGCACTTCATTATCGAATTCCCTACCATGATCTGTTCTAATAGATACAATAGGCCTTCCTAGTTGTCTTTTGATTTTCTTACTTAATATTTCAAAGTAATTGAACGTTTCAGTTTTGTTCTTTAAAAATTTAGTCCATGTGTACCTAGAGTAATCATCCACTATAACCAAAGTGTAATAGTTGCCTCCATAACTTTGGATAGCGGATGGACCAAATAAATCAATGTGTAGTAACTCTAGACACTTAGTTGTAGACACCATGTTTTCAGCTTTGTGACTAGAATGGACTTGTTTTCCTACATTACAAGCGTCACAAAAGTGATGTTGATATTTTAATTTAGGTAGATCTCTTACTAGATCTTTGGATGATAGCGATTGAAGAAGTCGCATATTGGCATGACCCAATCTTCGATGCCATAAGGTCGAAGTATCATCCATAGAAGTAAGACAAAGTTTGTCTTTAGGTTCATTACCAATTTTGTTGACATAGACTCCATGTTTCCTAATTCCTCTATCTATGGTGATACCGTTTTTTAATATCTTACTACCGGTTTCGTTAAAAAGTACGTTGCACTTTTTGTCACATATTTGTCCTATACTTAAGAGGTTAAAGTTTAGGTTTTCTACGTGACACACATCGTTGATGGTTAGTGATTTGTTAGAAATCATACCTTTACCAATGATTTTGCTTTTGCTATTTCCAAATACCTCATTTCCTCCATTGAAGGATTCATATGTGGAGAATAAATCCTTATTTCCGGTCATGTGCCTTGTGTACCCGCTATTCTTGATCCATTCATCCGGATCTAGGTCGACCTTTAACCACACCTAAGAAAATAATTAACTCAAAAGTTTGGTCCCCATTTGTTCATGGGTCCATTAGTGTTAAACATTCCATTCATGTTAGACATATATGGATAAGGTGAATATGCGTTCCATGGTGCAAAGTTTTGAAATGGAAAGCCATTTTGCATATTTGGATTCCTTCCCATTTGATGGTTACTTCTCGGATAAACATTATTAGGTCTCTTAGATGTGTTCGGTTTTGAAATTGATGGACCTTTGTTTCTTGTAAAACTTTGATTATATCTTGGAGGTGGTTGTCTAATGGTAACATGAGTTGGTTTCTTCTTATTAACAATAACAAAATCAGTTCTAGAAGAAGAAGCTATATTATTACCACTGTTTGCTTCAGCAGACCCACAGATCCTTGGCTGTACACTAGCCGGTTCCATTTTTGTAGGATCCGTGGGATCCGCCACAATAGTGGTTTGTTTTTCTAGTGCTTTTACGAATTGTGTTTCTTTGTTTTCACTAGTTGACGCATTAAGTTCCTGAAAACCTAGACTTTTTTGGTTGTTTCCTGTTTTAACACTATCCAATATCATATCTAAGGTATTAGTGTTCATTCTAGCAATCTTAGAGTCTAGATGATCAACTAGTGTTTGAAGTTGAACGCAAAGTTCACATTCGCCACTTGCTATCTTCCCCTTTTCTAGAAGTTTTAATTTTTCCTTTAACTCTATGACCTCCTTTTCTAAGCGTTGGTTATGATTTTTCTAAAACTTGTTTTTGTTGATTACTTTTAAACTAATTTTGCAAAGTTTATCATATTCATTATGCAATGAGTCATCATCTAATGATGAGCTACTATAGTATTCGTGACATACCTCGTCATTTGCCATGAGACAAATTTCTTCGTCCTCCTCCTCACTCATTCCCCGTGAGCCGCTCACGAATGCCTTTTGATCCTCGCATTTGGGACACTTACTAATAAAATGGTTTGGGTCCCCACATTTAAGTAAGCGCGATCATCCTTTGCCTTCTCGTCCTCTTTGCTTTTCCGGAATCCTTTCTTATCGTCATATGGTTGTTTGACGTATCTTCCCTTCCTTCTAAAGAACTTTTTGAAGTCCCTTCTGCCATCGTCATCACTATCCTAAGAGGAGTCCTCTTCATCGCTTGAGACCTTCTTAGCTTTAAGGGCAAGAGATTTGTGCTTCTCTTTCACTTTTGAGGTTTCAGAATCTTTAGCAAGGACAAGCTCATAGACCTTTAAGTTTCCTATGAGTTTATCAAGGGTGAGGATTGTCAAGTCTTTTGATTCTTCAATTGCCGTCACCTTAGATCTCCACTTGGATGGAAGTGCCCTAAGATATTTCCTAACATGATTACAACTAGAGAAAGATTCATCAAGGGCTTGTAAAGATGTAATTATAGTATTAAAGTTAGCAAAAGAATGATCTATAGTTTCCTCTTCCGATATTGAAAATTGTTCATATTGTTGAACAAATAAATCAATTTTATTGTTTTTCATTTGTTGATTACCTTGATGAGTTACAACTAAAGAATTTCAAATTTCTTCGGAGGTTTTAAGCATGGAGATTCTTTTGAATTCCTTTTTGGGTAAAGCATTATATAAAACCATTTTAGCTTCACTATTTATGAAAAGCTTTTTCTGAATTTCATCGGTGAGTTTATCATGAGGTATGTTAACTAAAATTCCATTTTCATCTTTTGCAGTGGCTTCAAAATCGCCTTCAACAATGATGTACCAAAGATCAATATCTTTAGACTTCACATACGTTTCAAATCTATTTTTCCAATATATAAAACCATTAGTTTAAAGTAGTAGAAGTCGTTGCATGGATTGCCCTTCCTTGTAATTTTCAGAACCCATAGTGATCGAAAAGTTTTTAAAATATGGTTTACTTTGAAACTTTTATAAACTTAGCTCTTGATGCCAATTGTGGAAAACTAGAGGGGGGGGGGGGGGGTTGCATAGTTTTGCTGATTTTAAGTTAGTTTCTAAAAACTTTAGATTCGATGTTGTGTGAAATCGTATGGATGAAGATAAAGTATAGATCTAAGAGTAATGCAAGTAAACAAAGTAAAGTAAGGATAGAAATGACACAACCAATTTATAGTGGTTCGGCTACAAGGACACCTTCCTTGCCCTACTCCACTCCCCGAGTCACCTACTCGAGAGTTCAAGCACTATGTCAACAAACTCCTTCAACTTGGCGGAGAAGCCTTCACAACGTTGCTTACACCTTTTCCGGTACAAAGCTAAATACCGAGTCCGTAACACGGAGGACTAAACCAACATGACTATTACATAACAAATATGTGAAATAACAAGTACAAGATCTTTTCTACAGAAATCTTGTGGAGGAACAAATCAATCAAGGACCCGTTGCTTAGATGACTTGTAGAATGCTAGTGATCTCGCCTTAGAGAAGGACCTATATGAGAATCACAATAGAAGAAAGAAGAACAACTCTCTAGATCAAGTGATCTTTTGTTAGAAGAGTGTAAGAATATACGAGAGAGTTAGTAAGAAGAGGGGTGAGTAAAAATGAAGAAATGGCACTCTTTTTATAGGCAAAATCTTGCCACTGTTGCACGGATACCACGGATCCCTTGCTTAAGAGATCTGTCTAGTGTAACTCCAGGGATCCGTGGGATGCTCCTCTTTGCCCATGGTTTTTTGGTTATGGGTCATGGGTCATGGGTTATGAGTTGGTCCATGGGTATTTCATTAGATACAATGTATCTAATAGATGCAATGCATATAGTCAAATGGATATGGGTTAATACCATGGGTCATGGGTTGTGGTTTTTACCCATCTTAATAAACTATTACAACAAATGATTTATTACAACAATTTGTATTAAATGAGTATATGTAAATGTTTTACAAAAATAACATGTATCCTTATAATTTTACTTATGATAACATTATATTTGTTATCAACAAAACACAAAAAGATCGCTAAATATTAATAAACGTTTTTTCGGTTAATTTGTATTAACGGACTTATATTTGAAGATCATTGAAGACCCCCCAGATTCTCATTATATGTTCATCTCAAGTGGGGGATGTTATGTTTTTAGTTATGATGTAAAAAAAAATAGTTTATTGTTTATTGTAAAGTGCAATATTATAAGCACTATGATTGGAGCTCGTCAAAGATTAAGCATTGAGGAGGCCACCTCGGTCACATTTAAAGAATTAAGTTGGTAATTATTGTGCCAACAGTTGAAGAACAGGTAATGTGCCCATCATGATGTCAAATGGCACATCTACTTGTTATATCATGATCCGGTTTCTTCACCTTAAAGCTTGAACGTTGGATGAATGGCAGACGGTGACAACTTGGTTATAGGTTAAGACTATTTGTTTCATTACTTTTATTTTGCACCAATTATTTCCCATGTATTATCCTACATTTTGGATCATTTATATTAGTTGGTTATGTGATTCGGGAGGTCGGGGATGATGATAGTAAATGACATCCATGGTTAGAGAGAGAAAGTAGAGAAAGAAGGGATAACTAGGTGTTTTATTAATGATAAGATAAATGGAAGATTACACACTAAGCATTACCCTCCTAGTGAAGTCTAGGAGGGCTTATATAGTGCACCAAACACATGACTTTACATAAATGATGGTTTCAGTCCATGTGTTTGTGCCTTACAATATAACTATTGTAATACCGAATATGTTGTCACATTTTTGTGTTAGGATGATTCCTAAAAATCTTCCCCCAATGTGGAAACATATGGGATTACTTATAACATTTCCTATAAGTACAAATACATATAAAGAAAGGTCTTCATATGCTCTTCAAATGCTGAAGATGTCTGCAATTGACGCTCTTTGTCTTCATCTTGTACCTCGGCTTGAGAAAATTTTCTTCACTTGTAGGAAAATGATGTAATATATATGAATTGGATTAACTTCCCCCAATTCATACTGCATGTCTTTAGCAGCTTCTCCATACACTTCTTTTTGGCGAAGTTTCTAAATCAGCTTCCCCCCAAACTAACAACCGTCTTCAACATATTCAAAACTTTGATGTAGTTAACTTGTCTTCTAACTTTTGAAGTTTTAAGTACGCAGCGGAATTTGTAGATAACACCGTAAACCACACCAAGCAAATCTGACTAGTCACTTAATTACAACTGTGCTCAATGCGAAAACTCCGTTCGAGGGTAACATGCAAGAAATCAACAAGATTTTCTCACACAAGTAGGCTACTTCACACAAAACAACCCGGGAAAGTTTAAACGATAACACCAAAGTCACAAAACAATACTACTGATCATCTCTACGGACATATCTCCGGGAGTCATAACATTTAAAGCTCGATCACGAGAACCTGTTGTGCGTCCTCGATGTGCACATTTCTTCCCCCTGATTGCAGATACTTATGGAAAAAGAGTGTTTTCGCAAAGAACTCGAAAAAAGTACAAAACACATCCACTCTCTTCCCCCACGATGTCTTCGCGGAATCGGAAGCATACACACTATGTTTACGATGGAAACGGAGGCAGCGTAACCCCATATGTCCAAGTAATCGAATAAGTGTGAAGTACCATAAATCTCTGTGAAGCATGAAATATCCCGTGAGAATCAATTGCTGATAAAAGTTCTCTACTCTTTTATACTCCTCTCAACTAACTCTTTACCGACCCCGTTATCATTCTGACAGCTCTTTGTAGTGACTATTGATGGAGAAAACCCAATATGATGAACTTGATACTGAAGTAAAATAACCCGAACTTGTGACTTAAGCATGCACTAATGTCTGACGAAGAACCAATACTGAGAATTTCAATAAAGGTAAAATCATATACCCGTCCATCCATCCTTAATTGTATATGAACTTCTCTCGAATTATCCACAGCTTTTTTTGACACTTGAGCACTACAACGTAACTCCTTTAAAGTGATAGCTATACGCTGTGAGCACAACAACGTAACTCCTTACATCAGGTATAACTAGAAAACTCAAGTCTTTGTCATTCGTAATGGTTAAAGGCTCGAACAACGATCTCGAAGAATCGTGCATCCAACCAACCCCGATATCTTCAAGATACTAAGTACACGTACCCGTGATATCCCACTTCAACCTCAAATAATTAATAGTGAATAAACTCCGTAGTCATCTCGTGCGGTTTAATACAAAAAATCTAGCCTTTTGACGGTTTGAAACGAATCCTTATAATGGATTAATCCCGATCTTGTCAAAATGTATCCCCGTGAAAATTTGTAACAACCAAAATACCACACTTCATACCAACAATTATACCAAATATTAACACTTTGTATTCAACAACAATATAGTTCTATAATTAAAATTCAGCCCAATGTGTCATTTTTGATATAACCATTTTGAATCCAAGAGCCCAAGCCATATAATCGGTTATGTAGTTCAGCCCAAAGAAAAAAGATAAGAATTCGGGCCCAAAATACATCATTATACCCGATCTAGTCCATAAAGAATAACCCGATCCAATCCACATAGTAACCAGTTATAAGATGTATTGCCCTAATATCTCTCATATTTCCTAACCCTAATCTCATTTCACTTCTCATCCGCCCCCAACATATTCGTTTTTCTCACTTTGCAGTTAAACACAAACGCAACAACACACAACACTCAATTCTTATAACTCAATCTTACAACTAATTAGTACCAGTACCCATCTTTCTTTTCTCAATTGTATACCACAAATGAATCAAACCCGTTTTAAACACGTTGCTTATGGACCGAACACCAAAAAAATTTATCAAACTTCTGTTCGAATCTTGCAGCCCACGAAGGACTCAAGTATTTTCAGCATCAAGATCTTGTATAAATCTAAGGTAGGTTCATTATGTTTTTGTGTTTTCGTTATAACCGAACAAATAAAGAGGATGAACCAGTTTTGGTTTTTTTTCTTACTCTTTATAGAAGTTCGGATATTAAAAAAAATTGTGCCTTGAAATAGATCTATGATGTGATATACGTGTTTTGAATCTTTTAAAGATTGTGGTTTTATAAACCTACACGGATCTGAGATCATTGGGTTCATTTTCATTTTTTTTATATCGTAAGATGGAGATACCATAGGGTAGCGATTAATGTTGTTTTGAGGAGATGGGTTTGTGCTTTGTTGTTGTTGACTTATGACCTATGAAGATGAAAAGATCTGAGGTTTTATGGACCAAAGAAGATTTGATATATCTGAAGTTGATGAGGTTATGTTTCAGTTGCTTTGGTCTTCTTCTCTTTCCTTTTATCGTTTAGTATCTTGACCAATGAGGACACATCAGATCTGAGGTTGATGAGGTGAGTCTTACTCAGAAATTGTGTTGACTGATTTGTACCAAGGAAAGTCAAGTGATATGAGGTCTTTGAGATCCGATGAAGATTTGTAAATTCCTGAAGTCTAACTCACAAATAATTCATATCAATGTTCTAACTATAAGTTCTCTAACTAGCAAGTATTAAAAAAATAAGATAACTCGCAATCTTTGACGAAAAACTATGCAAACTCGCAACTCTTTAAAGAAAATTTATGCAAACTCGCACATCTTCAATGAAAAAAGTACAAACTCGCAAACCTTCAATGAAAAAAATACAAACTCGCAAATCTTCAAATAAAATTATACTAACTCGCAAATCTTCAATGAAAAAATTTACAAACTTGCAAATCTTCAAAATTTTTTCAGAAAAACCCATTAAAAAAACCCAAATTCAAAATTTCATCGTTTTGACTGTTTTTGACCACGAATAACACTCAGATCTGATCACTTAAAAAATAAGACGATTTTGACAAGATTAAACCACAAATCAACCAATGATAATAACCTAGCTCTGATGCCAATTGTTGGATCGATTATATTAGTTGATTATGTGATTCGGGAGGTCAGGGATGATGATAGTAAACGACATCCATGGTTAGAGAGAGAAAGTAGAGAGAGAGGGGATAACTAGGTGTTTTATTAATGATAAGATAAATGGAAGATTACACACTAAGCATCACCCTCCTAGTGAAGTCTATGAGGGCTTATATAGTGCACCAAATGCATGACTTTACATAAATGACGGTTTTAGTCCATGTGTTTGTGCCTTACAATATAACTATTGTAACACCGAATATGTTGTCACATTTTCATGTTAGGATGATTCCTAACACTACATTCTAGTCATGAAGCATGTCTAGGTGATGAAGCGAGCAATCTTTGGTTTCTTGGTCATGGATTTGGTCATGTCTCATTGATTTTCTCCACTTTCCCGTGACACGTTAGTAATGGAATTTCACCCTTAACCCATGTTGTGTCCACCCATATTGCCTTCAAGAATTGTTTAGTCCTTAACTCTAGTGGCGGAGATTTGTGTAACCGCCAAGCTTATGATAGAATACATGCTACGACTGTGCTTTGAGTGATCACCCTGAAATTGACACTTAGACTAGATGAGAGAATTTGAGTGTTTTGTTCCCATTTCGTGAGGTGTTCGGTTTTGATTTATTCTAGCATAAGGGGTTTTTAAACTCATATCTTCCAGGTAATGGGGGACATCTTTTTAGAAAATTTTCTAATAAGGTCTACTTGAGGGCAAGTAGAGTTTAAGTGGGGGAATATTTGATAACATCAAATAGTCCTGACTTTAAGTATCAATTTCCCCCGATAATGCTCGTATTTTATATCATTTATATGGATTTATGCCTGTATAACTTTATATTTAACTTTTAGGTAAATTATGAGCATTAGAGCTTAAGAGAAGCGGATTTGGAGATTTTCCTAACAGTTTATGATAGTATGCTACTCATGAAGAAGCTACGGTGTAACTTATTCTCTCACATTATGCCGTAGCCAGTACTTTATCTTGGATTTCCTACTCAACATCAATTAGGGCGTAACTCCCAACTAAGGTTACGCCGTAATCATCTAGGTCAAGAAATATTTCGCGCCTCCATCAACTACGTTGTAACTCCTCACAAGCATTACGCCGTAGTCCACCTAAAAGAGTTCTGTATTGAAGATACGGCGTAACCTTTCCCAAGTGTTACGCCGTAACCTATTTAACGAGAGTATAATTTGGAGGATTATTGAAGTTACGGCGTAACTCTCAACTCAAGTTACGTTGTACCAAGGATTGTGCCTATAAATGCAAGCCCTAATTTATGTATTTCACATCATTCACTCGCAAATCAAAGTCAGAGAACATGAAGAGGGTTCCAAAGACAGATCATTCGGAGCATATGGAGCCGTCTCCAAGGGAGGAATCACTCCACATTGATGAGCATTAGCGATCATTTCTATCTTTTACTTTTAATTCATGTATTTCATTATGTTAAACATCAAATTCATTGTTTCTTTTAATATGATCAGCTAAGCACCTTTGGTGCTAGCCTAGTTATGATTCCTTGAATGTATTGTTTATGTTTTCATGCTTCCGTATAATTGTTTCTAGTGTATGCATGCATAGTTCGTTGGTAGTTACCCTAGCTTCAGTAGTTTTGAAATGCGGTCGTATCTAGTTGCTTAGGAGAATTTACCAACTAACCCTAAGTTGTTAGGTACAGTTAGGAAGGGTAAGAATTGACCAAATGACGACCCTTCCTCGCTTGTGCGAACTGACCAAATGATCACCGGTCGTCCGGATGAACTTAAGAAGTTAGGGATGAGTGTCTAAGATGCTTGCACCCGGGCACTCATTATTTCGAATCTTGCATGTAGGGTACTTAATGACTTGGATTAGGTAACTATAAACCACTCGACTCCAAAGGGGTAAACTTTGACGTCGGGTAGGAGCCTTTATTGGTAGGTTAGGGCGAATTGACCAAATGTTGTCCTAGCAACTTAAACGCCCACTTGAATCAATTGGAAGTAATAAAACGTAGACATTACACAATAGGGTGAGTAACTAGGTTAGCACACTTTCTCTCTATTGATCACATCCTGTATTTATTTTACGCTTTTATTTATTGCTTTTAGTTTTATTATCATTTCTACCTCAAACCAGTTAAAACCAGTGACACATAGACTTAATATAGAATCTGCTCACATTGCTCTTGGGACAACCTCGGTTTTACCAACTACTACAGTACACACGACCGGGTACACTGCCCGTGAGTGTATAAGGTAGATCACAGGTAAACGGGACAAATATAAATATTAAACATAGTCAGAAATCGTGCATCAAGACACTGCTTCAGTCTCTGACTACTAAAACTAAAACGCATTAATTGAGTCTAGAGCCACGAGATTCATCAAAAGATCTCTTAGGAACACTAAATATTTCAACACTTGATGTTCAAACAATAAGAACACAAGTGATATATTCTAGAGTCTTACGCAGATCCTAGCAATCTGCCAGAACATTTATGAGAGGATTTACTTATGTGATCCTCGGTGATTGAATGAAAACTCTTGCCAGGGTAAACATCAAACAGCTCTGACAGCAGATCACTTCAGTAATCCCTTGTGGGTTACGCTTAGTATTCACGGTGGTTTCAAACGGTTTACAGTCATGGAGTGATACATCGGTGTACTCCAGCGGCTCACAATGACAAAGTGAAGATATTGAGTATGAGGACATGCCAGTGAGTATCCGATCTGAGATTTGTCAAAGAACATGCCAGCGAGCTGGGATGTACCTGTACGAAATATTCGAACTCTTACGTAAGGAACTTTATTACTAACTGTTTACACGCAGGATTGGAGATTCGGAGTTCCAGGAGAGACTATCACTACCACCACTATCATCAACTGTATTCAATCTCCACATGCTCATACCAACATCGCATCACAAGAAAGTTCTCACCAAATATCAAAGCAACGCAAAATTTCTCAATGATTCTACGGCAAATTCAAAGAATGTACAAAGTTTAAAGACTTGAGAACTACACAAGTAAGGAGATCCGAAGTCAAAAGAAGTATGAGCATGGTGGAGAAAGACGTAAAGACACCAGTACCAAAGACGTTGATTAAACGCAGACAACTACATATGATCATAACAACAACATGGAATGAAGAACAAAGACACATGAGACATCAAGCTAGAGAAGTCCAAGAAAGCAAAGCAAATCTACTCACTTGGAGAGATTGTTAGAAAGATGTCAAGCAGCCTTTGATGACCAACCCTTAGGGGGAGATTGTTGGGATTTCGTGTAATTATTATGAAGTGTCGGTCATTAACTATGTAATAGGTTACTAAGTAATTAGGCTTTTATGTTAGTTATTATCACTAGGCTTATGAAGTAAGCCCATAGGCCTATGTGAAGCCCAAATGAACCAAGAAAGGAGCTAGGAGTGTTTCCCTAGCATCCTCTCCTATAAATAGTACTTGTAAACATCTTTCTTATTATTGGTTATTTCATATATGTTAAGAAACCTTTGTCATTCTATCTTGTGAAGAAATCGGCCAAACCAGCTGATAACATCAAATTATCCAGAATATTAAGTGTCAAGTTCCCCCGATAATGCTTGTTATTTATATCATTTATATGGATTTACGCTTGTTTTCCATTATATTCCATACTCAGGTAAATTACGAGCATTCGAGCTAAAGAGACGCGGAATGGGAGAATATCAAAGATTTATCATAGTATGCTCACTTTGAAGAAGTTACGGCGTAACTCATCTCTCATATTACGCTGTAACTAAACCGTAACTCAGAAAGCCAACTCATCAGAAGATTACGGGGTAACTCTTCCAAAAGATTATGACATAACTATATTAGGTCAAATGAGGTTCCGCGCCGTTGATAACTACGTCGTAAGTCATGCATAAACTACGGCGTAAACAAGAATTATTGAAGATACGGCGTAACCACTTCTAAGGTTACGCCGTAACCAGCAGATCTAGTGCAATTTACGAAGAAATAGAGGATTACGGCGTAACTATTTTATTAGTTATGGCGTAACTCATCTCTCATATTACGCTGTAACTAAAGCGTAACTCAGAAAGCCAACTCATCAGAAGATTACGGGGTAACTCTTCCAAAAGATTATGACATAACTATATTAGGTCAAATGAGGTTCCGCGCCGCTGATAACTACGCCGTAAGTCGTGCATAAACTACGGCGTAAACAAGAATTATTGAAGATACGACGCAACCACTTCTAAGGTTACGTCGTAACCAGCAGATCTAGTGCAATTTATGAAGAAATAGAGGATTACGGCGTAACTATTTATTAGTTACGCCGTAACCTAGATCTGGCTTATAAATACCCCACGATTTTTAGCATTTTAAAGCATCCCATTTCACACACAACAACCAACGAATGTGGGAAGAAGCCAAAGTCAGGTCTAGAGGAGCATACAGAGCTATCTCCAAGGGAGAAATCACTCCCCTACGATAAGCATTAGCATTTTATCTTTTCTTTACTTTTGATTCATGTATTTCGTAACATTAATTATTGAATTGATTTGTATGGTTAATATAAGTGGCTAAGCACCTCATGGTGCTGGCCTAGTTATGAATCCTTAATTGTTTTGTTTACGTTTATATTACTATAGCATAATTATTTCTAAGTGTATGCATGCATAGTTTATTGGTAGCTACCCTTGTTTCGGTAGTTTTGAATGGCGGTAGAGGCTAGTTGCTTAGGAGATATGACCAACTGACCCTAAGTGAGTAGATTGAGACGGGAAGGGTAAGATATCACCAACTGACGACCCTTTCTACTTGTCCGATTTGACCAACTGATCACCTACCGTTTGGATGAACTTAAAAATTAGGGGGTGAGTGTTTAAGTTGCTAATGCCCGGGCACTCACTATTATAAGTCTAGCATGTAGCGGTACTTAATGACTCGGCTTAGGGGACCAGGAACAACTGGACTTATGAGGGGACACCTGACTTCTCCAGTGGTGGCATCTTTGCTGATAGGTTAGGGCGAATTGACCAAATGCTGTCCTCTCGACTTTGACCCCACCTGAAGTAATTGGAAGTAATTAGACATAGAAATTACTAGCTGGGATGAATAACTAGGTTAGCACCACTCTCCTTTATTGATCACAACCTTTGCCTTTAATCTGCTTTAGCAGTTAATTAATTAATTCCTTATCATAATCACATTAAAATCTGTGACACCTAGACTTAGTAATAATCCAACACACATAGCTCTTGGGACGACCTTAGTTATACTGAATACTACACTACACATGACTGAGTACGCTGCCCATTAGAGCATTAGGGTAGACCATAGGTATAATGAGATATTATAAATATTAAAACCTGGTCAGTAAAACCTGCATCAAGTTTTTGGCGCCGCTGCCGGGTAGTTATATTAGGATTGCTATTGAGTCTTTCATTTTTTGTTTTGTTTTAAAACTTTCTCACGATCACCTTTCAAGTTTTCAGGTACCATGGAAGTTGTCAACATTGATGACCTCACTCTTGAGGAATATTTGACGTTGACAAGAGCAGAACAAGGGCCGGGGCTCGTAAGACCGGAAATTGGAGCTGATGTCCGTTTCGAAATAAAATACCAATTTATGAGGGAGCTTCGTGCTAACCCTTTTTCAGGAAACCGGGACGAAGCTGCGTATGAGCACGTTGAAAATGTCCTATACATCGCAAGCCTTTTCAACATTCCAGGTGTGTCTCATGACGCTGTTAGGCTAAGGGTATTCCCCATGACTCTTACTGGGGCTGCCAGAAGATGGATTGAGAGATTGCCCGCCGGGGCAGTTAATACTTGGGCTCTACTAAAAAAGCACTTCATTCAGAGGTTTTTCCTCTGTCGAAGATTTCTAACCAGATTTTGGAGATCCATAATTTAAAGCAAGAAGACGATGAAACGTTGTATCAAGCCTGGGATAGATACAACGATCTCCTTTACAAATGTCCAACACATGATCTGAACAACCAGGAAAAGGTCAACATCTTCTACAAAGGAATCAACGTGACTACAAGACAGATGTTGGACTATCAAGGACCAATCCCGAACATGACTCCTACTCTAGCAATTGAATCCATTCAAAAAATGGTTGATCATTCTCAAAGATGGCACGATGGAGGAAGCAAAAGAAACCAAGGCGGAAGTTTTGACGATATTGCAGCCATCGTTAGCAAAATTGAAAATCTAAGTCGAGATATGCTAAAAGTTAGAGAAACCATTCATGCCATCCAAGTGGGTTGTGAAAACTGTGGGGGAGGACATCTCACCAAGAATTGTCCTCACGTTAACGAAGAAAATATAATTGAAGAAGCCAAATATCGAGAAAATCGACCATTTTATGGAGATAATCGAAATAGTAATGGGTATCGTGGAAATTACAACCTTGGGCCTTATGGAGAAAGAAAGCCCAACCTTGAAGAGACAATAAACAAATTCCTGGAAAATTCAGCCCAAAGACAAAAGGAACAAGATGAGTGACTAAAAGAATTCCAGGAAAACACTGACAGAAGTCTTTCCAATCACGACACAACCCTCAAAAACCTTGAATCCATGGTGGAAAAGCTTAGTGAGAAAGTAAGGATGATTAAAACTAAACCGGAAGGATCAAAACCCACAATGGAATATAAAGTGATTTTTGCTGATAATGACTCGAAGATATAGGCTAATTCTCACAATGAAGATACAGATTCTGGTGAAGATTCCGTCAACAGATCAGAGTTACGCCGTAACCTGTCTAAGGAGTTACGGCGTAACTATATTTTTAACAGCGATCGTGGGGTTATGAAAGATATTGATAAGGACGACTCAAGCGAGTTACGCCGTAACCAAACATCCCAGTTACGGCATAACTGGGATACGTTGGCAGACGAATTTCTCGAAGTGGACGAATCAGTAACGCAGGTAATTAACGGATGGTCCCACGACATTAATTTATGCCCTCTGTCCCCATCTACAAAGAAATATCACTGGTGTAAAAAGATACCCGTAGCTAAAAGGGACTTGTATGATCTATGGGCCTCGTGTGACCCGAGAAATGAGATTTGCGATGGAGGAAGCGATAAGGATAGGGTCAAAAATAACAAATTCATGTGGGCAGCATATACTGATGAAGAAAGATTGGAAAAACTCTCCTTCGAGGAAGAAGAAGAACCGCCTATCACTCACTGGTGTACTCCAATAATCGTAACTTACGATGAATCCACACGAGCATGGCCTACGTGCGACCCTTTTCGCGAGTATTGAAACGGTGGTGATAGTTTAAAAGAAGAAGAATGGACGTGCCCTCACGAGCTTGAAAGACACAATATCAAGTTCGGAGATTTGACATTTCATGATTGGTACGCGATAGAATTTGGGAATGCTAAAATTAACCCGAATCTTCTTAAAAAGCTCAAGATTGACTACGAGGATCATAATCATAAAAAAGGAATTGGCTAATGATGACATCTACTGCATGGAAGATCCTTTAAGTGGAATTGATAACAATGAAACCCGAAGTCATTGGTGTGAAAAGATAAAATCTCCTAGGGAAGTCTTCTGGGCATCATGCAACCATTATGACGATAAATGTAATGGGGGAAGCAGCTTAATGAGAATGGGAGAGGATGAATTCTTTTGGACCTCAACTAACGATAAGGAAAGGACAAGTTTGCCTTGGTTAGACAACTTGGGATTTGATAGTTGGGTAAAAATCAAGTATGGACAAGTAGATGCGTTAACAAAGGAAAAGTTTTGGAAAGAATACATGAGTAAAGAAAATTCAAACGATGAGAGTCCTAACAACTCGAGTGAAATAACAGTTGAGGATGACAAAGAATTGATTAGAAATGAGAAGGAAGAATGCAAATGTGTACTGGTGGAGAGTTTGCTTGATGAGGAATGGTTTAAAGGTACCGAGTCTGACGACGATGACATTGAGGGGATTTTAGATTACCTTGAGTTACAAAGAAATGAGGAATTTACTGACCTCGATGATGAAGCATATGAGCAAAGGAGGTGCAAACTCCGTGGGATTACATATAAGAGGTCACCACCGATTATTGCCAAAAAGTATGAGTTTACTCGATACCACTTGGGGCCGAGGGAAAAATTTTGCAAAATTCGAAAGATCGAGACTAAAGAATACCTCCGCACTGCCACAAATGTCGCTTGGGTCAGGCATAACTTGATGAAGGACATGGAGGAGGTTGGCCAAGTCCAAAGGCCACCATAAAGCCCCGAGGCTCCGAGTCTAACTTAAAGACTCGTAAATAAAAAAAAGTGCTCTTTCGGGAGACAACCCGAATTATCCCTTTCTTTTATTTTATTTACATTTCTGTTAAGTTTTGTGTTTTTTAACCATTTTTGCAGGAAACGAAGTGTTGGGATACAGAAAGCTAAAGTACTGAAGAAAGACAAAGTACTAGAAAATGTCAAAGAGTCAAAGTACTGCTAAAGAGGAAGTCAAAGTACTGCTAAAGAAGTCAAAGTACTGCAAGGCTGAAAGAACTGTTATATTCGTTTATGGAAAGCTTTGTAAATTCTAGAATATTTTTATTAGATTACTTGTCGTACAAGGATATAAATTGTAAATTGTTTAGGGTTATCCTTGAGCCTATAAAAGGACCCCTAGATTGATATTATACGTACGTGACATTATTAGAGTTTTAGAGAGAAGTTTGATATTATTAGAGTTGTTAAAGAGTCTGCATAATAAGCAGAGTTAGTGTTATTAATAAAATCGTTCAAAATTAAAGTTATTCTTCTTAGCTTTGTTAAGTAAATTCCGCATACTTAATAGAGTTTGCTCAGTGTTTCTTTGTTAATAACTTAGGATTTATCCGAGGTCATTAAACCTTAAACAAGCTATTTAAGTTAGTTTGGTTAGAGTACATCGATCCAACAAGTGGTATCAGAGCTTGTATGGAAACTCTGACTAGGAAGAAACCCTAAAACTTTACTACAACAAAGCCTAAAGATGTCGACTGAAGCTGTTCCACCACCATCAATTACCTCACTCAGAATTCCAATCATCAAGAAGGGAGAATATGACCTATGGTGTATGAAGATGAGGCAGTACATTGCCATTACAGACCATGCACTATGGAATGTAATTGTCAATGGTAATGAAGTAGTTCCAGAACCTGTGGAGATTGCTGGACAACCTAAACCACCCAAACCAGTCTTACCAGCAGCTACCATAAGGAATCAAGAGAAGGCTCTTAACATACTCTTATCTGCTATACCTGATGGACATCTACTGAAGTTTCATGATGCTAAAGATGCAAAGCAGCTCTGGGCTGCTCTCAAGACAAGATTTAGAGGGAATGAAGCTTCTAAGAAGATGCACAGAAATCTTCTGAAGCAACAGTTTGAAACTTTCACTGTTGGTGAGAGAGAGAGTCTTGATGCTGCATATGATAGATTTCAAAATCTCCTCAACATGTTGGAGTTATACAAGGCAGAAGTATCTGTTGAAGATGCCAATCTGAAGTTCTTAAGGAGTTTGCCATCCATATGGCATGTGATTGCTACTATGATCAGAGGACAACCTGGATTGGACACCATGGATTTTGATGATCTCTACAATCATCTGAAGGTGTATGAGCATGAGATGAATGGACAATCTAGCTCAAAATCTCACAGTATTGCTTTTGTGTCATCTGAAAAGAAGGGCAGTACTTCTACCAAAAGTACTGCTTCTCCTACTCAAAGTACTGTGGCTCAAAGTACTGTTTACACCCCCCACCTATGCTCAACAAGCCCCACCAACTACTACCATTCACTCAGATGAAGTTGTATGATCTTTCTTTACACAGCAAGCTTCTTTACCTGTAACTTATGAAGAAGATCTCTCACAGATTGAAGAGGATGCTTTAGAAGAAATTGATATCAGGTGGCAAGTTGCAATGATCACTACAAGGATCAAGAAGTATATGAAGAAAACAGGAAAGAACATTGACTTCAAACCAAAACAGGGAATCACTTTTGACAAATCCAAAATTGAATGCTTCAATTGTCAAAAGACTGGACACTTTGCAAGGGAGTGCATATTTGCTAAGTATCAAGCAAACAGGATAACTGAGAAACCAAAGCTGGAGCTCAAACAAATTCCTATTACTGAAACAAAAGCCTTGGTTGCTCAAGAAAGTTTATCAGAGGTTGACTGGAGTGCTTAGTTTGATGATGAACCAGTCACCTATTGTATGGTAGCAGTGGAAGAAGAAGTTAAAGATTCAGTAAAAGAATTGGACTGGAGCACTGCCTTTGATGAGGAATCTGATCATGCTGCTTTGGAATCTGGAGATGGTTTTGGAGGATTTGATTGGAGCATGGAGAGAGAAGATGATCATGTTCTACTTGCAATGGTGGCTACTTCATCAAGTTCACCCCTATCTCTAAGGTATGCTCAAATTGTCATGATTTTTATCAAAAATTACTTGGCAGTTATGTGATTGAAAGAGATAATTGTGTTAGGGCTAGGTCTGAGGTAGCAGGCTATCAAATAACCTTAGAATCTATGGAAGCCAAAATATTAGCACATGAAAATAATGAAGTAGCTTGGGCTGAAAAATATGCACAACAGGACTATCAGTTAAAACTAAGTGAATGGAAATTAAACTGTAAAATTTCTGAAATAGAGAAACTGACTAAGGAAAGAGATGATTTGTTAGCTAAGTTTGCTGCTTGGGGTGAATCTGGACTTTCTCATGTTAGTTATGTTGAAAAACAGAGAAGAGCTTACATTAGAACTGGTCTAGTCTTTGGTATGGACTTTAGTAAAATAGAAGAAAACCCACCTAGTGATCAGGATGAAGGTGATTTTGAGGATATAACCACTAGTGATGATGAACTCATTAATTATGTAGACACATCCAGTAATGAGGATTCAATAAGTGAAACACCTCCTGAGTTTATGAAAGACAATGGTTATCATGCAGTTCCCCATCCCACTGGAATTCATCAACCTCCTAGGCCTGATGTTTCTCGTTTTAGAGTAGACAGTCTAGAGTTTAGGAAAAAGCTAGTTGGTCAATCTAGGTCTGAACCCCCCAAAAGAAACTGTTGAAAACAATGTTCAAAGTCAAGCAGTACCTTCAACTCAAAGTACTGCTCCACAAGCAGTACCTTCAGGAAAACCTTTTCAAAACAGTACTGCTAAACCTTTTTGGGATAACTTTGGTCAAAAAAGGTTTAATCATTCACCTAGAAGGAATAATAGTTTTGGTCATAGATATAAAAGAAGTCACTTTGGAAGTATGGGTCAAAAACTGTGTTTTGTGTGCTTTAGTCCTAGACTACTCAGGAACTTAGTATTGACAACAATTCTTGGCATAATGATGTTATGTTTGTCCAAGTCATTGATGATATCGAAGAATCGATGATGATATGACTCTAATGTCTCCCCTGGTTCAATCATGATGTGTTCATAAGCCAAGTAGATTTTGGATTCCATGTCTTCTTGATTGAGTTCAGTGCCTTCCATGAGAAGATAAATATGCTCCCACATTGCTTTAGCAGTCTTTTGAGCATCAACACTTCAAAGTATCGGATTAGGTAATCCCAAAAGGATGTACTGCATTGCCAGTTCATCGGCTTCAAAGTGTAGAAGTTGATCAGTAGTGAGTTTATTAAGACTGACAACGTTGGTGACATCACCTCTTGGTGGATTAGCATTTGGATCTTCGGGTGTAGCCACAGTAGGCATCTGAAACGGACCTTCCAGGATGACCTTCTTTTAGAACTTTCCATGTGGCTTCTTTAGATCACAAAACCTAAAGAACCTTATCACCCATTGATCGTAGTTTCCGGGAGTGAGCATTGGAGGTCTATCAAGTGATCCAGCCTCATGAATGGATTGTTGGCTACTTAAAGCTTCACACATCTTTGCAAACCAAGACGGTTCCTTCATAGTATTCCTGGATGGATTTTGATTGTGAAAGTTTGTGTAAGGTTGTACTTAAAGACTAGGTGGTGGTTGAAACATTTGTGGTTGAATTGCTCCTTGAGGAAATTGTTGTTGAAGTTATTGTTGTTGTTGTTGATAAAATTGTTGTTGTTGATGGAGTTGTTGTTGTTGTTGTTGAGGATACACATGAGGGAAGTAGCTAGAGTATGGTGGTTGAGACATTTTGAAACTTTTGTTGAAAAATGGATCTTTGTAGTCGAATGAAACTTTGTTGATGAAGTATCAGTAGGGGTAGAAATCAGCTTAAGCGTAGAGAAAACCTTATGCGTAAAAACACCAACTTACGCGTAAGAAGAGAGCTTACGCGTAGGGTTGGTTAAACCTTAGGTTATGCATAAACTAAAGACTTAGTAGTAGGAAACTTATGCGTAATATTTCCTTAGGCGTAATACGTGCTTATGCGTAGGAAATGCTTAGGCATAAGATTTATTAGTCGTAAGCTTTTATGCTTAGGCGTAAAACTAGGGTTTTATCCCAAAAATCCTTTACACTTATCCAGTGTAGAAGACAAACAAAGTCGAAGTGTTTTCAGGCTTATCCAAGCAAGAAAAAACTGAGTAAACCAGTATCTCTGAAGATCAAACCAAGAAAAACCTTATGCGTAGACTTTGAACATTTACGCGTAAAACTAGGGTTTAGTTACGCGTTGGAATAGCCAACTTTTGCAAAAAAACTGATTTTTAAGCACACCAATGTTTCTAAACCAGATTTTTGTGATGAGAAAGCTTCAATATCACCAAACTAACACAAAAGTGTGAAACTTGATGATCTAAAACCCTTATGCACCTTACGCGTAGACAGAACTACTCGTATGAAACCAAGCTCAAAAACAATGAAAAACACATAAAGTTGCAAACGTTTTGCCAAAAACTTCAACTTTATCACCAAATAACCTTTAAAGTACAAGAATCTTGAGTTTTAAAGTGTAAAAAATCAAAGTTTTGAAGAGTTTGAAGGTTAGTATACCGAAACTTATGCGTAGAAAGAAAAAACTTCAAAAACAAATCGTTCACCCAACTATTTGGAAATTGATACCACTGTTAGGTTCTCATTTATGTAACACAAGCATCAATATGAAGAAATAAGATGAAGAATGGATCGGATGATCACTTAACCAAACACACGAATAAATATGGAATGTTTATGCTTAGAGCGAAATAGAAAAGTGAACAACCAACTTTCAAGTGAAGGTTTACAAGGCTATTTATAGGAGTGGGAGCTAGGGCAACACTCCTAGTCCCTTCCTTTCCTTATTGGATATGGGCCAAGGCTTATGGGCTTTCTACATAAGCCTTGCCATAATTACTAACATAAAAGCCAAATTAAGCTAACTATTACATATTAATTACTAACACTTTTAATCTAGTTTAGGAGTGATTCCAACACTAATACTACACTACACCGGTTAGGTTCACTGCTTAGGTGGTTGAAAAACTTGCTCAAAGAAAAGGAAGTTTCCTTTAACCCCGAACGCGCGTTGTACGCTTATCAGGGGATAATGTTGTTGATGCGGTCACTTACATGGATGTTTTTTTGGAAGTTTTGCCTATGTGGTTGAATTCATGGTCCTAGAAGATTTAGGAGAATTCATTGATGGGAGCCTCACTCAAGTAATATTTGCAACAAACTTTAAGAGAATGACTAGGTTGAATGAACAGATGATTGATGGTCTAATCACATTCTCCGATGGAGTTGAAGATTTTGTCTATGAAATGCCCCGTACACACCCTAGGTTTAAGCACAAAGATGTAGAGGCATGCAATCGGATGGCTCCCATTCTGATACTTAGTGAAAGAGATAAAAAAATGAGGACTTAGGCATACTTATGAAAAAAATGAGCGGTACCATAAAAAATGCCTAGAGTTAGGAGATGAGTACAAGAAAAAGTAAGAAAACATTGGAATTGCTTAGATATGGGCACGTGACCGTGCACAAGACCACGTAGGAGCACAACTTCGAGTCTAGCTACAAGACTCATAAATAAAGAAAAGCGCTTCGTGGGAGGCAACCCATGCTTAAATGTTTGCTTGTTTGTGTGTCATATGTCTTTTCATTGATTGTTTATTCTCATGTTTGAATTTGTGAAAATGCTTTATTTTGTCTTTAACCTCGTCTTAATTACATATAAAGGTATTTTACAAAAAGGATAAGTGTAAGGAAGATTACACACGTTTTCAAAAGAACGTAAACATGAGAATTATAATTATTGAAAAGATATATATGTGTGTTTGTTAGAGTCAAATGCTTGTATCGAGTCATAATGAATACTTTACAGAAATTTTTCCAGATTCTAAAGATGTAATTTTTTTTTCGAGAAAAATCAGTGAGACCAGTTTCTGTCAGGATAACCTGCCGGCGTCAGGATTGCAACCTGACGTGTCAGGAGGAGCGAAAACAGCTTATCTTATTTTCTCTCATTTTCTTTGCTACTTATAAATTTTTGGAATTTATCAAGTCTTAATTTTCCAGAAAACCTGTAAACATCCATTCCACAAGCATTATATCCTAGTGTAGTAGAGTCATATATAGTTTTACCGCCGATTTTACGCGAAGGTTTCGTCTGTTTTCCTTAATGTGCAGGTTTTATTTATCAAGAAGAAGATACATAAGATTGAATGGAGCTTTTCAAGCATACATTCTTCTTGAAGAAGAATTTAACCACTACTTCTCATGGATCCTACCAAGCTAATCAGGGGAGTATTAGTTTCTTTCGCCTTTAATTACCTTCCATTATCATAACTTTGATACTTTCGGGGAACATTGGGGACAATGTTCAGTTTAAGTGTAGGGAGGAAAATAAAATTGGAACTTTGAAACTATACTTATCCTTGAATATTTGTCTTGTCCAATTTCATTTGTGTAATAAACCATGAGAAATATCGGTTAGGGTAATTTTGGCACCAAATTTAAAATTTTTCATGAGATGTAGGAGTGGGCCATTAGTCTTAATAAATCGTCTCATGGATATGAAGTTATATGAATAGCACAAAACCCTTTACCACTCAAATTCCACCCCAAAAATGTGAGGTTCGCCCCTAGATTTATAGAAATTAAAGCATTCACCTTTAATGCTTCGAGAGTGCACCAATAGTATAATAGATTCTTGTAACATATTGGATTTCACAAACACATCAAACCATGATCACAAGAGGCGTACACAATGATGTTTTAGAGAGAGAAATAGTTAGAGGTTTGTGAACTTAGTGAGAGAAAGTGAAAATCTTATTATGAGCTCCAACCCTCTACCTTAGGAGGTATAGGGTATTTATAGTCTTACACAACTCGCCACCTATGGGCTGTGGATCAGGCATACAGTGGGTAAAGACCCGTCCGTCCTCCACGGTGTTACAAAACTAAATACTACTTAACTTAAAATAACTCTGACTACGAGCTTTATAACGATTACTTATACTTGAGGTGACCGACACTTTAATAACTAGATTTACTAAATCCTAACAATCTCCACCTAAGGGAGGTCACCTCAAATATTATTGAATACAAACAGATATTACATTAAGATTGTTCTTAGATTCTTGTTCCTGTTCTTTTCTCTGTAGCTCGTAGTCATTGATTCTTCATTTTTTCATGTTTGGTTAATTCAAGTGGAGGTCTTTAATTGATCCACGTGATAATGAGTGTTGAGCCAGCTTTGAGATCATCAACAACCATAAATCTCTGACTCTACCATTGTGGTGCTGGTATTATGTGATGTTGAGACATTATGGACCGACATGCTCACATTCGGGATCATGATTTCTTCTTATCAGAGTAGCGGAAGCTTTAAATGATTCATGATATTTGCAGCAGCGTAGCAGAAGCATGGAGTGAAAATATCAGAGTCGTTGATGCACTTCATCATGATGTCTTTAGAAATGAATGTGTTGTGTGAGCATGCGGCTATGGATTGACCTCTCCATTCGTTAGTTGCAAACGTCGGGCGTACCTGCATACAACATTTAGCAATAAAGTGCACGAAAGTGTCTTTGATCACTTTCGTTGAATTGAGGTACACGACCCACGGTTCCCCGTTGATCAGTACAAGTACTGCCTGTGATCAGGTATGATTCCAAAGAATCTCCTTAACAGGGTTTCGCAGCTGCTCTAGCCGTTCTCAAACCGGAACGTCTAAAAGAAGACAACACGGAGTGAGTGAACCAGCGAATTGAGATTCACTGATTGATGAAAAGAGATTTGAAAAACAATCGTGTACTGCTCAATAGAAATTGTTTTTGCAATACAACGAAGGTTTTAATGAAAATCAATTATCAATCATAAACACCTTTTATTTTGAAATATGAGTACACATTCGATGAGCTAAAGAAAAGATTTTTTAAGCACAACGACCGGTTTTTTAAAGGTATCCGTCCATCCATATCATGAACCATGATTGATTCATAATTATGAATCGCCTCATTGTTTCTGTTCAGTTGTCACATGGTTGATTTATTGGATAGATGTCACATGCCACCCACCAGGAGCTTGTTTGATGTTGGCTCCAGAAGGCTTTCCATCTTCATTGTGAATATGTTTGCATATCACTCAGATGTTCTGGCAAGACTACAAGGATAATGCGTAGGAATCATAAGATATAATCTCACATTCCACATTGTGTGAAACTGTGAGTCTTCAAGGATAAAGTGTCCTAATGAGATTTATAGATGATCTCGTGGCTCTAGACTCAAAAGTGCACATTTGGTTTCCTATATCGGAGACTAGGGAGAGGGTCTCCTTCTTCAATATCAACAATCTCTAAGAGAAAGTCGATAGATTATGTAGGTTCCCCGTGAGAATGAAACAAGCCCTTTTAAGAGGAACTTGAGTAGCTTGGGAAGTTTAGTGCAGTGCGTCACTGGGTCCATGACGTCTTGTCTTCAATACCAGTGTTACCTTAGTAACCACAGTAGCATATGTATTGATCCGGTTTACGCCTAAGGTTGAATTAATAGGGGGCTATTTATTTTCACCCTTTTCTCATTCAATTCTTTTTCATTCTTCAACCCCTTCAGTGCTTACCGAGACTTCATAACTAGAACCTTTTTGGGTGTATTCCAGTACTAGCTCTGTCTCAATCCGCACTCTTCCCATATCTCACTTTTCTCCTTTTTCCATCATACCTAAGGACTTCTACACTATCTAGTGGATTGTCCCTGGGTAGATCCCTCCGTTTCTGGCGGATCATGGGAACAAATACCTAACCTTATCATCCTTATATCACCATACATAAGTAAATTTGGTCGGTCTATTTGGTATTGTTCATCTGCCATTGAAACCAATTGAAAACCATTTGAAAATCAATCCAGATACTTATGATATATTATCAAAGCATTTTGTACCTGAATTGTTTTTGATATTTTTAGAAACAGAGCTCCCCCTCAACATGTGCATCATGTATTTGAAATCATTTTGGCACACGGACGCAAGAGGAAAGATTAACTTCTTTGATTACCATTTTCTAAAAGATATCATCATCACTTCCCTGATCAAATTGAGTAGATAAAGCATATTGGGGAAGGATGAGGTTTTCATAAGTTTGCTCCCCCTCAATATGTGCCTTGAGGTTTGAAAGAGTTTTGCACAGATTAGAAGGAACCTGCACTTAGATACAAATCAATCACGTTTTAATTCTCTGTGGTTTAAAAAGGATGCTCCCCCTCAACATGTGCATGGAAAATTTGAAATCATTTGGCACATGTGGGGAGGATAGCTTGCAAAACACTTATGAAAACCATTTATCGAATTATCAGTTTAAATCCAATTTAAATCACAAAATCTCCCCCGATCACAATTTTCAAATCATTTGAGATTTGTGATCTTTGTTGATTTAAATTGATTTTGAAAGCTTTTGAAGGGAGATGTGACTTGATTATGAGTACCATTTAACCGATAAGGATAAAGTTTTAGACTTTAGACTCCAAAGATTAAACATGCTTGAGTATCTTTTGAAAACATAATAATAACAAAGGTCTTGTTGTTTGAAAAATACTCTTTTTGTTTGAAATCATTCTCCCCCTCAATCAATGACATATGTTGTTGATTGAAGGATATAGAGTTTGACAACTGACAAGCCCGGATGATTTTCAAAAGTAGAGTCTGAAGTATTTTCAAAGCAATTTTGTTTTCATTAGATGACAAATATTTTTCAGAAGAATCATTTGAAGGAAAAATATTTGAAAGGAAACATTTGTCTCTTTAACGATAAACATTTGTTTTTAGAATCAGAGCATGAGGTTTGAAGATTTAAGATAAAGCATGGCTCTGTTCTTTCTTTGAAAAACGGGTTACTGCCTGAAATGACAATAAACCATTGTTTTACTTTCTCCCAAATTTTTTTTATTTATTTATTTTTTTTTGATTTTTTTTTAACATTCGAACAACATCTAAAGACCCGTGTCATTCTTTGAATGACAGCACAAAGACCGTAGATATTATCGAATCAAGAAAAATATGACAAAAAGACAATTTTATTTTATTTATTTATTTTTGAGATTTTTCAAGATTTTCAAATTTTTTATGGATTTTTGAAAGTTTTATATTTTTCTATTTTCTTTTTGTAGGTTTTGTAATTTTGTATTTTGCTTTTCGAATAAATATTTACAAGAGATGGATTAAGAAAGACCTTTACTCCTCGTCTTCCTCTTGAAGACGTTTGAGTGTTTCCGGTTGTAGACTCTTTAGACCAAGTCGTGGGAGGATAAACTCAAGTCGTTCTCTAGGAAGAGCTTTGGTGAAGATGTCTGCTAACTGGTATTCAGTCCTCACAAAATAGAGTTCCACCACACCGTTTTCTACTTGCTCCCTGATGAAATGATGTCGAATGTCGATGTGCTTTGCTCTTGAGTGTTGAACTTTGTTGCATGAGAGAGTAATGGCACTTTTATTATTACAGTACAGAGGGATTTTGTTGAATTCAAAGCCATAGTCAGATAATTGGGATCTCATCCATAGGATTTGAGCACAACAAGATGACATGGCTATGTATTCATCCTCTGTAGAGGAAATAGAAGTACTCATATGTTTCTTTGAAGACCAGCTCACAAGCTTATCACCCAAAAACTGAGCACCTCGGGCGTGCTTCGGCGTGTATCTTGACACCTGCATGATCGGCATCTGCCTAGGCTATTAGTGACATGTCGGTGTCCTTCGGATACCAAAGTCCCATGTTAATGGTTCCTTGGAGATACCGAAAGACCCTTTTAACCGCTTCAAGGTGCTTTTTAGTAGGCTTGGCATGATATCTAGCACACATGCATACAGCGAATAAAATATCTGGTCTACTGGCTGTGAGATACATCAGGGATCCGATCATACTACGATATTTCGTTTGGTCTACCATGATCCCTGAGTGGTCCTCATCCAGTTTAGTACGCTCTATCATGAGAGTGTCAACAGGGTCACAAGAATCAAATCCAAATTTCTTTAAAATCTCATTTGCATATTTAGATTGATTTATAAAAATGCCTTTGGGACTTTGTGAAATTTGTAATCCCAAGAAAAATGACATTTGTCCCATCATTGACATTTGAAATTTGGAACCCATTTCATTTGAAAAACGATCACATTCATTGGGGTCAGTCGAGGCAAAAATAATATCATCAACATATATTTGAACGTGAATTAAATGTTTGCTTGACTTTCTGGTGAACAATGTCGGATCAACTGCTCCTTTGCTGAATCCAGTAGATAGAAGAAACTTTGATAGCGTATCATACCATGCCCTTGGAGCTTGCTTCAAACCGTAAAGAGCCTTCTTCAAACTATAGACGTGAGTAGGATGCTCTGGATTCACAAACCCTTCAGGTTGGCTGACGTATACGACTTCTTTAAGATCTCCGTTAAGAAAAGCCGTCTTTACATCCATCTGATAGACTACCATGTTCTTACTTGAAGCATTAGCCAAGAAGATTCTGATTGCCTCGATATGAGAAACTAGAGCAAATGATTCTTCAAAGTCAATACCCTCCTCTTGACAATATCTTTTTGCAACCAATCGAGCCTTGTTTTTTAAAACATCACCATGCTCATCAAGTTTTACTTTGAAGATCCACTTTAGAGCAATGATCAGAGCACAATCTGGTGCAGGTACTAATTCCCATACATCTAGTCGATCAGACTCATGAATTTCTTCTTGCATGACATTGAACCAGCTGTCTTCATTCATGGCGGTTTTAACATCTTTTGGTTCGACCTTAGAGAGTACGGAGTTGAAGAAACACCATAAGGCATCGGTTGCAAGTTGTTTCCGCGTGGATACTGGACGAGAGGGGTTTCCAATGATGTTGTCCAATGGATGATCATGTGTCCATTTTCTAAGGTGTTCATGTGGTTGTTGTTGAGGAACTGAAGTAGCAGAGTTGATATCTCCTGATGAAGATGGTTCTGACGATTATTCAGGAGCAAATATGTTTTCAAAGGGTTCATCTTCTGGAGGAGCAAAAGGATTCTCTCCATCATTGGTGCCATAAATAATTCCATGATGTACACTCAATGATTGATGATTTATTGATGAGACAGAATGATCAGCAGCAGGCGCTTCTTGACTTAATGACATTGAAACTGAATGGTTAACTTCATTGACAGGGACAGAAGCAGCCTCTGTTGATGGAATTGATATATCATTAGCACTTGGCTCATAGTGTTCATCAAACATTGGGTCAAATAATTTCTTCAAATCATCTTCTGAAGGAGGTACAAAAGGAGTTGTTGGTGAGGGATTTGAAACAAGAGTAGAACTGATAGGACTACTTGATGATGGTTGAGATGCGGGTCTAGAACTGGATTGTCCTGGAGCCATTTGACCGGTCAGCTCATCGAATGTAACGTGAATTGTTTCCATGATATTTTGGGTTCTCTTGTTGTAGATTCAGTATCCTTTTATGTTTGGTGCATATCCTAAAAATACTCCAATGTCCGCTTTAGCTTTTAGTTTACCTAAATATTGATCATCATTAGTTGGGTAACATAAGGCACCAAACACACGAAGGTATGATAGATCAGGTTTTCGATTGTGGACAAGTTCATACGGAGTCATTCCATGAGTTGTGTGAATTAGGGATCGATTTTGAGTGTAGAATGCAGTGGCAATAGCGTCAGTCCATAGAAACATTGGAACCTTTGAGTAGATCAGCATTGTTCTTGCGGCTTCCACAAGAGTTCGATTTCGTCTTTCAACTACACCGTTCTGTTGAGGAGTTTGTGGAACACTTCTTTGAGGACTGATTCCAACACTTTCATAAAATTCATTGAGTTCTTTATTAACAAACTCAGTTCCATTGTCAGTTCGGACGATTCTAACCGTTTTGTTAAGTCGGACCTGCAGTTGTTTAATAAGTTTAATGATGACATCTGGAGTTTCATCCTTTGTTCTCAAAAACTTAACCCAAGTGAATTGGGAGTAGTCATCAACCACAACTAACACATATCTCTTCCCATTAATAGTTTGCACTCTCATGGGTCCACATAAATCCATGTGAATAGTATGTAGAACTTCCATAACTGAATTTGTAGGTTTCGGTTTATGGGCATACTTCTTGCTTTTTCCCAATTGACATGCTGAACAAAGATGATCCTTTTCATATTTAAGTCTAGGTAGTCCTCTTACTAATTCATTTCTGGAAAGATTGTTTATGGTACAAAAGTTCAAGTGATTGAAACGACGGTGCCATAGCCATGACTTAGTTTTAGAAGCCTTTGACAGCAAGCAGATGGGTGAAGATTTCATCATATCTTCGATAGAGATGGTGCATAGGTTTGAACCACGAGTTCCTCTGAGAAGTTCCACACCATCAAGTTCTCTAACAAAGCAAGTATGTTTTCTGAAGGCCACTTCTAAATCTGAGTCACAAAATTGTCCAACAGAAAATAGATTATGTCCAAGACCTTCAACATAATATACCCTGGAAATCACACTATCTCCAACCACGTAATTTCCATAACCCATAATAGCACCAAAATGATCGTTTCCAAATCTCACAGTTCCGATGAATTTACTCACGAAGTTCATGAGCCATGACCGGTCTCCAGTCATATTCTTGGAACAGCCTGAGTCCAGGTACCACAGAACGACTTGAACGATCTGCAGTTGAACATAGACAAGAATGGATAACTGGATAATTGGGATCCCCATGCAAGAATGGGTTCCACTTGGTTAGTAACAGGGATTGGAACACCCACATCAAAAGTAGAAACAATGGAATCATCAGAAATAGATGCCGTGCTAGTGTCCGTATTTGACCTATTCAAAGTATGTTCACTTCTTAAGGGAATAGTTCTACCAGTAGGCATCCATTTTCTAGTGGGCATTGTCTTAGCAAATTGAGGGCCAAACTCATTAACCTTACGGCCAGTAGGTATCTATTGATAACCTATATTACTAAATTTTCTTCCTGTGGGTTTCCACTGTTTTCTAACTTTCTTTCGCCTTTGCCTTTTTGCCTTCTTAGCTTGATTTTTAACATTAACAATTTTAACTGGGCATTTGACAGCATTAGACAAATCATTCACACCACATTCAAGATTAGTAACAGAAACCACGCAATCATCATTACATGTTTTGCCAAAAGATGCAGAATTCGCATTAATTATAGTACGCTTAGAGCTAACACTAGAATCAACACGATTCGTTTTATTCAAATTTTCCCTAAGGTGATCTTCTACTCTCTTCCATTGAACATTCCTAGCACGCAAGGTCCTATCATTCTTTGTGTTGCCTTGAGGCTTTGACCCGCTTGCTTTGGTGTCACTTCTTACTCCTGTAGAGGGAATTGGAACATTAGTTGGTTTTGCTACTTTTTGCATTCTTGAACTAGAAGTGCAGGGATCTGAACTACTTGAAGGCACATTGAAATTCACTTTCTTAATCCTGGGCATCGAATGGTTTGTATACTTAGCACTAGGCATGGAACAAGGCATCACAGCTTTATCTTTCGCACCTAAGGATTTAGGAAATGTTGCTATTAAACATTCTAACATCTCTTGAGATCGTTTGGATTGAATGCAAGCAAACCTAATTTCACTATCAAGTGGCTTATTTATGAAGTCCTCTTCAACAATCTCATGAAGACATTCAAGACTATACTTAAGGTAGCGAGATAATTATGAAATACAAGTTCATTATTACTAAGATGAGGAGGGATATATTTAACAGTCACAGTGTATTTGCAGTCTGCAGATGACATTGATGCAACATTCTCATTAAAGACAAGTGACATTTTCCCTTTTTCCTGACTCTTCAGATTCTCAATTTCCTTTTGTAAAGAAGTTACTTTTTTGATGTTCTTATCACGATTGACTTGAATTGAATCATATAACTCTTTAAAGTGTTGTTTAACCTTTTCATTTTCTTCTAGAAAACTTTCATTTTCCTTTTGTAAAACATTAACCAAGTTTTGAAGATGAAAAGTCTGAGAACTCTGAGAATCTAAAGGAGGAGGCATTTGGGAGCTTGTCACATTGTTCTTTTCACCCTTTAATTGTGAAATTTGGGTTCTCAATTTTCTGATCGTGTTAAAATGAGT
The DNA here is from genome assembly GCA_910596185.1 of Chrysanthemum makinoi. NCBI lineage: Eukaryota > Viridiplantae > Streptophyta > Magnoliopsida > Asterales > Asteraceae > Chrysanthemum > Chrysanthemum makinoi. Next base: position 301,485,164 of record OU343224.1, read on the forward strand.
TCGAATCTGTTCATCACGTTTTCTAATTTCAAAAACTGCATCAAATTCAGGAGCATCCAAGGATGTCTTGATATTTGAGGTTTTAACATTTTCTTTTAGATGTTGATATTTTAATTGCAAAGCAAGATGCTCAACTTCCAATTTAGAAAACTGTTTCACCAGGTTATCTTGATCATCATGTTCAACTTTATCATGCAGTTTAGAGTTAGTTTTCTCAAGCTCAATGACACGATCATGGGAGACTTTCAGAGCAACAGATAATTCATGAAATTGAGATGCATTAATTGAACAATTTGTGGCAGTGTAAAACACATCTTGAGTGATACATTCAGAAATCATATTCTCATTTAAGGTATGCAAGTTCTTCCTCTCAATCTCATTATATTTTAATTCTCGCTCATAGTCATTGACCTCAACAATCATTGCATCAAATTCCTTTTCCATTTCTTTAATATCTGAATCTATCCCCTTTTTAAGACTCTCAAATTGACCTTTTAATTGTTTAAAGAAATGCATGACTTCAGTTAAATAACATTCTTTAGTTTGCTCAAAACCCCTTTCCCCCTCAGTTATCCCTGTAGGTGTGATTCTCTTGTTACATGTCTTCTCAAAATCAACGAATAGTTGATAAAAAACATACAGGCTGATTAAGGTTTTGCTATTAGTGGCAATAGATCTAGGAACTAGATGCATTGGTGTATTTGGAGGATACACTGTAGCTGCAGGCATTTTCCTAAGGGGAGTGTTTTTTGCAACAAGATTTTCAGCTTTTTGCATATCCATATCCTTTTTCCAGAACAATTGTTAGGGTTAATAGAGTTTGAGGCTTAAACTTGTTTAAGGAGATCCAATTTCCTTAGTGTAATCATGGGGTTTTATCGTTATGTTTTCCTTTTTACACACAGGATCGTTAAGCTTCTTATCCATTTTCTCCCTAGAGGCATCATCTAATTTTCTATCCTCTTCCGTGCTTCCAACACATGATGGTGTTTGCCTAGGCTTAAGAATCTAATTACCATCATATATTACCTTCTGAGCTTCTCTTGCTTTCTTACCATACTCAGGGTTGGGTTCCTTAATAATGGGAATACTATGCTTATCGCTTAAACTCTATGCTTAGTGACCATGTGAGCAGTCTGAATGGTGTTCCCTTGTACGTAAAACTTATTTTCAAGCTTGTTTTTCAATGTTTTTAGATTAGAAAAGTCATTCAAAAGTTTTGATTCCTTAGCGTTAAATTCTTGTTTAAGCACTTTAACATTTTCTTGAAGCTCTTGCTTTTGCTTAGCAATTTTAGAAAGCTTTTCGTGTAAGGAGTTTAAATCTTGTTTTAACACTTCTTCTCTAAAATTACTTTTTCTAATAATTGTACGCATTTGGTCATCCATTTCTTGCTCACGGGTAGTTAACTAAAACTTAGCACATTGTTCATAAATAGCACCTTGTTCTTTATAGGCATTCAGTTCAGAGATAACAGAATCATCAGGGGCACATGCAGTGTATTCATCAAAAACATAGTCATCATTGACTGCAGAGGATGCATCACTTGGTACAATCTCACTTTCACTTTACTTCACATATTTATCATATGGGACAATATTGCTATTACCCTCATTATCGATATCTGATTCAAAAGTTTTTGGAGATTGTACTTCATTATGCATCTTTTGCTCATCAAATTTATCGTATAGTTTTAATACCTCTGAAATGATTGAGTCTTTGGATGGACCAGCCTGTTGTGGTGATGAGACCTTTGGAGAGACCATAGGTGAGATGCTAGCCCTGAAGATTGTTTGAGCAGTAGGTTCATCATAGACATCAGAGTCAAATGCATCACAGTCGGCTACTTGAAATGCATTTTCATGATTGTGACCTATTTCCTGAATTGGCTGTTCATCAACATCAGCATCATATGTCTTGGCATTTCTCTCAGTAAGAAACAGCAACTCCTCTTCATCTAAGACAGCACCATTATCCTGAGCTTCCACAAGTAACATCTTTTCTCTGAAGTACTCTACATTTTGAGGACGTTTTGGAGATGTGCAGTTCCTTGATATATGTCCATAACCACCACAGTTGTAGCACTTAATTGGCTTTGCTTGACCTTGATTTCCATTCCTTCCCCGATTCTAATTTGCAACATAACCTCCACCTACTCCACTTCTTCCCTGTTCATACTGCCTTCCTTGAACTGGTTGGACCATAACTTTTCCATCTCTGACAACAGCATGATTGTGTAGATTGGATGCAGTTCTGATCTCAATGTTAGTGTCAAGACTGTTGGTATCTGGATTGAGGGTCAAGTTTTGTTTAACCATAAGAGCCAGTTGATTAATGAAGTGTCCCATGACTGCATCAGCATCAGCTTTTTTGAACATTGGATCGGGAATGAGTTTGTGATTACCATTACCCGTGGATATAACTTGTGAAGCTTTGGTGGTAATTCCAACATTTGTGTATAAAGCTGTTGAATCATTTGAGGAACTTGTTTTTCCCTGGTTGGTTTTGAACTGTTCAAGAATCCTTTTTTCAAACATAGCATGTCTCTCATTCTGAAGAAGGAAGGCATACAGTTGCTCATAGTTTGTATTCTTCAATCCTTTGGTAAGCTTCACAGCGGTGACAAATTTGTGCCATTTGGGATTCATGTTGTTCACAAACTTTGAGTTCAGCTGAATGTTTGGCATGGTCATTTTGATATTCCTCATATCATTCACAAGCTTGTGGAATCTCACGTAATACTCATAGACACTCTCATCTGGTTTCATCTTGAAGTGCTCAAATTCATCATACAGTTGTGATTCTCTGTCTTCCTTAGTTAATTCAGAACCCAAGAGAAGCATCTTGACATTATCCCAAACAGCTTTGGCTTCAGTGTTGTGATTGATAAGCTTGTAGATATCTTTTGGAAGACCTTGAAGTATAATGTTTGAAGCCCTGATATCAGCATCGAATCTCTTTTTCTCCTTATCACTGAGCTCATCATACATCTTTGGTCTGTCCAATCCAAAGATCATGGTTCCATCTGCAGCAGTATCAATTATGTCTCTTGTAGTCTCAATCTGATAAGGTCCTTCATCGATTGACTTGAGAATGTTGACTCCATTTTCCTTTCCAAGACAATACAACCTAATTCGTTGAGCCCATGAGTCATAGTCAGTTCTGTCAAGCATGGGCGGACGAGTGTCTAAACCAGCTGCTTGAACGTCCTCAGCTACAGTAGAGATGATTGTAGGCACGTTGGTAGACATGTTTATATATTTCACGGGAATTTATAACTCTATGATTAAACCAGGAAATAGATTCTTTCACGGGATTTTACTAAATCATCAGAAAACCGTATTAGAAACAAGTATTAACCAAGTCGCTATAACCCTTGAACCAAGTCGCTAAGCACCAAGTTGCTAAGTAGCAACTCGCTAAACCTCAAGTCGCTGTGAATCAAGTCGCTAAGCACAAGTCGCTAAGGCCCAAGTCGCTGAACACAAGTCGCTAACGAACCAAATCGCTAAGCATACAAGTCGCTAAAGAGCAACTCGCTAAGTATCCAAGTCGCTGAGAACAATAAGTACAAGTCGCTAGAGATAATGAAAGCAAGTCGCTAACCCCACCAAGTCGCTAGCCGTAGTGGAGAATCCACTAACTTGTACTGTTTGTCGGCATGTCTCAATAGACACGTCGCTAAGCTTAAGTCGCTACGACTAACACTACAACTCGCTAGAAATTACTGAAGCAAGTTGCTACGAAGAAATTCACACCGAGACTCAAGTCGCTACCTTGAAAAACTTCAAAAACACACTTTTCAATCCAAAACAAGCCCAACCACAGTGATTCAAGCTTTCCAAATCAAAACCCAAGCACTTATAATGATTCTAAACACAAAAGTACACTCAAAATTCAAACTTTAACACAAGAGATGATCCAAATGATGCAAAAACCACTAAACTTTTTCAAACTAAAAAACCATCTAAAACCACTAGAAATCCAAGGATATGTAAAAGAGATGATCAAACCATGGCTCTTGATACCATTTGTAACATATTGGATTTCACAAACACATCAAACCATGATCACAAGAGGCGTACACAATGATGTTTTAGAGAGAGAAATAGTTAGAGGTTTGGGAACTTAGTGAGAGAAAGTGAAAATCTTATTATGAGCTCCAACCCTCTACCTTGGGAGGTAGAGGGTATTTATAGTCTTACAAAACTCGCCACCTATGGGCTGTGGATCAGGCATATAGTGGGTAAAGGCCCGTCCGTCCTCCACGGTGTTACAAAACTAAATACTACTTAACTTAAAATAACTATGACTACGAGCTTTCTAACGATTACATATACTTGAGGTGACCGACACTTTAATAACTGGATTTACTAAATCCTAACAATTCTAGAACTTCAATCTTTTATTTTAATAAATACATATAATATTGTCATAATTATGAAATATGATTTATATTTTACTTTAAGAATATCTAAAAAAATTTTATTTTTACTTAGGGTATAAATCCACGATTTATATCATCATGAAATTTTCTAAACATCACATTTGCATATCATTTTGGCATATGCATGATCAATGCAGCTTGAGCGTTCATAAATATACCGTTGTGATCAGAACGTAATTCCCCACAATCCCGATAATCTTAAAATACGTAACGTATACGTAAAAATTTATAAAAATATGAAATGAATTATAATAAAAATATATTAAAATTTATATTGGGCTTCAAAACTTATTGGGCTTTATGTCACATCACGACCCAACCCAACATGCCATTGGGCCTCGTAACCGAACCAAGCCCACATCGTTTCTTCCTTTGGGCCTCGTACCAACTCGAACCCAACACCCTTGTTATTTCCTTTGGGATTTGCCTTAGTACACGACCCAACAAACAAGCCCCAACCCCTTTTATTTCTTCCTTGGGCCTCGTCTAACACCCAACCCAACACATCACTTGGTACAAATTATATGCAAGGAATTTAGCACCTGTTGTTAAATACTTTGAAGACCAAACGCACCACTAAGTCAAGACACAAGCAAAATCACTCCATATCCTAGTCCTAAGTATTGCGTGTGAATGCAAAAAGAAGGGACAAAAACATGCTAGCCACCCTAAACAAATAATAAACTAAACCTAATGACCTTGACTATCCTTTTGACTCTATAATCCCTTGGTTACTATGTTTATCTCGACAAGACAAGACCACCATGCTAGCCTCAAAACCGGCTGCCAAGAAGGCATGCCAAGAACAAACAAATGAACAGACTTAATAAATCCCATGACCATACTTGATGAGCCTATAAGTCGAACCCCATTCATCCTCCAACACTTAACCAAAATATCACAAGTTTCCTCACTAACTAGCTCACAAGTTTAACTCACCAAATCACTCTCACTATACATATAACTCTTCCACTGTGGGTACCAAAAGAGAAAGGAAACGAGGCAAGGGAAACGTGAAAGGAACAAGGTTTAGAGCAAAACTTGGGTAAACTCTAGGTTGGATATCATTATAAGGAGAACACGGGGTTTAGAGTTCAAATCACCTTCTCATTGTTCATCTCCACTCTTGAAGAGTGTTGTAAGTCATCGAAACTCATTTTGTTCCAACCCATTTAGTTTACGCATATACATGTTTTATCACATGTTTAAAACGTTACACGCACCATTTCACACTAGATTATACTAGATAACTTGGAATAGACAACCTTCGACACATAGTCACTCCTTGTTACATGATTAAAACTTGATAAACATGTCGAAAACACATCACAACCCTTTGCGAAACTCTCGTACACCCTTAATTCCATACGCAAAGGCTAACGGACCAAAAGCCCAAGTGTTATGCCCAATGAGCCCAAACCGTGTCCAAATAAACCCTAACCCGACCCAATGTGGTGAAGATAAGCCAATAAGCTATAAAAATAAGTTGGAAATAAGTTTGTAATCACTTTACAAAGTTTTAGTTATTGTAAAAATGTATTCGGACCTAAATTGCAAATATCATAGTCCTTTGGTTAAAATTGTAACTTTTTAAAAGTTAAAGGGTCCTATATTTCGTTTAATAAACAAGCATGAGAAGTCATGGGACTAGCATGCACATTTTCGAAAGTATAGGGGTATGATTCACGTGCATGGGCGCGTATAAAAACCACGAGGACCAAACTTTTCATTTGCTTAAACTAGTTATAAGTAAACTTAGGGGTGAAACATGTAAAAACAAGCCTTGGAGGGCTGTTTTTGTAAAAGTAGTTTTCCCAAGGGGTAAAAATGTCAAAAACAAAAAGTTTTGATATAAAATATATTCGGTTAGAAAGTGTCATTTTCTCAAACTTCAAGGACTAAACTCGTACTTTTCGTAACTTGAGGGTAAAAAGAGTAAATTTGAGAAAAGTTTAGAAAAACTTATAAACTTATCGTAACTTCGTAAAAACGAGTATTTTGATCATATGAGTATTTTCTTAGTGGATATCGTTAAATATATTACGTATATATATATATATATATATATATATATATATATATATATATATATATATATATATATATATATATATATATATATATATATATTGGAATATAATTATATATATAATCCGATAAAACGCATGTGGGATCTAAACAAACTAAAGTACTCAACAACACTATCAAGATCACAACCGGCGGGAGGACATTTCACTTATGCGTAAGTGAGGATCGTTAACTAAGGCAGTGTAGCAAGTAAAATTAGCTTAGAATGTTAAGCACGCACGCACACTATTGAATTGGACAATTCAATGATCTATTGAATAAGAATATTCAATGCTCTATTATTTTGGTTGTGAACCAAAATGTTCATCATAACTGAGACTCGCCATCTCAGCATTTTTAGGTTTCAGTTTGGAACCTCCGCTACATTGTGCTTGATCTGTTTGTGCTTGTTCATATCATCAAGGTGAGTTCATAGCCTCGCTTTTACTTTATTTTGCAAACCCCGCGAGGGAGATACATGCTCTAAACTAGGACACAAGGTTTTTCATAAATGTTCGCCTCTTGATTATTGGTACTGCCTAAGTATTTAGCCATAAGTCCCCTGTATCATGAACCATTAGTCACCGCGAGTGAATGCATATATCGTGAATAGTACTATGGGGAGTAACGACCCCGTCTTTGTTATAGATAAATAACCGGGGCGCACCATATTTGAATTGCATTAGGTAATTGGCTATTACCTCCTTTGGGGCAAAACTTACGTACACCAGTAATTCGGTGTATGCAGTTGAGTCTTGGTTGCATGAGCTTAGCGCATAATAGTGTGTGATTTTCCTTATGATATTGTTAGTTTACAATGATCATGCTCTTATACTTGTGTTCAACTGTTATTTAAACTTATGAAATTCACTCAACATTTTTGTTGTCCTTTTTAAGCATGTTATCTCAGGTAATCTGTGAAGATTATGACCAAGGCGCGGAGTGGGGCATGGCAAGGCTTTTCTGGTAGTGTAAACATAAAGTTGTCATTTCTTTTAAACTCATGATCTTTATTTTGGGAAAAACGCTTGAAAAATTTACAATGTTTTGTAACAACTATGAGTTTTCGATGAATGATAACTACTTTTAATAAAACACCTCTTTCGCGTCATTTTCTCTAATTATTGACTATGATCTCCATTCGAGTAACACCCGAATTAGTCTTCCGCTGTCATTAAGATTTTCGGGGGTGTTACACACGACACCAAAGTTTCAAAAAACACTCTAGGTTCTTCCAATGTTTTTTTCTTCGCATTTTTGACACATCTATGTTTGGTGAGTTTTTTAAAAAAACTCCAAACTTGGTCTGACTTTTTCTTACTTAAAAACTCAATCAACCAATGAGGGGTTAATCGAATCCCTCGATTTGGTAAAAAATGTGTTCTCTTATTATATAAGAGATATGAACAAAAAATATTTAATAAATGCTTCTAATATCGTAATAATCATGATGCGCATATTTATGATGAATTATATTCGTAAAGGTTCTGATGCATCACAATGGTGTGAGAACGCTTGTGAAACAATTAGAAAATTTGGTGATTAAAATTTTACATGCATAAATATCCTCATTGTTAAATATTTCATCATTATACGGTGTGAAACATGACACATTGAAAATAAATAAACGTATAGGAAACAAATAAATATATGGGAAAATGAGGCAAATAGACTGCGCGCCCTGAGGCTTATCACTTTCCGGACCACACTTTTTTGCGTTATAAAAATGGACCAGTTTCCCAGCGATTTTCTTGGAGCCAACCATGGGGTGCCACGTGTCCGACAAACCTATGATCCAAGTATGTATTTTGAAAGTATTGTAAGGTATTGTTTTTTGGGCAACCAAAATGTATTTTGGGGCAACTATTGATTTTTGGGCAACTTTTATTTATACACGAGGATATTATTGTCATTTTACACTGGTTGCATTAAAAAACTAATAATATTAACTCAGACACGTACTCACACAACATCACGTGCACACACACACACAATCAAACATCTTTTTCTAAAATTCTGAAATTAACAGCCTCTATAGTTAAACATCTTCTTCTACATCACGCGCACACACTCACACACTACATCTTATTCATAGAACCCTCTAACCCCTAATTAATTTTACTGTATAATTCCGTATGACTAAATTAAAGTTGTACAATTGTAAAATTGCATTTCGTTCTACATTGAAGTTGCTTCCAGATATTAAAATTTGTTTGTCAAAGAATGAAAACCGCAAAAGGTTGTTCAGGAAAACAGTTTTTGGTCCATGGTTGGATATAAAGTCGTGCGATAATGACTACCTTCTGATGCATTATGTTTTGCAACATCAGGTATATGTTTCTAACATTTCGTCTGATTCCCCTCCACTAACATTCCAAATTGGGGATCATTCGTTAACGTTTGGCCAGAAAGAATTCTGTCTGATAACAGGGTTTTGATTTGGCAAAGTTTCAAAACCGATTAAACGATCTAGCGCATTTTTCGATCGTATATTTCTTGGGAAAAAAGAGTAATGGTATAACAAATGTATATGCCATTGATCTTTTGGAACTTGTTAATGACGAAAAAAGGGATGGAAAAAGGTGGTTATCTCTTTTTGATGAGGATGCTATTAGGGTATGTCTGTTGGTAGCTGTAGACCTGGTATTTATGGGAAAAGAAGACAGGAATTGCATCCTTAAACACTTATTGACCTTGGTTGACGATTTTTAAGCCTGGAATGTATTTCCTTGGGGTGAATGAATATATGTGGCATAAATTTTATCAAAGGACTGTCAATATGGTTCATATACAAAGAAAAGATCATTTGTTAAAATTGAAAAAGAACCCAAAGTTCAGTGCCACGTACAATCTATACGGGTTCGCTTGGGCTTTCAAGGTTAGGATTCTCAGTAGTTTGTACTAATGTACGAATGTCTAACTTTGATAACATATTTATTTAGAAAACAGGTTATTAAAAGCTTTTGATTCTATTTTTTTGTGCTATTACTTATTCATTTCAAAAGTACCTATAAATAATGTTGTTGTTTTATTCTTATGAAATGCTGGTGTTTTGTTCTGTATACAAGTAGTATAAAAGTTACCAGTAATTTAGATTACAATAATGTTGCATCCTAAACAGGTGACCTTTACTTTGGTAAACCTTGAAACAATTTCAAAATCGATAGCTGCATAACTACACGTTTTAAAGATGAAAGTTGTGGCTATTACAGATTTGGATTTTGGAGAGTTATCCTAAAAGCTCACTTTGGTGGGTGAAAGACAATAAGGTCATTCCACGTGGTCTTGCTTGGTCAGGAATTTCAAATTTTCGTAATGCGGACTGCTGTAATATGTTTGGACCGGTATGCATCACACAGTCTTACAATGCTGACCACACTAACTTGTACCTAACTTTCTTCACAATATCCGTAATTGTATATTTTTGGTTGTTAGGATTCAACTCCAATTGTTGAACTTTCTGCAACACAAGCTGAAATGAAGCAACCATGGTGTATTGCCAGCGCCCAATTTATAGATGGTTTGTCTGTTCCAGACACAGACGCTGGTGAGAAGACTGCAGAGCATTCGAATGCATTCGCGGATGATTTCAATTTACACTTGGGCATGGAAAGTCAACGACATGGGTTATCTGAAAACGCAGTTTATCTCAACATTGAGAAACCACCATCTTTAAATGTTGCACAAATGGGGACTACTCTTTCGACAGGGGCTCTATTTCGTGAGTTAGCGGATTTGAATAAAAAAAAATTGATGATAGAAAACGACATTCATTTTGTCAGAAACACACTGGTTGTACTTGATGTGTTTACGAATGTGAAAAGCAGATTTTCAAAAGTACAGCAACTTTTGGGTCTTAATAATGATGCTGTTGTTGTTCCTGATCAATCTAATAGTTGTGCCAAGACAAACGACTCTGACATTAATCCCGATGATCCGAAGGTTTGTATTTACTTTTTAGTTTACCTCCGATTTTTATACCAAACTTAAATAATCGTTCGTGTCTACACTTATATCAAACCTTGGTCGCTACAGGCCATGTCGTGTCATATTCTAGGCCTTAACAGGGATAAGATCGTCGATGCTGACCATGCAACAAACATTGACAATGATGATGGGCTTAAAAAAACGAAACCTTGTAACCTTGGTATTCTTGTGGAAGCTTGTGCCACGACCCAAAAATGTCCTAGAGGTGAAGGTAGTACTCAACTTCAACCAGTTGCACCTAATGAGGAAAATAAAACACCCGGTGACCCCATTATTGTATGTTATCTTTCACTTACAGTTTAAATATCAGCTATAGCATACGTCCCTACTTATGTATATATATTTAAAATTAAGCAGGAACCGGATTGTGGTAACGATTTGTCGTCTTACATAAACGATGATAAAGTTTCGGGTGATAATGTTGTAGATGCAATGGATTGTGATAATGAACAGCAAGATGTGGTTCAGAAACAATTGGCTAGGGAACCTGAACCCGTTAACAATATTGTTAGTGTGCAGACAGAAGAAGGAACACCAACCAACAAATCTCTTGAGGTATCTACAATATCAGTAAAACAACACCGATAAATAAAAGAGTTTAATGTGCTGTTTTGTAACATACTATATTTTCAAATCTCAGTTTAAGATAAGAACTCCGCTTATATGTAATTGGAAGTAATAAAATGACACTCTATGGCAGTACCTAGTTTCTCCAAGATAATTTCTAAATAGTGTGATTCATAAAATATTGTGTGTTCCGTCTTTAGATTTAATGGATTGTAATGATCAACAAGGGGATGTAGTTAAGAAAAATTCGTTTGTTGGCCTTCAATCCAGTAACAATGATGTTGCTGTGGTTAGCCAAGAAGAAACACCAAAAAAGAAAGATGCTGAAGCCCCTGAATCTCAGGTTAAACCTAACAAAGTGTCATTTGCAAATGTGGTAGGTCCTAATTACAAACCTCCGTTGGAAGATCTTTTCTCTGATAAGAATACGAACAAAATAAAGAGAGTAAAATTGAACGACAACCTCAGTAAAACAAGGCACATTGTAAAACATTATACGAAGTTGGCTGGGTCTGTCAATTCGCCAAATGGGGTATCAAAAACATCAGCTACTCCTTGCCGCCATCTTACAAGATCGCAGGGTGTCATTAACGAGACTATTATCTCGGCTACCGGTTCAGATGTAAAGCACCTTATTAAATTGTAACGGAAACGAATATTTTTGTTTGTCTGCTTATTTTTCAAATTTGTTTTCAGGAAACATCCGGAAACCCCAAAACGCGTCCAGTTAGTCACTTCTATTCGCCCACAATTGAACCGTCTGTAGAGGTAGGTTCTGTTTGTTAATCCACTAACATCATTATCATTGGGTTAATGTTATTATTCAATATATATATATATATATATATATATATATATATATATATATATATATATATATATATATATATATTGTTTTTGTTTAGGAACTTTTTCGACACCCGAAACGCAACAAGAAGAAGGTTATTGTGCTTGATTACCTTCGCAACTATTTCAAGCTTAAAAAACCATTACTTTATACGTTTCCTTGGGGCTCCGGTGCCGTTGGTGCTTATAGGCATTTTTGGGTAGCCTTGGCATGTGTTGAAGATTGCACTGGCGGGTGGCTAAATGACTTAGTGAGTAAACCTAATGCCTATCTTGTCTACTACACTTGTATATTATTTCGTTTTGTTACTTAGTAACCAAATGTTAACAATTTTGAGTTGTTTTATATGTCTACAGCACTTGGATGTATGGGTTGATTTGATGTGGTTGTTTAGACCTGCCGATGCAGATTAGGCTTTGGCAGGGTTTATTTTCCGCACTTAAATCCTAGATGGCAAAATTCCTACCACTTATTCAGATGGCACAACATACCTTGTGGCTTGGTGAGATGTTTTAAAGGTCAGCCATGCACTCTTACCGCATATATAGCACTACAGTTATAAACAACTTATAATAATATTCTGCATTTATTTTATATCGTGTGTATTTTCCCCGTGAATGAAACTGAAAAACACTAGAGGTCGGGTAAAATTCCATATCCAAGATGGCTTTTTACCTTTATGAATTCTCTCGGTCACCGAAGAGGTGCACAAGTGGTGGCGAGGTTTAAAGAAAGTTACAAACATGCTTAAATTGTACCTAAACAATGGTTCGTCTGCACTGCATAGTAAGGACATATCACCGGGGATTATATAATCACATAACAAAGGTCCAAAGTTCCACAACAATCGACTTATATAAGCATTGCGGAGTATGGGTGTGCATTATTTTGTACAAGATTGTTCAGAACAGTACCTCGGAGAAAGACGAATTTTAAATAAGTATTTACCGTGAACGGATGCTTGAATAATTTCGAAGCACACAAGGTTGAATACACAAATTGATAGTCGTCTTTCAAGGTACGATCCTTAATGTCCGTTTGACCCATAATTATTGTCAATGTTCACTTGGAAGTTAATTTTCTCTCAGCTTTTACTATAGGTATTTTACTTGTGTTATATATTATCGATTATTATATTTTTTTAAATCAACGACATTTCCTTTGTAATACCGTGCACATACACATAAAAAGGCCTAATGGTTTGCAAACCAATTTATATGGGTTATGTAAAGTACTTATTAATATTTATATAGCATAATTTAATATTTGGTTGCCCAAAGTACATCACGGTACATGTCCTTTATTGTTTTATGTTCTCAATATCTTTCTTCAATACAAAATCTTTCTTATTTTGTTTAACAAAATCTTTCTTTCTTCTTTTGGTCTATTCACTTCATATCTTTATCCCAATCTTTCTACTTTTGTTTAACAAAAATGTCTGACAATATCCCACTGGATGTTCAACTAGATATCATCCGTAGGCTACCTCCTAAGTCTATACTCAGCTATTTAGTGTTTTCAAGTTATGGAAGGCTAGTATAGATTGTAAGCCATCTTTAATTACGGTTTTTCGTCCCAATGATGAGTGTTTTTAACATTCGACTGGGTCACCAAGGTTTTATGTTAGCTTTAGATGAACAGCTAATCGCTACGCTACTTCATACAGATTTAATGCTTTCATCTATGATTTCAGTTGGCAATTCTAATGGTCTTTCGTGTTTTTCTATGGTTCTAATCTAATGTCTGTTATTTGGAACCCGACAATCAAAAACTGTTGCAGTGTGATTTGTTCCGCTTTACACGATCAAATTGAATGTTAAAAGATTTGTTTTGGTTTTGGCGTCCGTCCGAACACACTTGACCCGACGATCGTGAAGGTCTCCTATCCTATTTTCCAAAGTGGTTTTTGGTATGTGTCTGTTTTTTTCTTTGAACTCTTTAAAGTGGACACGCCTTGAAAATTTCCAAAATTCTCGTGAAACTATCCAATTGAAACGAAAAGTCGGCAGTTGTAGGTCGTTTATCTATTGGACCGAGAAAAGTTAGCTAATGGGACGGTGTTATTTACAAGATTTATATGTTGATTTCTTTTGATTTGTAACAGCCAATTGAAAGTTATAAACCTACCGCAGATTTTTAAAATGAACTCCAGTCCATTCTATGTTTTTGATCTTGGAACCTCTCTAGTGATTTCTGGGATGATCATTGGT
>OU343224.1:301499388-301622313 GCA_910596185.1 Chrysanthemum makinoi
GTTTTGACTCAACTCGCTACTTGTTAAATAACAAGTCGCTAGCAAGATTTTCTGATGAGTTTTCCGACCAGCTTATAAACCCAGAAAAAGTAGTATAAGAAATGCTTCATTTTTCCCAGTTTGACCATTGTTTGATTATTCAAATTTGACCAAGTGACCACATAGTATTTCACGGATAAAATTTGGTAACCAAAAGTCATGTAAATATGATGAAGTAATAAAAACTGTTTGGACAAGTTTGACACAAAACAGGAGTTAACAATGATTGGACCATACGAAACTTTTGTTTAAAACCAAATAAAGGATACAAAAAAAAAGATGTGTTAAAACAGTTTATCCAAAGTAAAGCGGAAAAATATTTTCCGACCAAGAAAAAAGGACACAAAACAGTTTTAACAAGAATCAAAAGACCACAATAAATCAACACAACACAATAACCTTGGCTCTGGTACCATTTGTAGGATCGTAAATATTATTGTGTTGATGATTCGGGTGGCCTTGGATGATGATGATACAAGTAAGCCATGTTTTAGAGAGAGAAAGAGTGAGAGGGTGTTTTCTTGGTAGAGACTTGCTTCACAAATGTAAGGTTAGATTGAAAGAAAAGCACCACCCCTTCCAAGGATGGAAGGGGTATTTATAGTAACAAATAATACGCCCTCATGTCGGGCTATGGATCAGGCATACAGTGGGTAAAGACCCGTCCTTCCTCTACGGTGTTGCACTAACCTAAACTACGCTAATAACTAACTAATAAACTAACAAATAACTTAACTAACGATATGTCTACGAGCTAACTTATGCTAGATAATATTTGGGGTGACCAACTCTTCACTATGGAATTTCTAATTCCTAACAAGGTGGCTTCAAAATCGCCTTCAACAATGATGTACCAAAGATCAATATCTTTAGACTTCACATACGTTTCGAATCTATTTTTCCAATATCTAAAACCGTTAGTTTCAAGTAGTGGTGGTCGTTGCATAGATTGCCCTTCCTTGTAGTTTTCAGAACCCAAAGTGATCCAAAAGTTTTTAAAACACAGTTTACTTTAAAACTTTTATAACTTAGCTCTTGAGGCCAATTGTGGAAAACTAGAAGGGGGGGGGTTGAATAGTTTTGCCGATTTTAAGTTAGTTTCTAAAAACTTTAGATTCGATGTTATGTGAAATCGTATGGATGAATATAAAGTATAGATCTAAGAGTAATGAAAGTAAATAAGGTAAAGAAAATGATAGAAATGACGCAACCGATTTATAGTGGTTCGGCTACAAGGACACTTTCCTTGCCCTACTCCACTCCCCGAGTCACCCACTCGAGAGTTCAAGCACTATGTCAACAAACTCCTTCAATTTGGCGGAGAAGCCTTCACAACGTTGATTACACCTTTTTCTGATACAAAGCTAAATACCGAGTCAGTAACACGGAGGACCAAACCAACACGACTATTACACAACAACTATGTGAAATATCAAGTACAAGATCTTTGCTACAGAAATCTTGTGGAGGAACAAATCAATCAAGGACCCCTTGCTTGGATGACTTATAGAATGCTCATGATCTCGCCAGAGAAGGCATATGAGAATCACAATAGAAGAAAGAAGAACAACTCTCTAGATCAAGTGATCTTTTATTAGAGTGAGAGTATATGAGAGAGAGAGTTAGTAAGAGGGTGAAGAGAAATGAAGAAATGACTCTCTATTATATAGGCAAAATCTTGCCACTGTTCCCGGATCCGGATCCCTCTTAGGGATCCGTCTAGTGTAAACCAGGAGATCCGTGGGGCGCTCCTCTTTGCCCATAGGTTTTTTGGTTATGCGACATGGGTCATGGGTTATGGGTTGGTCCATGGGTATTTCATTAGATACAATGTATCTAATAGATGCAATACATCTAGTCAAATAGGTATGGGTCAATACCAGGGTTATGGATATCTCCATGGGTTGTGATTTTTACCCAACCTAATAAACTATTACAACAAATGATTTATTACAACAATTTGTATTAAATGACTATATGTAAATGCTTTACAAAAATAATATGTATTCTTATAATTTTACTTATGTTAACATTATATTTGTTATCAACAAAACACAAAGAGATAGCTAAATATTAATAAACGTTTTTACGGTTTATTTGTATTAACACATCAATTAATAGATTACGAAAACATATAGAAATAAAATGTATGTTAATATGACACATAAATTATTATAGGATACATATATGCAGACTACATGTCTATGTCTCTCCTGCAAGATATGATTACAAAGAATTTCATAGGCACCTGGCGAGAAACTATAGTGTCCATTGTGTACCCTTCCTTATCTCGGCAATTTTTAGATGCTTCATGGACTTGACAATCTCATCTTTCTCTGATTTATCAGGTGTACCAAGAAGCTGAAAAATATTCTTTGTAAGTAATCAAAGTGACAAATCCAAACTAACCCTAACCCTAAACCCGCCGCCGACACCATTGTGTCTCCGGCCGTCGGCTTAGGCCGGCGGTCCGGAGAGACCCTCTTCTTTCCATTTCTTTGTAGATACTTTTCCATTTCGTTTTCAGTTTTCGATTAAATAAAGTTTATTGATCGTTCTTCTTGGATCCTTGTGTTTATGGGTGGTGGTGCTATGTTGGTGTTATGGTGGATCGAATAGAGACCCAAATGGTGGGGTAGTACGAACGGTGAGGGGGAGCTTTTGGGCGCGTGGTGTAGTAGATCGAATAGAGGAGATGGAGAGGGTTCTTTTGATGTAGGCGGTGAGAGGTGGTGGCCGACAGTGGAGCGGCGGTGGGGCAGTTTCCGTCCGGCGGCTAGGTTCAGTTATCATGTTTTACATAGTGAGACCGGATATGGTGAGAAAACGTGTGTTACGCAGTGGCAACGAATAAAAAGTATATGTTACTTACCTGTGTTGGTGGTGGTTGCAAGAGCAGGGGCGGAGTTTTTTTGTTCCTGATGGTGATGTCGTGGTGGTGAGGTTCGAGATAATGGGTGAATCGTGGTGTAGGTGATGGTGAGCTAGTGGTGCTGGTGTTGTCGTGGTCGTTGTTTGCGATGGGTGACTCGTGGTGCTGGAGATGTCGTGTTGTTCATGAGGTCGTTTGCGATGGAGGTTGCGATGGAGGTAGTTGTTTGTGATGTCATGGTTTAGGTTCATGTTTCAGGTTGCGATGGAGGTTGGGATAGTAGTGATCGTGGTAATGGATCGTAATGGATCGTGGTAATGTTTCATGGGTAGGATCGTGGTAACGGTGATCGTGGTAATGGATCGTAAAGGATCGTGGTAATGTTTCATGGGTAGGATCGTGGTAACGGTGATCGTGGTAATGGATCGTAATGGATCATGGTAATGTTTCATGGGTAGGATCGTGGTAACGGACGAGTCGTTGTTTGTGGGCTTCATGTTTGTGTTCGGGTTATTGTAGTAGCGTTGTATTGATAGGGTCGTGGTCATGTTTTTATCGATGTACTTTCTAGCTTCTTGCTAGTTGTTTATTTACTTTAATACAATTATTGCCGTTCAAAAAAAAAAAGTAATCAAAGTGACAACCATTTTATCTGATCACAGCTTATAATATCTAACCAAGTCACTAGTGGTTGCTAGATATTCGAGACCAGATAGTAGACGTGATATATACGGAGTAATAAATAAGCATTTTATAGGGACATACAAGTTACTCCAAAAGTTCCTTGCTAGTGTCTTATTTCTAGAAAATAGAATGCTTCACGAATCCAACTTAGTGTTTGATTTCGAATTGAGGGTTACATTTACCCTAGCCATACAATTATGTTCTGATTTACAATTACATAATACATTTGTAAGTCATGATATAGGGCTAGAATTCAATACAAACATCCCTCTTTGTAGTAGCGGTTTGTTGGTCCAGCGGCAAATATCACAACTTAACCTACACAAGAAATTAATTGACCCTCCTTTTACTCATCATTTTAAGGCCGTAAAACTCACAAATATGTCTAAAAACACTTAAATATACCCATTTACATTACATATATCCTTGGTTTTTATGTATTTCAGGTACAAAGGATCGAAAACAGGGCAAAACAGACAGAAATTAGCTTGGATAGCAAAAAGGGCATTAAGGACGGAGCCGTGAGTGGATTTTCTATATTTTTGGATCCCGGGATACGTTTTGGGATTGATCATGAAAAAACCATACCCGAAACCAAAATTACCTTTTTACCTTAAACCTAAACCTTAATTTACCATTTTACCCTAAACTTTTTAAAACCATTTACATTAAAAATCATTATTTTTTGTAGAAAACAGTTTTATTAAAACCATTTTTAAAAACCTTTTTAAAAAAAAAAAAAAACCTAATAATAAAATCTAAAATACTTTTAAAACTAAACTCTTTATTTACTAAACCTTGTTAACTAAAACATTTTTTTGAACCCCAATCCAATACCTTTTAAAACTAAACCTTAATCCCTTTGAACCCTTGTCGCTTACCACCTTTAACCCTTACCCCACTTGAACCCTTAACCACCCAATTGAACCCTGCCATTTCACCCTTAACTACCCATTAACCTTTTAACCCATCACCACTTAAAACACCCTTACCTATTTCTCTTATACCCGTTTTAAGTTTTTACCCAGTCAAACCGACATAGTCAAAACCCATAACAAAAACCCTTTGGCGCCAAAACCTTTTCTTCCCCCTCCTGTCACTCTCAACTCAGAAGAAGCCAAACCCAAGTCACATGATAAATTCCATGCTGGCTATCCTCATTCTTCCCATTGGATGTTGAAAGAAGACAACAAGATGGACGGTGGAGATTGATGGAGTGGTGACCAAGGAGAAATCAATGGATGTGATGGCTCAAAAGAAACGCAACAAGCTCCGGACTCTCTCTACACACACAAGAAACACAGACGGCAAGAAGACCTAGGGTTTAGTCTTTAGTATAAATTAGGCATATTGTAAACTTGAAAAAGATGTCTAGACTTTTAGTTCTAGTCCCTGCTCATTGTAATGTCTTTAATTTAAGTTTAAATTCAATTTAATTTCTCAGTATTGTATTTATTTTAGTATATGATAATTTATGTTCATAGTTAGAATATGTTGTTTTTTCAATTCAAAGTGCCATTGTTGTTTAAATTGTTTGATAAGCTTTTATAAGCTCATTAGAGATGTTGTGTAAAGTCTACATGTTGGTTCTTAAAGTTTCAAAGTCTCAACAGTTGTAAAAATCCAATTTCTGATTTGTAAGGGGTGTTTACGTGTTCTTTAGAGTTCTAGTTATTTAGTAGATTTAAATCTGTGATAATTCAGTTTTTATACTAGTTTTAAAGTTGTTTTGATCAAGTTTTCAAGTTTTAAAAAGTAGTTGAGTCATTTTCAAAGTTCTGTGTCTTCTTAAATGTTAAAACTGCCTTATTTTGCATAAGCTATATAATGGTCTAGTTGGTTTGAAATATTTGATGTTATGAGTCCAAATCAATATGTAAATTAAGTCTGTTTAAGTGTTTTGAGTTTTGGTTTATATTCTCAACTTTTTCCAAAGTCTCTCACAACCAAAAAA
Organism: Chrysanthemum makinoi; assembly: GCA_910596185.1. NCBI lineage: Eukaryota > Viridiplantae > Streptophyta > Magnoliopsida > Asterales > Asteraceae > Chrysanthemum > Chrysanthemum makinoi. The sequence goes on from OU343224.1 coordinate 301,504,938, forward strand.
ATCTGACTAAACAGTCCTTTTTTAGCTCAATTCTAGTTAAGCTAAAGTAAGATTCAGCTTATGATTTTGATTAAATTAGTAGTTTGTAGGTCCATCTTTATCTGTGTGAGCTTGTTTTAGGTTTTCAAGCTGATTTGTTGGCTTAATTGTTGCATGCAAAAAGCCCCATCATGCTGTGTTGAGGGCTGCTAATCCAACCCTGTCCCATCAGCCTTGTTATCAGCACTCTTTTTAAGCTCATTACAAGCCCAAATTTGTTGAAACTTTCTTTTACTTGCTCTTTGGTAGCTAGAGCTTATCTGTTTGTAGCTTTTATACATTAGTTTATCTGTTTCCTAGCTTATTTCAGGGCTTTTAGTTCACTATTTGGACTGTTTGCTGTGACAGTTTGGGTAGTTGCTTATTTTTTATTTAGTTGCTTTCCAACTTTTTAGGTTGGCTCATTTAGATTAAATTAGCTTCTTTAGTTTGTTTTTAAGTGCCTATTAGCTTATTAGGATTTAATTAGCTTATTTGAAAGATTTATATAGTTTTAAAGTCCTTTAGTCCCCAATCAAAGCTAAACAGCCCTTTATAGGCATCTGCTGTGTAAATGAGCAGTTACACTTCTTATTTTAACTTTTGAAGTTTTGCTTTTATAAAAAATGCTTATTTTTATCCTATCATTAAGTTTTAAAAGAAAAAATTTGAAAAAAATAAAAATAAAACCAAAAAGTGCCAAGACCAGGATTGAACCCTGGTCTCTACAATCACACCACCACACTACCATCTGCCCTCTCAAGTATTGCGTGTTAGAGTTTACCATTTTAAATATTTAAAGTATCTCAATAGTTTTAGCTTATTAAGTTTAGTTGCTTTTTTACTGCTTATTTCCAAAAAGCACATGCACATCTTTTATTTTTCTTACATCTAGCATGCATTAAAGTATTTTCTGCAAAAATTCTCAGATTTTTCCATTGCATTTAATATTTTTTTATTAATTAGTATAATTTAGTTTTTAATTCATAATAAATTATTTAAAAGTAAAAAAAATGCCCGGATTTTTTCTAAAATCATTTTTAGTTGTTTAGGTCGTAGGAAAAATAGATTTACAACCGTAGGCCTTAAATTGAAAAATTCTTTTAGGGCTTGGGACGCTCCCGGTAAAGCCTGTTTTTAGTTTTTAGAGTATTGGGACTTAATTTAGCATCGTTTTAGTGTTTCTTATGCTTATTAATTGCTTATTTAGTGTTTTTCTTTGTTTCCTTGCCTTATTTGCTTCCCCATAACTTATTTTGAATTTAGAAAAATCCAAAAATGTAAAACCCCGACTATTCAAGCATTTTAATAACAAACCTCAAACGTAACCGTCAATTCACTTCTCGTTGGGAAATGACCTGGGTAATCACTTGCCCGGTATCATATATCGTATATTTACGGGTTTTGCGTGTTGACCTTTTTCCTAAAGGGTTTATTCGTCGATTCGTGCGTATCACGTGTATTTGATATTATTATATACTATTTGAAACGAATCAATCTCACACGACAATCACTATTTATTCATACTACGCTGACTAATCACAATAAAACATAACAACATACTGTATCAGTTGCAACCTCAAACTAATCAATCACATTTCACATTCCAAGTTAATATTACATGTAATTACCAGAAATACATCCTACATTTCAACCACAAAAAGTATAATTAACAATAAACCAATGATAATAAACCTGATAACAAGTATATCACAAGTAATAATATTATCAATACAATCGGTAGAAACAAGTAAATCTTTTTATAACACTAACCAATACTTTTATCAGTAACACGAACATCACCAATATCACAGCTACTAACATTTAACAAAACACCTCTTTTGCGTTAATTACCAGAAATACAACACACATTTGAACCAAGAATGCAGAACTAAACCCTAAAACAAGGATCATTAACCTGGTAACAAGTATCTCAGCTAACGAGGACCATTTACAATGAACATTATCAGTGGCAACAATTCATCTCCAAAACTAACTAATCAGTACCCGCACCACAAGACTATTAAGTCCTAACTGTACAAATACAAATGACAGCATTCAAACCAATAAATCACATTCCACATTAACGATAAATGTAATAAGAATTAATACAGCCAACATTAGCCATAGAAACAACAATAACAATAACTTGATAGCAAGTAACACATTATTATTACTATTATCAGTACAAATCACAGCTTCAACCTAATATATCACATATCACTTTCATGATAGATACGACCTACATGAGCCATAAAATAACAATAACAAAAACTTAATAACAAGTAACACGTATCTAACTGTAATAAAATCTAAAGTTAAAGCAAAAACTATATATATTAGCTTATAACTCGATTAAAATATGAAAATACATGTGTATCCATCATGTAAGGATTGGTCAGTTTAGTCGCCTCCCATTCCTCTCGCCTTGGTCTCGAAGTCAACCCCCAACCTACGAGCTTCTAAACTCATACTGGTCCAATGCTCCCTAAACCCATATCATCAACAAGACCCTTTAACCACCCCCCCCCCTTCTTAAACGCACTCACCATATGAACTTTAGTCAATTTAGTAGCTCCATTTTCCCTACCTCTAGTCCTAACCCAATGCTCAAAACCCGTATGTGATATAGACGAAGTTAACAAATCAATCTTTGTAACATCTAAAACAACTCTAGGCACATTCCCTGATTTCCCTTCTTTCCACGCTCTTGAATTCTCATCATTAGTATTCGACACCAACTCAGCTACTTCACGAGGAAACGACCCGTCAAAATCAGTAGCATTAACCACCATAACCACCACACTCCTAGTACCCGTAACCGAATTCAACTTCCTAATGTACATGAATTAATGTACACGAACTCACCTCCAAGTTTTTCCCAGCAGATAAAAGAGATGAATCAGGAATCCGAGTTCAATAATCCTGAAGAATTTGAAACAGCGGTATACCAATTGAACACCAACATAAAACAATAGACCTAAAATAAAATCACAAACCTTATAAAAACATCAACCAATTAATAAGAAAAATAATAAAATAATAAAATTAAAAAATGAAATAAAAATTCACCTTACAGCAGTTATAATTTTTGCTTGTGTAGGTCTACCCTTTTCCAGTGCCACGAATACCTCCACCTCCTCTTTACTATTTCAGAGAATATTCATGGCACAACCGATTTGAAAGAGCCAAAATGATATATATCGCCAAATTGTAGAAAGCGGCTAGCCGGTTTTTCGGATCGATGAGCTTTAGAAAGTTCGGTGGAAACCAAAAATTCAGGTAGCCAGAAAATTTTATCAGCGTCTTTTTGTTGCCTCTATGTGTAATTGTTAAGGGGCAATCTTTTTAGGTGAGATAGATAATGAGTCGGTGAGGTGGGAGGATAGCTGAATATAATGGGTCGGTGAGGGATAAAATGACCAATATATCCTCGTGTATAAATAAAATTGCCAAAAAATAAAAAGTTTCCCAAAAATCAATACCTTACAATACATTACATATACTTTCAACATATATACTTTAGTCATATGTTAGGATTTAGTAAATCTAGTTATTAAAGTGTCGGTCACCTCAAGTATATGTAATCGTTAGAAAGCTCGTAGTCGCAGTTATTTAATGTTAGTTAGTATTTAGTTTTGTAACACCGTGGAGGACGGATGGGTCTTTACCCATTTATCGCGATCCACAGCCCGTAGGTGGCGTTTATGTAAGATACTATAAATACCCTATACCTCCCAAGGTAGAGGGTTGGAGCTCATAATAATACTTTTACTTTCTCTCACTAAGTTCCCAAACCTCTAAACTTTCTCTCTCTAAAAACCTCAAAGTGTACGCCTACTTGTATTCATGGTTTGATGTGTTTGTGAAATCCATTATGTTACAAATGGTATCAAGAGCCATGGTTTGATCATCTTTCTTACATGTTCTTGGATTTCTAGTGGTTTTATATGGTTTTTGGGTTTGAAAAAGTTTAGTGGTATTTGCATCATTTGAACCATTTCTTGTGTTAAAGCTTGGTTTTTTATTGTACTTTTGTGTTTAGGATCATCATAAGTGTTTAGGTTTTGATTTGGAAGGCTTGAATCATTGTGGTTGGACTGTTTTTGGATTTAAAAGAGGCGTTTTAGTAAAGTTTAAAAGAAGCGATTTGAGTCTCGGTAAAGTATTTCAAGTGAGCGATTTGTCCTTGTTTGGAAGCGATTTGTGTCTGTTACAAATCACTTATTTAAGCGATTTGTCCGGGTAGTAGTTGTACTTGTGCGATTTATTCGGAGTAGCGATTTGTCACTTTTCAGCGATTTGCTTATTTAAGCGAGTTGTGACTTTAAGCGACTTGTGTTGTTTAAGCGATTTGTCAATTTCTTCAGCGACTTGCTTATTGAAGCGAGTTGTAAGTTTAAGCGGCTTGTCTTGGTTATGCGATTTGTCTTGGTTAAGCGACTTGTCTTGGTTTAAGCGATTTGTATTTGTAAGCGACTTGCTTATTGAAGCGAGTTATTTGTTGAAGCGATTTGTTATTTGATGCGACTTGTCACTTTTGAGCGATTTGTGGTCCGTGCGATTTGTCTTGTTGAGCGATTTGTCTCTTGTGACTTAGTGCTTTTCTTCTTGATTACATTCTACGGTTTTCTCTTGATTTAGTAAAATCCCGTGAAAGAATCTATTTCCCGGTTTAATCCAAGAGTTTTAAAATCTCGTGAAATCTGTAATCATGTCTACCAACTTACCTACAATCATCTCTTCATGTCGAGGACGTTCAAGCATTTGGATCGATACTCGTCCACCTATGCTTGACAGAACCGACTATGACTCATGGGCTCAACGAATTAGGTTGTACTGTTTGGAAAGGAAAATGGAGTCAACATTCTTAAGTCAATTGTTGAAGGACCGTATCAAGTTGAGACAACCAGAGACATACTTGAGACTGCTGCTGATGGCTCGGTGATATTAGGATTGGACGACCTAAAATGTATGATGAACGTGATAAGGAGAAAAAGAGATACGATGCGAACATCGGGCTTCTAACATCATACTTCAGGGTTTACCTAAGGACATTTACAAGCTGATCAATCACAACACTGAGGCTAAGGCAGTTTGGGACAATGTCAAGATGCTTCTCTCGGGTTCTGAATTAACCAAGGAAGACAGAGAATCACAACTGTATGATGAATTTGAGCACTTTAAGATGAAACCAGAAGAAAGTGTCTATGAATATTACGTGAGATTCCACAAGCTTGTAAATGACATGAGGAACATCAAAATGACCATGCCAAATATTCAGATGAACTCAAAGTTTGTGAACAACATGAATCCCGAATGGCACAAATTTGTCACCTCTGTGAAGCTAACCAAAGGATTAAAGAACACCAACTACGAGAAACTGTATGCCTTCCGCTTGAGAATGAGAGACATGCTATGTTTGAATGAATGATTCTTGAGCAGTTCAAATCTAAGCAGGAGAAGCAAGTCCGTCAAATGATTCAACAGCCTTTTACACCAATTTTGGAATTACCACAAAAGCTTCTCAAGTCATACCCACGGGTAATGGTAATTACAAGCTCATTCTTGATCCAGCATATAAGCCTCCAGACTCAAACACACTCATGGAAAACTTCATCAATCAACTGTCTCTCATGGTTAGTCAAAATATGAATTCCACTCCACACACCAAAAATAACCTCGAACGACATCCAATCCACACAATCAAGCTACTGTCAGAGATGGTAAGGTAGTGGTGCAGAATGTGCAAGGAAGAGGGTATGAACAAGGGATGATTGGAGCAGGTTATGGTAATACTGGAGTAGGTGGAAGATATATGGCTAATCAGAATCGTGGAAGAAATGCCAATCAAGGGCAAGCAAAGCCAATCAAATGCTACAACTGTGGTGGTGAGGGACATATTGCAGGGAACTACACATCTCCAAAACGTCCACGGAATCACGAGAATACTTGAGACAAGATGTTGCTTGTGCAAGCTCGGGATAATGGAGCCACTTTGGATGAAGAGGAGTTGTTGTTTCTTGCTGAAGGAATGCTAAGACATATGATGCTGATGTGGATGAGCGGCTAATTCGGAAATAGGTCACAATCATCAAAATGCCTTTCAAGTTGCAGATTGTGATGCATTTGACTCTGATGTCGATGATGAACCTATTGCCCAGACAATCTTCATGGCTAGCATCTCACCTATGGTCTCTCCAAAGGTCTCATCACCACAACAGGCTGGTCCATCTAAAGAATCAATCATCTCAGAGGTATTAAAACTAACGATGAGGTGGATGAGCAAAAGATACATAACGAAGTACAATCTCTTGAAACTTATGAATCGAATCGCGATAATGAGGGTAATAGTAATATTGTCTCATATGATCAATATGTGACACGAAGTGAAAGTGAGATTGTACCAAGTGATGTATCTTCTGCAGTCAATGATGACTATGTTTTTGATGAATACCTGCATGTGCCCCTAATGATTCGTTATCTCAAGGCTGAATGCCTATAAAGAACAAGTTGCTATTTATGAACAACGTGCTAAGTTTGAGTTAACTACCCGTGAGCAGGAAATGGATGACCAAACGCATACAATTATTAGAAAAAGTAATTTTAGAGAAGAAGTGTTAAAACAAGAGTTAAACTCCTTAGAAGAAAAGCTTTTCTAAAACTGTTAAGCAAAAGCAAGAGCTTCAAGAAAATGTTAAAGTGCTTAAACAAAAATTTAATGCTAAGGAATCAAAACTGTTGAATGACTTTTCTAATCTAAAAACTTTGAAAAACAAGCTTGAAAATAAGTTGTACGTACAAGGGAATACCATTCAGACTGCTCACATGATCACTAAGCATAGAGTCTTAAGCGATAAGCATAGTATTCCCCTAGTAGAGGAACCAAATCTCGAGTACTGTAAAAGGGCGAATGCTTTCCATAAGATTGTATATGATGGTAATGAGATCCTTAAGCCTAGGCAAACACCTTCATGTATTGGAAGCACGGAAGAGGATAGAAAATTAGAAGATGCCTCAAGGGAGAAAATGGATAAGAAACTAGAAGATCCTAAGTGTAAAAAGAATAACATAATGATCAAACCCCATGATTACACAAAAGAAAATTGGATCTCCCTGAACAGGTTTAAGCCTCAAACTCAATTAACCCCAGAACAAATTTTTTGGAAGAAATATATGGATAAGAAAAAAGCTAAAGAACTTGTTGAAACAAACACTCCCCTTAGGAAAGTGCCTGCAGCTACTGTGTATCATCCGAATACACCAATGCATTTAGTTCCTAGAACTATTTTCACTAATAGTAAGACCTTAATCAGCCTGTATGTTGTGTATCAACTATTCGTTGATTTTGAGAAGACATGTAAGAAGAGAATCACACCTACCGGGATAACTGAAGGGGAAAGGGGTTTTGAGTAAACTAAAGAATGTTATTTAACTGAGGTCATGCCTTTCTTTAAATAACTAAAGAGTCTTCAAAAAGGGATTAACTCATATATCAAAGAAATGGAAAAGGAATTTGATACAATGATAGTTGAGGTAAATGATTATGAACGGGAACTCAAATATAACGAAATTGAAAGGAAGAATTTGCATATCTTAAATGAGAACTTAGTATTAAGTTGTGTGGCTCAAGATGTGTTTTATACTGTTACTAAGCACTCTATTACTGCTTCTCATTAAAAAGTTCGTTATTTCTACAATCTCACGGAGACATTCTAGACTCTCCTTAAGGAGGAATGTTTTATACTGTGCCCTATATTTGGAGTCTGCAAATATACTGTGACTGTTAAATACATTCCTCCTCATCTTAGAAATAACGAACTTGTGTTTCATAACTATTTCGCTCACCTTAAGGAGAGTCTAGAATGTCTCCGTGAGATTGTTGAAGAGGATTTCATAAATAAGCCACTTGATAGAGAAATTAGGTTTGCTTGCATTCAGGCCAAACGATCTCAGGAACTGTTAGAATGTTTAAGAGCAACATGTCCTAAATCCTTATGTGAGAAAAATAAAGATGTGATGCCTTGTTCTATGCCTAGTGCCAAGTATGCAACCCATTCTATGCCCAGTATTAAGAAAGTGAACTCTAAAGTGCCTTCAAGTAGTTCAGATCCCTGCACGTCTAGTTCAGGAATGCAAAAAGTAGCTCAACCAACTAATGTTCCCATAATTCCCTCTACAGGAGTAATTAGCTATGTTGTAAAAATCGGTCCAGGCGGCCGATTAATCCCCGCATAATCGCTGATCGCTCAGTAAGCGCCTTGATTTATCATAATCGACTTATTTAATCGGTTTGGTCAAAGATCGCTCAAAAATCGGTCAACAAACCGATTAATCGGACAAAATCGAACAAAATTGGTCTAATCGGACAAAATCGCTTAAAAATCGGTCAACAAAATCGCTTAAAATTCAGACAAAACCGCTTAAAAATTGGTCAACAAACCGATTAATCAAACAAAATCGGTCAAAGCTCGCTTAAAAATGGTCAACAAACCGAGTAATATCTCTATTTGACTTTGAACTTTAAATAATTATGTATTATGTTTATATTTTAACACTTGAAATATTTGAACTTTGATGCACTATGTTTATCTCATACATATAATATAAAACAATATCTAAAATTACAATTTTGTTCATAAAAATTCTAATCCGATTAATCCCCGATTAATCCCCGCCTAACCGATTAATCGTTAGGCCCTACCCAACCGCCTCACTAGCGCCTAGCGATTTTTACAACCTTGGTAATTAGTGACATAAAAGCAAGCGGGTCAAAGCCTCCAGGCAATACAAAGCAAGATAGGACCTCGCAAGCTAAGAATGTGCATTGGAAGAGAGTAGAAGACCACCCTAGGAACACTAAGTTTGAGTTAAATAAAATGAATCATGTTGATTCTAGTATTAGCTATAAGCGTACTGTAATTAATTCGAATTCTGCTACTATCTGTAAACCATGTAATGATGATTGCTTGACTTCTGTTACTAATCATGAATATGGTGTGAATGATTTGATTAACACTGTTAAATGCCCAATTAAAATTGTTAATGTCAAAAATCAAGCTAAGAAGGCTAAAAGGCAAAGGCGAAAGAAAGTTAGAAAACATTGGAAACCCACAGGAAGAAAATTTAGTAATATAGGTTATCAATGGATACCTACTGGCCGTAAGTTGAATCTTAATGAGTTGTGCCCTAAATTTGCTAAGTCAATGCCCATTAGAAAATGGATGCCTATTGGTAGAACTATTCCTTTAAGAAGTGAACATACTTTGAATAGGTCAAATAGGGACACTAGCACTGCATCTATTCCTGATGATTCCATTGTTTCTACTTCCGATGTGGGTGTTCCAATCACTTAGAGGTGGCAATTTGTGCCCAAAATCAAAAAAATTGGCTAATTGGGCAAACTTTTAAAAGATTTGGGCATATTTAGACCCCCCTCCTTTTTTTGAAATGGACATGTATTGCCCATTTAGAAGTTAAATGGGCATAATGGGCACATGTTTTAATCGAACATTATATTGTTTTTAAAGAAAAAACTTATATTTAATTTTTTAAATATAAATGATGTGTTACGTTTGAGAAATTTATTTCGTCGTTTTGGGTCTTTTTAAAAGCGATTCGAATAACATGAGCCCGTTTGGCCCGTTCCCGTTTAGCCTGCGCCCGTTTAGCCCATAGCCCGTTTAGCCCGTAGCCCGTGCCCGCCCGGCCCGCCCGTTTTGCCACCTCTACAATCACTGTTACTAACCAAATGGAACCCATTCTTGCATGGGGATCCCAATTATCCAGTTATCTATTCTTGTCTGTGTTCAACTGCAGATCATTCAAATCGTTCTGTGGTACCTGGACTCAGGCTGTTCCAAGCATATGACTGGAGATCGCTCGTGGCTCATGAACTTCGTGAGTAAATTCATCGGGACTGTTAGATTCGGGAACGACCATTTTGGTGCAATTATGGGTTATGGAGACTATGTTGTTGGCGATAGTGTAATCTCCAGGATATATTATGTTGAAGGTCTTGGTCATAACTTGTTTTCGTTGGTCAATTCGTGATTCGATCTAGAAGTGGCATTTAGAAAACATACTTGTTTCGTTAGAGATCTTGATGGTGTGGAATTGTTAAGAGGAACTCGTGGTTCAAATCTATACACCATCTCTATCGAAGACATGATGAAATCTTCTCCAATCTGCTTGTTGTCAAAGGCTTCAAAAAACAAAATCATGGTTATGGCATCGTCGTCTCAATCACTTGAACTTCGGCACCATTAATAATCTTTCCAGAAAGGATCTTGTAAGAGGCTTACCCAGATTAAAGTATGAAAAAGATCATCTTTGTTCAGCATGCCAATTGGGAAAAAGCAAGAAATATGCCCACAAACCCAAACCCACAAACTCAGTAATGGAAGTTCTGCATACCCTTCATATGGATTTGTGCGGACCAATGAGAGTGCAAACGATAAGTGGGAAGAAATATATTTTAGTCGTTGTTGATGACTACTCTCGATTTACTTGGGTGAAGTTTTTGAGGACAAAGGATGAAACTCCATATGTCATCATCAAACTTATCAAGCAGCTTCAGGTTCGCCTTAACAACACGGTTAGAATTGTTCGAACAGACAATGGCACAGAGTTCATTAACAAAGACTTAAGTCAATTTTATTAAAGTGTTGCAATCAGTCAACAAAGAAGTGTTCCACGAACTCCTCAACAGAACGATGTAGTTGAAAGACGAAATCGAACTCTTGTGGAAGCCGCAAGAACAATGCTAATTTATTCAAAGGTTCCAATGTTTCACTGGGCTAAAGCCATTGCCACTGCTTGCTACACCCAAAATCGTTCCCTTATACACACCTCTCATGGAAAAACTCCATACGAACTTTTCCATAAATGAAAACCTGATCTCTCCTACCTTCGTGTGTTTGGTGCTTTGTGCTATCCAATGAATGACAGTCAAGATTTAGGTAAATTAAGAGCTAAGGCAGATATTGGAGTTTTTGTAGGTTATGCACCAAACAAGAAGGCTTACCGAATCTACAACAAAAGAACTCGAGATATCATGGAAACTATTCACGTCACGTTCGATGAGCTGTCCGGGCAAATAGCTCCAGGACAATCCAGTTCTGGACCCGTATCACAACCTTCATCAAGTAGTCCCATCAGTTCTACTCTTGTGCTAAATCCCTCACCAGCAACTCCTTATGTACCTCCTTCAGAAGATGATTTGAAGAAATTGTTTGATCCAATGTTTGATGAACACTATGAGCCAATTGCTAATGATTTGTCAAATCCATCAACAGGTCGCTCCTATCCCATCAATGAAGTTAACCCTTGGTTTCTATGTCATTAAGTCAGAAGCGCTGCTGATCACTGTCTCATCAACAAATCCTCAATCATCGAGTGTACATCATGGAATTGTTTCTAGCACCTATGATGGAGATAACCCCTTTGCTACTCCGAAGATGTCCCTTTGAAAACATATTTGCTCTTGAATCATCATCAGAACCATCTTCATCAGGAGAAAACGACTCTGCTACTTCAGTTCCTCAAACACAACCACATGAACACCTTAGAAAATGGACACATGACCATCCATTGGACAACATCATTGGAAACCCCTCTCGTCCTGTATCCACTCGTAAACAAATTGCAACTGATGCCTTATGGTGCTTCTTAAACTCCGTACTGTCTAAGATCGAACCAAAAGACGTTAAAACTGCCATGAATGAAGACAGCTGGTTCAATGCCATGCAAGAAGAAATTCATGATTTTGATCAACTAGATGTATGGGAATTAGTACCTGCTCTTGACTATGCTATGATCATTGCTCTAAAGTGGATCTTCAAAGTAAAACTTGATGAGCATGGTGATGTATTAAAGAACAAGGCTCGATTGGTTGCAAAAGGATACCATCAAGAGGAGGGTATTGACTTTGAGGAATCATTTGCTCCAGTTGCACGCATCGAGAAAATCAGAATCTTCCTGGCTAATGCTGCAAGTAAGAACATGGTAGTCTATCAAATGGATGTAAAGACGGCTTTCCTTAACGGAGATCTTAAAGAAGTCGTATACGTCAGCCAACCTGAAGGTTTTGTGAATTCAGAGCATCCTACTCATGTTTATCACTTGAAGAAGGCTCTTTATGGTTTGAAGCAAGCTCCAAGGGTATGGTATGATACGCTATCAAAGTTTCTTCTATCTACTGGATTCATCAAAGGAGCAGTTGATCCGACATTGTTCACCAGAAAGTCAGGCAAACATTTAATTCACGTTCAAATCTATGTTGATGATAATATTTTTGCCTCGACTGACCCCAATAAATGTGACGGTTTTTCTAAGGAGATGGGCTCCAAATTTCAAATGTCAATGATGGGACAAATGTCATTTTTCTTGGGATTACAAATTTCACAAAGTCCCAGAGGCATTTTTATAAATCAATCTAAATATGCAAATGAGATTTTAAGGAAATTTGGATTTGATTCTTGTGACCTGTTGACACTCCCATGATAGAGCGTACTAAACTGGATGAGGACCACTCGGGGATCATGGTAGATCAAACGAAATATCGAAGTATGATTGGATCCCGATGTACCTAATGACCAAGAGACCTGATATTCTATTCGTTGTATGCATGTGTGCTAGATACCAGACTAAGCCTACCAAAAAGCACCTTGAAGCGGTTAAACGGGTCTTTCGGTATCTCCAAGGAACCATCAATATGGGACTTTGGTACTCGAAAGACACCGGTATGTCACTAACGACCTATGCAGATGCGACCATGCGGGATGTCAAGATACACGTCGAAGCAAATGCCGGAGGTGCTCGCTTTTGGGTGATAAGCTTGTGAGCTGGTCTTCAAAGAAACAAATGAGTACTTCTATATCCTCTACAGAGGTGAATACATAGCCATGTCATCTTGTTGTGCTCAAATCCTATGGATGAGATCCAATTATCTGACTTTGGCTTTGAATTCAACAACATCCCTCTCATTGTGATAACAAAAGTGCCATTGCTCTCTCATGCAAAAACGTACAACACTCAAGAGCAAAGCACATCGACATTCGACATCATTTCATCAGGGAGCAAGTGGAGAACGGTGTGGTGGAACTCTATTTTGTGAGGACTGAATACCAGTTAGCAGACATATTCACCAAAGCTCTTCCTAGAGAACGTTTTGAGTTTATCCTCCCACGACTTGGTCTAAAGAGTCTACAATCGGAAACACTCAAACGTCTTCAAGAAGAAGACGAGGAGTAAAAATTTTTCTTCATCCATCTCTTGTTAATATTTATTCAAAAAGCAAAATACAAAATTACAAAACCAACAAAAAGCAAATAGAAAAATATGAAACTTTCAAAAATCCATAAAATTTTGAAAAACTCGAAAAATTTCAAAAACATTGTCATTTTGTCATGTTTTCATGATTCGATAATATCTACGGTCTTTGTGCTGTCATTCAAAGAGTGACACGGGTCTTTAGATGTTGTTCGAATGTACATATTAAAAAAAATAAAAATAAAAAAATTGAGAGAAAGTAAAACAAAAGGATTATAGTCATTTCAGTCTATAACCCGTTTTTAAAGAAAGAACAGAGCCATGCTTTATCTCATTTTTCACATCTCATGCTCTGATTCTAAAAACAAATGTTTGTCACTAAAAAGACAAATGTTTCTCTCACATATTTTTTTGAAAACTAATACAAATAATTCGGTCTCAATTTTTGAAAATCATCTGGACTTGACACTTGTCAAAATCTCTATCTATCAATCAACAACTTACGTCATTGATTGAGGGGGAGAATGATTTCATTTAAATCAAAAGGTTATTTGTCATACAATTGGATCATACCAAGGTTTATGTCATGTTTTCAAAAGATATTCAAGCATGTTTAATCTTTGGAGTTTAAAGTCTCAGATTTGATCCTTATCGGTTAAATTTTTTCATAAGCAAGTCACAATTCTCCTCAAAAGCTTTCAAAATCAATTTAAATCTCCAGAGATCACTGATTGGTGCAAAACCGTCAAGTTTTCTCACGCGAGCTAGCCACTTGTGAATGACCAGCCGTAAGGAACTTAAAACAGCTCACACACCAATTGCAATTTAGATCAGGAGAATACAGTGGATTCCCGGGTCGTTAAGTCCCACGGAGGATGACTGGTGTTTAACACAATCAGATGTCGAATGATCACTAAGGATAGTGATCAAATAGGGTTTTGAGTTATTTAAAACTAAAGGGGCTAAAATGAAAATTAAAGGGGATTAAAAAGATAAACTATCTTAAATAAACGCTATCACTAATTTTATACTAATGTTTTTGATTTTTCGTTTTTAAACTCAAATTAAAACTACGCGACGTCTGAAATAAAAACGTGAAACTTACACAATATTAATCCTAAAAATATGAAATTGATATTTTTACAAACCTAATGATATAAGAAAATTTTAAGAAAAAGAAAACTATTTTTATAACTATTTAATTAATTATTATTAATTAAAAACTAATTTTAACTATTAAATAATAACCTAAATTACAAGAAAATAGGAAATAAAGCTAGAAAAATAAAATTATGACTTAGAAAAATCTAAAATAACAAAATAGAATTTTCAAAACTATTTTTGTATTTTTATGATTATTTTTCTATTTTTTATGGATTTTAAACTATTAAAAACTAATTAAATTACTAAAAATTACAAAATAAACTATGAAAAATCTGGAAAATTACTTTTTTTACTTTTTATATTTATCTAAACTTAATAAAAATGAAAAATTATTTTTTTGGACTTTTTATGATTAAATTGTATTAAAAGCTATTTAAATAATCCTAAAAACTGTTTTTAATTAAGAAAAATAGCAAACAGTTATGGAAAATTATGAAAATTTCAGGAAAAGTCTAATTTAATATATAGAATCTAAGAAAAATAGAAAAACATGGAGTTGTGTGGAGAAAATTGAATCTGCAATACAAGTGCTTATGAAATAAGCACTTAAATAAGCCAAATGATCACCACAAGCTACAACAGTTATACAGAAGCTATAATATGCTATAAGAACTAAAAAGCAACAAATTACAACAGGCTTCAACCTCTGGATTGCAAGATTAACAGATTTGATGTTGTGAGATTATAAGCTAAAAACAGGTTCTGAGGCCTACTTTGACACGAAAATAAGCACTTAAATAAGCTAGAAATAAAAAAACAAATGTGGAGACCTAAACTAGACCTGGTTGACTATGCTTAAACCAAAAACCTGACCATGAAGAGCTAAGGTGAGCCCTGTGCAAGGCTAGCAAATCACTGTGCACACTCGGTCAATCGAGCTTGTGCCACGTGGGATTTGAGACCCAATCCACAAGCTCATTTGAAGCTTTTAAAAATTTGAAAAATTCTATAAAAATGGTAAAAAGCAATGAGACCAGTTGAACTTTTAACACCCAAAGTTTTACTTGATTTGGCCTAGTAATGAACCTGTGAAAAATCTTGCTAGTTGGACTAAAAACTGGTTTTTCAATATTTTTGACTTTTGACAAGTTATGAGATAGTTGACTTTTATGAGATTTAAGGCTAATTTATGGACTGATTGTGATGATATATGATGAAATGGAACTATATTAGGCTATGCTACTGATTTCCAAACATGAAACAAGATTTTGTTTTTCCATAACTTCAATGATTGAGTATTTAAGACAGTTGGAATGAAATTTTGACTTTGGTTGTTCTAGTGACCAAATGACTGACTAAAGTGATTCAAGAAACTTATATTAAGACTGCATAGACAGGTTACAAGCATAAACAAGAGCTTAAGCTCTTGTAATCCACTTATCCAAACACCACTTTTAACAACTGTTTTGATGCTAAGTTGAGCAAACCACTGAACTAGCACAAACCATTACTTAATATGACTTAAGTTAACCTAATTACTACTATTTTAACAGGTTTAAAAGATTTAATGATCACAACTACAAATGTAAGCACAAATTGCATAAAAAAATGGAAATGAAAGAAAAGGCTCACAAGTGTGTCAGCTATGATGTAGCTTAAACAGAACTATTACTACACTATACTAATCCAAAATCAACCCAAATCCATCTCTGCAACACCTATCACCATATCTGCATCAATTTTGCCCTTACTTTGACTTTTGTTGACCAGATTCCAAAGTTGCTTGAAAATGAATTCCAAGCTTATCAAAAAGCTATAGTAGCTTAAGTAAACCTGTTTGACTATTTAAATAAGCTTATTGAAGCTTGTTAACAAGAGTTTAAGTTGGAGATTTGCAACAGTAAGCTCAAAAACTTGAAATGTAAAGGAACCATAGAATTAAGCTTTGAAACTGAGTTATAATGATCAAAAGGTTTAGTCTTAATACAATACAACTTGATATTACAGATTTGTGAGCTAATTAAAACATTTAAAGAAAAACGACATACATAAAATTTAAAAAGCTAAGTACTCTCTTCTCCTTGCTTCTCTGCCTCTTTTATGCTCCAAAATCCTTCCACGTGGTCTTCTGAGAGAATCCCACCTCTTTGTTTGGCCAATGGGAGAGTTTTGAGTGAGCTGCCTGTTTTTATCATTTTGGCGGGAAACAGGATTTGTCTTGTTGCTCTGTGAAATAGCTAGTAGGGGCGGCATTAATTGTGGGGGGGTGAGTGGGAAGGTGATGATGATGGAGGTGGAAAAGGTGAAGTGATGGGAGGAGGTGGAGTGTTGCAGGCAATGGTGGAGAAGAAGCAGGAGGTGGCGCCATTTCTGCTTGTTTGACTTGGGTTTGACCTGGGGGTCCAAAATGAAAGTGACAGGGGGTCACAAAGGGTAATATGGCAGGGTCAAATGAGTTTTGACAAGTAGTGGCTTTAGTTGACAAGGACCAAAACTGCAAATCTTCCAAACTTGAGGGGCCAAACTGCCAATTCTCCAAAGTTAACACAAGGACTAAAATTGACAACCTTCAATAGTACAAGGACTAGTTTTGACATTTTTGATTTTCAAAGGACCAAACTTGACAATTTTGAAAGTTCAGGGACCTAAGTTGTAAATTTGTAATTTTAAGTTTCAAGGACCAATTTTTGACAACTTAGTAATCCCTAGGGACTCAAAATGATATTTTTCTTTATTTGGATTTACCAGGGACTGTTTTTGACAACTTTTGAAACTTGGGGGACTAAAACTGCCAATTATGCAAACTTTATACGTTTTTCACCAGATTTTGATATTTTTGCATTTAAAACACATAAAACACTTATTTGTGATATTTTTATCATTTTGATGCATTTCTGAGTGTTTTCAGATGTTTTTGCAGTCTAATTTGTACAAAAATGATGAGTATTTACACACTCATCAATCCCCCACACTAAGATATTGCTAGTCCCTAGCAATGATTTAGATCTTTAATGGATTTTAAAAACTCTTTACCAAAAGCCATCACTTCTGGAGTAGCCAATTGTTTTAGTTCAAGTAAGAACTTTGGTACAATGATAACCAAATGATTTTGAGCAAATCATAAGCTTTCAACGGATTTGATTTGTCTTTACTAGGAGCCGTTTGCTCTGGACTAGCCAACTCTTAGATAAATTATCAGAATTATCTTTGGTGAGTTGATTACCAATTATGGATTTTCCACTGCCTTTACCACAAGCCATAACCTTGCGGGCTAGCCAACTCTTCACTTTTAAGGATATGGTGAGCTGAATACCATACAATTTTGGGCAAATTGCAAGCCGTCAACGGATTTGAGATATCTTTACCAAGAGCCGTTCCTTTTGTTTATTAGACAAGGCGGACTGATAACCATAAGATGAGTAAGTGTAAAACACTTACTCCAAAAAAAATTTTGGCCAAAAATGGGGGAATTAGGCGGTATAATTACATGATAAAATTCGTGAGAATTCCCCCCCCCACACTTAGAAATGAATATTGCCCTCAATATTCAAAGTACCGGCGGTTATGCCGAAACATAGAACGTAAAAGGGAAATACTAAGGCCATATATATATATATATATATATTTTTTTTTTTTTTTTTTTTCATGAAACTCTTATATATACACAACATGTGGGGCAACTCCCCCACACTAGGGTGGTACACACGGGTGAAAACCCATGTAGCATGCTACTGTTTTTGATTCCCGAGTCGCTAGCTTGACTCGATCCCCGCATTTATTGGTTCATGGGGAAAGTTTGCAGATCCGGGACAACCGCAGGGGGAATGTCCTCTCCAAAGTAATGCTTCAACCGATGACCATTCACTTTAAAGTTTGGACCATCGGGCTGAGATAACTCGATGGTGCCATAAGGATAAACCTTAGTGATAGTAAATGGACCAGACCAACGGGGATTTAAGCTTTCCGAGAAAATCTTCAATCTTGAATTGAAAAGAAGGACTCGATCACCGACGTTGAAAAAGCGGTTCTTGATTTTGGAGTCATGAATCTTCTTTGTCTTTTCTTTATAGATCAAAGAGTTCTCGTATGCTTGATCACGGAGTTCATTTAATTCATTCATTTGAACTTTTCGGTGATCACCAGCTGTCTGAATATCGAAGTTGGCATGCTTCAAGGCCCAGTATGCCTTGTGTTCTAGCTCAACCGGCAGATGACATGCCTTCCCGTATACAAGCTTGTATGGAGTACACTCGATGGGTGTTTTGTAAGTTACGGAAGGCCCGAGTGCGTCATCTAGCTTATCCGACCAAGAGGCACGGTTTTCGCCAACCGTCCTCTCCGAATTCTTTAATCCCCGGTTGGAAACTTCCACTTGCCCATTAGTTTGGGGGTGGTACGCAGCGAGAGACGGTGAGTTACACCATACTACGCATGACTCTTTCAAATCGGTCATTGCAGAAATGCGTACCACGATCACTGATTATGGCTCGTGGAGTTCCAAACCTAGCAAAGAGAGATTTCAAGAATTTCACAACAACTCGGGCATCGTTGGTAGGCAAAGCCTTAGCTTCAACCCATTTTGACAAATAGTCAACGGCCACGAGTATGTACTTATTACCGCGAGAAGAAGGAAATGGCCCCATAAAGTCAATGCCCCAGATGTCAAAGATCTCACACACTTGAATGGTGTTTTGTGGCATTTCATTCCTTTGTGAGATATTCCCGTGGCGTTGACAAGCGTCACAGGCTTTGACAAATTCGTGGGCATCCTTATAGATTGTGGGCCAATAGAATCCGGAATCAAACACCTTCTTGGCGGTGTAGTTGGGGCTATGATGTCCCCCAGTAGGTCCAGCATGGCAAGCTTTGAGAATGTCAATAGCTTCCTGACCATATACACATCGCCTGATGACTTGATCCGCGCAAATTTTGAACAAGTAGGGGTCGTCCCAGAAGTAATGTTTAACATCTTTAAAGAATTTGTTTTTCTGTTGGGACGACATCCCTTTCACTATGAAGTTACCCGCATGGTAATTTGCAAAGTCAGCAAACCATGGGGTAGTAGAGTCTCCACGAAAAGAAACCGCATTGAGTGTCTCGAGAGGAAATGTTTCATTTATTTCCTTTTTCTCGAACACATCCTGGTGAGGGTTTTCTAATCGGGACAGATGATCGCCGGTTCTCGGCTCCTTTTTATCACGTATAATGATATCAAATTCCGGAGGAGGAGAACCCAACGGAGCAATCTCGGCTTTGCATCTTGTTTTGCAAAGAGATATTTAAGAGCCGAGTGATCCGTATACACCACGCATTTGGTCAATATAAGGTATGGCCGAAACTTTTCAAACGCATACACCACAGCTAATAGTTCTTTTTCTGTAGTGGTGTAATGGGTTTGAGCTTTAGTCATAGTCTTACTTGCGTAGTGTATAGGCTGAAAATGCTTTGTTTTGCGTTGCCCCAAGACTGCACCGATAGCAAAATCACTTGCATTGCACATGAGCTCAAAGGGTAAATCCCAGTCGGGGCAACTAGAATGGGTGCTTCCGTAAGCTTTTTCTTTAATGTTTCAAAAGCTTCGACGCACTTTCAGAGAGAAGATAAAAGGAGCTTCCTTTTCAAGAAGATGGGTCATAGGCCGAGCGATTTTAGAAAAATCCTGTATGAATCTACGATAAAACCCGGCATGACCAAGAAAGCTCCTAATACCTTTGACGGTAGTAGGATGAGGCAGTTTAGCAATAACATCAACTTTTGCTCTATCTACCTCAATCCCGTTTTTGAAATCTTATGGCCAAGGACTATGCCTTCTTTGACCATAAAGTGACTCTTCTCCCAATTTAGACATAGATTGGTGTCTTCACACCTTTTTAGCATTCTGTCTAAATGGGAGAGACAAGTCTGAAATGAGTCCCCGATGACTGAGAAGTCATCCATAAACACCTCCATTGTTTACCCGATCATGTCGTGGAATATGGCCATCATACATCGTTGGAACGTGCCGGGAGCATTACATAAGCCAAAAGGCATACGTTTGTAGGCAAAAGTTCCGTATGGGCAGGTGAATGTGGTCTTCTCTTGATCCTGTGGATCAATGGGGATCTGAAAGTAACCCGAGAAACCATCAAGGAAACAATAGTACTCGTTTCCTGCTAATCTCTCAAGCATCTGGTCCATGAAGGGTAGAGGAAAATGGTCTTTACGGGTGGCGTCATTCAACTTACGATAGTCAATACACACACGCCATCCCGTAACCAATCGAGTTGGAATTAACTCGTTTTCTTCATTTGTGACAACAGTTATGCCACCCTTTTTTGGAACACAGTGAATTGGGCTAACCCAAGGACTATCTGAGATTGGGTAAATCAATCCTGCATCAAGAAGTTTGATAACCTCTTGTTTGATAACATCATGGAGTTTTGGATTCACCCTTCTCGATGTTGAACTAGCGGCTTGAAGTCATCCTCCATCAAGATCTTGTGAGTACAGAACTCAGGGTTAATACCCTTAATGTCGGAGAGTTTCCAAGCAATTGCTTGCTTGTGTAACTTCAAGACCTTTATGAGAGCAGTCTTTTCATCTTTACTCAAATCTCGAGCAATAATGACAGGTAATTTATCATCACCTTCAAGAAATGCATACTCAAGATGAGGTGGTAAGTCCTTAAGTTCGACTTCAGGAAATTCTTCAGTTTTCTCAACTGACTTGACTTCCTTATTATGAAGTTCAACGGGAGGGAGTGGAGGAGAAGTGTCCTGATTTAACAACTTCTCAAGAATAAGAATATCTCCCTCCGGATTAATCTCATGGTGATTAATCTCTTCCGGAATTGCATCACTAGTGTGAGGGGTTGATGAGTGATCATCTTTAAGCAATTTCTCAATGAGAAGTATGTCCCCTCGATGTCAATTGGAGCGTGATCAATTTCCCATGGAACATAATCACTAGCCAAGTATGCTTCAATCTCTTCCAAGATGAAGTCGCTTCCCTCAAACGGAGTGAGAGGAGGAGTAGAATTGGCTATGATAGGTTGAGAAGATGTGGTGGGATTCCCACTCACAGAATTATGAGAATAACCAAGAACTTCTTGAGAGTACTCTTCAGAGGCAACATCAATGATATCTATGCGGTTAACCGACTAAGAATCATAGTTTGCGGAGTACCTCGAAGTTTGATCAAGGTTAAAGGTGACAGCTTCATTACCAACACGTAATGTGATTTCTTGCTCAAATACATCAATGATAGCACGGCCCGTTCTCGGTGAATCCTCTTCCAACAATGAGAGGAACCCGTGGATCAGCATCGAAATCAACAACTACAAAGTCAGTTGGAAAATGGAACTTTCCTACTTTCACAAATACGTCCTCGGCAATTCCAAGAGGACGGGAGATTGTACGATCTGCAAGCTCGAGAGTCATGCATGTAGGAGTAAGATCCGGAAGAGAGAGTTTCTTCCATACTGAATGAGGCATCAGGTTTATGCTTGCACCAAGATCGGCTAAGGCAAAGCATTCAACCATTCCTGGAAATACACAAGGTAAGAGGAACTTTCCAGGATCTCCAAGCTTCTCGGGAAGCTTCTTCAAGATAACTGCAGAGCAGTTCTCGTTCAGAGGAGTTTTAGCCATTTCAAACAGCTTTTCCTTGTTGCTTAACATGTGTTTGAGAGTTGATGCAAACTTGGGCATCAACATGATAGCATCCGCGAAGCTTATGTCAAAATGTAGTTCTTGGAAAATTTGAAAGAATTTTTCCATTTGATGACCGGCTTTTTCGCGGAGCTTTTGCTCATGTAAACGTGATGGGTAAGGAATAGAAGATTTGGATTTTTCAATGGGAGCTACAGGAGGTTCAAAAAAAACTCCTGGATTGGGTTTTGGTTTCTGGACAACCTGAGGATGGACGATCTTTGGTACTTCCGTTATTAGTAGGAAGTTCCTTGTCCTTTGTCGCCTCAAGTTCACTTTCCACTACCTTCGGGAGAGAAGAAGAAGAGGTAGTAGGAACAGCAGGTCCATCATACAGTTCCACTTCGGTTGTGATCGCCTTTGCATCGCCCCTCGGATTAGCGATCGTGTTGCTAGGTAAAGTACCTGAGTCCGAGGGTCGATCATTTAAAGACTTCTTTAATTCAGCGATCGACCGACCAACACCCTGTTTGTCTCCTCTTGAGTCTTATGAATTGTTTTAAAAGCTCATGGATGTTGACACAGAGGAGGTGGAGGGACAATTTGAGGCCGTATGTTCGGTTATAGCCGAATTCCCTTGATTAGGGTTCATATTCCCCTAAAATTGATTCCCTCGATTGTAAGTGTTTTGATTAAGATTTCCTTGATGTTGGAAACCTTGATTGGGTCCAGAATAGAAGTTACCTTGGTTTTGATAACCTTGGTTCATTCTTGGTTGGTTCGATTCGGTTAGGATTCTGATTGAAACCGGGTGGTGCTGATAAGTGTTAGCACGGTAGTTTGGTTCATTATGAGGACGGTATTGATTACCTCCTTGATTTGAAGTACCGGCTATAGCATTAGCTTCAAAAGGACTACCATCGGTGGCAATACAGTTGTAGTATGCATGAGGACCACCACAAGTAACACAAACTTCAACTTTCTTCACTTCACCATATGATGGTGCTTGTGTGAAAGTGACTTTCTTTTTGTTAGCAAGAACCAAAGCCTGAACAATATCCGTGAGTTTGTCAATCTTAGCATCGGTGCTAGATGTACCCACTGGCGATGAAGTAGAAGGTCCGACCTTAGACCGAGATTGATACGTCTTTGCTCGGAAAGGGCGGAACTGGGACTTGTTTTCAATTATTTGCAAGGCTTCTTTTGTGGTCTTGCTCAGGAAATTACCTCCTGCGGAGGCATTTAGAGAGTCTTGATCACCTTGGTGCGGACCATTGTAGAAAGTATCCATTTGCATTAACTCGGTAAAACCATGATGCGGACACTTGCAGAGCAAGTCTTTGTAACGATCCCATGCCTCCCCGAATGATTCATCAAATCTTTGAGAGAATTTCATTATCTCATTTTTAAGACTTGTAGTTCGGGATGGAGGATAGAATTCGTTCACAAACTTTGTGACTAGATCTTCCCATGTCTCAATGGAACAAGGGGGCTGTTTCTCAAGCCAATTCCGGGCTTGTCCCTCTAGAGAAAATGGGAACAGAAGAAGCTTGATAGCTTCATGTGGGACATTCTTGTACTTGATGGTAGATGCAATCTTGTTAAACCATCGAATGTGTGCATGAGGATCATCCCGCTCAAAACCATAGAATTGGCTTTGGGTTACCAGATTAAGTAACCCGGTATTGAGCTCAAAAGTATCGACCACGATGGTGGGACAACGATTGCATCTCCGTAACCCTCGATGGGTGCTTGGAGAAGCTCATTCATCGGCTTATCTTCTGCCATTACGGCAGGTGGTGGTGATGGTAGACGTTCCTCGATCACGGTGAAGGAGCGAACGTCCTCTACGTCTACGAGGAATCTTGCCAAGCTCAGAAAGTGGACTTGTAGAGTTGGAAGAACGAGTGCGCATGCACTAAGTTTAAAAATCAGTTTTCAAAACAAATGAGGCAAAACACAAGTGAACTTAACCAATAATCACAAATGAAATGGCTTCTTTGAAAAAGGTACACCAAATCACAAGGACACAAAGGCAAGTTTTAAATCTGTGGTTCGGGAACTTATTATGGTCGCACCCCCAGTTAGGTAGTGCACTGCCTTGATTTGCGGTGGTTGATTTTTATGTATATAAATTAAGTACCACTGAAAAGACGTAGGTAATGATTTGTGCAAATGGTTTAAAAACTTTTGGACAATATTTTTGGTATCGTCTCGTTTAACCAAATCGTATTTCTTTAAGAATCACCTTAAAAGAAACACAAGCTAGAAAACGCTACGATTGTTTTGTTGTTTTATATTTTGTTTGGTGTTTTTAACACTTTAGGAAAAGTGTTAATGAACTTTTTTGATTTATATTAATTTTACAGAAAACTTTTACAAAGCGTGGTATATGTGCAAGTACGGTCGAAAAATGCTTAGAACACGCTTACAGCCTCCCGTGGCCAAAATTTGATTGGTGCAAAACCGTCAAGTTTTCTCACGCGAGCTAGCCACTTGTGAATGACCAGCCGTAAGGAACTTAAAACAGCTCACACACCAATTGCAATTTAGATCAGGAGAATACAGTGGATTCCCGGGTCGTTAAGTCCCACGGAGGATGATTGGTGTTTAACACAATCAAATGTCGAATGATCACTAAGGATAGTGATCAAATAGGGTTTTGAGTTATTTAAAACTAAAGGGGCTAAAATGAAAATTAAAGGGGATTAAAAAGATAAACTATCTTAAATAAACGCTATCACTAATTTTATACTGATGTTTTTGATTTTTCTGTTTTTTAAAACTCAAATTAAAACTACGCGACGTACAAATAAAAACGTGAAACTTACACAATATTAATCCTAAAAATATGAAATTGATATTTTTACAAACCTAATGATATAAGAAAATTTTAATAAAAATAAAACTATTTTTATAACTATTTAATTAATTATTATTAATTAAAAACTAATTTTAACTATTAAATAATAACCTAAATTACAAGAAAATAGGAAATAAAGCTAGAAAAATAAAATTATGACTTAGAAAAATCTAAAATAACAAAATAGAATTTTAAAAACTATTTTTGTATTTTTCTGATTATTTTTCTATTTTTTATGGATTTTAAACTATTAAAAACTAATTAAATTACTAAAAATTACAAAATAAAATATGAAAAATATGGAAAATTACTTTTTTTACTTTTTATATTTATCTAAACTTAATAAAATTGAAAAATTATTTTTTTGGACTTTTTATGATTAAATTGTATTAAAAGCTATTTAAATAATCCTAAAAACTGTTTTTAATTAAGAAAAATAGCAAACAGTTATGGAAAATTATAAAAATTTCAGGAAAAGTCTAATTTAATATATAGAATCTAAGAAAAATAGAAAAACATGGAGTTGTGTGGAGAAAATTGAATCTGCAATACAAGTGCTTATGAAATAAGCACTTAAATAAGCCAAATGATCACCACAAGCTACAACAGTTATACAGAAGCTATAATATGCTATAAGAACTAAAAAGCAACAAATTACAACAGGCTTCAACCTCTGGATTGCAAGATTAACAGATTTGATGTTGTGAGATTATAAGCTAAAAACAGGTTCTGAGGCCTACTTTGCACGAAAATAAGCACTTAAATAAGCTAGAAATAAAAAAACAAATGTGGAGACCTAAACTAGACCTGGTTGACTATGCTTAAACCAAAAACCAGACCATGAAGAGCTAAGGTGAGCCCTGTGCAAGGCTAGCAAATCACCTGTGCACACTCGGTCAATGCCTGAGCTTGAGGGGATTTGAGACCCAATCCACAAGCTCATTTGAAGCTTTTAAAAAATTTGAAAAATTCTATAAAAATGGTAAAAAGCAATGAGACCAGTTGAACTTTTAACACCCAAAGTTTTACTTGATTTGGCCTAGTAATGAACCTGTGAAAAATCTTGCTAGTTGGACTAAAAACTGGTTTTTCAATATTTTGACTTTTGACAAGTTATGAGATAGTTGACTTTTATGAGATTTAAGGCTAATTTATGGACTGATTGTGATGATATATGATGAAATGGAACTATATTAGGCTATGCTACTGATTTCCAAACATGAAACAAGATTTTGTTTTTCCATAACTTCAACAGTTGAGTATTTAAGACAGTTGGAATGAAATTTTGACTTTGGTTGTTCTAGTGACCAAATGACTGACTAAAGTGATTCAAGAAACTTATATTAAGACTGCATAGACAGGTTACAAGCATAAACAAGAGCTTAAGCTCTTGTAATCCACTTATCCAAACACCACTTTTAACAATTGTTTTGATGCTAAGTTGAGCAAACCACTGAACTAGCACAAACCATTACTTAATATGACTTAAGTTAACCTAATTACTACTATTTTAACAGGTTTAAAAGATTTAATGATCACAACTACAAATGTAAGCACAAACTGCATAAAAAAATGGAAATGAAAGAAAAGGCTCACAAGTGTGTCAGCTATGATGTAGCTTAAACAGAACTATTACTACACTATACTAATCCAAAATCAACCCAAATCCATCTCTGCAACACCTATCACCATATCTGCATCAATTTTGCCCTTACTTTGACTTTTGTTGACCAGATTCCAAAGTTGCTTGAAAATGAATTCCAAGCTTATCAAAAAGCTATAGTAGCTTAAGTAAACCTGTTTGACTATTTAAATAAGCTTATTGAAGCTTGTTAACAAGAGTTTAAGTTGGAGATTTGCAACAGTAAGCTCAAAAACTTGAAATGTAAAGGAACCATAGAATTAAGCTTTGAAACTGAGTTATAATGATCAAAAGGTTTAGTCTTAATACAATACAACTTGATATTACAGATTTGTGAGCTAATTAAAACATTTAAAGAAAAACGACATACATAAAATTTTAAAAAGCTAAGTACTCTCTTCTCCTTGCTTCTCTGCCTCTTTTATGCTCCAAAATCCTTCCACGTGGTCTTCTGAGAGAATCCCACCTCTTTGTTTGGCCAATGGGCGAGTTTTGAGTGAGCACTGTTTTTATCATTTTGGCGGGAAACAGGATTTGTCTTGTTGCTCTATGAAATAGCTAGTAGGGGGGCGGGGCATTAATTGTAGGGGGGTGAGTGGGAAGGTGATGATGATGGAGGTGGAAAAGGTGAAGTGATTGGAGGAGGTGGAGTGTTGCAGGCAATGGTGGAGAAGAAGCAGGAGGTGGCGCCATTTCTGCTTGTTTGACTTGGGTTTGACCTGGGGGTCCAAAATGAAAGTGACAGGGGGTCACAAAGGGTAATATGGCAGGGTCAAATGAGTTTTGACAAGTAGTGGCTTTAGTTGACAAGGACCAAAACTGCAAATCTTCCAAACTTGAGGGGCCAAACTGCCAATTCTCCAAAGTTAACACAAGGACTAAAATTGACAACCTTCAATAGTACAAGGACTAGTTTTGACATTTTTGATTTTCAAAGGACCAAACTTGACAATTTTGAAAGTTCAGGGACCTAAGTTGTAAATTTGTAATTTTAAGTTTCAAGGACCATTTTTTGACAACTTAGTAATCCCTAGGGACTCAAAATGATATTTTTCTTTATTTGGATTTACCAGGGACTGTTTTTGACAACTTTTGAAACTTGGGGGACTAAAACTGCCAATTATGCAAACTTTATACGTTTTTCACCAAATTTTGATATTTTTGCATTTAAAACACATAAAACACTTATTTGTGATATTTTTATCATTTTGATGCATTTCTGAGTGTTTTCAGATGTTTTTGCAGTCTAATTTGTACAAAATGATGAGTATTTACACACTCATCAATCACAAATCTCAAATGATTTGAAAATTGTTATCGGGGGAGAATTTATGATTTAAATTGGATTTAAACTGATAATTCGATAAATGGTTTTATAATGATTTACAAGCTCTCCTCCCCACATGTGCCAAACGATTTCAAGTTTTCCATGCACATGTTGAGGGGGAGCATCTATTTTAAACCAAAAAGGATCGAAACGTGATTGATTTGTTTCAATGTGCAGGTTTTTCCTAATATGTACAAAACACTTTCAAA
This sequence comes from Chrysanthemum makinoi, assembly GCA_910596185.1. Lineage (NCBI taxonomy): Eukaryota > Viridiplantae > Streptophyta > Magnoliopsida > Asterales > Asteraceae > Chrysanthemum > Chrysanthemum makinoi. The sequence continues at coordinate 301,533,001 of OU343224.1, forward strand.
TCACTATGCACATATTGAGGGGGAGCAACTTTTTGAAAAACCACATCCTTTCCAAAAATACCCTTAACAAAGTATGAAAAATATTAATTTTGATCAGGAAAGTGATGTTGATATCTTTTAGAAAATGGTAATCAAAGAAGTTTGTTAATACAAATAAGCCGTAAAAACGTTTATTTATATTTTACGATCTTCTAATGTTTTGTCGATAACAAAAGTAAAATCATTTTAACGAAACAAATAGAGTACGTAAATAGTTTGAGTTAATAGTTTTCTAACACAATTAAGTTGTCACATAAAACACTAAAACAAGTATAAGTGATTTTATGATTTAGATACATATGTACAACAACTAGTGTTTACATATTGGGTTAAACATATACTTAAACTAAGTATACTAAAATGGGTAAAAACTAAGTGTATGCTAAAATGGGTAAATACAAGTATATACTAAATGGGTAAAATACTAGCAAATGGTTTTGACCCATAACCCATGGTTTTATATATACCACTTAACCAAGTTCATTGTATCTAGAAAGAAAACCATGGATCAACCCATAACCCATGACCCATGACCCATAACCAAAAATACCCATGGGCAAAGAGGAGAGGACCACGGATCCCTAGCTTTGTGCTAGCCGGATCCCTTGTGGTAGGGATCCGTGGGATCCCGGGAACAGAAGAGAATTTTCTCTATAAATAGAGAGCCATTTCTTTCTCTCTATACATGGTTTTTCACACATACTTCCCCAAAGTATTCTAACCCTCTAACCTCAGATCTAAGTGATCTATGTAGTTTGTCTTTTGTTTTTGTGTGATCTACTAGGTTCCTCTTAAAGGAGAGATCACCACCTCTTGAAGACGTGCAAGCTCAAGTCCATGAGTTGTCATGCTTCGTCATCATCAAGACTACTAAGGTTCTCTTGTTGATAGTTCTTCCTTCTCCATAGATGTTGGGTTGAAGGCATTGGTGAAGAATGCCGAAAGTGTCAAGATGAAAGCATTAGTGAAAGGTGCTCATCATCCGTGTCAAAAGCATTAGTGAAGGATGCTAAAGGTGTCAAGACGAAGGCATTAGTGAAGGCTGCCAAGCGTTGTGTCAAAGGCATTAGTGAAGGATGCCAAAGGATCAAATCAAGTAGCATTTGGGAAGAATGCTTAGGTCGTATAATCGATGAGGTGCATCGTTATACATATATGTATTTGTTTATCTACAAGGATGGTGATATCCTTGATGGTGTTGTAACAAGGAGTAGATCTCCTTGAGATTAGGTGTTGTGTCGTGAAGGTGTAGTTCACCTAAGGTGTGAAATTACTAAGGTGCTTAGCCTAGTACCTAATAAAGGGTAGGCGACGTTGTGATAGGATTAGTTCTCCTAAGGTGTGAAAGAACTCGGTGGTTAGCCTAGCACCGTATAAAGGGTAGGCGACGTTGTGTTAGGTGTGGTTCGCCTTGGTGTGAAAGAACTCGGTATTTAGCTTTGTACCGGAAAAAGGTTAAGCGACGTTGTGAAGGCTTCTCCGCCACAAGGAGTTGGTGTAGTGCTTACGAACTCTCGAGTAGGTGACTCGGGGAGTGGAGTAGGGCAAGGAAGGTGTCCTTGTAGCCGAACCACTATAAATAACTTGTGTTGTGGTGATGTGCTTCTTACTCTTTATATTTCATTTCACATTTATATATCCATCTATCAACGTCCAACATAAACAATCAAATAGATTGACATAAGTCGATCTAAATATTTAAAAGGAAGTTTTAAATTGGTAAAACTATTCAACCCCCCCCCTTCTAGTTTTCCACAAAGTTAATCCTTCCTCTTGCCTCCATGTGCCGAAACGATTTCAAATACATGATGCACATGTTGAGGGGGAGCTCTTTTTCTAAAAATATCAAAAATAATTCAGGTACAAAATGCTTTGATAATATATCACAAGTATCTGGATTGATTTTCAAATGGTTTTCAATTGGTTCCAATGGCATATGAACAATACCAAATAGACCGACCAAATTTACTTTATGTATGGTGATATAAGGATGGCTAGGTTAGGTATTCGTTCCCACGATCCCGCCAGAGCCGAAGGGATCTACCCAGGGACAATCCACTAGATAGTGTAGAAGTCCTTAGGTATGATGAAAAAAGGAGAAAAAGTAAGAAATGGGAATAGTGCGGACTGAGACTGAACTAGTACTGGAATAAACCCAACAAGGTTCTAGTTATGAAGTCTCGGTAAGCACTGAAGGGGTTGAAGAATGAAAAAGAATTGAATGAGAAAAGGGTGAAAATAAATAGCCTTCCATTATTTCAACTTTAGGGCAAAAACCGGGTTCAATTCATATGCTACTGGTGGTTACCAAGGTAACACTGGCATTGAAGACAAGACGTCATGGACCCAGTGACGCACTGCACTACAACTTCCCAAGCTACTCAAATTTCTCTTAAAAGGGACTTGTTTCATTCTCACGGGGAACCTACATTATCTTTCGACTTTCTCTTAGAGATAGTTGATATTGAAGAAGGAGACACTCTCCCTAGTCTCCGACATAGGAACCAAATGTGCACTATTGAGTCTAGAGCCACGAGATCATCAATAAATCTCTTTAGGACACAATCAATGAAGACTCACTGTTTCACACAATGTGGAAAGTGAGAATATATCTTATGAGTCCTACGCATTATCCTTGTGGTATTGCCAGAACATCTGAGTAATATGCAAACATATTCACAATGAAGATGGAAAGCTTTCTAGAGCCAACATCAAACAAGCTCTTGATAGGTGGCATGTGAGATCTATCCAATAGATCAACCATGTGACAACTGAACAGAAACAACGGATCGATTCATAATAATGAATCAATCTTGGTTCAGGTTATGGATTGACGGATACCTTTGAAAAACCGGTCGTTGTGCTTAAAATTATTTTCTCTAGCACATCGACTGTGTATTAATATTTCAAAAATAAAAGATGTTTATGATTGATAATTGATTTCTCTCAAAAACCTTCGTTGTATTGCAAAAACACTTTATTGAGCAATACACGATTGTTTTTCAAATCATTTTTCATCAATCAGTGAATCTCATTTCGCTGGTTCACTCACTCCGTGTTGTCTTCTTTGAGGCGTTTCGGTTTGAGAAACTAGAGCAATGCGAAACCCCTGTCAACGAGATTCTTGAATTATACCGATCACGGTAGTACTTGTACTGATCAACGGGGAACCGTGGGCCGTGTACCTCAATTCAACGAAAATGATCAAAGACACTTTCGTGTGTTTTATAGCTAACTGTTGTATGCAGGTATACCCGACGTTTGCAGCTGATCAGAATGGAGAGGTCAATCCATAGCCGCATGCTCACATAACACATTCATCTCTAAAGAAATCATGATAAGTACATCAAAGACTCTGATATTTTCACTCCATGCTTCGCTATGCTGCAAATATCATGAATCAACTAAAGCTTCCGCTACTCTGATAAGAAGATTTCATGATCCAGAATGTGAGCATGTCGGTCCAAAAGTCACAACATCACATAATGTCAACACTACAAAGGAAGAGTCAGAGATTTATGGTAGCTGATGATCTCAAAGCTGGCTCAAAACTCATTATCACGTGGATCAATTAAAGACCTCCACTTGGATTAACCAAACATGCAAAACATGAAGAATCAAAGACTACGAGCTTCAGAGCAAAGAACTTTAACAAGAATCCAAGAACAATCTTAATGTTATATCTGTTTGTATTCATTGTAATTTGAGGTGACCTCCCTTAGGGGGAGATTGTTAGGATTTAGTAAATCCAGTTATTAAAGTGTCGGTCACCTCAAGTATATGTAATCGTTAGAAAGCTCGTAGTCGCATTTATTTAATGTTAGTTAGTATTTAGTTTTGTAACACCGTGAAGGACGGACGGGTCTTTACCCACTGTATTCCTGATCCACAACCCGTAGGTGGCGTTTATGTAAGATACTATAAATACCCTCTACCTCCCAAGGTAGAGGGTTGGAGCTCATAATAATACTTTTACTTTCTCTCACTAAGTTCCCAAACCTCTAAACTTTCTCTCTCTAAAAACCTCAAAGTGTACGCGTACTTGTATTCATGGTTTGATGTGTTTGTGAAATCCATTATGTTACATCATATTTGGTCAGACACGTGGCGGCCCGTGGTTGGCTGTTGCAAGTTGCCAAGGTAACCGGTCTATAAAAAGTACACCCAAAAAAAGGATCCGAAAGGTGATGTGCCCTAAGGCCACGGGGGCATTTCGAGAATTTTCCGTTTATATATTTACTTAAAATGAGTTATATTTTCTCATCAACAAAAAGAGAGAGGTTGTTAATACAAATAATAGGGTTAAAACGTTATTTCTATTTTACAATATTTCTAAGTTTTCCAAATAACAAATTATAAAAACATGTTAAGTAAATTCCAAAATGAAGAAGTTTAAACGCAAAGTTTTTAACTCGTCATATATTACTAAAGGTGTGGATAATAAATATCTAAAAACTTTAGTAATGATCAAGGAACACATTTTGCACTTACAAATATTTTCATACGAATCTAACTCTTATTTTTTAAACTAGCTAAAAGCCTTTATCTTTAAAGTTTAAACTACACATTTTTAGCAAGTTACTTACACAAGTAATTACGCATTTTATTTTTACAAGTGACTACACACTTTGTTTTAACAAGTTACTTGCAAATTTCATTTTTGCATGTAACATTACTTGGACATTTTATTTTTAGCAAGTTAATTATACATTTTCATTTTATTTTTGGCTATATAGAGAAGCCATTTTGCATCATTAGAACTCACCTCTTGCATTCACATTTTACACATACTTTCTTATCTTATTAATCTCAGTTCATTGATCATTAATTTTGTCTTTACATATCCATTCTAGTGATTATCCACTAACCATCCTTTGCGAGAGAAGATCACATTTATCATATTCAAGACTTTCAAGCTTCAAGCTTTTTTTACTAATCTTTACATGCTTATTTCATTTATTTTACATTTGTAGATCATCATCATACACCATATTATAACCAAATATCATACACCATTATAGAGTGATTTTCGTATTTTAGTCCTTAAAATACATAGAGTGATCGGTTAGTATTTTAGTCTTTAAAATACAAATAGTGATAGGTTGGTTCTACCTCGAACTAGAACTCGATATTTAGTTTTGAATCGAAAAGAGTGTAAGCGACGTTGTAAGGTTTTCTCTGCCGATTAAAGGAGCTTGTTGACACTACACTCGAGTCAGATACTCGGGGAGTGGAGTAGGGCGAGGATGAAGTCTTCGTAACCAAACCATTACAAACACCTCGTGTCGTGATTTGATCTTTTCATACTCTTAGTTATTTCTTTGCACTTTCCTTATTATCTTGAATATTACTTATCATCTTGTATCTACTCTTATTATACATACTTATCGTGTTTGCTTGATTTCACGTAATACTTGAATCTAATTTTATCAAAACATAATTTAAAACAATGTTGCAAAAATCGTGAATCGGTAGTCGGGTGGTCGACCACCCTGCAGCGAGTAATCGGTCAAGGCGGGATTAATCGGTGATTAATCGGATTGGCATTTCCTGCAAGTTTTGAGTATTTCTGGAGAGCAAACTAAAGATCTAAAATAATTTCAAGCCTACTATGTTTCCAATCTCAACAAAAGGCTCCAATTCTGATTATGAGGCTCATTGTGCGTTATAAGTGAAATAAACGATCCCCATTGTGCGTCATAAGTGAAATTATTATTTTTCTAAAGTTGACCGATTCGACCGATTTTTTTACCGATTCGGCCGATTTTTAACCGATTCGGCCTATTTTTGACCATTTTTTTACCTGGCCGATTTTTTGACCGATTTTCAAAATTCTACAAGGTGTATGGCCGATTACCGATTCGGCCGATTTTTAAAACCATAAAACTATTCAACCCCCTTCTAGTTTTTCACATATTTGATTACGATTGTCATTGCGAATTTCAATACATACACGTTACATTTTATATAACTTGTACAACCTTAATTGTTACAACGACATAAGGCTATCATAGGAAAATTATCACGCGAGATAGATTTATTATGAGGAAACGGATGAAGCGGATATGTATAGAAACCATGAAGATGTAAAATCAACAACATAATTATTCCAAACATGTAGTTGAGAATTACTTTTTATTCTCAAATACATGTCGTGTTTTCACTAGATGAATTATGTTGGAATTTAACAAAATTTCCTTTTATTTATTACGAAAAAATCTATAGACTAACCATAGTGTATCGACGAACTCTGAGTTTGTAATCCGTTGTCGTAACCAAGGCTTCGCTTTAAAAACTTTTTCAAGGAACTGACAATTTAACATTTGAGACAAGTTTTTAGTAGATTTGGGTTGGGTTAATACGGAACACAGTTTTTCCATTCACTATAAACAAGGAAAATGAAGTCGTAATACCTCACAATTCGATTGCAACTTATGTCATATGTGTGCGTCATACATATTGAATTCACATTGGGATCGCAATACGACCGTAGTTGATTGCACTTGACGTTTCCTACATAATCTTAAAGATGGATAAAGGTTAGATTTGGTAGCTTATGGGTAGCTGGTGAAGCTACAAACGTAGCTGCAGTTAGGCCATAGACATTCAACAAACAAAGAAGACGTATTTAATATACTAGACGAGTACCCGCGCCTAGCGGCAGCGATGTCTAGTTTTCTGCAAAGTTCCAACGACCCATAAGTTTCTTTCAACAAACTGTATTTGTAGCATTAGAGAATCGTTTTCGAATAACTACAATTCTTATGTGTGGTTGCATAGCAAAGATAAATATATAGTTTTTAAAAAATTATGTGGAGTCGATCTAAGTGTGTGAGTATATTTTCTAATAGGATTGTTTTAAGTTATTAAGATTTTTAGTAATAATAGATTCAAGCATTACAAAAAGCAACGGTATTATGCAGTTTGCAATATTATATTATCTTCAGTAGTTTAGAGGTATAGCCAACATGTGTGACCGCTTTTTCTTGTTTTGTCAGTAATTTAGGCAGTGATAACTATTTTTTTACATGTGTAGCGTTTATCATTTGGTGTGTGGCTTTTAAAATTGTAACTTTGCAAATTGGATATCATCATATAAGATTATTTTGTACTATCAATTTGTATAGATATTTATGCATTGTTCAAAGCTATTTGTTTGAGGTACAAATAATTATCGCTAAAGATAACAATACTATTTATTTTTGTGATTTTAATAAACTTACATAACATTATTGATACAATGGACAAAGGGCTATACAATATATATTAACTTTTAAACGACGATTCATATATGTTAGTCCCTTAAATGGTGCAAGAGCAACATTTTTTAAAATAAATTACATGTGTCAAAGCAAAATAAACCAAAAACTACAATTACTTGGTCTCTCCTTTAAAAAAAATTGTCACGGGTTCCACAACTACTTCATCATTTCTCATATAATTTTGTCAAATTTGAAACCCGATTCCCGGGTGGTTCAACTGGTTGAACCGTTCGATAAAAAACAGTCGATTTAAACCGAGTCAAACCGATAGGTTGGGTCAAAAAATGTCAAATTAAACCGGTCACCAGGGTTTGAAGCGTCCCGGGTCAACCCAGTATCGATTTCAAATGATTGTTTTTAATTTGGTAGATGTGCTTTTAATTGGGTGTACAATGTGAATAAATTATTGTACTTTTAAGTAATGGAGTGTTTTAATAAGAGTATTAATTATATTATTTATTTCTCTCTCCATTGACCATGTTTTCAACATTCAACTTTCAACATTTTTCATTTTTTCCACTTTGACCATTTTTCCATTTTATATAGTATAGATTAAAGTCAACAATGCTAAGCGTAATCTTAGCATTTAGGAAAAAAAATCCTTAGCTTTAGCAATATGGTAAAAAGTTGAGTCAAGTTGAAAATAAGTGTCATCTTGAGTGTCATAAACGCAAATTTCTTGATGGGGACAATTTTCAAAATATTAAGACGTAGAAGGTGTGGCTTCTACCTCTACACCGTAGAACTCTCAAATAGAATTGTATTTGAGACTTAACATTTATGCGTCGTAGAGACAAACATCTCTCTGCGTTGTAGAGCCATTGTATCCATATTCTTCTTTTATTTGTTTAATTCATTTTGTACTTTAATTAGGTTTCTTTCTATACAAGTTTTACTGCCCTATAAATATATGGCTTATTATCATTGTATGGAACATCATGGAATATTAATATAATTAAGTTTTAGAGTTTTATATTCTCTTGAGGTGCATCTTGTTTTTCTACACTTGGATTAGGGTTTATCAAAATTAGTTTTGGCGTCCTACGTTAGTTGGCATATAAGCTTGTTAAATATTCTGATGGTGAATGGTGTAGAAGATCTAAAAACCCGTACTGTTGGTGGGGTACGGTCGACCAAAGACATGGATCGTGCGATCAACGATTTCACATCCATATTCGCGACTATGTCCCCTGTCCTTGAAGAGATCCGATCCACGATCGCGGGTGGTAGTGGTAATCACTCAAATCGTGAGGGTAACAAATATGGTAATCTTAGATTTTATCCTAACAATGATGATTTCTATGAAAATCATGAGTGCTACCAATCTCCTAAACAAGGCTGGAGACAAGATGATTTCAGGTCTTTAGAGGAGGAAAGAGATGATGATGGCTATTGAGTTTTATCTGGAAAAACTAAATGATGCTTTAATGGTGCTGGGGTTTTGAATAGGAGGATTGAGGGTCAGTATGGTTATGAATATCGACAAAGGTATTGTGTTAAAGTTGAGATTCCTAATTTTCTTGGGAATTTTGATCTTGAATTTGTGTTGGATTGGTTGTACGGGGTTGATTAATTCTTTAACATCATGGATATTCATGAAGAAGTGCAAGTCAAGATTGTCGATTACAAGTTACGTGGTGGAACTGGAGTTTGGTGGTAAAACGAAAAAATGAATGAAGAGGATGATCAAAGGTAGGTTTTTACCCCAAACAAATTTTGTATCAACAATATCATAATTGTGTTAAAAGAAAAAGAGTCGTGGTAGAGTACACGAGTGAGTTTTTGAGGTTACAAGCAAGGTGTAACTTGAAGGAATTTGAAGAACAGATTGTTGTTAGATATATTAGTGAGTTGAATCAATAAATTCAAGAGGAGTTAAGATTGTTGTCAATTTGGATCGTCGATCAAGCTAAAACTTTAACTATGAAGGTAGATAGATCAATGTCCAAACAAGCTTTGAACTTTGGAGAAACATTGGAAGAGGATTCTTATTTGAATGCTACTCAGGTAAACCAATTTAGTCAAACTCAATTAACTATTGGAACTAATATACCTTCTAGCTTGAGTTCTCCAGCTGTGGCTAGTGGTAGTGGCGTGTTAAAATCAGTTATTGCTAAGAAGATAGATTCCAATCCTTATGACAAACTTATACCACCTAAGTGTTTTAGGTGTGGGTTATTAGGTCACAGGTCAAACATATATCCTAATAGGAAGTGGAATGCGTTTGTTAGAGAAACTCATGAAGGTGATATGGGAATTGGTTTTGGTAATGACTTGGAACATATTGATGAATTTTCTCAAGCTGAAGGTAAAGTTGTGAATTTGATGGTGCAACGTACTTTGTATGCAACTAAGATTAAAGATTATTCACAAAGGAACAAGATTTTTGAAACTAAGTGTTTGATTGAAGACAATGTTTGTTCATTGATCATTGATGGTGGAAGTTGTGAAAATCTTGTTTCCAAAGAGTTAGTGAAGGCTTTGAAGTTATCAACCGAACAATATCCTAAAGCCTATAAGTTAGGTTGGATTAATAAGGGTTCTGAGGTGAAAGTGATTGAAGTTTGCAACATTCCAATTGCTATTGGAATTTCGTATCATGATGTGGTGTCTTATGATGTCGTGGATTTAGATACTAGTCATGTGTTGTGAGGAAGACTGTAGCAACATGATGTGGATGACATATATAGGGGTAAGAATAATTTTTATATGTTTAATTGGTATAATGGTACACGACCACCGGATTTGAAAACATTGTTCATTCGCCCGTTGATAAGTTCTTTTCAAGTAAGGGAGAATGATGGGGACAAGTTTCAAGATCTCAAGACGTAGAAGGTGTGGCCTCTAAGGCGTAGAGCTATGTAGAACTATCGAATAGAGTTGTATTCGAGGCTTAACGTCTCTACGCCGTAGACACAAACACCTCTCTAGGTCGTAGAGACATCGCATCAAAATCTTTTTTTATTTGTTTAATTTGTTTTTTTAATTTATGTTTCTTTCTCTACAAGTTTTATTTCCTTATAAATATATGGCTTATTATCATTGTATGAAACATCATAGAATATTAATATAATTAAGTTTTGGAGTTTTATCTCTTGTTTGAGTTTTATTCCTTTAAGATGCGCCTCATTTCTCACCTTTAAATTAAGGTTTATCAAAATTCGTTTCCGCGTCTTGCATCATTTATCTATGGATAAAAAGCTTAATCCGTTTATTGAATAGCAAATTCATGCAACATTTATTTTTATGACATTTTCTTGACGGAAAATGATATTTCATACGCAGTACTTTTCTTCCACTTTCCATATATGTTCGTTTCTTTTTTCCAATCTTACATCAACAAGTTCAATCTTTGCTTGGTGCAAATAACATAAAGTGGTCATGACGACCTCCTAAAAAAGAAAGATTTTATCCGGTTTGAGTCTATGTGACGGTGGGTTCAAATTTTGTAAATTAATTGACCAAAAAGTCAAAAACCATGATTACCCAAAAAACAAAAAAAATAAGAAATAAAAAAAATCTTAAATCAACAACAGCTTAAACATGACGATAATTATGAAAACAAATCTTTAACAATAGTATCATTTCATATTTTATACGGCACTTGTTCGCAATATGATAGTACATAAAAAGGGATACTTTATTAATCATTGCTGTTGTCCTAGTATTAATGATTAATGACATGTCTTTTCTTAGTACGTACGGTTGCTTGTCTTTCAAGCCTACAAGATAACAACTATCGTGTGTAGTGCCTGTCGATCCGCCTTCAATATAGTTGACAGACTTGAGTAAGAGGTAAAAAAGGTTTTATGAGACATTGCGATAAAATGTTTGTCTTGCATCAATGATAGTGTGCAATATTTATGAGTTACTGTCTACTTTTGGAATGTTAGTTCGGCAACCGATGTTTATATTTTCAGTTATTGGTTAGGTAAGGTGGTGCTTCAGTTAGGGGATTTGGTTCAGTCACATCGAACAAAATTTTTATTACAACAAATTGGTTAATCAAACTCGAAAAGTTGCTTTTCAGTTTGGTTAATTTCACAAATCCAGAGCTCAAAGAATTGAAAAGCGAATTACATATTAGTCGTTTTACCATTACTTTTAATAAAGAAATGCTAACAAAGGGTTTGTAGCTCAACAATACCATGCACACAGAGTGTGTTTGACGAAAATAACAGTACCTCTGAATATTAGCTGTGAATAATAGCAATTAGCAGTAGCAGTAGCTAGTTGTTTTATAAAAGAGTTTGATAAAATAGTTGTAACCGTAATTTTTAAATATAAAATAACATAAAAGAAAACATTTTAAAAAAAGACGAATTTTTTAAACGGTAATTAACATTAAAAGCATCCTAGCAAAAAGCTAAGGAACAAATTATACAATGGTGGATAGAGCGATACAACGATTATAAAGCCAATCTATCTAATTAAAGGATTTTTTCTTAGCTATAGTAGAAATCGAAGAGAAGGAAAGTAGCTTGATGTCATTGAAGATGATCGTTGTGAAGACCATGCCATTTCGAAATTTCCAAAGAAGCCATTGGGTGGTTTGCACAACTACATCAAAGAACTTTGTGTACTTAGGTAAAATATTAACTTGGTCCGCAAGGTTGACATCTTCCATGATGTTTGCGATACCAGGAGGTGTAATGTTCCACCAAATGACGATAGCTGATCATATGTCTTTCGCTACATAACAATCTATTAAAATATGTTCCTAGCTCGGTTTGAAGCCCATGATTACAAACTGGACGACGAACCAAATCTAAATTAATACCATTGGAAACGAGGTTGACTCTAGTCGGAAGCCTAAGATTTGCAATTCTCCATGAAGAAATATTCACTGTTGAAGAAAGGATTTTGTTCCATGGGTAAGGTTTGAAAGGTTTTATGGATATTTAAATATATGTATGTCCGTATTCGAACTCGAGACTTCGGGATTGCACACATTACGTATGAGAATTGATGTAAATAATTAATATAAATAAAACGTTATTATTATTAATTATTAGTCACGAAATAAAACATAACGATAGTTAAATAATTAACGAGGTTTGGTTAACGGTAGTTAAATATTAACTAGAAGGACTAAGAATGAAATTAGGAGTCGGGAAGGTTCTAGAATCCCTTTTGGGAGACTAGGCCGATCGGTTTGGGTATTCCAAACCCAATCCCACTCAAACTTGGTCACCAAGTTAAGTTACCTATAAATACAATTCATTGTATTCATTCACAACTTAATCTTGGATCACCAATAACCTAATTTCTTTTCTCCTCTCTTCTCTCTTTTGCTTGGCCGATCGTACACCCCCCTCCTCATAGGGATCGATTTTTCCAAGTGAAAGAAACAAGTATTTGGTTTTATTTGTGATTCAAGGAACTAGCTTTTCCACATCAAATCGCTATTAGTGCGTGTGTACAAGAACGAAGAACAAGCACACTTGAGCTTGTAATCCTTGGTGGTCGATTTCTTGTTTGGGTCGATTTGTATAAACCCTAAAGTTAGGGTTTTGGGTTTTGGTTCTTGTTCAATCAACGTTTGATTCTTGAATTGCTAAAAGGTACGCGTTTTCTTGTTTGGTTAATTACTTACATGTATTATTCCTATTTGCTTCTGCATGCTTTGATGATGTTATTTGATTTATATAATTGTTATGAGTATTAAATCCCAACAATGGCATCACGAGCCGTTAATATGATGTAATTAATTATCGAAACACATAAAAATTGAATCTTTATGATTATATGCATGCTTTTTATGGTTTCTAGGGTTTTGAATTCGAAACCTTAATTTTTTATGTATAGGTCGATTACCCTTTATTTATTTAATTAGGTTTTAATTTTGTAAAACTTGTAGAAACCCTAGGATTGCATGCTAATTTTATGTGGTTAATTAATGAATAATTGTTATGTGCCATGTAATATGTGTATCTTGGGTGATAATTGTTATGCGGAATCCATGGTGGAACATGCATGTGTTTGCCATGGAGTATTGTTTATTGGTTATTGATTAATTGTTAAGTGATACACACATGTTTTATTTATTTAATAATTATCAAATTGGGGAAGACCTCAATTATAACTAATAAAAAATTCGTTATGTGCTAATTGGTATATTGTTAACTTTGGCTTACGCAATCGACTTGTCGATGTATTTGGCTCATCTACCTTGTAGGTGAAAGCCCTAGTTAATATATGCAATTTTTACGCTTGGAATTGTTTATTAGAGTTTATTGAAATAATTATGCATGTGGCTAATTGTTTTTACATATGTTAAATTGTTTAGTTATATGTTTATATTATTTGAGTGTGTTTAATTTTTTATTAAAGTGCTTTTTTGTTTATGTATTGTTTGACACGTTAGTAAGCAAAAAGGTTTTTGAATAGAAAAATTAAATGGACTAAATAATGGCGAAATTGATTTGTTATCTAAGAATTATTCTTGAACTTTTAATCGATTGATGCGACTGTACTAAATGGTTAGAACGGCTCACCCACTAGAACAAACTATAAAGTGGTTAATTAAGAAGTGCGATGCGAATGGATGTCTAAGGTTATGCTTTGCGCTTACCTGGTCCTCTGCCCCTGTGAGTTCGATTGGAGCTACCTAGTATAACCATTCAATGTACGAAGCATCTTAGTGCAAATTTGTAAGTTTCTCAACAAGATCGATTAAAACTTTGTAGAATTCAATCTTAGCAATTAAAATCTCATGTAAGTTTTTTCGAAAATATTATGTTATAAAGTAGTATGCACGCTTCTTTATACGTAAGTTTTGATTACACGTCAAAAATTGTACCCTTTAAATTTAAGTTTATGCCATCTAATGATATGAAACACTTGAAGTTGTAATTTAGTTATGTGAGACCTTGATCTAGATTACAATAACGAGGTGAATTATTTAGTTGTGTGAGACCTCAGCTTTATGATTTGCAGTTTCTAAGTTAGACAACTTAATTAAGTTAGTTAGTGAGACCTATGACTTAAGGCATGAGATGGGATGAAACATGCTTACGTTTTGCATTAATTGTTTTTGGCAAAATTGTAAATCCCATAATTTTTGGAATTGAAAACTTGTTTGTCAATTATCGGTTTTCAACGATTACCTATTCTATACTTTCACCACTAGCGATCAAGCGATGTGGTGGAACTATGATAATGAGGATCCAAAATTCAAGGAAAATTCTATGGTTAATATGAATATTGACCAAAGGGTATTTTATTTTCTTGAATGTTTACTTATCGAAAGTACTAACTTTTGAACTTTTATTTTTTGTAGAAATGGCTCAATTTGAATCTCTGCACTAGCCTCGTCGCTCAAATCTATGTTTGATCGAGAGAAATTGACTGGTAGCGTAATTTCAATGATTGGTATCGCAACTCGAATTGTCTTGAGGGTTGCCAAAAGACTCCATTATTTGACTACGCCTTGTCCTCCCGAACCTGCGGTGATGCTCTTCGGCACGAGCTGCATGGCAATCTGAGTATGACAAGTATAATGAGGTCGCCTGCATTATGCTCGGGAGTATGAATCCAAACTTGCAAAAGCAGTTTGAAAATTACTTCTCTAATCTCATGCTTGAAGAATTGCAAAGGTTGTTTGAAAAGCCCGTGATCTGAGAGTCAGTATGATTTGATAGATGCTCTTCATAGTTGCAAGCAAGGAGAAGGGAAACCCGTAGTTTCACCGCCTCGAAATGATGAGTTACATGGACCACCGGGCGTCTTAACTATGTCTACCCCAATGACATACAAATTGGCCTTATCAACAGATCCCTTAACAAGGAATTTGATGGTTTCGCGGCGCAATTATAATATGCATTGCACGGGAAGACATGTGAGGTACATGCAATGCTCATTGATTACTTAAAAAGGTTTGCCCAAGAAGGCCCCTACACCTGCGGTTTTGACCATCCATAAGGGTAGGATTTCTAAGCCTAATAAGCCGCTAGCGAACAAGAAAGGGAAAGGTAAGGGTAAAGTTGATAAGGAAAACAAGTTATGACTTATCGCCAAGAACCCAAGAAGTACCCTCCCAAGAAGCGTGAGAATCCGAAGAAGGATATGGCTTGTCATCACCGCACCGAGGTTGGACACTGGAAGAGGAATTGTCCACCGTACCTTGATGAGTTGCTAATAAGAGGTATAAAATATCGGCACCGTGGCCGTACTTCGTGTACTCTTTTGATGATAGAATTATTTGCTTTTCCTCATAAAATAAATTCATGGGTATATGATACTGGATGTGGTATTCACATTTGTAATACATTGCAGGGACTTAGAGGAGCAAGGAAGCTTGTCTATGGACGCAATACCTGCGCGGGTAATGGAGCACATGCAAATCGTTGAAGCTATAGGCACGCTTGATTTAGTTTTACCTTCGGTTTAGTATCGTCATTAAACGATTGTCATTATGCACCTTCCATTGTTAGGTGTCGTTTCGTTTCCTTGTTAAAAGATATTGGTTTCGTTCATGCATTTATCGATTATGGAATTTCGTTTCTTTAAATGGTGTTTTTACTTTAATGTTATTCCAAAGAAATGGTGTGTTTGAAATTGATTTGCATGATAATGTGATTGATAAAAATAATTTTGTCTTTAGCATCAATAATAAAAGAATCAAAGGTGATTTGGATTCTTCATTTCTTTGGCATTGTAGACTTGCTCATATAGGCAAGAAACGCATGCAACAGCTGCAACATTATGGGCTTTTGCAAGATATCGATGATGAATCATTTGATAAATGCGAATCTTGCATATATGGGAAGATGACCAAGAAACCTTTTACAAATAGTTTAGAAAGGGCTTCTGATCTTCTTGGTGTGATACATACTGACATATGTGGACCACTAAGACATGTGTCAAGAAAGGGTGCTAGCTACTTCTTAACCTTTACCGATGATTTCGTCGTTATGGTTATGTTTATTTACTTAAACATAAACATGAAGTCTTTGAAACATTTAAGGTCTTTAAGAGTGAAGTAGAACTGCAACTAGGAAAGAAGATTAAAGCTCTTCGATCCGATAGAGGTGGTGAATATTTAAGCCAAGAGTTTAAAGATTATCTAGCTGAGTATGGTATCGTCACAACTCACATCTCCATATACTCCACAACAAAATGGTGTATCCGAGAGAAGGAATCGCATACATTGCTAGACATGGTGCGATCGATGTTTAATCTTACAACTCTTCCCTTATCCTTTTGGAATTATGCTTTAGAAACGCTGTCGCATATTGAATATGGTTCCAACTAAGAAGGTTGATAAGACTTCTTATGAAGTGTGGTATGGGAAAGCTCCCAACTTGTCTTACTTAAAGGTTTGGGGTTGTGAGGCGTTTATTAAACGTGACTCTGATAAGTGCAACCTAGATCTGTTAAGTGTATCTTCGTAGGATACCCAAAGGAAACTATGGGTTACTACTTTTACTTTCCACCCGAAAACAAAGTAATTGTTGCTAGGTATGGAGAATTCCTTGAAAGGGATCTCATATCTCATGAATTCAGTGGGAGAGTTTATGATCCGAAGATGATATAGAAGATACAACACCTTCTCGAAAACACTAGCCAACCTCAAGTAGAACCTCGAAAGTCCGGGCGCTCCACCCGAGATTGAAGTGGTTCCCATTCGTAGATCCAAGGGCTACGCGTGCACCTAAGCGCCTATGTCTCAACGTAGAAGCCGAGGAAAATTTGTTAGGGATCTTGGTGAACTGCTAACTATAAAGCCGCCATGACGAGTCCCGAAAATGAAAAATGGCAAGTTGCAATGAATGGGGAAATGCAATCCAAGAAAGATAATGAAGTCGGATAGAGGTTGACTTACCTCCAAATGCTAAGGTAGTTGGAAGTAAGTGGCTCTTTAAGATAAAGACTGACATGGATGGCAATGCACACACCTATAAAGCTCGTCTTGTAGCCCAAGGGTATACTCAAAACTATGGGGTAGACTACGAGGAGACATTTTCTCCTCGTGAGCGCACATTAGAGCTATTAGGATTCTTATAGCCATAGCCGCGTACTATGACTATGAGATATGGCAAATGGATGTCAAACTGCCTTCTTAAATGGTCGCCTAGATGAGGACATCTATATGGCGCAGCTGAAGGGTTTGTGAATCCAAAGTATCCGAAGCGTGTATGCAAACTTCAAAGATCCATTTATGGGTTGAAGCAAGCATCAAGGCAATGGAACAAGAAGTTTGATGAAGAAATCAAAAAATTTGGTTTTACTCAAAATCTTGATGAGCCATGTGTGTATCACAAAGCTAGTGGGAGTAATGTTATTTTCCTTGTCTTATATGTCGATAACATATTGATCATGGGAAAAGACATTCCAAGTATGCAAGATGTAAAGTCTTATCTTGGAGAGTGCTTTTCTATAAAGGACTTAGGGGAAGCAGCATTTATTCTGGGAATCAAGATCTACCGAGATAGATCAAGGCGGTTAATTGGACTAAGCCAAAGTGCTTACATTGATAAAATATTGAAGAGATTCAATATGCAAAATTCCAAGAAGGGATTTTTGCCGATGCAAGTTGAACATGGTTTAAGTAATAAACTATGCGCGCCAACACTGAAGAGGTGGCTTACATGAATAAAGTTCCTTATGCTTCTACCGTAGGATCTATCATGTATGCTGTGAGATGTACAAGGCCTGATGTGGCGTTTGCACAGAATATCACCGGTCGGTATCAACAGTAACCCGTGTGTGAAACACCGGCAAGTGTTAAGAACATTCTTATGTATCTAAGGGCTACTAAAGAAATGTTTCTAGTGTATGGAGGAAATCCGCATGCGTAACTTGAAGTTACTGAGGTTTTTGCGATGCGCCTTTCCAAACCGATAAAGATGATACGAAGTCTCAAACCTGGTTATGTCTTTGTCATTAATGGAGGAGCAAATTGACCGAAGAGCAAGAAGCAAACAACGATGTCTAAGTTTAGTACATAGTCGCCGAAGCGAAGGAAGTCGTTTGGATTAGGAAATTCATTTCGGGACTCGGAGTAATGCCCTCAATCGAATTACCTTTAAATGTGTATTGTGACAACTCTGCTGCATTAACATTTTCCAATGATCCCGAGTCATGAAGGGCGCCAAACATTTTCCTCGTCGATATCACTATGTTCGAGAACAAGTCGACATAGGTGAAATCAATCTACTCAAAGTTCATACAGATGATAATCTAGTTGATCCCTTTACGAAGCCTTTGTCAAAAGAAAAACTTATCGACCATGCCGATGGGATATGACTTCGTTTAGCTAGTAGTTTCATGCAGATCTGTGATTAGTATTTGGATAAATGATGTTATGAACAAATATTACTTTAATGAAATAAAATAGTTGTTTATGTTTATTTTTCATTTTCTTAATATTATATCCTATATTTGCATGTTTAATCCGTGAATAACTTATGTTATTCTAAATAGTCCGTTGTCGATCAATGATGTGGGAATGTCATTGAATTAAGACAAATCTGAGTTTTTGTAGAATATACTTTTAAAGTATATTGATGCGTGGGACATACCAGATTCACATGATATTCAATGAATTGAATATAGGACTCATCCCAACTTTACATGATGATACTTTATGGATCTTTGTCATTAAGTATATCTTGAAGTGTTTATCCTCGACTTGAGATACCGATAACCGATATGAATGTAGTGCATTTGTGTAAGATAGTCTAACGCTATCCAGAATCGTAGTTATAAGGGCTATTTTCATAAGTGTTGCAAAGTTCATGAGTTATGTTTGTAGTCAAGAGAATTTGTTCCTTTGAATTTGTTTCAAAGCATAATACTATATTTGGGCCCCTCGTAGGGTTGACAAGATGTTTGTATGGCAATACCCAAGATCTATCCGAATACGCTCGATGATTTGGTAATCTTGTTCAATCATATACAACGAGAAATAGAATGTTAACTTATGAAATGACTTGATCCATATTCATAGTTAATGTAGTATTAGTAACAAAAGGTAAGTAAAAATGATGAATCATTAAATGGTTTTTCCAGAGACCATACTCGATTTGATCTCGGGGGCATTGGCGTGAAAGCTAGACTAACCAATGTCATTACTATATTTAGTAATATCCAAGTGGGAGCTGAAAGGTTTTATGGATATTTAAATATATGTATGTCCGGATTCGAACTCGAGACTTCGGATTGCACACATTACGTATGAGAATTGATGTAAATAATTAATATAAATAAAACGTTATTATTATTAATTATTAGTCACGAAATAAAACATAACGATAGTTAAATAATTAACGAGGTTTGGTTAACGGTAGTTAAATATTAACTAGAAGGACTAAGAATGAAATTAGAGTCGGAAAGTTCTAGAATCCCCTTGGGAGACTAGGCCGATCGGTTGGGTATTCCAAACCCAATCCCACTCAAACTTGGTCACCAAGTTAAGTTACCTATAAATACAATTCATTGTATTCCTTCACAACTTAATTTTGGATCACCAATAGCCTAATTTCTTTTCTCCTCTCCTCTCTCTTTTGCTTGGCCGATCGTACACCCCCCTCCTCATAGGGATCGATTTTTCCAAGTGAAAGAAACAAGTATTTGGTTTTATTTGTGATTCAAGGAACTAGCTTTTCCACATCAAATCGCTATTAGTACGTGTGTACAAGAACGAAGAACAAGCACACTTGAGCTTGTAATCCTTGGTGGTCGATTTCTTGTTTGGGTCGATTTGTATAAACCCTAAAGTTAGGGTTTTGGGTTTTTGGTTCTTGTTCAATCAACGTTTGATTCTTGAATTGCTAAAAGGTACGCGTTTTCTTGTTTGGTTAATTACTTACATATATTATTCCTATTTGCTTCCGCTGCATGCTTTGATGATGTTATTTGATTTATATAATTGTTATGAGTATTAAATCCCAACAAGGTTGAGGGGAAATACTTTGAGTTGTCAAGCCCATTTGTCAGTTTCATCAGTGAGGTGAAGGTTAGCAATGAGATTGGTGATATCTGACAATTCTTCTAACTCCATGGGGGTACGGGGTGGCCTAGTCCGCGCCCAACGAAGGGCTTGGCCCAGGGACGGATCTACTTGGTAACAATTGGGGGCAAGTGCCCTCCTGGCTAGCCGAAAAAGTCGCGATTTTAATGTATTTTTTTATTTATTTTAATTTTGACCTTTTTTCGAAAGTGTCATCCACTCAAAACTCAAATTGCCCCCCACCCACATACTAAAACCCAACATTCAACACTCTAAAGCTTTATAAATCCATCATTTTAAAGTAAAAATACTTGATTTATTTTTACGATCCTATTTTTTTTTCCGCATTCTGTTGTTGTTGTCAAAAATTTTTTTTTTGCCCCCCACATGCTTATTTCCTGGTTCCGCCACTGGCCTGGCCTGGTGGCATGATAGGGCGAGATGAGGAAAAATTGGTCCGAGCATAAACATTACACATGGGCAAACGGATATGTTGTATCGTCTTGGGTGTTTCGGATGGCAGATTCGTATAATAAGGTTGGACAATGATCATAAACCCATATAAAAGCACTTGATTCAATCCGATAAAGGTGAGGGAAGGCAAGCTTGAGAGGTTCAATCCCCACCCATGTATCAAGCCAAAAGAGAGTGGATTGGCCATTGCCAATTTTCTTTCTAATAAGGAGAGGAAGGTTGATCCCGATTGATTGAAGATCCTTGTTAAGATTTATAATTCGATACCATGAATAGATCTATTGATTTTAGTCCAAGGAGCCTTAATTTCATTATGAAAACGCCATCACCAATTAGCAAGCATAGCTTGGTTACAAGAACGTATATTATCAAAGACATACATTTTTATTTTAATGCAAAGTATCATTACGAGTTTCTTTCATCTCGCTAGATGTTTCACTAATAATATTTTTATTTACGAACATCATGAAGTTACAAATTTGAAACGTCTAAGCTTCGTACTATTTTCCTCAAACAATTCATAAATTTACTCCTCATCCCTAATTAATAATGCTACTGCTTGATTCTTTACACCCACAATTTCACTATGATATTCGGTTATTAGTGGCTATATTTCCTAGTTTATCTATAGCTAGGTCTAAAAGACAAACATATAATTGGTTCTAAAAGTAAATTTATGTGCTATTCGGAGGCTTATTTAGGTCATTGGATATCTTCACAGCTCTAATTGTCACTTGAATGCTTCTTTGATGAGCACGGCTATGTTTGGCGCAGAGCATTTTGGAGCTTTTGGGCGATGGTGAGGTGAAATTTTTATTTTTAGTGTTTTTAAGAAGCGAAATGTGAAATTTGCTATTTTTTGAAAGTTTCATTTTTCCAATGCTTTTTAAGGAATAGTGGCTGAAATGAATGTGGCTACACCATTACTATCGCCACAACCATCAAGCATCGCTTCATCGCTACTTTCCAAACATAGCCTAAGACCGAGCGGTGAGAAAAAAAAAAAAAGGTTGCTTGTGAGTATTATAATCTAAACATTAAATGCTATGCACCAAACATCCATAGTGCGAGATTGTTTCGAGGTTTCGTGTTCAAGTCGCGCCAGCAACAAGAATAGATTATAAATGTCTAAAAAGATTTATCATCTCCCAAGTTTTATTAAGTTTTTAATGTCAAATGTTGTAATGTACAAACCTAAACTTGTAATATTGCTAATATAGACATTTTACTTCGAACAACCAACCTTAGTTTTTACTTCCTACTTTTCAGAATTTCCCCTTCTCTTAACTCTTATTCGTAACATGCTATCATTCATGTGGTCCCAACTTCTTGTTTCTTGCAATTTAAAGGTTGATTGGCAAGTCGATGTACGGAGAAAAAAAGTTCTACAGTGACGCAAAAGGCGGACATGCGAGGAGGAGGCTCTGGTAAACAGGCGAGACACGAGACTAGAAGGAAACAAGTGCTTAGGTCCTGCCTTAAGAAAATGACGAAATGTAATATTTGGTCAATCTTGGAAATTAAATATAGGGACCATTTAACTTACCGTGAACACTATTTGGCATATGACATTTCATATTTGTTATCTTATTCAGGTTGTTCTCCTGTGTCGACGGCTCACTGGACTTGGCTAACTGGATTGTTTAACACAGGTCAAACAATGGGCTTGTTTGCTAAAACATAATATGGGCTACAAGATGCCAGCAGGTTATAACTTCTCCTTTTTTGAACTTTTAAACAGTTTAAATTTAATTTTCAAGTTAGTATAATATCGAAAGCTTCAAGAGCAGTGAAAATAACTATCCACACCAAGGTTTCGAAGAAATACCCTAACAAAATCAACTAATCAATGGTACATACTATATGGCGTAAGTCTTGGAAATTTTGGAGTGTAGTGTCTCTTATCAATTTTTCTTCACTAGACTAATCTAATAGAAAGTTGATGGTAAATTGGTAATGCCCATGAAATTGTTCATTTAAGGTCTCACGATGTGAGCTTGTTTTAATTTCTGTCTTACTAAGAGCAATATATGAATACCAAAAAGGTTTTGTATGCAGTCGTATAGCACAGAGGCGGACAAAGGGGTTCCCGGGTATGCTTGTGAACCACATGGAGTTTCCCTCAGTATTAAATTATGTCAAAAATACCTCTTTTTGTGAAATGCACCTTATCCAAAACTTTGTTTTACATGTCTAATGTCTTCTGTAGTTTTAAAGAAATGCACATTATAACTATCAGTCTTGGGTCCGCCACTGGGATAACACTCATTTTCACATTCTATGAACGGCGCCACTGTTTCATTATACTTGTTTGGGGGATTAGTTTTAGCGATCAGGTTAAAGCTTTGAATGATTCTTGATTTCTCGTACCCCATAGAATAACCATATCATAAAATTACAATATAAGATGATCTTTTACTAGCTAGATACATTACATGCATATTTAGTCGACTTCTTTATATATTTATATACATTCGAATTGAAGTTCTTTTAGATGAAAGTTGGAGATTCCAGAAGACTCTTGGTGATTACATTGGCACTGCTCAAGTAAATCACATGACAACTAGAAGGTTTGTGTTTACCACTCATAACTTATGCACATGTCATGCTCCACCATTGTATCATTTTGTTTAATGTTCTGTTTCTTTCGGCAAATAGAAGAAGACAAAGGAATGAGCCAATATTGACATTAACGCCGTAAACATAAAGTTAAAGAGGTAGGCTGCTATGTCTTTATTTCATACTTTGCTGCATAACAATATCTGGTCTGCTGTTTTTGTCAACTGCTGTTTGTTGCTGTTACAAACATACTCAAGAAAATTAAAGGGATAATCGGTTTGATCTATTTGTTAATTTTCATAATCCAACTTCTTCAAGCTAAAATATTTTTAATAATGTGACGTTGGGCTATTTTGTTGACTGTACTCTCTAAACTTGAATTATTGAAATAGTGAATTCCCTTTTCATGACTACCTCTAAACTTCTTCAAGCTAAAATATTTTTAACAAATTGATGAATATCTACAAAATGATCAATATCCTCATGTGCAATTCCCTTTTCATGATTACCTCATAAATCCTTAGAATTATTGAAATAGTGAATCAAAAAAGAAAAGGTGAATTGACAACACTCACCCGTGTTGCTAAAATGTTCCTTTATTCTCTATATATGTGATGGGGAACCAGAATTGATTGAACAAGACTGTGTCTTGAGGTAAAGTGGGAACCAGATCAAACGTGTGGCTCCATTGCAGTGTGGGTCAGCGTTGGTCAATAAGAATAGAAATGAGCAATGTTTGGGGCAATAAGAAACCAACACGAAAGGCATGAAAGGTTTTTTCTTGAGTAGCATTCGTTGACACCTTTACTCAATATGATTCGATCTAGTCTATCATCACACACGCCCATTTCTGCCGATTTTGTCCATCAGCAATGCATCATTCTTCGTTGCTTTGGTTGAACGTAAGATGTACTGATGTACAATTTCCAGTAACTAGAACTTGTCCAAATCACAAAATTTGACCAAGTTTTTTCCGATTCTTTTCACCTCTAAACTTGAAATAATCTTTTTACACTCCTCCAAAGTGGCTTGAATCTACCACAAACTTTGTTTTATAAATATAAATTAGTAGACGTGAGTTAGGATAGAACTCGAGACCACGAGATTGCACACTTTGCGTATGAGAATTAAAGTTAATAATTAAATGTAATAGTTATATTTATTTATTAATTAAACGAAATAACATAACGGACGTTAAGTAATTAGTTGTAATGGACTAACGGTCGTTAAATGTAATTGGAAAAGGACTAAGTTGTAAATATTGGGAAGGTTCCGGAATCCTCTTGTGGGATTACAAACCGATCGCCACAAGGACCCAAACCCAACCCATCTACAACTTAAACTTGTTCACCAAGTTAGTTTGGGTATAAATACAAAACCAAGAGTGTTTGTAATTTATCTCTTGTACTCATTAACTAAACCTAAAATTTGTTTTGTGTGTGATTTGTTAAAATTTGGTCGACTACTTCCCCAAGGGAGTCGATCCATAGCTTTTTCCAACTCTAGTTATTTGATTTGATTAAAATTAGCATTCCTTTAATTCGGTATAGTACGTGTGTACAAGAAAGTGGTACTAACATATTATTGTTAGTATTCTTGGAATGAATTACAAAACGGTAAGGGGTAATTCATATAATCCTATAAACCCTAATTAGGGTTCATCCAAATTGCTAGTTTGTAGATTTGATTCTTGTTCGGCTAGAATCAAGTAAGGTACGCATATTCTTATTTATGTTAATTAATTATTCGTTAATAAATCCTATACACTTCCGCATGTATACTTTGATGTTTTGTGGTTTATTTATTGAATGTTATGTTATATAATTCCAACAAAGGGCATCACGAGTAATTGGTTTTAATGAGTAATTAATTACTAAACGCAGAAAAACTAATAATTGTATGTTGTTTGATATGGTTAATCTAGGGTTTTGGTTCTTTATTTTTTTTTGGTCGAATTTTTTTAATCATATGGGGCATACCCCATTTTTTAATTGTCGACACATTAAAATTTTTTTAGGGTTTGAAAATTGTTTGCTAACCTTATCGAAACCTAAAATTAATATATATGTTACGTGATTAATTCATGAATAATATGTTATGTGTCATGGAATTATTAATATGCGATCTTGTGACTAATTGAATAATTGTTACGATATATCCATGATGATACATGCATGTTTGTCATGGATAGTTGCTTGAATATTGTTTAATTGTTAAAATATTTTATCACATGTTTATTTACGATAAATCTTGAATTGGGGAAGACTCCAATTATATACATTAATGAATCAATTATGTGCAATTTGGTATATTTTAATTAAGGGTTTACGCAATCGATTCGTCGATGTATGTGGCTCATTTTCAATTGAGAGAGTGAAATCCCTAATTAATATATACATTAATTTAACCTAGACATTGATTATTAATAGAGTTTTATCGAATAAGTTGCATGTGGCTACTTGTTTACACGTATTAAATTGTTTATTATGTGCGCATTGTTTTTAGTTGTTTATTTTTTATTTGTTTACTTGTTTGTTTATTATGTGTGACAATTTTAAGCAAAGGGTAATTTTGAATAGAAAAATAATACGGACTAAACAATGGTTAAATTTGATTTGTTTTTAAAGAGTTAAATTTTCTATAGTTTAATTGATTGATGATTTTGGTACAAATGGTCTGAACGGCTCACCCAATTTGACGGAATGTGTGGGAAGTACTAGGAGGGGAGCGCATTAATATTGTGACCCTAAAGAGAAAGGGAGGTTATTGCTTCACGACCAAACTCTCCGCTGTTTTGCGAAGTCAAATTGGAGCTACTAAGTAAGCCATAAATGTACAAACTCATCTTAAGGGCAAATTAGTTTTAATTCCATGCGCCACTTTGGTGGTAATTACCCGAAACACTAAGTGTTTACACTTATGCAAAAGTACGGTATAATGGACGATAATTAACACTAAATTCCTCGATTGGTGAACCCAATACCTCAATCAAAACTTTGATAATTTGATCTTTATGAATTGGTAATAAATATTTTTTTATTAAAATTATGCTACAAGATGAATGCATGACATCTTTGTACATATTTGATTTGACCACATAAAATCAAAACTAGTACCCTTATAAATTAAGTTATGTGCCATCTAATTAAAAGGAACACCTGAAGTTGCAATTTACGCCATGACAAGATTTGGCGAGATTGTGATGGAGAGGTAGATCTTTATGTAAAGTCAGACCTTACATGAACATATTTGCAGTTCTTTAAGTTGGACACTTAAGTTGAGTAGGAAGTGAGAACTGGACTCATGGCATAAGATGGGATGAAACATGTTTATATTTGCAATAGCGTTGGAAAATATAAATCCCATAATGATCTAGGAATTGGAAATTGTTTGCCGATTATTGTTCGACAGATTACCTTATTATATGCTTTCGTTACTAGCAGATCAACTGATGTAATGAACCTATGATAATTTGGATCCTAGTTTTTCGAGAAAATTATATGGTTATATGTTTATATTATCGTTGGGTATATTTTATTTTCTTGAAAAGTTGTATTATCGAAAATACTAATACTTGAACTTTTTTATGTAGAAATGGCTCAAAACAACGATAACACTAACACTGCACTAAGTTCTGCGTTCAAAAGTTTTTTTGATCAAGAAAAGTTGACTGGCTCTAAGAATTTCATTGATTGGCACCGCTCTTTGAAAATTGTCTGTAGAGTTGCTGACCGGTTGAATTATCTATACACGCCTTGTCCTGCTGAACCAACACCTCTAGCTACTCAAGCTAAAAATGATGCTTGGAAAATTGAGTATAAGCGTCATAACGATGTGGCTTGCCTAATGTTGGGAATGATGGAACCTGCTCTCCAAAATCAGTTCGAAAACTACTTCCCATTTAACATGCTCAATGAATTTCGAACTATGTTCGAGAAACCAGCTGCTGTCGAAATTTATGATTTGATCGATCAGCTGCAAGCAGGGAGAGGGTAAACCCGTAAGTGCTCATGTACTGGAAATGAAAAGTTACATGGACCAATTAAGAGCACTTGGCAAAAGTTATGAAGATGATATGGCCATGAACTTGATCAACAGATCCCTTAACAAGGATTATAATGGTTTTGTTCGAAACTTCAATATGCACTGCGTGGGGAAGATAGTTACTGACCTACACGCATTGCTAACTGACTATGAGAAAGGGTTACCTCCAAAGTCTCCTACTCCCCAGGTACTTGCTATTCAGGGTGGAAGGATAAATAAGCCAAAACCGCAGCGCGCGAATAACAAGAAGGGGAAGGGAAAAAGGGAAAGTTGATAAAGGTAAAAAGGTTATGGCCTATCAACCAGAACCCAAGAAGTACCCTACTCCTAGGAAGGAAAATCCTAAAAAGGATCAAGCATGCCACCACTGCAAGGTCGTTGGGCATTGGAAGAGAAAATGTGCTCTCTATCTTGATGAATTGCGGGCAAATAAGATGAAGTACGACGGGTCCTCGGGCGTCGGTCCTTCAGGTAATTTATTTGTCATTGAATTATTTACTCTAAATCATAAAAATTCCTGGGAATATGATACTGGATGTGGTATTCACATTTGTAATACACTGCAGGGGTTTAGAGTGGAGAGGAAGCTAGCTTATGGGGAGCAATATCTGACGCGGGAAATGGCACATGCATTTGTTGAAGCCATAGGAACGTTTAGTTTAGTATTTCCTTCGGGCTTAGTATTGTTATTGAACAATTGTCATTATGCACCTTCTATAATTAGAGGTGTTGTTTCCTTTTCAGCTTTGTTGGATGATGGTTTTACTCATACTATTTCACGTAATGGAATTTCTGTCTCTTTAAATGGTGTATTTTATTTTAATTCGATTACTGTGAATGGTGTGTTTGAAATTGATGTGATTGGAAATGAATATAACAAATATAATAATTCGATGTTTAGCATAAATAAGAAAATAAAGTTGGACTTGAATTCTTCTTATCTTTTGCATTGTAGATTTGCTCATATAGGCAAGGATCGCATGCATAAGCTGCAACAAGAAGGGCTTTTGAAAAATATCAATGATGAATCATTTGATAAATGTGAGTCATGCATATCTGGGAAGATGACGAAGAAACCATTTCATAGCAATATGGAGAGGGCGTCTGATCTACTTGGTCTTATTCATGTTGATGTGTGTGGACCACTTAGACATGTGTCAAAGAGAGGTGCTAGCTACTTCTTAACCTTTTACTGATGATTTCAAATGTTATGGTTATGTTTATTTACTTAAGCATAAACATGAGGTGTTTGAAACATTTAAGGTTTTCAAAGTGGAAGTAGAACTGCAATTGGGAAAGAAGATTAAAGCTCTTCGATCCGATAGAGGAGGCGAGTATCTAAGCCAAGAGTTTAAAGATTACTTAGCTGAGAATGGAATTGTCCAGAATCTCACTTCTCCATATACTCCACAACAAAATGGTGTGTCCGAGAGAAGAAGTTGGACATGATACGATCTATGTTTAATTCTTACTACTCTACCTTTATCCTTTTGGGATTATGCTTTAGAATCAGCTGTTCGCATTCTAAATATGATTCCCACAAAGAAGGTTGATAAGACACCATAGAAGGTTGATAAGACACCATATGAAATATGGCATGGTAAAGCTCCTAACCTGTCTTATTTAAAGTTCTGGGGTTGCGAGGCGTATGTTAGACGTGACTCAGCAGATAAACTACAACAAATATCTGTAAAGTATATCTTCATAGGATACCCTAAGGAAACTATGGGTTACTACTTTTACTATCCAACTGAAAATAAAGTAATTGTTGCTAGGTATGGAGATTTTCTTGAAAATGATCTCGTATCTCAAGAATTCACTGGGAGAGTTTATGATGTGGAAGATGATCATGAAGATGCATTACCTTCTAAAACACTAACGTACTTCCGGTAGAACCTGATAGTCTGGGTTCTCTACCAGAAGTTGAAGTGATTCCCGTTCGTAGATCCGTAAGGTCTACGCGTGCACCTGAACGTCTATGTCTTAACGTAGAGGTTGAGGAAACTATGTTAGGAGATCTTGGAGAGCCTACTAGTTATAAAGCTGCCATGGCAAGTCCTGAAAAGGAAAAATGGCAAGTTGAAATGAATGGGGAAATGCAATGCATGAGAGAAAATGAAGTCTGGGAAGAGGTTGACTTACCACCAAATGCCACGGTGGTTGGAAGTAAGTGGCTCTATAAAATTAAGACTTACATGGATGGCAATGTACACATCTATAAAGCTCGTCTAGTTGCACAAGGTTTTACTCAAACTTATGGCATAGATTATGAGGAGACCTTTTCTCCTGTAGCGGACATTAGAGCTATTAGAATTCTCATAGCTATAGCAGCGTACTATGACAATGAGATATGGCAGATGGATGTCAAAACCGCCTTCTTGAGTGGTCGCTTAGATGAAGACATCTATATGAAGCAACCTGAGGGGTTCGTGAATCCACAATTTCCAAACTGTGTATGCAAACTTCAAAGTCCATTTATGGATTGAAGCAAGCATCAAGGCAATGGAATAAGATATTTGATGAAGAAATCAAAAGGTATGGATTCATTCAAAATCTTGATGAGCCATGTGTATATCACAAAGTTAGTGGGAGTGATGTAATTTTCCTTATCCTTTATGTCGATGACATATTAATTATGGGAAAAGTCATTCCAAGTTTGCAAAATGTTAAGGAATATCTTGGGAAGTGTTTTTCTATGAAGGATTTAGGAGAAGCTGTACATTCTGGGAATCAAGATCTACCGAGATAGGTCAAAGCGGTTAATTGGTTTAAGTCCAAACGCTTACATTGATAAAATATTGAAGAGATTCAATATGCAAAATTCCAAGAAAGGATATTTACCGATGGAAGTAAAGCATGGCTTATGTAGCGATATATGTGATTCAACACCTGCTGAGGTGGCACGCATGCAGAAAGTTCCTTATGCTTGGCAGAGGATCTATTATGTATGCCGTGAGATGCACAAGGCCGACGTGGCGTTCGCCGAACATGACGGTCGATATCAACAGAATCCGGGTGAACTTCACTAGATTGTCAGTTAAACATATTCTAAAGTATCTTAGGAATACGGAAGATATGTTTTTAGTGTATGGTGGAAATCCAGACATAGAGCTTGGTGTTACAGTTACCTTGTGATGAGTCCCGCAATGTGATAAAGATGATACTAAGTCTCGACGGGTTATGTCTTTGTCATCAATGGAGGAGCGATTGACTGGAAGAGCAAGAAATAGAGTACGATTGCAATGTTCATGCGAAGCGAATACATAGCTACTTAAGCCGCGACGAGGTCGTTTGGATTAGGAAATTCATTTCATGGCTTGGTGTTATGCCTTCAATTGAATCGCCTATTGATATGTATTGTGACAATTTGCCTGCAATCATATTTGCCAATGAACCCGAGTCATGAAGGGCACCAGACATTTTCTACGAAAGTATCACTATGTTCGGGAACAAGTCCGTGAAGGTGAAATTAATCTATTGAAAGTTCACATAGATGATAATTTAGTTGATCCTTTCACTAAGGCTTTGGCTAAAGACAAGCTTATTGGACTTGCCAATGGAATTGGACTTCGTTTAGCTAATAGTTTCATGCAGAACTGTGATTAGTATTTGGATAAAGGATATTGTAAACATTTATTATTTTGATGAAATAAAGTTTAGATTATGTTTATTTTCATTTATAATATTGTTGTCCTATATTTGCATGTTTAATCCATGAAAAACTAAGTTATTCTAAATGTCCGTTGTCAATTAATGATATGGGAGTATCATTAAACTAAGACAAATCTGAGAGATGTGGCAGAATATACTTGAAAGTACATTGATGAGAATGCATACCAATTTCAGATGATATTCAATGAATTGAATATAGGACTTATCCCAACTACATAATTTACTTTTTGGATATTGTTATAAGTAAATTATGAATAGTTATCCTCAAACTTGAGATACCAGATAAGTGTCATGAATGTAGTGCATTTTTGTGGAGCAACTTAACGCTATATGAATCGTAGTTATAAGGGTTGTTTTCAAAAATGTTACAAAGTTTGTGGGTTAGTCTCGTAGTCAAGATAGAATTTGTTCTTTCAAATTTATTTTGGAGTTTAATATCTTTGGGCCCTCGTAGGGTTGACAAGATGTTTATGCGGCCGCACCCAAAATCTCCCCTAAATATGTTTAGAAGATTTGGTAATCTTGGTCAATCACTTACAACGAGAAACAGAATAGTTTAATAAAGAATGACTTAATTCCATATCTTTATTTAACGTGGTATTAGAAACAAAAGGATAATAATAATGAGAAATCATTAAAAGGTTTTCCAGGAGCCTTACTCGAGTTGTACTAGAGGCATCGAAGTGTTGCTAGACGCTAACCGATGTGATCACTCTATTAAGATATATCCAAGTGGGAGCTGTTGGTTTTATGAATTTAAATTAGTAGACGTGAGTTAGAATCGAACTCGAGACCATGGGATTACACACTTTACGTATGAGAATTAAAGTTAATAATTAAATGTAATAGTTATATTTATTTATTAATTAAATGAAATAACATAACGGACGTTAAGTAATTAGTTGTGTGAAAACGTGGGGGTGAATACGTTTCCGTTTCAAACTTAAAACTTTTGTATCAAATATAGTATAAACCATCACATTTGCTAATCTCGACGCGAGGATGCATTTAACGCATTACGGCATGTAAGGCCAACCCCTTGACATCACATAAGATTCCGCAAGATTAATGGTTCATTATAAATCAAGTTTCACCATTATTAGTCCGGTTGCTTTTTCTTGATCAAGCGTGTCATAATACGTAAAGTGTTGAATATAGTTTGTGACTATATGAAAGACCAAGTATGCATCACAAACATAGACATCAACCACATAGAAAATAAACAAAGTAATGCAAGAATAAAAGTAAAGTGATAAGTAAAAGGATAGACAAACCAACACGAGGATTTATAGTGGTTCGGCTACAAGGTCACCTTCCTTGCCCTACTCCACTCCCCGAGTCACCTACTCGAGAGTTCGTAAGCACTACACCAACTCCTTGTGGCGGAGAAGCCTTCACAACGTTGCTTAACCTTTTTCCGGTACAAAGCTAAATACCGAGTTCTTTCACACCAAGGCGAACCACACCTAACACAACGTCGCCTACCCTTTATACGGTGCTAGGCTAACCACCGAGTTCTTTCACACCTTAGGAGAACTAATCCTTCACAACGTCGCCTACCCTTTATTAGGTACTAGGCTAAGCACCTAGTTCCATTATTATGGAGGAACTACTACCCATCACGACACAACACCTAATCTCAAGGAGATATACTCCTTGTTACAACACCATCAAGGATATCACCATCCTTGGATCTAAACAAATACTATATGTATAACGATGCACCTCATCGATTATACGACCTAGGCATTCTTCACTAATGCCATTTACACGATCCTTCAACACCTTTCACTAATGCCTTCAACACGGATCTTCGGCACTCTTCACTAATGCCTTTGACACATCTATGACATCCGTTATGTTTTGTGGCCCAACATAACAAACCTTGTGTTTTATGGTACAAACACATAAACAATCTAGTCTAGTCATAGATACAAGAATATGATACTAGACAATATCCAAGACAATGTGTCTAATGTATATAAACTCCTAGAATAAACATCAATGACCCAAAGCATGATGTAGTTAGTCTTCTATGAATGAAGATGACAAGTTTCCCAAGCTTGTTGTATAAGATCTTCATGTGCTTGTATCTTGTGATGGGTGATCACATTAGTAGGTAAGGAAGCAAGATCTCTAAGCTTGCTTTGGAGGATCACTTCGGGAGTATGCTTACAACAAATGAGAGTTAGAAGCATTATGATCATATTAGATGAGGGTGGTTTACATGTTTCCTAATGATCTAAATATCCTAGATTTGGTGGAGAGAAACTAAGTGTGAAGGTGTGAAGAAATGGTAAGAAGTGGTTTGCTATTTATAGGCAAAAAGACCAAAACCATGTTCTGACCCAAGGATCCCTTCGGAGGGATCCGCTTTGTAAATCCAAGGGATCCGTGGGTCATCTGAGGGATCCGTGCACGCTCTTCTTTACCCATAGTTTATGGGTTGAAACCATGGGTTATGGGTCATGGTTTTGAGTTGGTCCATGGGTATTCCTTGAGATACAATGTATCTAATGAGTACAATGTATCTAGTCATATGGGTATGGGTCAATACCATGGGTCATGGATATTATCCATATATGACTTATGCATGATGTCATGCAATGGGTATGGGTCATGGAATTTGGGTTTTCAATGTATTTGGTCAATGGGTCAAATACTTAAGTTTCTACCCATTTATATTACCCATTATAATACATACTAGTTATGTATATATTTACCCAATATGTAAACTGTTGTGACCTTATATATCAACCTTATCAAATACCCACGTTATGAACACAAGAATACCACGTTAAAACCAAACTGTTATGCGTAAATAAAGAGAAAGATTAAGATAAGATATGGTGACTTGATGTATATTCGTGTATATGTTTAGAGAGATAGAGAGAAGAAAGATGAAAACAATAAGTTGTATATTGCTTCAAGGAAAAACACACACACAAAACACACTCAAGCACACCCCTCAAATGACATACTTGAGGGGTATTTATAGTACAAGAGAGAGGATGCCCTAAGGCTTGGCCATGGGCCGTATATGGGCTTCGAGGGATTGGATTGGACTTGGATTTGATATAAGGCTAGCTTATCTTAACTTATAGCCATTTAGCTTAGCCCAATCCACGAGCCCGTTGACTATTCTATCACGATATCTAACACACGTTACAAAGTTCCTAATCGTGAATGACCATCACTTCTAATAAAAACTATTAAGGCTAACAATCTCCCCCTAAGGGGTGGTCTTTCAAAAGATGCTCCACTTGAATAGGTCTTTACTTTCTTTGAGCTTGAACTTTGCGTGTAGATATAGAATAGTCTTGATTCTTTGTTCCTTCATGATTTGTGATCTGTTAATGTGGTTGTCTTCCGTTGTCAACTTCGTTGGTTAGGTGTCTCCACGCCTTTCTCCACCATGCTCACACTTCTATTTGACTTTCGGTTACCAATGATGTAGTTCTCGAGTCTTTAAACTTTGTTGATTCTTTGACATTGACGAAGAATCATCTTTAATTTTGAGTAGCCTTTGATTTTGATGAGAACTTTCATGTGTTATTGGTATGAGCATGTGGCGAGTCTGCACGATCCATCCGCTCCGGAGCTTCCATAAGAAGAAAACATAAGAAAGGTTAGTAATAAGCGGATTCCGGCACTTACAAGTTTGAATTTTGAGTGTGTTAACAGCATAGTGTGAAAACACGTCTCTAATTCTCACAGAGGCCGTTCCTGAACTGGTGTCCCACAAGTGAGATAACGCGATATACCGAAGTACATCTACAGTTCAGATGAGTCGCCAAGTACACAAGCATCACTTCACGATAGACCGTTTGAGACACACTAAGCGTAATCCACGGGAGTTACCGAAGTGACCTGCGTGGTCGTTTGATGTTGACCCGGCAGAGTTTCCATTCAATCACCAAGATCACAGATATGAAACTTCTCATAAATGTTCTGGCAGATTGCTAAGATCTGCGTAGGACTCTATAATATATCACTTGTGCCCTTATTGATGAACAACAAGCGATGTCATGTCATGTGT
The DNA here is from genome assembly GCA_910596185.1 of Chrysanthemum makinoi. Classification (NCBI taxonomy): domain Eukaryota; kingdom Viridiplantae; phylum Streptophyta; class Magnoliopsida; order Asterales; family Asteraceae; genus Chrysanthemum; species Chrysanthemum makinoi. The sequence continues at coordinate 301,568,045 of OU343224.1, forward strand.
TCCTATGAGATCTTTTGATGAATCTCGTGGCTCTAGACTCAATAGTGCATTTTGGTTTCCTAAGCGGAGACTAGGGAGAGGGTCTTCTTCTTCAATATCAACCAACTCTAAGAGAAGGTCAATAGATTATGTAGGGTTCCCAGTGAGAATGAAACAAATCCTTTTAAGAGGAATTGATTGGCTAGAAGGTTTAGTGCGCAAGGCCATTGGGTCCATGACGCCTTTGTCTTCAATACCGGTGTCATCTAGTGACAACCAAGAGTGCATGAATTGAACCCGGTTTCGCCTCTAAGGTTGAATATGGAGGGCTATTTCTTTTCACCCTTTCATTATATTTCTTTTTAATTCTTCAACCCCTTCTTTCTCCTTTCTCACATTACTCCTTTTTTCAATCATGCCTAAGGACTTCTAATACTAAACTATTGGTGATGTCCTTGGGTAGATCCCTCCGGCTCTGGCGGATCATAGGACGAATTTCCTATCCTTAGTCACCTTATAACTCCATGTCTGTCCCATGTTGCCATAAAACCATTTTTCTTGAAAATCTCACAGAGTGTTTATGATAGAAAACATGTTTGAGACACTCCACGAGTTTTATATTATCAGAAACACTCCCCCTTCACATGTGCTTATAAGTTTTGACATAAATCTGCACATAAAGGGTAGAGTTCGCACTTTTTGAATTGATCGACTTTAAATGAACTAGACCGATTCGAGACACGCTTACATCACTAGAGAACTAGCTTGAAATTATTACCCGCCCTGGTCAAGTCCATAGAAAGTTTCTCGAAATGGTACATTTACTGACTTTGATTACTCGTCAATTCATTGGTTTCAACTGAGTCGAGCTCTTTTGAGATTCAAACAACGAACATTAAACTTTTTTGATCACATTTTAATTACGTTTCTCCCCCTCAAAAATAGCATATCCATGATGTTTTTGAAACAAAATGATTAAAAGATATGTTTTTCAAAAATCATTTGGAGAGAAACTGATTTAGCATGAATTTTGGAACAATTTTGGTTTTATACTCCCCCTTAACGAAAGCATATTTTTCATACAGAAAATTTAGAATCAATTAAGGGTTTAGAGGGAGTTATCTTGGTACCAAATGTGAGAGATTTTGAAAAATCTTTTTGAAAATTTTTGAATCAATGGTACGCAAGATGTTGAGAAGATTTCGAAAATCTTTTGAAGATATTAGAGAAAAAAATTATCTTCATTTGTTTTAGGATAAGTGCTCAATATTTATGAAAATCGATTTTGCGTAGCACTTTCCTTTCTTTAAAGATCGGGTTGCAAGATGAAATACTTACAAGCCATAATGATTTTAGGAATAGTGCTTGAAAAATATTTAAAAACCTTTGATTTTGATAAGCACTTTCCTTTCTTTGAAGCGCGGGTCCTGAACTGATGTGTTCAGAAGCCAATATTTTGAAGTCCGGGTTTGATCAAGTATACGAAAGCCATTATTTGAAGAAATTTTGAGAAACGACATGTTTTAGAAAACATTTAAAGAACTCTCGCTCAAGCATCCGTACATGCCCGTATCATTGTTGAATGACATTTCTAGAAACGCATGAATATCTATTATACGAGAGACATGTCGTAGAAGAATATTTTTGAATTTTTTGATTTTATATTGTTTTTGTATTTTTTTGAAAAAATTTTCTATTTTTGTATTTTGCTTTTGTTGGTTTTATAAAACAAATGGAAAATCAAAAATAGAAGATAGAGAGAATGAAGAGTTTACAGAATTGGAACCCTCTCGATGAGTCGGGTTCGAGATATTTGATTCACCTGCAACCAAAGAAGAAGAGTTTTCACAAATAACAGTGTTAGAAGTACATGTTTCCTCACGGCGAGGGTGATCACTATCAACGGTTGTAGTGGATTCGACTTCCTTAACATGATGAGTTTCACTATTATCCGTGTTGGTGCAAGTATCAAAAATCTTTCCTGTGGGAATCCATCTAAGACCTACTTTTTTGAAAACTTTTCCCGTGGGTATCCACCTAAGGTAAGATCTAGGAGTTGTTTTCTTATCGATGCAAATGAAGACTCATTTTTGGAAAAACTACGTCCTGAAGAGATCCACCTATTAGGTTTCCTGTTCATCTTGTCAACGGGTTTGTTTCTATTTGGTGTCTTAGTGGATTGTGCCTTGGCACGAGAATTATCTTTCTTGAGATATTGTAAGGCACATGCATCATGATTAGCTGAAAAGACACATATTTTACATGTAGTACGCACAAATTCAATATTCTTGTTTAAAAACAGACTTTAGCTTTGTCACTACAGTCTTTTGGACATTGATTCTTGTTCAAAAAAGGCATAGAATTCCTAGTGTTGTTTTCTAAGGGCATAGCATTTTCTTTTGTGCAACTACTCTTAGATGCAAGCCAATCCCTAGTCTTTTGTAGAGTGTTCCTAGGTAATGGTTTACTACTACTAGCCGTGCCTTGAAATCTTGTAGAATTCATCACCCTAGATGTTGCACCTAAAATTCCGTCTTTTCGAAGTTCAGGCCTTTTTCCTAGCCTCTTCTAGATAGTGATTGTTGACCATGTCGTTAGAACCAACAGATTCTTTAGCTGGATTTTTGGTCACATTCCGTGTACTATTCCTAGAAATGCCAGGTGTAATCACATTAGGTTTTTCAACAATCGCTTTTCTTTTCAAAACCTTTGATAATTCTCTTTTAATAGGGGGACTGTGGAGTGATGTTTTTGACAAGTCATTTTTCTCATTGACTTTTGGAGGAAACTGAGAAATAGACATTTTTGGTTTGAAAACCGGTTTGGGAACATTTGTTCTCTCCTCAGTCAATGGTTTTACAAACTTAGTATCCACAGCCTTTCCTTTTAGACTTTCCAACTGAACTCTCAAAAGATCATTTTGCTCTTGAATGTCCTTGTAGGCACGCCATACGACAGCTTTGTCATACTTGCATTCCTCGGTTTTTCGATCAAGTTGTTTAAAATAGGACACGCTTTCTTTTTCAAGTTTTTCAAGAGCTTTTTCATATTTTGAAACAATTGCGGAGGTCTCGGACGAGTCTTTCATGATCTTCAACGTAATATGTTTGCAAAATGATGGACATGATATCAGTAGTCATAACATCTTCGGAGAGAGAATCATTGAGTTTTTCCAAAACTTTGATGTGTTCAAAACTTTCATTAGCTTGCTTTACTAGGGATTTATGGTCCTTGACAAAGTCAGCTGTTTCTTTCAAAAGTGCTTGTTCAACATGAATTACCCTTGCACTGATGGCATTCATTTGAGGGCAATTAGAGTTTCAAAAACTTTTTCTGTTCATTATCAAAACTATTAAACCAGATGTTTGTTGTAATATTGGTTTTAGTTTTAACAGTCTCTTGAAGATACCCAATTCTAGTTTTAACGTCATCTAAAATGCTTCTAGTATCACTTGTGTTAAAAGGATTGTTTGAAGACATTTGTTCGATTTTCGAAAGAGATTTTGAGTTGAGACTGGTTTTGAAACTGGTTTTGAAACTGGTGTTGACATTTTGTTTGAAACACTTGGTGTGGTGGAAAACTTTGACTTTTCTTTTTGATTAACAAAAGTAATTCCATTGATTTTGTTCCATTTGTTATAATCAATCGGTTTAAGATCTGGATTCTTTTGTTTCATTTTTGATCTACTCTCCTCAGATAGTTCCAACGTTTCAAGAGAGTCATGCACAATTATGGGTGCATGCAAAGGTTGTCCATTGTTCAACACATTCTGAGATTTCTGAGCTTTCTTGAGGAATGAAGAAGGGTCGTTACCAAGTGCCATCTTATGTGAAGTATGAAAACGTGGATTTACTTGGTTAGAAAGCATCTTGTTTGATTTAGCTGAATGACCCGTTGTAAGAAGCAAATTGTCCAAAGTTTTGATTTTTTCCGTTTTATCAAGAATTTCATCAAGAAGAGAATCTTCTCGTTTTGCAAAATCAGCAATTAACTGTTTCTTCTCTTTTTCAAGATCAGAAAAAAGTGCTTTTGTTTTGAAAGTTGGTCATTTAAATCAGAAATTTCCTTGTTTAGAGATTTAATTTTCAAGTTCGAATTCACATCAAGTGTGTTATACTTGATTTGCAATTCTTTTCTTTAGAAACCAAATTTCGATAACCAATTTCTAATTTCGATTCTTTGTTTTTCGAAATTCAAAAGCTTTTTGCGTTCTCCTTGTAACTCTCAAGCTCCGCGGTCAATTTAGCATTCGCGGCCTTAACTTCGCGATTGACCTTACTAACTTTCTCGATTTCAATACCACAATTATTAATTAATTTTTCAAAATTAGCACGGGTTTCCTCATCGGCCTCAGTATTTTGTGCCACACACCTCCATTAGGATCCACATCCGGAGTTTTGAGTTCGTATTGCTACAACTCGGATTGTCCGTATGTATCATAAGTAGGTGCTGATGTCACGAATCGTTCATCATGAGTAAACCGACTAGAAACATTACTATAATTTGGTACCTCATTGAGTGGATCTGTGTCATAGACCGGAGGTGTATCAAAAGTACCACTTGATGTTGTGTCCTGCGGATTGATTCTATGACCGGAGGTTGCAGTATTTTTTGCTTTATCCGCCCGTTTTGGATTCATGAATGCGATTTTGCATCGGTCAATTCAATTCCGACTCTTCTTTCGTGCTAACATCAACATGTACCTGGAGCCTTTCAAGCTTCGTCGTTTGACACTAGATTCGAACTAAAATAACCTGAATTTTGGCTTTGAGGTTCTCGAGGTAGCATTACAACGTAAGTCATATAACGATTATTCCCATGTTGATATCCCATATTCTCGATTCATAATCGACCCCTTGATGTCCAACAAAGCGCCTGCATATTGCATCTGATTCCCCATTTGTATACCCGTAGCAAATCCATTCTGATTCCCAATAACATCAACCATTTGTCCTTCTTGACCCATATGCATACTCGGTTGAGCAAACTGCGGATTATACGATGAAATCCATTGGTTGTTATTTGGTGTAGTGGGAGTAATGTTTACTTCATTGAAGAATCCTTTTAAGAAAGCAGTTATGAGACGATCTTCCTGAGTTGCCATTGATGAAGGTATGTATGATAAAGTTGATGTAGGATCGATTCAACGATAAAGGAGTTGTGGTTGATGACGATTAAGCCCGGTTGAGGTGATTCTGAAAGTCGTACTCGTAACCTTGGTACTAAAAAATTTTCGCCCAAAATTTGAAATTCACTATAAAAATCAATTCTAAGGACGTATGAAAAATTTGAGTTATGACAATTTTGACGCCAAATTTGACCCGAAAAATTTGAATTTAGGCCCAAAAATTTTAATTTTTGACCAAAATTTTCACAGTTAAACCAAAATTTGAATTTCGCGTAAAAATTGAACGTTTAGTCTCCTCAAAAAATTAAATTTTACTCAAGTTTTCCCGCCAAAAAACTTTTTTTAAAAAAAAAAAAAAAAAAAAAAAAAAATCTTTTGCTTAGAAAGAGCTTAGGCGTAGACCAAAGAAGTTACGAGTAGGATATGGTTACGAGTAGGATGTAGTTACGAGTAGGATGTAGTTACGAGTAGGATCTTATGCGTAGGAAGCTTAGGCGTAGGATTCCTTAGGCGTAGGATCTTATGCGTAAAAAGCTTATCTTACGCGTAACCTTAAGCTTATGCGTAGACAAAAAGTTACTCGTAAACCTTACGCGTAATTGTGAAGTTATGCGTAGAGTTACTCGTAAGCTTTTAGCTTATGCGTAAACTATGGTTAAGAACCAAAAATCCTTTACACTGTCACAGCGTAAGGGATATCCACAAGTCGAAGTGTTCCACACACTTATCCAAGTGAGGAAGCACTGAGTAACCGTTATAGCTCGAAGATTCTTCACCAAAAGTTACGAGTAGAAAACTTATGAGTAGTTGACTTTCTTACGAGTAGAACTAGGGTTTTGACTTACTCGTAAAAAATTTCCAACGATTCAAACAAATTCGCTTGCACAAATATCCTTAAAAACACTCGAATAACACAAAAATGTTAACCTTTTTCACCCAAAGTGCTTAGAAAAGTTACGAGTAGAAAACTAGGGTTTTGACTTTTTGACTTCTACTCGTAAGAAATTTCCAACGATTCAAATGATTTCGCTTGCACATATATCCTTAAAAACACTCGAATAACCCAAAAATGTTAACCTTTTTCACCCAAAGTGCTTAGAAAAGTTACGAGTAGAAATGACCAAAGAACCAAATACGAGTTTAAAAATGAAGAAAAACACGTAAAGCTTGGAACTTTTTGCAAAAAACTGAAACTTTAGCACCAAATAAACCTTAAACCACAAGAATCTTGAATTTTTGAGTGCAAAAATTAAAGCTTTAAGCGTCACAATATTGACTAACGTGAGCTTATACGCGTAACCCTTCAAAACAAACACAAACACTCTTAAACCATTGTTAGGCGATTGATACCAATTGTTGTGACCTTATATATCAACCTTATCAAATACCCACGTTATGAACACAAGAATACCACGTTAAACCCAAACTGTTATGCGTAAATAAAGAGAAAGATTAAGATAAGATATGGTGACTTGATGTATATTCGTGTATATGTTTAGAGAGATAGAGAGAAGAAAGATGAAAACAATAAGTTGTATATTGCTTCAAGGAAAAACACACACACAAAACACACTCAAGCACACCCCTCAAATGACATACTTGAGGGGTATTTATAGTAAGAGAGATGATGCCCTAAGGCTTGGCCATGGGCCTTGTATGGGCTTCGAGGGATTGGATTGGACTTGGATTTGATATAAGGCTAGCTTATCTTAACTTATAGCCATTTAGCTTAGCCCAATCCACGAGCCCGTTGACTATTCTATCACGATATCTAACACACGTTACAAAGTTCCTAATCGTGAATGACCATCACTTCTAATAAAAACTATTAAGGCTAACATAAACACTAGTTGTTATACATATTAAACATGTTTATTGGTTTGTTGGGGGTTTGATCATAATGCAACATAACAAACATGTACGAACCTTTGTTGTAGCATACAAGGACCTTGAGTCGTCGAGAGGTGTTGAGAGTATGTTGAGACAAGATATACTTACAAGTAACTTATACATTTTACGTTATGTATTACAAGTTACATGTTTGTCATCAACAAAATAAATGAGAATGTATAGATTAAATATCGTAATATTTGCACTAACAATCTCCCCCTTTTTGATGATGAAAAAATATATGTAAACGTAATAGATAGGTAAAATGTAAGTTACTTGTGTCGGTACTTCCTATACATTACCTTCTTCGTTTACACTCTTCTCCCCCTTTTGTCGAAACAAAAAGGGTGTGTCCTTTCTCCCAAGAATGGCGAGTTTGCATCATCCCTAGTGAAGTTAAAATAAAAACACCTTATTGCTCCAATTGGCACACCACGCCAATATCTCCAACACTAAACACGAATGACGAAGCTTAGCATCTCATGACCTTGAGCTTGCACGTCTTCAAAAGGTGATGATCTCGCCTTTAAGAGGAACCTAGAGAATTACACACAAAAAATAGAAAGATCCTTTGAATTATAACCATTATTGCCAACGGCTCAATGGATCAAATTTTTGAGGCTTAACCTACATCAAGGTTAGTGTTAAAAAGAAAAGAAAAAAGAAAAATATATGATGAGATAGAAATCTCCCTTTTGTTGAAACATAAAGGAATTTTGAAGAATGAATGTGTGCATGCTCCCCCTTGTTAAAGGCGTCAAGTATTTTAGGAAGGCTAAAGCGAAATTATTGCAAAATTTGCAATGTTTTAGCTTTGACGAAAAACTCCCCTTTATGGAGAGCGTCAAGTACTCCTAGTGTGTTTTGAAAATCTACAAAACAAAAAGTTAGTGCAAAATTATATTCGTCCTTGGACGAGCAAGTCATATGATGCACTTTATAAATGCTCGACGGAAGCTCCCCCTAGCTCGAGGGCGTCAAGAAGAACCTACATAAAAAATGTTAAAAAGAGAATGATCCTACTACTTGCATCATCATGGTTGGTTTAGAGGTTGTAAGACGCATTTCATTACGAAATTCACTTGGCTTTTGACAACATAGATGTTTGTGAAGGATGGTTGAGCAACCATGAATTGTAGTGGTAGTGAGACACTTGTAGGATGTGGTTGACATAAGTAGCTTGTTGTTTGAGGTTGTGGTTGACACAAGTAGGAGGTGGTAGAACATGAGACATACTTCATCACGTAGTTCATGAACTAGACCTTGGACACGGTGATAGTGATAGAAATTATCATTATGACTTAGAGGTATGGAAGTTGTGGTAAAGGTGATGAAAGGTATCAAGGTGAATCTTTGACTTGGTTGATGACTCATTAGAGGTGGTAGACATGATGACTTTGTGAGTGGTGATAAAAGTGGAGTAAAATGGTTAGGATGATGCAAGATTAGGAATATATAAAGAAATGTGCGAATGAGCACAACTTGACTTGATGGTGAAATCGACCATTGTCATCCTACAAGAATCTAAAAGAGTTAGTACAAAAGGAAAACATTTATATAAATGGATAAATTGTTCACATAAAATCATGAAGCGAAAAGAAGTAACACGTATAGAATCATATAAATGCAACTCATTTATAAACATATACGAAAATGATAATCCTAAGTGTTGAGCAAGTGCTTGTGTGGAAAAGGAAATTTGAAATGATTATCTAAAGAGATAATGTACCTATTGTTCCACATGAGGTGAAAATGAGGTGATGGGGTTCTAGCAAGGTCTAGCACCTACATATCCTAAGTTACTTAGTCTATTAAGTGTCTTAAATGAAAAAGTACTTAAATGATCAAGAGCAATGAGTGATGGTAGCTAATGATTGCCTTTTATGGAAAGAAATGGGGCTTTATGAGCACCAGTGGATGATCAAAGATGACACTAAGAAATTTGAGAGTTTCAAGTGGTGTTAAATGATCCTAGAGATCAGATGATGACTTGAGAGAGATTTGGAAAATTCCTTAAAAATCTTAAGAAATTAAAAATTAGTTTTTGGCCTATTTTGAGGTAAGGATGACTAAAATCAATTTGCTAAAATTGAGAGAAATATCAAACTAGGTGTTTTGAGATGAGAGGAACAATGTGTAAACATTGGAGCGGAAAGATGGTGAGTTTTAAACTAATGAAAAATCAAAAAATACTTCGAATGTGATCCTAAGTCATCCATGAGTGAAAGTGAGATCAACTGAGCCTAAGGGAGGTTTAAGTGATCATAGTGTATCATGTTTAACTAATCCAATAAGGTCTAAAATGTTGGATTGATGCAAGGAGGCTACAAAGGAACTTTTGTCCACCCGGATCCCACGGATCCTTCACTTGAGGGATCCGTCTAGTTACATCTAAGGGATCCGTCGCAGAGACAGATTTTCTTAACAGAATAGTTGCATAATTTTACTTTATGTTTCGAATTATGAAACTAATGATTTCTACAGCAAGTATACATGTATACACATTAAGCAAAGCAATGAGAGCATGTAGAGGTAACATATAGGCAATCAAATGAGATCGAGCTCACAAATAACACAAAGGTTTAGCAAACTTAACAAGCACTATTCAACTAGCCCAAAATAGATTTACGGTCTAGATTAGTAAATCATTTACACTAACAATGACATGCAAGGTATGTGTTTAGAAATAAAAGAGCACAAGATGGTGTTCAAGACAAAAGAGTTGTGAGGTGCTAGTTTAGGACAATCTAGTCATTACGGATGGCGATTAGCATATAACGAGCTTCGTCCATGAAGTCATGTAGCTCTTCTCGATCAAAGCAAGATAATCGCTTGATGAGGCAAGTGGTTGTGATTAATTAAAAGAAAAATTAATTTTACAACTTGTTTGATTAGTAATCCTAAGACAATGCAAAGTATTTCCATTGTAAACTTACTTTAGGAAAACATAGGAGTATAAATTTCTCAAGTGAGAGAATGAATATGAGACTATTACTAGCGGTGCTCAATTATGGCTAAACACGACCATTTTTACGGGCGATTCCACATACCCAACTTCTATCAAGGAAGCAATTCAACCGTTAGGTCAAATTGAGTTTCTAGTGCAATAAGTTCTCCAGTATTCATTCTCAAGTTAGGAAAATTTATATTCCTACAATGGCCTATCGAAGAGTAACAATGATGATACTTTGCTTCGTTTAATATTATACTTGAGACAACTAACGTGACGAAGGTGTCATGTTAAAAATAAATTTAAAAGTTGTCCATATGGTGAACAACAAAAAAAAATGGTTGGATGAGCTAGTTCAACATATGTTGTTGGAAAGCTTGAGTTTGGACTTTCGGATATGAACAATTATATTTGCGTTGCAAAATAATTTACTTGAGTATATCGGATGAAATAATCAAGTTGTCAATCCTACTATGAAGCTTGGAGAGCGATCATGAAAATGAAAATGGGAGAGTACATCATCAACACAAGTGTAGGTTATGATCCGATGTACATTCTTGTTGTTTTTTAGAAAACGATACAAGAACAAAAGAAATCATATAGGCACATAAAACATTTATATTGCACACATGACAAACTCAATCAAAAATCCATTTAGTGTGTTATATGTTTTTCTTTAAAACATTTTTTCAACCTATATGACTTATCTAAGTATCTAAACTAACATTTTCGACACAACTAGATGTTATCCCAAACACTCCTTCAAATAGCACATTGATTAGTAGAATATTACTAAATCGACAAACAAGAGAATGAATAGCAAGGTAAGGAAACCACATATGGTATTCAATCAACCAAGCACAAAAGCTATTTGAGATAAGCAAATAATCAAGTAATGCAAAGAAGACAATTTATCATTTAGCATAGCATACGAAAGTTCTTTTCATCGCTTTGTGTTAAATATAAACATGTATACCAAGCTTGATTAGTTTCTTTTATGTATATAAATATGATCAAAACCTTAATTTCAAAAGAGGACACATTGTTATTCAAAGATGAAAACATCCGTCTCCAATTAGATCAAAAGTTTGTGCAAAATTTATGACCAAAAAATGACTTTCTATTATAAATCAATGATTCTATAAAATTTTGTTTTGAATCAGTTTATGAAATCATTTTTAAATGAAAGTAGACTCAAATACCTTTAAAACGATAGGTGGTACGACTTCTAACTCCTTACGGTTAAAAAGTTATGAATTTTTAAATTGCATAAAACTGTCTTCTTTACCACGGATCCCACGGATCCCTTGCTTGAGGGATCCGGCCAGTGTAACCTTAGGGATCCGCGGATCTGACACAGATTTACAAAAACGCACGTTTTGACCCGACGAAAAGGTTTAACCTTTGTAGACTTTTAAGTGAAGTTATATTAACAATTTTTGCCCTTATTCAAGCTTGATTAACAAGATATCTAACAACAAAACTTCAAAGAGAAAAAGATCAACAAAACACTTTTCATATTATGCTTGACTTCATCAAAAAATTTGATACGAGGACCTTACTCGTTTTGAAAATCATTTGTTTTAAAAACTAGAGCCAACCCGCTTTGATACCAATTGTGAAAACGTAGAGGGGGTGAATACGTTTCCGTTTCAAACTTAAAACTTTTGTATCAAATATAGTATAAACCATTGCATTTGCTAATCTCGAGGTGAGGATGCATTTAACGATTACGCATGTAAGGCCAACCCCTTGACATCACATAAGATTCCGCAAGATTAATGGTTCATTATAAATCAAGTTTCACCATTATTAGTCCGGTTGCTTTTTCTTGATCAAGCGTGTCATAATACGTAAAGTGTTGAATATAGTTTGTGACTATATGAAAGACCAAGTATGCATCACAAACATAGACATCAACCACATAGAAAATAAACAAAGTAATGCAAGAATAAAAGTAAAGCGATAAGTAAAAGGATAGACAAACCAACACGAGGATTTATAGTGGTTCGGCTACAAGGTCACTTTCCTTGCCCTACTCCACTCCTCGAGTCACCTACTCGAGAGTTCGTAAGCACTACACCAACTCCTTGTGGCGGAGAAGCCTTCACAACGTCGCTTAACCTTTTTCCGGTACAAAGCTAAATACCGAGTTCTTTCACACCAAGGAGAACCACACCTAACACAACGTCGCCTACCCTTTATACGGTGCTAGGCTAACCACCGAGTTCTTTCACACCTTAGGAGAACTAATCCTTCACAACGTCGCCTACCCTTTATTAGGTACTAGGCTAAGCACCTAGTTCCATTATTATGGAGGAACTACTACCCATCACAACACAACACCTAATCTCAAGGAGATCTATTCCTTGTTACAACACCATCAAGGATATCACCATCCTTGGATCTAAACAAATAATATATGTATAACGATGCACCTCATCGATTATACGACCTAGGCATTCTTCACTAATGCCATTTACACGATCCTTCAGCACCTTTCACTAATGCCTTCAACACGGATCTTCGGCACTCTTCACTAATGCCTTTGACACATCTATGACATCCGTTATGTTTTGTGGCCCAACATAACAAATGTAACGCCCCGACCCGACAAGGGTAAAGGAATCACAAGTAATGGTGTCATATCAAAGCAAACATAAACATCCAAAAGAAATCTTAACATAAATGCGGAATAATTTAAGTCAAAACGACTTCAATACATAGGTCCCAGCGGAAAATAACTCTAACAAAATATCTGAAATAATAAGGTCTTAAATGGCATCATAAGATCAAAGCTAAATATCTCTAAGGTAAGTCCACTCATGCACTCATCCCAAAGCAAAACTCAGCTTCCAATGCTTAGATACCTGCCGCGGAAGAAAAGAAAAGTGCGGCTGAGCTTCAAAAGCCCAGTGAACAGATATGAAATCAAAGCGAATACTAAACGATATCTAATACGAAATATAATAAACGAAAGATAGCAAAATCATAATCATTTTCAAAGTATAAATCAGAATTAACGAATAAAATTTATAGTTAACTACCACGAGCCCAGAAACAAATATCAGATCATATTCATATTCTCATAAGGCAACATTTCTCATAAGGCAACATTTGTAGGGGAGACCTACCAGAGTTATGAAGGACGTGCATGCACGCAGCATCAATCATCAGATAACATATAACAAATAACAGATAACATATCTAGGATGCATCCATACGCTCCTTCCTACATATTCAAAATATGCTCCACCATCCAGGACGTGGCGAACATCACTCTACTGCCCTAGAGTCATATCGAAGTGCATCATCGATACGGACATGGAACCCCCATGACTAGTGAAATATTTGGCTCGGGTGTCAAACTATCATAGGTCAAATCAAAATGTCATAACTGACACGATCATATTTTATCGAAGGTTATTCATATTTTCAAAATCAAAGTTTTCATATCATATAGTTCAAAATCAGATGTTTCATAATTCAGAAATCAGAGTTCAGATAAGCAACAGCTCAAACAAAACATAATGGGTTCATAGCAAAGGCTTAGAAAAACCCTAATAGAAAAGCTAACGAAAAGAAAACGTTAAAAGGAACCTTTACTGAAAAGGTTAGAATATCTGTACCTTATTCCAAAGCAAATGATCGAAAAACAGAAATACGGAGAACAAAGGATTACTCTTTCTTCACAGAACCTAAACACATTAACGGTCGTCCATGTTATTTATGATTCCATAATCGTCGAAATGATCTTTTAACATTTGGTGTTTATACTTAATGTATTCAGTAATCTTCATACTTTAGTATTTTATGATTAAATGAGACTTAAATGTTTTATAATTACTATCGTAGATTAGGGTTCATTATGTCATTATTTAAAGTTTAGGGTTAAATGTGAAAATAGTTTAAACATCATAACTCACACATGAAATAACGAATTAACACTCTTAGCTTCAAACCCTAATCGACTCTCATTATGTTCTAGGGTTTTCTCCTTCTTTTAATATCACATTAATATGCATTTACTTTTCATGTTACGTCTTTTAATGACTCGCTACTTAACCTAACACGTAATAAAAACAATCTTTCCCTTTTGTTTTCACCATGCACGTTTATGATTTTATGTGACATACAAGTTACTTATTACTCGGATTACTTACACGTTTACACATTTACAAGTTCACTTGACTTATAATAACGCACACATATGAGACATGGTTCACAAACCATTAGGGTTTGGCATACCTTATTCGGTTCACATATCAAACTAGGGTTTATGTTTACATGACCTTTACTCGTTTAATACATGTTCAAAAACTCTTTATGTGGTTCGGTTCAATCTAGGGTTTCGGCTATAATACTTAACGCAAGTCCTAGCTTATCTACATACTTTACATATTCAAGTTATCAAGTTTTATACCTTGGCCGAATTATTTACATGGTTCGGTTTTCATTACATATGGTTCGGTTTTATTACAACTCGACATATTCATACTCCGATTCAATAATACTTATTACGTACATAGCTCTTTAATACTTATAAGGTTTAAATCATATGGTTTGCCTTGTTTTGGTTTCATACGGCTCGGCCACAAAATAAAACAACAAGCTCGACTAAAACAAAACATATTACAATATATTAACGCAAGGTACATCAAAAGAAAACGAGAACATGATATACCTTAACTTGGTTGAAGCAAAACTCGACACCAAGGGTTGTTGGTATTCGGTCGAGTAGGAGAAAAAGAAAAAGAAGAGGCAACAAAACTAGGGTTTCACTTTCTTGTAAATGTAGTGTATATATAGGTGGTATCATTTTTAGTTTAGGGCTTTAGGAGGGCTTTGGGTTTTCGGCTTGGCCCAACCGAACTCAACCAAACGCACACCATTGGGCTTCGGCCTTTGATCCATCGAACAAAACAAACACGGCTCAAGTTATTTGCGAAACGTTTAAATCTTTCGTCGTACCAAAATCGATCACGTAATATATTTTAGTTAGGTTTTAATTACTCGTAAGTTAGGTTTTAAATTTCGTTATATGAATAAATGTATTTTACGTATTTTATAAATTTCGATTCCAAGGGTATTTTAGTCTTTATTCATGTTTTAGATTTTCAGGTTTTACAACTCTTCCCCTCTAAAAGAAGAATTTTCGTCCTCGAAAATTGAAATGAAACGCAACGAAAACGAAATGAGAACATACCAAACTATTCAAAGAAATGAGGATAACTAGCTCGCATCGACTCTTCGGTCTCCCAGGTAGCCTCACGCTTCGGGTGATTTTTCCAAAGAATCTTACTGAACGGAATGACTTTATTTCTCATGACTCTTTCTTGTCTTTCTAAAATAGCTTCCGGTTCTTCAGATAAAGACATATCGGACTGAATTTGATCAAACGGATAAGAAGCAACGTGTAACGGATGATAATTTTATCCCCTTAGGAGAGATACATGGAAAACATCATGAACATGCGATAACTGAGGCGGAAGTGCTAATCGATACGAAACTTCGCCTATACGTTCCAGAATTTCAAACGGACCGATGAATCGAGGACTGAGCTTGCCCTTGATTCCAAAACGTTTCACACCTCTAAACGGTGAGACTTTCAAAAATACACGATCTCCAACCTGAAATTCTAAATCACGACGATGCTTGTCGGCATAACTTTTCTAACGAGACCTAGCCTCCTTCAGCTTTTCTCTAGCAATAGCTACTTTCTCATTATTGATCTCAATCATTTTCGGACCTTCAATTAAACGTTCACCTACTTCATCCCAACAAGTAGGTGATCTACATTTCCTCCCATAAAGAAGTTCAAACGGTGCTGCCTTAATGCTAGCATGCCAACTGTTGTTATATGCAAACTCTACCAAACACAAATATTCATCCCAACTGCCAGTCCATTCTAAAGCACAAGCCCTTAGCATGTCCTCTAGGGTCTGAATAGTCCTCTCGGACCGACCATCTGTTTGAGGATGAAATGCCGTACTGAAATTAAGTCGAGTACCCCAAACTTTTTGCAAACCTTTCCGAAACGGAAGTAAAACGCGGATCTCTGTCGGACACAATAGATGCCGGAGTACCATGAAGTCTAACTATCTCTTGCTGAAAAATTTCCGCCAATCTACCAATACCATAATCCTTTCTAATTGGTAAGAAATGAGCCGATTTGGTTAGTCGATCAACAACTACCCAAATCGCATCATGCTTCTTCCGAGTAAGAGTAGTCCATCACAAAATCCATAGATATCTTATCCCACTTCCATGTAGGAATATCCAATGGCTGTAACAGTCCACTAGCCCTTTGATGTTCAATCTTAACCTGCTGACAAATCATACACTTCGACACAAACGTCGCCACATCTTGCTTCATACCATTCCACCGTAGAAGTGTTTTAAATCCCTATACATCTTGGTAGAACGAGGATGGATAGTGAAAGGAGAACTATGAGCTTCAGTCATAACTTTCTCGCGAAGTACCGAATCATTGGGAACACAAAGCCTATCTTCATACCATACAATTCCGTCATCATCAACCTTAAACTCCGTCTGCTTACCTTCTTCAACATTTTGCGCCACTGCCCACAGCTCACCGTCATCTTTCTGAGCTTCCTTAATTTGCAGTATAAGGTTCGACTCCACCTTCATACTAGCCCAGTATCCATCAAAACCTCGTACACACAACTCAACATCCAAACGTTCTAAGTCACGAATAATCCTAGGTTCAATCTCAATACTTGCAAGAATGCCTGATTTCCGACTAAGTGCATCAGCAACTACATTAGCCTTACCAGGATGGTACTGAATGTTGGTGTCATAATCCTTAAGAAGTTCTAACCATCTTCTTTGTCTCATGTTAAGTTCTTTCGAAGTGAAAATATACTTGAGACTCTTATGGTCGGTGAAAATATCACACGTCTCTCCATACAAGTAATGTCTCCAGATCTTCAATGCGAACACCACAGCAGCTAACTCAAGGTCATGAGTTGGGTAATTCTCCTCATAAGGTTTCAGTTTCCTTGAAGCATAAGCTATCACCTTTCCATGTTGCATCAAAACACAGCCTAATCCTTTCTTAGATGCATCACTATAAATTTGAAATCCTCCAGAACCAGATGGAAGAGTCAAAATAGGAGCGGACACCAATCTCCGTTTCAACTCCTCAAAACTCTCTTCTCGTTTATCCGTCCATACAAACTTTCCTCCTTTTCTCATCAGTTGGGTTAGGGGCAAAGCTAAACGAGAGAAACCTTCAACAAAACGTCGGTAGTAACCAGCAAGTCCTAGAAAACTCCTAACCTCAGTCACTGTCGTAGGTCTTGGCCACTTAGTGATAGCCTCAACCTTAGACGGATCCATGGTGATACCATCAGCAGATACAATATGACCAAGGAAAGCAACTTGTTTTAACCAAAACTCGCACTTCGAAAATTTGGCGTACAACTTCTTCTTCCTCAGAATCTCCAAAACTATCCGGAGATGTTGCTCATGCTCTTCTTCAGACTTGGAGTAAACCAAAATGTCGTCGATGAAAACAATAACAAACTTGTCGAGAAACTCATGGAAAACACGATTCATTAGGTCCATAAATACTGCAGGCGCATTAGTCAAACCAAAAGGCATAACGAGAAATTCATAATGACCATATCTGGTACGAAACGCGGTCTTAGGAACATCTTGCTCCCTCACACGTAGCTGATGATAACCAGATCTCAGATCAATCTTAGAAAAGAATTTCGCTCCTTGCAATTGGTCAAACAAATCATCAATACGCGGCAGAGGATAACGGTTACGAATAGTAATACGATTGAGTTCACGGTAGTCGATACATAGGCGCATACTTCCATCCTTCTTCTTCACAAACAAGACAGGTGCACCCCATGGAGAAACACTGGGTCGAATAAATCCATTCTCTATCATCTCTTGCAGCTGCTCCTTCAACTCCTTCAGTTCTACAGGTGCCATACGATACGGAGCCTTCGAAATCGGTTCAGCAGCAGGAATTAACTCAATGCTAAACTCAACTTCTCTAGCTGGGGGAATACCGGGAAGTTCATCGGGAAAACGTCGGTGAATTCGCAAACAACAGAAAGATTTTCAATGTTAGGATTCTCCAAAGATGTGTCCTTAACAGACGCCAGAAAACCTTGGCACCCATGAGCAATCATGGTCCGTGCCTTCATAGCAGAAATAAACTTAACAGATTTGAGAGGTTGAGAACCATACTAAACAAATTCAGGATGTTTTACGTCTCCAAAGATCACTGTTCTAGCATAGCAGTCAATTGAAGCTCTATGATAAGCCAACCAATCCATGCCTAGAATGACATCAAAGTCGACCATATCGAGAGGATACAGATTTGCAAAGCGAATACGATCATCAAAACGAAGAGGACACTTAACGTATTTATGATCAATGACCATGTGGTTTTTCATAGGCGTAGAAATCGATAAGTGATTCGTTAGCGGTTTGGGTTTCATGTTAAGTTTCTTAGCAAATGTGACAGATATAATGGAGTGTGTGGCACCGGTATCAAATAAAGCGAAGACAGAAAAATCATCAATGAAAAGAGTGCCCGTAATGGTACGGTGCGCTCCGCTTGATTCCGAGTAGTAGCATAAACACGCCCAGTAGTAGGTGGCGGCTTGATGTAGTTTCCAGGAATCACCGGGTTCTTCTTAGGGCAATCCTTGATCTTATGAGTAGTGGAACCACAAGAGAAACATCCACCAGTGGCCTTAAAACACGGTCCCGGATGAGCCTTTCCACAAGTAGTACATATAGGCGGGGAAGGCAAAACTTCACCGTCCTTTGTCGACCAGAAGATCCTGAAGCACGACCACGATATGATCCTCGAGCCGACCGATCCTTGTTGTAACGCTGGTTATTGTTACCTTGATTCTGACGATCATTTCCATTCTTACCAGCAGCTCTGCTATCCTGACCCCTCGCCTCAGGGCGCCTAGAGTCCACATTCCTTCCTGACTGACCCCGATCATAACTCCTATCCACTTGACTCCTCGAATCATAACTCCGCCGAGTTTCCCTTATAATCATTACTTTGAGTCCTACCTTGAATCCGATCACCATCGCGATTACGCTTGTTGGAACTCGAACCCTCATGAAAGATCTCAATGTTACGAGCTGCGTCATTGCAGGCCGACACATCCTCATACTCAGTGTTAAGCATCGGTCCAACACCCACTTCTTCAATCCCCACTTGAAGTGCTTAGCCTGACGCCTACCATCTCCAGCATTCATTCCCACAAAACTTACCAGCCTCATAAACCTACCCATGTACTCATTTGAGTTCTCATGATCAAACTGGTAGATTCCTTGATAATCCCTCTTGTACCTTTGCTGTTCAGCATCAGGGAAGTAACGGTTATAGAAGATAGTCCGAAACTCAGTCCAAGTACAAGTAATAGCAAAAGCATCTCCTCCCCTTGTCTGTTTGAGTGCCTTCCACCAATTCAAAGCATCACCCTCCAATTTAAATGCAGCCAAACGGGTCTTAAATTCATCTCCACAACCAAGTACTTCAAACAGCTTCTCAATATGAGTGATCCAGTCCTCGGCCTCAGTGGGAGTAGCAGCGGTGCTAAAGAAAGAGGCTTGAGCTTACCAAACGCCGAGCCAAGTGTGAATGCCGACGGGTTGATTTCCTCCACCACTACCGAAGCACCATTCGATTCGAATGTTGTTGATCACCTGTGTCATCACCTCAGGTGTAGTAAGACCAGGGAAAAGAGTGTTGAGCGCATTAGCAATCGCAACATCCAAATCAGGAATATCATCGTCTCCATCAGCGCTCGTTAGTGCGACAAGTTTGAACCATCTGAACGATATTCAAACGATTAGCAAAATGAACAAAGGTGAGATATGAAATGGAAGTTCGCAGAAGGAAACCTAAAGTCTACCCAATCCTCACAGGTCAAAGCCTAAGCTCTAAGGGTCTCAAAACCTAGGGTCCATATGTCACAGGTCCTGACTACAAGTCGTAAACCTGGCTCTGATGCCATAAATTGTAACGCCCCGACCCGACAAGGGTAAAGGAATCACAAGTAATGGTGTCATATCAAAGCAAACATAAACATCCAAAAGAAATCTTAACATAAATGCGGAATAATTCAAGTCAAAACGACTTCAATACATAGGTCCCAGCGGAAAATAACTCTAACAAAATATCTGAAATAATAAGGTCTTAAATGGCATCATAAGATCAAAGCTAAATATCTCTAAGGTAAGTCCACTCATGCACTCATCCCAAAGCAAAACCCAGCTTCCAATGCTTAGATACCTGCCGCGGAAGAAAAGAAAAGTGCGGCTGAGCTTCAAAAGCCCAGTGAACAGATATGAAAGCAAAGCGAATACTAAACGATATCGAATACGAAATATAATAAACGAAAGATAGCAAAATCATAATCATTTTCAAAGTATAAATCAGAATTAACGAATAAAATTTATAGTTAACTACCACGAGCCCAGAAACAAATATCAGATCATATTCATATTCTCATAAGGCAACATTTCTCATAAGGCAACATTTGTAGGGAGACCTACCAGAGTTATGAAGGACGTGCATGCACGCAGCATCAATCATCGATAACATATAAAAATAATGATAACAGATCTAGGATGCATCCATACGCTCCTTCCTACATATACAAAATATGCTCCATCATCCAGGAACGTGGCGTAACATCACTCTATGCCCTAGAGTCATATCGAAGTGCATCACGATACGGACATGGAACCCCCATGACTAGTGAAATATTTGGCTCTGGTGTCAAACTATCATAGGTCAAATCGAATGTCATAACGACACGATCATATTTTATCGAGAAGGTTATTCATATTTTCAAAATCAAAGTTTTCATATCATATAGTTCAAAATCAGATGTTTCATAATTCAGATAAGCAACAGCTCAAACAAAACAGAATGGGTTCATAGCAAAGGCTTAGAAAAACCCTAATAGAAAAGCTAACGAAAAGAAAACGTTAAAAGGAACCTTTACTGAAAAGGTTAGAATATCTGTACCTTATTCCAAAGCAAATGATCGAAAAGCAGAAATACGGAGAACAAAGGATTACCTTATTCCAAAGCACATGATATACCTTAACTTGGTTGAAGCAAAACTCGACACCAAGGGTTGTTGGTATTCGGCCGAGTAGGAGAAAAAGAAAAAGAAGAGGCAACAAAACTAGGGTTTCACTTTCTTGTAAATGTAGTGTATATATAAGTGGTATCATTTTTAGTTTAGGGCTTTAGGAGGGCTTTGGGTTTTCGGCTTGGCCCAACCGAACTCAACCAAACGCACACCATTGGGCTTCGGCCTTTGATCCATCGAACAAAACAAACACGGCTCAAGTTATTTGCGAAACGTTTAAATCTTTCGTCGTACCAAAATCGATCACGTAATATATTTTAGTTAGGTTTTAATTACTCGTAAGTTAGGTTTTAAATTTCGTTATATGAATAAATGTATTTTACGTATTTTATAAATTTCGATTCCAAGGGTATTTTAGTCTTTATTCATGTTTTAGATTTTCAGGTTTTACAACTAACCTTGTGTTTTATGGTACAAACACATAAACCATCTAGTCTAGTCATAGATACAAGAATATGATACTAGACAATATCCAAGACAATGTGTCTAATGAATATAAACTCCTAGACTAAACATCAAGGACCCAAAGCATGATGTAGTTAGTCTTCTATGAATGAAGATGACAAGTTTCCCAAGCTTGTTGTATAAGATCTTCATGTGCTTGTATCTTGTGATGGGTGATCACTTCAGTAGGTAAGGAAGCAAGATCTCTAAGCTTGCTTGGAGGATCACTTCGAGAGTATGCTTACAACAAATGAGAGTTAGAAGCATTATGATCATATGAGATGAGGGTGGTTTACATGTTTCCTAATGATCTAAATATCCTAGATTTGGTGGAGAGAAACTATGTGTGAAGGTGTGAAGAAATGGTAAGAAGTGGTTTGCTATTTATAGGCAAAAAGACCAAAACCATGTTCTGCCCCAAGGATCCCTTCTGGAGGGATCCGGCTTTGTAAATTCAAGGGATCCGTGGGTCATCTGAGGGATCCGTGCGCGCTACTCTTTACCCATAGTTTATGGGTTGAAACCATGGGTTATGGGTCATGGTTTTGAGTTGGTCCATGGGTATTCCTTTAGATACAATGTATCTAATGAGTACAATGTATCTAGTCATATGGGTATGGGTCAATACCATGGGTCATGGATATTATCCATATATGACTTATGCATGATGTCATGCAATGGGTATGGGTCATGGACTTTGGGTTTTACCCAACTACATTCAATGTATTTGGTCAATGGGTCAAATACTTAAGTTTCTACCCATTTATATTACCCATTATAATACATACTAGTTATGTATATATTTACCCAATATGTAAACACTAGTTGTTATACATATTAAACATGTTTATTGGTTTGTTGGGGGTTTGATCATAATGCAACATAACAAACATGTACGAACCTTTGTTGTAGCATACAAGGACCTTGAGTCGTCGAGAGGTGTTGAGAGTATGTTGAGACAAGATATACTTACAAGTAACTTATACATTTTACGTTATGTATTACAAGTTACATGTTTGTCATCAACAAAATAAATGAGAATGTATAGATTAAATATCGTAATATTTGCACTAACAAGTTGTAATGGACTAACGGTCGTTAAATGTAATTGGAAAAGGACTTAGTTGTAAATATTGGGAAGGTTCCGGAATCCCCTTGTGGGATTACAAACCGATCGGCCACAAGGACCCAAACCCAACCCATCTACAACTCAAACTTGTTCACCAAGTTAGTTTGTGTATAAATATAAAACCAAGGGTGTTTGTAACTTATCACTTGTACTCATTAATTAAACCTAAAATTTGTTTTGTGTGTGTTTTGTTAAAATTCGGTCGACTACTTCCCCAAGGGAGTCGATCCATAGCTTTTTCCAACTCTAGTTATTTGGTTTGATTAAAATTAGAATTCCTTTAATTCAGTATAGTACGTGTGTACAAGAAAGTGGTACTAACACATTATTGTTAGTATTTTTGGATTGAATTACAAAACAGTAAAGGGTAATTCATATGATCCTATAAACCCTAATTAGGGTTCATCCAAATTGCTAATTTGTGGATTTGATTCTTGTTCGGCTAGAATCGAGTAAGGTACGTATATTTTTATTTATGTTAATTATTTATTCGTTAATAAATCCTATACGCTTCCGCATGTATACTTTAATGTTTTGTGATTTATTTAATGAATGTCATGATATATAATTCCAACAAACTTGCTTTTAGAAAATCCAGCATATTGCATAAAAAGTAACTAATTTTGTTTTAATTCTGTATTTTACAATCACAAAAGGGCTCAAACTTTGAATGTGTACACGACCGTCATTTTGACCTAAGTGGGTCGGATTACCTAAAATAAATTTTTTAAAAAGTTTGAGGTTTTATCGTCAAAAATCATAAGAGTTGATTACCTTGTTATCGGTAAACAAGAAAGTATTTACGTTTTATGCAATTTGCTCTTTAATGTTTATATTTGGAAGCAAACTATACGAGACACTGACATGAATTTGCATCTCATACAGTGTAGTTACATACCATATATGATATGCGATGGTGGATGCTCATATCTTCCTCACACATGAAACAATAATAGTATGTTAATACAAATAAGTCGTAAAAAAATTTATTTATATTTTACGATCTTTTAATATTTTGTCGATAACAAACGTAAAATCATTTTAACAAAACAAATAAAATACGTAAATGGTTTGAGCCAATAATTTTCTAACACACGTACGTTTTCACATAAAACACTAAAACAAGTATAAGTGATTTTATTATTTAGTAATACATATGTACAACAACTAGTGTTTACATATTGGGTAAATATATACATAACTAATATGTATTATAATGGGTAATATAAATGAGTAGAAACTTAAGTATTTGATCCATTGATCAAATACATTGAATGTAGTTGGAAATAACCCAAAGTCCATGACCCATACCCATGGAGCATGACCCATAACCCATTGCATGACATCATGCTTAAGTCATATATGAATATTATCCATGACCCATGGTTTTAACCTATGACCCATGGACTAGATGCATTGCATCTTGTAGATACATTGTATCTACTTGGATACCCATGATCCATAACCCATGACCCATGACCCAAAACCATGGGCAAAAGGGAGCATCCCACGGATCCCCAGTACTACACTGGACGGATCCCTCAAGTGAGGGATCCGTGGAACAGTAGCTGTTTTTCCTATATAAATAGTGAGCTATTTCTTCCTTTTGGGTTGCCACTCCCACACATACTTTCCCCAAGTATTGTAACCTTCTAACCACATATCCTAAGGATCTTTCTATGTAGTTTGTCTTTTGTTTTTGTGTGATTCTCTAGGATCTTTATATAAATAGTGAGCCATTTCTTCCTTTTGGGTTGCCACTCCCACACATCCTAAGGATCACCACTTCTTGAAGTCGAGCAAGCTCAAGTCCATGAGTTGCCATGCTTCGTCATCATCAAGACTATTGAGGTTCTCTTGTTGATACTTTTTTCTTCCTCCATAGAAGTGTTGTGTCCAAGGAATTAGTGAAGGATGCCGAAAGAGTCAAGACTAAAGCATTAGTGAAAGGTGCTTAACGTCCGTGTCAAAAGAATTAGTGAAGGATGCCGAAAGAGTCAAGACGAAGGCATTAGTGAAAGTTGACAAACGTCCGTGTCAAGGGCATTAGTGAAAAATGTCTAGAAGTCAAGTCAAGTGGCATTACTGAAGAATATCAAGGTCGTATACTCAATGAGGTGCATCGATATACAAATAGAGATAGGTTATATTCAAGGATATTGATATCCTTGATGGTGTTGTAATAAGGAGATTGATCTCCTTTGGGGTTAGGTGTTGTGTAGTGTTGGGTAGTAGTTCCTCCATCGTAATAGAACTCGGTACTTAGCCTAGTACCGGATAAAGGGTAGGCGACGTTGTGGTAGGTGTGGTTCTCCCTTGTAAAAGAACCCGGTGGTTAGCCTAGTACCGGAAAAAGAGTAGGAGACGTTGTGAAGGCTTCTCCGCTATAAGGAGTTGGTGTCGTGTAGTGATTACGAACTCTCGAGTAGGTGACTCGGGGAGTGGAGTAGGGCAAGGAAGGTGTTCTTGTAGCCGAACCACTATAAATACTCGTGTCGTGGTTATGTGCTTCTTACTCTTTATCTTTCATTACACATTTATATATCTATCTTTCAATGTCCAACATACACATCCAAATAGATTGACATAAGTCGATCTAAATATTTTTAAACAAAGTTTTAATTGGTAAAACTATTCAAACCCCCCCCCCCCCTTCTAGTTTTCACAATTGGCATCAGAGCTTCGTTACCAAGTTTCTTAGAGTATGTTGTACTTTAAAAACTTGATACGATCCGTGTATGTTTGAAGACTACAAAGAAGGATTTTTAAAAAAAAAATCATATTTTAAAAAATCATCATATTGTTTAATGTTGGACAATGACAGAACGTTCTAATATTTTCTGTTAGGATTTAGAAAATCCATTGGTTAAAGTGTCGGTCACCTCAAGTATTTGTATTCGTTAGAAAGCTCGTAGTCGTAGTCATGCTATGTTAATAAGTATTTAGTTAAGTAACACCGTGGAGGACGAACGCGTCTTTACCCACTGTATTCCTGATCCACAGCCCGTAGGTGGCGAGTCTTGTAAGAAAACTATAAATACCCTCTACCTCCCAAGGTAGAGGGTTGGAGCTTCAATACAATTTTTTTCTTTTGTTTCACATAGTTCCCAACTCTCTTCCCTTTCTCTCTCTAAACATTGTATATGTCCCATATAGTTATGATTTGATGTGTTTGTGAAATCCTATAAGTTACAATTGGTATCAAGAGCCATGATTTGATCACTCATCTTTCATGCTCTTTGTTTTGGTGGATTTCATAAGGTTTTTAGGGTTATAAGTGTTTAGAATAGTTTGAATCACTTGGTCAATTTCTAGTGTTAAAGTTTGAATTTTGATTGTACTTTTGTGTTTAGGATCATCATATGTGTTTAGGTTTTGAATTGGAAGGCTTGAATCATCGTGGTTGGGTTGTTTTTGATTGATAAAGTGGTTGTTTTTGAATATTGTACGAAGCGAGTTGAGCCACGGTATTGCGGTTCTTGGAAGCGAGTTGGTTTATGAGACTTGGCTATTAAGCGAGTTGTCTGTTTCTGCGAGTTGACCCTTAAGCGAGTTTTCTTGGAAGCGAGTTGGTTTATGCGACTTGGCTATTAAGCGAGTTGACTCTTTAAGTGACTTGAATTTTTAAGCGACTTGTCTATTAAGCGAGTTGTATCTTTATGCGACTTGGGTTTTAAGCGACTTTTCTATTAAGCGAGTTGGTTTATGCGACTTGGCTATTAAGCGAGTTGTTCATTTATGCGACTTGTCCACTAAGCGAGTTTATCCTTAAGCGAGTTGGTTAGGGTGCGACTTGTCAAGTTTACTACTTGTCTATTGAGACTTGTCACTTCTTCGTGCTACGTTTTACGGTTGTTCTTTTGATTTTGTAAAATCCCGTGAAAGAATCAATTTCCCGGTTTAATCAAAGAATAGTAAAATCCCGTAGAATCTGGAATCATGTCTAACAACGTACCTACTATCGTTTCTACTGTAGCTGAGGACGTTCAAGCAGTTGGATGAGATACTCGTCCACCTATGCTTGACATAACTGATTATGACTCATGGGCTCAACGAATTAGGTTGTGCTATTTGGGAAAGGAAAATGGGGTTAACATTCTCAAATCAATTGATGAAGGACCTTATCAGATTGAGACTACAAGAGACACACTTGAAACTGCTGCGGATGGTACAGTGACCTTAGGATTGGACAAACCTAATACGTATGATGAGCTCAGTGATAAGGAGAAAAGAGAATACGATCTGACATCGGGGCTTCTAACATTGTACTTCAGGGTCTACCAAAGGACATCTACAAACTAATCAATCACAACACTGAAGCCAAAGCAGTTTGGGACAATGTCAAGATGCTTCTCTTTGGTTCTAAATTAACCAAAGAAGACAGAGAATCTCAACTGTATGATGACTTTGAGCACTTTAAGATAAAACTAGGAGAAAGTGTCACTGAATATTACATGAGGTTCCACAAGCTTGTGAATGACATGAGGAATATCAAAATGACTATGCCAAATATTCAGCTAAATTCAAAGTTTGTGAACAACATGAATCCCGAATGGCACAAATTTGTCACTTCAGTCAAGTTAACAAAAGGTTTTAGGAACACCAAATATGAGCAATTGTATGTGTAGTTGCTTCATAATGTGAGACATGCTATGTTTGAACGAATGATCTTGGATAAATTCAATTCAAATTCTGGTAATGCAAGTTCGTCAAATGATTCAACAGTCTTTTACACCAATGTAGGAATAACCACCAAAGCATCTCAAGTCATACCTACTGGTAATGGTAACCACATGCTCATTCCAGATCCAGCATATAAGCCTCCAGATCCAAACACACTCATGGAAAACTTCATCAATCAACTGTCTCTCATGGTTAGTCAAAATCTGAATTCCACTCCACACACCAACAATAACCTCAGAACAGCATCCAATCCACACAATCAAGCTACTGTCAGAGATGGTAAGGTAGTGGTGCAGAATGTGCAAGGAAGACGGTATGAACAAGGGGTGATTGTAGCAGGTTATGGTAATACTGGAGCAGGTGGAGGGTTTGTGGCTAATCAGAATCGTGAAAGGAATGAAAATCAAGGACAAGGAAAGCCAATCAAGTGCTACAACTGTGGTGGTGATGGACACATTGCAAGGAACTGCACATCTCCAAAACACCCTCAAAATGCAGAGTACTTCAGGGATAAGATGCTGCTGGTGCAAGCTCAGGACAATGGAGCGGTTTTGGATGAAGAAGAGTTGCTGTTTCTTGCTGAGGGAAATGCCAAAACCTATGATGCTGATGTAGATGAGCAGCCAATTCAGGAAATAGGTCACAATCATCAAAATGCCTTTCAAGTTGCTAACTGTGATGCATTTGACTCTGATGTCGATGATGAACCTACTGCCCAGAAAATCTTCATGGCTAGCATTTCACCAATGGTCTCTCCAAAGGTCTCATCACCACAACGGGCTGGTCCATCCAAAGAATCAATCATCTCTGAGGTATTAAAATTATACGATGAAGTTGATGAGCAAGAGATGCATAACAAAATACAATCACATGAAACTAATGAATCAGATATTGATAATGTGGGTAACAGTAATGTTGTTCCATATGATCAATATGTGTTACAAAGTGAAAGTGAGCTTGTACCAAGTGATCCATCTTCAGCAGTCAATGATGACTATGTTTTTGATGAATACATTGTATGTGCCTCTGATGATTCTGTTATCTCTGAGCTGAATGCCTATAAAGAACAAGTTGCCATTTATGAACAACGTGCTAAGTTTGAGTTAACTACCCGTGAGCAGGAAATGGATGACCAAACGTGTATAATTATTAGAAAAAATAATTTTAGAGAAGAAGTGTTAAAACAAGAGTTAAACTCCTTACAAGAAAAGATTTTTAAAACTGTTAAGCAAAAGCAAGAACTTCAAGATAATGTTAAAGTGCTTAAACAAGAATTTAATGCTAAGGAATCAAAACTTTTGAATGACTTTTCCAATCTAAAAACTTTGAAAAACAAGCTTGAAGATAAGTTGTACGTACAAGGGAATACCATTCAGACTACTCACATGATCACTAAGCACAGAGTCTTAAGTGATAAGCATAGTATTCCCCTAGTAGAGGAGCCAAATCCCGAGTATTGTAAAAAGGCTAAAACTTTCCATACAATTGTATATGATGTTAATGAGATCCTCAAGCCTAGGAAACACCATCATGTAGTGGAAGCACGAAAGAGGATAGAAAATTAGAAGATGCCTCTAGGGAGAGAATGGATGAAAAGCTAAAAGATCCTGAGTGTAAAAAACAAAACATAACGTTCAAACCCCATGATTACACTAAAGAAAATTGGATTTCCCTGAACATGTTTAAGCCTTAAACTCAATTAACCGCAGAACAAGTTTTTTGGAAAAAGGACATAGATATGCAAAAAGCTAATGCACTTGTTAAAGCAAACACTCCCCTTAGGAAAATGCCTCCAGCGACTGTGTATCCTCCGATTAATCAGCCTATATGTTGTTTATCAACTATTCGTTGATTTTGAAAAGACATGTAAGAAAAGAATCACACCTACAGGGATAACTGAAGGGGAGAGGGGTTTTGAGCAAACTAAAGAATGCTATTTAACTGAGGTCATACCTTTCTTTAAACAATTAAAAGGTCAATTTGAGAGTCTTTAAAAAGGGATAGATTCAGATATTAAAGAAATGAAAAAGGAATTTGATGCAATTATAGTTGAGGTCAATGATTATGAACGGGAACTCAAATATAATGAAATTGAAAGGAAGAATCTGCATATCTTAAATGAGAACTTAGTATTGAGTTGTGTGGCTCAAGATGTGTTTTATACTGTTACTAAGCATTCTATTACTGCTTCTCAATTTCATGAATTATCTGTTGCTTTGAAAGTTTCCCATGATCGTGTTATTGAGCTTGAAAACAAAAACTCAAAACTAAATGAGAAAATTGACCAGGATGATCACGATAATTTGGTAAAACATCTTTCTAAGCTAGAAGTTGAACATTTTGATTTGCAACTAAAATATCAACATCTCAAAGAAAATGTCAAAACCTCAAACATCAAGACATCCTCAAATGTTCCAGAGTTTGATGCAGTTTTTGAAATAAACAAACGTGACGAACAGATTCAAGCTCACTGTAACACAATCAGAATTTTGAAAGCCCAAATTTCACAATTAAAGGGTGAAAAGAACAATGTGTCTGGCTCCCAAATGCCTCCTCCGTTAGATTCTCAATTCTCTCAAAACTTTCATCTTCAAAACATCATTAACGTATTACAACAAGAAAATGAGAGTTTTCTAGAAGAAAATGAAAAGGTCAAACGACACTTCAAGGAGTTATACGATTCAATGAAAGTCACTCGTGACAAAAACAATGAAAAAATAACTTCGTTACAAAAGGAAATTGAGAATCTGAAGAGTCAGGTAAAAGGGAAATTGCCACTTGTCTTTAATGAGAATGTTGCATCAAAGTCATCTGCAGACTCTAATTATACTGTGACTGTTAAATACATTCCTCCTCATCTTAGAAATAATGAACTTGTGTTTCATAACTATTTCTTTCACCTTAAGGATAGTCTAGAATGTCTCCATGAGATCGTAGAAGAGGATTACATAAATAAGCCACTTGATAGTGAAATTAGGTTTGCTTGCATTCAGGCCAAACGATCTCAGGAGCTGTTAGAATGTTTAAGAGCAACATGTCCTAAATCCTTATGTGAGAAAGATAAAGCTGTGATGCCTTGTTCTATGCCTAGTGATAAGTATGCAACCCACTCTATGCCCAGTATTAAGAAAGTGAACTTTAATATGCGTTCAAGTAGCTCAGGTCCCAACACTTCTAAACCTGAAATACCAAAAGTAGCAAAACCAACTGATGTTCCCATTCCCTCTACAAGAGTAAAAAGTGACACCAAAGCGAGCAGGTCAAAGCCTCAAGGCAACACAAAGAATGATAGGACCTTGCAAGCTAGGAATGTTCAGTGGAAGAGAGTAGAAGATCACCTTAGGAAGAATGAACCTATGTTGAATAAAACGAACCGTGTTGATTCTAGTGTTAGCTCTAAGCGCGCTATAATTAATTCAAATTCTGCTACTTTTGGCAAAACATGTAATGATGATTGCTTGGTTTCTGTTACTAATCATGTATGTGGTGTGAATGATTTGATTAATGCTATTAAATACCCTGTTAAAACTGTTAATGCCAAAAATCGTGCTAAGAAGGCTAGAAAGCAAAGGCAGAAGAAGATTAGAAAACATTGGAAACCCATAGGAAGAAAATTTAGTAATGTAGGTTATTAGTGGATACCTACTGGCCACAAATTTAGTCTTAATGTATTGTGCCCTAAATTATCCAGATCAATGCCCATTAGGAAATGGATGCCTACTAGTAGAACTATTCCTTTAAGAAGTGAACATACTTTGAATAGGTCTAATGTATACACTAGCACTGCATCTATCCCTGATGATTCCATTGTTTCTACCTCCGATGTGGGTGTTCCAGTCATTGTTACTAACCAAATGGAACCCATTCTTGCATGGGCATCCCAATTATCCAGTTATCCATTCTTGTCTGTGTTCAACTGCAGGTCGTTTAAATCGTTCTGTGGTACTTGGACTCAGGCTGTTCCAAGCATATGACTGGAGATCGCTCGTGGCTCATGAACTTCGTGATTAAATTCATCGGGACTGTTAGATTCGGGAACCATCATTTTGGTGCAATTATGGGTTATGGAGACTATGTTGTTGGTGATAGTGTAATCTCCAGGGTATATTATGTAGAAGGTCTTGGTCATAACCTGTTTTCTGTTGGTCAATTCTGTGATTCTGATCTAGAGGTGGCTTTAAGAAAACATACTTGTTTCATTAGAGAACTTGATGGTGCAGAACTTTTAAGAGGAACACGTGGTTCAAACCTATATACCATCTCTATCGAAGATATGATGAAATCTTCTCCAATTTGCTTGTTGTCAAAGGCTTCGAAAACAAAGTCATGGTTATGGCATCGTCGTCTCAATCACTTGAACTTCGGCACCATAAATGATCTTTCCAGAAAGGACTTAGTAAGAGGCTTACCTAGACTAAAGTATGAAAAGGATCATCTTTGTTCAGCATGCCAATTGGGAAAAAGCAAGAAGTATGCCCACAAACCCAAACCTGCAAACTCAGTTATGGAAGTTCTTCATACAATTCACATGGATTTATGTTGACCCATGAGAGTGCAGACTATTAACGGGAAGAAATATGTGTTAGTTGTGGTTGATGATTACTCTCGATTTACTTGGGTTAAGTTCTTAAGCACAAAGGATGAAACTCCAGATATCATCATTAAACTTATCAAACAGCTGCAGGTTCGACTTAACAAGACTGTCAGAATCATCCGAACAGACAATGGAACTGAGTTTGTCAATAAAGAACTTAGTGAGTTTTATGAAAGTGTTGGAATCAGTCATCAAAGAAGTGTTCCACGAACTCCTCAATAGAACGGTGTAGTTGAAAGACGAAATCGAACTCTTGTGGAAGTCGCAAGAACAATGCTGATTTACTCAAAGGTTCCAACGTTTCTCTGGGCTGAAGCCATTGCCACTGCATGCTACACTCAGAATCAATCCCTAATTCACACATCTCATGGAAAAACTCCATATGAACTTGTCCACAATCGAAAACCTGATCTATCATTCCTTCGTGTGTTTGGTGCGTTGTGTTATCCAACTAATGAGGGTCAAGATTTAGGTAAACAAAAAGCTAAAGCGGACATTGGAGTATTTGTAGGATATGTACCAAATAGAAAAGGATACCGAATCTGCAACAAAAGAACCCGAAATATCATGGAAACAATTCACGTTACGTTCGATGAGCTGACCGGTCAAATGTCTCCAAGACAATCCAGTTCCGGACCCGCCTCACAACTTTCATTAAGTAGTCCCATTAGTTCCTCTCTTGTACAGAATCCCTCACTAGCAACTCCATATGTACCTCCTTCAGAAGATGATTTGAAGAAATTGTTTGATCAAATGTTTGATGAACACTATGAGCCAATTCCTAATGATCTGTCAAATCCATCAACAGAGGCTGCTCCTATCCCTGTCAACATAGATAACCCTTCAGTTTCTATGTCGTTGAGTCAAGAAGCGCCTGCTGCTGATCACTCTGTCTCATCATCAAATCCTCAATCATCGAGTGTACATCATGGAATTATTTCTGGCACCTATGATGGAGATAATCCCTTTGCTACTCAAGAAGATGCTCCCTTTGAGAACATATTTGCTCCTGAACCATCATCAGACCCATCTTCATAAGGGGAAAACGACTCTGCTACTTCAGTTCCTCAACAACAACCACACGTACACCTTAGAAAATGGACACATGACCATCCATTGGACAACATCATTGGAAATCCCTCTCGTCCAAAGTCGTATACATCAGCCAACCTGAAGGTTTTGTGAATCCAGAGCATCCTACTCATGTCTATCGCTTGAAAAAGGCTCTTTACGGTTTGAAGCAAGCTCCAAGGGCATGGTACGATACGCTATCAAAGTTTCTTCTATCTACTGGATTCAGCAAAGGATCAGTTGATCCAACATTGTTCACTAGAAAGTCAGGCAAACACTTAATTTACGTTCAAATCTATGTTGATGATATTATTTTTGCCTCGACTGACCCCAATGAATGTGACCGTTTTTCTAAGGAGATGGGCTCCAAATTTCAAATGTCAATGATGGGACAAATGTCATTTTTCTTGGGATTACAAATTTCACAAAGTCCCGAGGCATTTTTATCAATCAATCTAAATATGCTAATGAAATTTTAAAGAAATTTGGATTTGACACTTGTGACACCATTGACACTCCCATGGTGGAGCGTACCAAACTGGATGAGGACCACTCAGGGATCATGGTAGATCCAATGAAATATCGAAGTATGATTGGATCCCTGA
Organism: Chrysanthemum makinoi; assembly: GCA_910596185.1. Classification (NCBI taxonomy): domain Eukaryota; kingdom Viridiplantae; phylum Streptophyta; class Magnoliopsida; order Asterales; family Asteraceae; genus Chrysanthemum; species Chrysanthemum makinoi. The sequence goes on from OU343224.1 coordinate 301,601,693, forward strand.
TGTACCTCACAGCCAGTAGACCTGACATTCTGTTCGCTGTATGCATGTGTGCTAGATACCAGGCTAATCCTACAAAAAAGCACCATGAAGCGGTTAAACGGGTCTTTCGCTATTTCCAAGGAACCATCAACATGGGACTTTGGTACCCGAAGGACACCGGTATGTCACTAACAGCCTATGCAGATGCTGACTATGCAGGATGTCAAGATACACGTCGAAGTATGTCTGGAGGTGCTCAGTTTTTGGGTGATAAGCTTGTGAGCTGGTCTTCAAAGAAACAAATGAGTACTTCTATATCCTCTACAGAGGCTGAATACATAGCCATGTCATCTTGTTGTGCTCAAATCCTATGGATGAGATCCCAATTATCTGACTATGGCTTTGAATTCAACAAAATCCCTCTGTATTGTGATAACAAAAGTGCCATTGCTCTCTCTTGCAACAACGTTCAACATTCAAGAGCGAAGCACGTCAATATTCGACATCATTTCATTCGGGAACAAGTGGAAAAAGGTGTGGTAGAACTCTATTTTGTGAGGACTGAATACCAGTTAGGAGACATCTTCACCAAAGCTCTTCCTAGAGAACGTTTTGAGTTTATCCTTCCACGACTTGGTCTAAAGAGTCTACAACCGGAAACACTCAAACGTCTTCAAGAGGAAGACGAGGAGTAAATGCTTTTCTTCATCTGTCACTTGTAAAAAAAAATTTAAAAAGCAAAATACAAAATTATAAAACCAACAAAAGAAATTAGAAAAATATAAAATTTTAAAAAATCCATAAAAATTTGAAAACTTCAAAAAATTCCAAAAAATATTGTCATTTTGCCATGTTTTTCTTAATTCGATATCATCTATGGACTTTGTGTTGATATTCAAAGAGTGTCACGGGTCTTTAGATGTTCTTCGAATGTACATAAATTGTTCTAAAAAAAAATATGAGACGGAGAAAAATGGTGGCTTACTGTTATTTCAGACAGTAACCTGTTTTTAAAAAGAAAGAACAGAGTCGTGCTTTATCTGGTTTTAAAATCCTATGCTCTGATTCTAAAAACCAAATGTTTGTCGTCAAAAAGACAAATGTTTCTTTCAAAAATATTTTTCCTTCTACATATTCTTCTGAAAAATATTTATCATCTAATGAAAACAAATTGCTTTGAAAATAACTTGGACGATATTTCTGAAAATCATCTGGGCTTAGTCTTTGTAAAAATCTCTAACACTCATGATTTCAATTCAATCAAAAATGTTATTTTTCAAAAAATTGGCACGTAAAAGAGCAAGGTCTACTTTTGGAAAATCAAAAGGAACAATGTTTTATACAATTCATTCAAGACCTTGGCTAATGTTATGTTTTCAAAAGATATTTATGCATGATTGCTCAATGGAGTTTAAAGTCTCAAAATCTAATCCTTATCAGTTAAAATGTCTTTCAAAAGCAAGTCACTATTCCCCTCAAAAGCTCTCAAAATTTAATTTAAATCAATAGAGATCACAAATCTCAAAGGATTTGAAAATTGTGATCGGGGGAGAATTTGTGATTTAAATTGGATTTAAACTGATAATTCGATAAATGGTTTTATACGTGATTAACAAGCTCTCCTCCCCACATGTGTCAAATGATTTCAAACATACGATGCACATGTTGAGGGGGAGCATCTACATCAAACCAATAAGGAATGAATCGTGATTGATTTATCTCTAAGTGCAGGTTTTCCCTAATATGTGCTAAACAATTTCAAAATCAGATGCACATATTGAGGGGGAGCAAATTTTTAAAAACCACATTCTTTCCCGAAAATAACTTTAACTGTATGTGAAATACTAATTTTGATCGGGAAAGTGATGTTGATATCTTTAAAAAAAAAATTGTTGATCAAAGAATCGAATCTTTCATTCTTAAATCTGAGATTTTCAAGTCCTCTTGCCTCCATGTTTTAAAAATCTATTTCAAATATATGATGCACATGTTGAGGGGGAGCTGTTTTCTAAAATATCAAAAATGATTCAGGTACAAAATGCTTTGATAATATATCACAAGTACCTGGATTGATTTTCAAGTGGTTTTCAATTGGTTCCAATGGCTGCTGAACAATACCAAAAAGACCGACCAAATTTACTTTATGTATGGTGATATAAGGATGGTTAGGTTAGGTATTCGTTCCCACGATCCCGCCAGAGCCGGAGGGATCTACCCAGGGACAATCCACTAGATCGTGTAGAGTCCTTAGGTATGATGAAAAAAGGAGAAAAGTGAGATATGGGAAGAGTGCGGACTGAGATAGAGCTAGAAGTGGAATAAACCCAACAAGGTTCTAGTAATGAAGTCTCGGTAAGCACTGAAGGGGTTGAAGAATGAAAAAGAATTGAATGTGAAAAATGGTGAAAAGAAATAGCCCTCCATTATTTCAACCTTAGGTCAGAAACCGGGTTCAATTCATATGCTACTTGTGGTTACCAAGGTAATACCGGTATTGAAGACAAGACGTCATGGACCCAGTGACGCTCTGCACTACACCTTCCCAAGCTACTCAAGTTCCTCTTAAAAGGACTTGTTTCATTCTCACGGGGAACCTACATTATCTATCGACTTTCTCTTAGAGATGGTTGATATTGAAGAAGGAGACCCTCTCCCTAGTCTCCGACATAGGAACAAAATGTGCACTATTGAGTCTAGAGCCTCGAGATCATCTATAAATCTCATTAGGACACTGTCAATGAAGTCTCACTGTTTCACACAATGTGGAAAATTGAGAATATATCTTATGAGTCCTACGCATTATCCTTGTGGTATCGCCAGAACATCTGAGTGATATGCCAACATACTCACAATGAAGATGGAAAGCCTTCTAGAGCCAATATCAAACAAGCTCTTGGTAGGTGGCATGTGAGATCTATCCAATGGATCAACCATGTGACAACTGAACAGAAACAATGGAGCGATTCAAATTTATAAATCAATCTTGGTTCAGGTTATGGATTGACGGATACCTTTGAAAAACCGGTTGTTGTGCTCAAAATTGTTTTCTCTAGCACATCGACTGTGTATTAATATTTCAAAATAAAAGGTGTTTATGATTGATAATTGATTTTCCTTAAAACCTTCGTTGTATTGCAAAAACAATTTATATTGAGCAGTACACGATTGTTTTTCAAATCTCTTTTCATCAATCAGTAAATCTCAAATTCGCTGGTTCACTCACTCCGTGTTGTCTTCTTTTAGACGTTCCGGTTTGAGAACAGCTAGAGCAGCTGCGAAACCCTGTCAAGGAGATTCTTCAGAATTATACCTGATCACAGGCAGTACTTGTACTGATCAACGGGGAACCGTGGGCCGTGTATCTCAATTCAACGAAAGTGATCAAAGACAATTTTTGTGCGCTTTATTGCTAACTGTTGTGTGCAGGTACACCCGACGTTTGCAGCTAATCAGAATTGAGAGGTCAATCCATTGCCGCATGCTCACACAACACATTCATTTCAAAAGAAATCATGATTAGTGCATCAATGACTCTGATATTCTCACTCCATGCTTCTGCAAATATCATGAATCAACCAAAGCTTCCTCTACTATGATGAAAAGAAATCATGATCCAGAATGTGATCATGTCGGTCCACTGTCACAACGTCACATAATGTCAACGCTACAAAGGAAGAGTCAGATATTTATGCAAGCTGATGATCTCAAAGCAGGCTCAAAACTCATCATCACGTGGATCAGTTAAAGACCTCCACTTGAATTATCCAAACATGCAAAACATGAAGAATCAAAGACTACGGGCTACTGAGCAAAGAACTTAATCAAGAATCAAAGAACAATCAAACTGTAATATCTGTTTGTATTCAATGTAAATTGAGGTGACCACCCTTAAGGGGAGATTGTTAGGATTTAGAAAATCCATTGGTTAAAGTGTCGGTCACCGCAAGTATTTGTATTTGTTAGAAAGCCGTAGTCGTAGTCATGTTATGTTAATAAGTATTTAGTTAAGTAACACCGTGGAGGACGGACATGTCTTTACCCACTGTGTGCCTAATCTACAGCCCGTAGGTGGCGAGTCTTGTAAGAAAGCTATAAATACCCTCTACCTCCCAAGGTAGAGGGTTGGAGCTTCAATACCATTTTTTTCTTTTGTTTCACATAGTTCCCAACTTTCTTCCCTTTCTCTCTCTAGAACTTTCTCTCTCTAAACATTGTATATGTCCCATATAGTTATGGTTTGATGTGTTTGTGAAATCCTATAAGTTACATTTTCATTGTTAAGAATTCTCCATACTTGGATTTGGGCATACCAAGAAGATCATGAAGAAATTCTCTAAATACTTCTTTTCGTAAAAAGAATATTTAGCAAAGTATTCCCCATACATGGATTTGGGGATCCTAAGAAGATCACAAAGAATTTCTCTAAATATTTCTTTTCTTAAAAAGAATATTTAGCAAAGGTATGATCTTTAATAAATTACAAATATTTTTTTTAATCTTAGTAGTATGTTCACACTTTCTTAGTATTCACTAAAGTAGTTACCTATATTGAAATCATCATCAATAATAGTATTCTTCTTTGATTTGTATAGACAACATTACAAACTAGTAATAATGATGTCTCGGCTATTGAAGAGCCTTGATCATTATTCCTTACAAAAGGACTATTGACATTTCATCTATGTCAATGAGTATCCATGTGATATTTCTTATATTATGATAAAATGGGATTTTATCATAATCTTTTAAAAACCTCCCAAAGAATTATGATTTATTCATAAAAAGGGAACCTCGTCAAATAGGATTAGTATTAAACCGTCAAAACTCCAAACCACAAGTTATAAAGCTTAAACATCAACCCTAGGCAATTTAAAACTCCCAAACCAAAATTATCAAGGAATACTTAAGCTGAACTTTTGCTGTTATGCCTGATCCCTGGGTTTAAACTAGCCGGATCCCTAACGCAAGGGATCCGTGGGATCCGTGCAACAGAAGACATCATAAGTTAGAAATGATCACTGTGGAAGTTCCACTATCACTTTCCTATCAAAGTCTCACTAACAAAATCCTAGTTACTGTTCACAGGAGTAAATTGATCATTTCCTTCAAGCAAAAATAACTCTTGTGTAAGTATAATCTTCACTACATTGTTATTTCTATTCCTTGATTCCTAGGATTACAATTTTCATCTTTATAAATTGGGTTCAAATGGGTTTTTCTTAATTTGTTACCACATTGTTTTCTAAGATAATCTAAATCAAAGAATTAACATTGTTAATACAAATTAAACTCATTTTTTGAATTCAATGAAGATGTTTTGAGCAAAATTGTGATCAAACCCTTTAGGCTACCATTCACAATTAACACCACATTTTGGTTTTGATGTATAGGAACAATCATGCCTAGTAACCGCCAACAAAATTATCATGACAGCGCCCACTACATCCCAATGTATCATCAAAAGGATGGACTTAGCCCGGAGGATAGGAAAGCTTTTAAGTTGCTCGAAAAGAGGCTTTTTCATGAAGGTCGTTTGGTAGAACCATCATTCCTTGCTAACACCAACATCCGAGAAGTTTTTCCAACAATTGGCTTTGATTGTCTTTTGGACATAAACGAGCAAATTTGCCCGGTGTTCGTGCTTGAAATCTACAAAACAATGATAATAGTTAGGAATTAGAACGGGACCATCTCAATTGTCTTCATCATAAATGAGCATGAGTACACCCTTTCACTTATAGAATTTGGAAGAATACTACGTGTTCCATATCAAGGAGTTAGCATGTATTCCAATGAATGGTCTTTGGCGGAGATACACGATATGGTTGATCATCATGAAGTCTACCACATGAGAATCCCAGAAGCAACCACGGTAAGGGATACCGTGTTCATGGAAAGGGCATCCCCATCGAGGGTCACTAGAAATTCTAAAGTGATCTATAGAGATCCATTTCAAATGGAGCTTTCTGAGATGTTCCTGTTGTATAAGAAATGGGAAGTCGTGGTAAGGGAGAATGTGCTTTGCTTGGGAGGGAACAAGGATCACCCCAATGCGTGCTTGAGCTTCTTGATTTATTGCCTTGTGACTGAGACTCGCTTCAACCTTGCATATTACATGATTAAGAGAATGGCGAGTGTGAAAATCATGGACAAAATGGTGCTCCCTTATGCAATGCTCCTATCCCCGTCTTGCAAGCTTCATCTTTGCTATAGATCCTTCTCCGTATTCCTTTGATCATAGCTTTTGCAACAAAGTCATGGTGCCGTTATCCGAGGGAAAAACTACAAGGTTCATGGGGGATGGCAAAAGACCTCACCCACCAACGGATTCATCGGATGAGCGGGAGAGACATAGAGAAGGAGAAGGAAGTAGTAACCCCCTTGGCAACACCGATCTCGACCCTTTGGATTACATCAATCAATTGCCAGACATTCCTAGCCCGTCACAAGAATGGCAACAAACTAAAGGGATATTCAAGTTTTTAGCCAACTTCTTGAAGAAAAAAAAGTAGAGATGGTGGGATGAAGAGTGGAGGAGAGGATGAAGACGGGGAGTGATATGGAAGGAGATGGGGATGAAAGGTAAGGTCATAGGACCTTAGTTTGTGAAAACAATTTAAAACAATGGTTTGTAACATCTTAACAATAATTATGTAGAGTAGGAAGTAGTGTGTAGGAATTGCCATGATTTGGCATTGAAAAAATTAACTTAGGAATGAGTAAGATGAGATTTTACGACATCTTGAATTCATTCAAGTAGTCGTCGTCACTCATCTTTAGCTACCTTTTAGTTCCCCCACACTTGTTATGCGTTATACTTGTTGTGTTCTTGCATTTAATCATTGTAGAAATAACTATGAGAAGCATTTGCTAAGAGTGCAAGAATTGCACAATTGCTGAAAGCCTTCTGATCTGCAGTAGCCGGATCCCAGAACTATAACTAGTCGGATCCCTCCAATGATGGAACCGTGGGATCCGGGCAGACAGATACTAGATACAGATCATTATACATCAATGTTATCGCTTTGATAACATCATGTTGGCTAAACATGATTCTTTAAATACCACTTAAGGCTTCCTCAAGCACAATAGGTCTCCTATTCATCCGTAGCTAACTTAGGATCAAATTCAAAGTGCTTTTGATTTATCAAACTCACCAATACCCACCATATTTCCAATCCAATGCTCACACATTGTTCCTCACATCTCAAAACACTTAGTTTGATATTTCTATCAATTTTAGTAAATTGATTTTAGTCACTCTTACCTCAAAATAGGCTCAAAACTAGTTTTTCATTTTTCTTTATTTTTCCGGATTTTCTCAAATTTCTCTTGAGTCATCATCTGAGTTCTAGGACTACTTGTCATCATTTTTCCATTCCCAAATCAAATGGTATCTTCCTCAAGCATTTAGTTAGACTCTCAAAAGTCCACTTTCCTACCCAAAACCATCATTAAGTATCCCTACTCCTTATGGTTGAGCATTTAAGACATCCTCCACTTACACATCTAAGTAAAGTCAAATCCTCAAGATTCATAGGTACTAGACCTTACAAAAAGCATGATCATTTCATCACATCTCTGTCTGACAGACGGATCCCTGGTTTATAACCAGACGGATCCTTAGTGAGAGGGATTCGTGGGATCCGTGTCTACAGAAAGCCTTTAATCAGCTTTTCCTTCAAATTTAAGCCATCTTTGGTAAACTAAACACTTTTAGTTAACATTTAATGATTTCCTAGAGCTGAACAACACCTTAGTTGACCTTGGTGCATGCCTAATTCCTTTAGTGGTCATGAATTTAATTCCTTAATTCAAATTCACCCTTCATAAATCAAACACTCTTGAGAGGTTAAGTCATCACTATTATCACATTCTTAAAAATCAGTAGTTAGACACTTCTATTACATCCTCACCATGACCAAAGCACTTAGCAACAAGTCTTCAACCAAAGGTTCATCCAAAAGGAATGATCATATGGTTCATGAGATTTCATCCACCGAATTATCACCCGTAAGAGATAATAGTGCTAGAATCCCACATCAACAAACCCAATCAACAATTGCCAAGAGAACCGCAAGAATAAACATTAGACCTTTTGGGTTAGAAAAGGGTTCATCAAGTTCTAAACAAAACACAGCTAGTTCTAGTAAAACGCCTAAGTTTTCATTCCTAGAACATAGACAACATTCCTTCACCGAACCTATCTCTCATCCAAATATCTATTAATTAGAGCACTCACCACCGAGAACTTACCACTCACTAACATTCTCATTAAATAGGGAACCATCTACAACACCAACTAGTCCACCGTTGGAAACAAGGAACCACCAAGGACTTGATCATATGGAGGAATTTCCATTACCACCACCTTCGTTCTTAGTAGAACCTCATCCTACATTGCACAATGTAACCCCGCCATCATTTGTAGAGCCTGCTCAAAACATCTAATCTCCTCCGGTTCCTAATCAAGACAATAATTACTCTAATTGTCTAATCACCCAAGGACTTGTTCAAGAAGTACGAAATGAGTTGCATTTCATGTTTAATCATCTTCTTGAAAGATTGGACCAAATCAACAAGTCTACTCATCCTTAGACTCAAGCACATTGTTGCTTTTTAAGTTTTGGTCACTCATTAGTATTAGTAGAAAATGTATTACATGGCTAAATCATTCTCTTAGTTTTTAGAGATTTGTAGATCATCTCTTATGTTTTATTGAATGATAGCTTATATGCCATATTACTTTGAGTATATGATTGTTGTTTGAATACATATCTCACTTTGATGTTAACATTATTTGTTACATTACCATTGCTGAATTCTGTTATCATATAGACGGATCCCTGAGTTTTGCCTAGACGGATCCCTCCAAGGAGGGAACCGTGCAACAGAAAACATGTTTTCTACTAACTTGAGTCTTATTTACAGGAAATTATGCATTATATACTTGTTTTCTAACCTTTGTGTTGTAGATTTTCAAAATACACATGAAGACTTTGACACACTAAGCTAGGTGGAGCTTTGTGTCAAACAATACATTGCAAAACCATTTGCAATATAATCCACATTTGGATTACATTTCATGACGTCCCTTTGCAAATTTGCAATCATCAAGGGAGAGCATTATCGTCACTAAGACGAAACCATTTGCAAACATAGTTGCAATGCATTAGCTTAGCAGTTTTTATTTACTTGACGCCCTCACAAAGGGATGGACTCGTTAAGGGGGAGTTAAGATGAGAACTCTTCCCGTCACTTGCTCTCAATATTTTCTTTTTACATTTAAATAAAAAAATAAAATGTGTTAGTTTCTTTTCGACACTCTTTTTGTTTCGACAAAAAGGGGGAGAAGAGAGTAAAAACTCCAATTCAAACTTTTACGAATTCTAGTTTTTCCTTAAAATAATTTTATGTTTTGTCATCAACAAAAAGAGGGAGATTGTTAATACAAATAAGTCGTAAAAAGTGTTAATACAAATATCGTCATTAAACGTTATTTATATTTTTGATCTTTACCTAAGTTTTGTTAACGACAAAAGTAAATTTAATTTGTGTAAAAGCTTAAAGCTTGTCAAGTTTAATAGATATTAAAACAAGCTTTTTCAAACAATATATTCATCATTCAAGCATTTACATTTATGATTAGTAACATCTTGATATAACTCTAATCATTATGTATGATAGTAGTTTTTAGAATGTGTTAGGTTCTTAAAACCAAACACTACTTAAGTACTTGCATATTTCTAAAAATAGAAATACAACATATGACATCATGTGATGCATCATGGAAATCATTGGAAGATTTCATTAGATATTTTGTGTGGATTTGTACTCTTCATATCTTGCACAATCTCACTTAGATAGAGTTGACTTTAGCAAAGATTTGATATCTTGACTGTCAGACCGGCGGTACCAATTTGGTACACGGGCGGAACCCTTTTAAGGGTTCCGCGGTCCGTGGGCGCTCCTGTCCACTTTGGCTATAAATAGCAATGCCAAGCCAAGTAGTTTATCATCCCTTTCTAACATACTCTCATACATATCTTCTCTCTAACCTTTCTAACTCAGTTTCATATCATATTAGTGATCTCTTTTGTAGCAAAGAAGATCAAGTCACATTCAAGCTTCAAACGAGAAGTTGGAAGTCTTGTTTGTTTAGTGTTGTATGATCTTGTGTTGATTCATACTTCATTGTTGTATTAAACCATCATAATCTTGTGAGTGTGAGTGGTTAGTATTTTAGTCCTCAAAATACGTTGTGTGTGGGAGTGGTTGTACCCTTGGAAAGAAATCGACATCTAGCTTAGTGTCGGAAATAGTGTAAGCGAAGTGTAAAGGTTTTCTCCGCCGGTGAAAGGAGCTTGTTGACTAGTGAAGTTAAACTCTCGAGTGTGAGACTCGAGGAGTGGAGTAGGGCAAGGAAAAAGAGTCCTTGTAGACCGAACCACTATAAACAACTTGTTGTGGTTTGATCATTTCTTTCCTTATTTACTTCTTACATATTGCTTGCATATTTCATTAACATATCTAAGATCAATATCAATTGATCTTTATAATAAGTTTCAAAACAAAGTTTTTAATTGGTAAACTATTCAACCCCCCTTCTAGTTTTCTACAATTGGTACCCGAGCCTCGTTGCTCAAGAATTTCTAAAATAACTTGTATTTTATAAACTTGAAACGATCCATGGATTCTGAAAACTTTAAAGAAGGGCAATCTATGCAAAGACCACCACTCTTTGAAACCAATGGATTTATCTATTGGAAAAACCGTTTTGAAACATATGTAAAATCAAAAGATATAGATCTTTGGTTTATTATTGTTAAAGGGGATTTTAGTTCTACAACAAAGGATATTTCCGTTGATGAACAAAAAAAACTAGTTGCTAAAAATAATGAAGCTAAAATGATGCTTTATAATGCTTTACCTAGAAAAGAATATGAAAGAATTTTTATGTGTGAAACCGCCAAAGATATTTGGGAATCTTTAATTGTTACACATCAAGGTAATTCACAAGTCAAGGATAACAAAATTGATCTTCTTGTTCAACAATATGAACAATTTTTTATTCCTGAAGATGAAACCATTGATTGTGGCTTTGCTCGCTTTAACACTATTATTACATCACTTAAAGCACTTGATGAATCTTTTCGTAGTAAGAACTTTGTCAGGAAATTTCTTAGAGCACTCCATCCCAAATGGAGAGCTAAAGTGACCGCCATTGAGGAATCAAAAGATCTCTCAATAATGTCACTAGACGAGTTGATCGGTAACCTCAAAGTACACGAAATGGTGATGGAGAAAGATTCGGAGATCATCAAAGGAAAAAGGGAGAAGATCAAATCCGTTGCTCTAAAAGCAAAAGCGGAATCAAGTGATGATGACGAATCTTGCTCCGTAGCGAAGATGAGGAATATGCCATGGCCGTTAGAGATTTTAAGAAGTTCTTTAGAAGAAGAGGAAAGTTCGTAAGACAACCTCGAGAAGAAAAGAAGCCATTACGAAAGGATCGGGATGACAAGAAGGGTAAAGGTGAAAGAAAATGTTTTAGATGTGGTGATGCAAGTCACCTCATAGGGGAATGTCCCAAGCCACCTAAAAGCAAAACTCAACGAGCTTTTGTAAGTGGTGCTTGGAGTGATAGTGAAGACGATGAAGAATCAAGCAAGGAAGAGATCGCTCTAATGGCACATGAGTCAAATGAGGTACTTTCCGACTCTTCTTATTCTTCTATTGATGATGACACTTTGCAAAAACAATATAATCAATTGTGTGAGCTAAGTCTAAAAATCATAACTAAAAAAAAAAATTTTAAAACCAAAAAGGAATTTTTGGAAAATGAAGTTTATGAGTTAAAAGAAAAAGCAAAACGACTAGAAAAGGAAAAGCAAATGACGATGATTGTAAATCATGTCAAGAGCTTAAACTTGAAATAGAAAAACTAAAGCTCACACAAGATGTTTTAATAGAAAACAATTCTAAATTTAAAAGGTTTAACAAGAACATCGCTCTTGCCGATGAAATAGTTAAAATTCATAAAACACCGGGAGACATGAATGGGCTAGGTTTTAATGAAGTATTAATTCCAAAGAGTCAAAATAAAATGGTCGAAAAGGACGAACATTCATCAAAATTGCTGCAGTATAGCACGGACCAGACGGAACCAAAATAAGGGTTCCGTCCGTTGTGCAAAATGGTTTCGTGGGTACTTCAGCAGCATGAATGTTCGCAATACGGACCGTACTGAATTTTTAAAAATAACAAAGAAAACCAATAATAGTATTAAACTAAAACCAGCGTTACTTGAGTAGGACTTGTCAAAAATGAATTTAGATCAAAAACTACTCAACAACGATATAAAACTCCTTTTGCCAAACGCCCCTTTCCTAAGAGCAACCACAACGTACAACCCAACTACCAACACAATGGTTGGAATCAAAACTTTCCTAGACCATATCAAACTCCATATTACATGCCATGGAACTCTTACCCATCGTTTCCATACATGAATCAAATAAATGGTATGTGTAACCCAAATGGACCCATGAGATATTGGGGACCAAATGCTTGAGTTATTTGCTTCTTAGGTATGCTTGAAAGTTGGATTGGAACCTGATGAATGGATAAAAGATAGTGGTTGCTCACGACACATGACGGGCAACAAAAGTCTCTTCTCATCATACCAAGAGTATGATGGAGGTAATGTCACCTTTGGTAGCAATCTCAAAAGCAAAATTATTGGCAAAGGTACGATCGCTCATAACTCCATAACTATTGAAAATGTTGCTCATGTGGATAGGTTAGGATTTAATCTACTTAGTATTAGCCAACTATGTGATAAAAAGTATAAAGTGCTATTTGATGAAAATGGTAGTAAAATACTAAAAGATGGTATCACCATAGCTAAAGGAGTTAGGAAAAATAACATATATGTCATGAAAATAGATAAAACATATAATGACAAACTTTGCCTAACAACATTAGATGATAGCTCATCTCTTTGGCATAGGCGTTTAGGTCACGCTAATATGAGACTTATACAAAACCTATCTTCAAAAGAATTGGTTAGGAATTTACCAAAACTTAAATATGACCAACACTTTTGGGACGCTTGCAAAATTGGTAAACAAACACATAGTAGTCACAAATCTAAAAATATGGTGTCCACATCTAAGTGTCTAGAATTATTACATATGGACTTGTTTGGACCATCCGCTATAAGAAGCTATGGAGGCAACTTATACACTTTGGTCATAGTAGATGATTATTCAAGGTTTACTTGGACGTTGTTTTTGAAAACCAAAAATGAAGCTTTTGATAAATTTGAAATACTTAGCAAGAAAATTCAAAATCTTCTAGGTATCAAAATTGTGTCGATCCGTACGGATCATGGTCGTGAATTTGACAACGAAACTCAATTTGGAAACTTTTGTGATACAAATGGTATAACACATAACTTTTCCGCTCCACGAACACCTCAATCTAATGGAGTAGTAGAACGTAAAAATAGAACAATTCAAGAAATGAGTAGAACAATGCTTAATGAACAAAACATTCCTCAAAAGTTTTGGTGTAACGCCGTTGACACTTCTACATATATTTTGAATAGAGTCTTAATACGTCCTTTCTTAAACAAAACACCATATGAACTCTATAAAGGTAAAAAGCCAACGTTAGGATATTTTAGAGTCTTTGGTTGTAAATGCTTTATTCTTAATACTAAGGATTATCTCACCAAGTTTGACCCAAAGTCTTATGAAGGTGTATTTCTTGGTTACTCTCAAACTAGTAAAGCTTACATTGTCCTAAACAAAGAAACAATGATAGTCGAGGAATCGTTGAACATAACATTCGACGAAAGTCCACCTCCCTCTAAGACATCACCTTTGGTAGATGATGACTTAGTTGAAAGTCAAATGATAGAAGGTCAAGAAATAATTAATAATAACAAGGAAGATGAACCATTAAATAAAGAAATTGTCAACATCAAAGAATCTAAAAGTCATCCTTTAGAAAAAGTCATAGGACAACTCAATCAAAGAACCTTAAGGTCACAAGCCCAAAATCAAAGTAATTATTTTTGCTTTGTATCCACCATTGAACCAAAAACCATAAATGAAGCAATAAAAGATGAATCATGGGTTATTGCCATGCAAGAAGAATTAAACCAATTCGTTAGAAATGATGTTTGGAAATTAGTTCCAAAACCTAAAGATCAAACTATAATTGGAACAAAATGGGTTTTTTGAAATAAGATGGATGAAAATGGGATAGTATCTAGAAACAAAGCTAGGCTTGTAGCGCAAGGTTATAATCAACAAGAGGGGATTGATTATGATGAAACTTATGCACCGGTAGCTAGGCTTGAGTCTATTAAAATATTGCTTGCTTATGCATGTGCCTATGATTTTAAATTATTTCAAATGGATGTTAAAAGTGCCTTTCTTAATGGGTTTATTAACGAAGAAGTGTATGTTGCTCAACCTCCCGGTTTCACCGACTTTGAGAAACCACATCATGTCTTCAAACTCAAGAAAGCATTGTATGGTCTTAAGCAAGCACCAAAAGCTTGGTACGACCGACTTAAGACTTTCCTTATTGATAACAAATATACTATGGGATTAGTAGATAATACTCTTTTTACCAAGAAAAAGGAATCACATATTATCATTGTTCAAATATACGTTGATGACATTATATTCGGATCAACTTGTCAAGAATTATGTGATGATTTCTCTAAAATCATGCACGACGAGTTTGAAATGAGTATGATGGGTGAGTTAAATTTCTTTCTAGGACTTCAAATAAAACAACTAGAAGATGGCATATTCCTTAACCAATCTAAATATATAAAAGACATGCTTAGGAAATTTGGTCTTGAAGATTCCAAACCAACTAAGACACCCATGTCCTCGGACACTAAACTTGTAACACCCCAACCCGACAAGGGTAGAAGTGTCACATTACGTGTCATATCAGAACATACAATTAAAATCTTTGCAAACGAAAAACTTAAAATGAAGTATCAAATCATATGAACATTTGACTGACAAGGAAATACAATATCCAAAATGAAAAGAAAAATTAAAACAAAAGCTCTTCAAAATAAATCCCACAGTAATAAGGTGCTAGGGTTGGTCCACTCAGATACTCTAACTCTCAGCCCATCAAAGCCCATCTTCAACCTAAAACTGCCGCGAAAAGAAATGCGGTGAGCTTAAAAAGCCCAGTGAACAGATATAACAAAATGAAAGCTAAATAAAATCAGAAATGCGAAATGGTATAATGAAACTGATAACAAAGTCACAGCGAAATGAGGACAATGAGTCAATGAGGATCCTGAGAACACAATTATCACAGATATCCAAGGCACATATAACAAGGAGAACGAAGCAAAGCAAAACATCATGGCAAGCATACCAGCACATACAAACGGGCATAAAAGTCTGAAACATAAGCAAGCATAGCGAGCGTCATATCCACACAACATATCACATACACTCAATTCAGAAATCATAAGCCATACAAGTCAAAGAGAAATCTAAGGCAAGCGGAAGCAATTAATTAGTAAGTGAACATGGCAAAACACACATGTCAAAACACTTATTGAAAAAAATAATCAGCATCATAATCAACAGAAGTACCAACAGTAGTCAACACATGGCAGTCACACGTAACAAGTAGGAATACAACATACGATATAATTGAATGAATCAAAGGCATAGCATGACAACAAACTAACAAGCCATACGTCAACAAGTTGAACCATTTACCCAATCAAACCGTAGCATAGGCAGAATGTAAACATGGCAGGTCAACAATAAACAGATAAGAATACAACGGAATAGTCATAGTCCACGAAATTAACCGAACAAAGCACACATAATAAACCGACAAAACTATCGATTACACATTGGCATGGTCACTGACAATTGAGGTTCACATAATAGTGAGATCACATATCATCAGATGAAAGCACGGTAACTCAGATAACCGCATATTAATCACATCATAGCAGGATAATCAGTAGTCACATAAAACATAAATAGCATAAAAAATCAAATAAACACATAATAACCCGGTACGTGAATGGAGCGATAGTGCGAAATAACGGAATGAGAGTGTGACAGATCAAAGAAATGGAATATATATATCTTGTAATAGAGTGAGTCATATAAAGTCTTGAGTAATGAATAATTAACCGAGAATATGGTGCGTTGGGGAATACAAAAGGTACAATATAGGTATATCAAAGGTGTAAGGGTTGTCCGAAATCTACCACGAGCCCGGAACATATCATATCATATCATATCATAAGTAACCATTGTATTTGGAGGGGTGACCTCGGAATACCATATATCATAGGAGGGGAGACCTCAGTAACAAATGGAGTAGCTAGCTCCCGGAATGTGAAGGCGCGTATTGCACACGACATCATTCACCATATAAATCATATCATAATAGTTAAATCCACTAAACATATCATATCTAGGATGCATCCATACGCCCCCGGAACATAGTGGCCAAATCATATACATATAGTGAGCTCATAATCATATCATAATGGGGACGGTGTGCAACATCACTCGTGCACACTGGAGTCATGCCATTAGTGCATTAATGACACGGTCATGTTACCTTCATGACTAGGAACACATATTTGGCTCGGGTATCAAACTGACGGGTCAAAGCATAATCATATCATAAGGGTTCATATCAAAGGTTCAAAAGTCAAAGGTTCATATCAGGTTTCCATAACATAAGTTCATAATCAGAGGTTCATAATCAGATGGTTCATAATCATAAGGTTCATAATCATAAGGTTCATAATCAGAAGTTCATAATCATAACAAACGAATATCATAGCGAATACAATCATATCAAAGGATTATGCGAATCATATCAAAGGATCATAGCATAAGGAAAATCATAGCAAAGGAATATCATAAGTGAAGCAGAGTCAAGGATTGAAAAGTCAGGAGAAATCCCTACTGAAAAGGGATAGAATATCTATATACTTGCCGATGAAAGAAAAGCAAACGAAGAATGAACACAAAGATACCACGCCACGTCTTCTTCAACGAATCTACATGGATTACGGTTCGTATAATATTTATTAGCTCATTTAAATCATAACGGATTTATTTGCTTGTATGAATCGTATTAATATTTTTAGAGTTATTAAACGTATTCTCATTTTTAGTAATGAACCGAAATAAATACTTTAGGGTAATAATTATTAATTAGCCAAACTTAGGGGTTACAAATGATAAATGATAAATTTAAAGGTTTAATATGACAAATATCATATTTTAAGCCTTTATTAGATAATACTTCAAATATAGGGTTCGCATGGTAAACATCTCAAAGTTTGAGGTTTACATGGTCTTTATTTCAAAGTATAGGGTTACAAATGTAATTATACTAAAAGTGTTATGTTACCTTTCAAATTTCATGCACGTATAAAAGAAAGAAATATATGTTTCACCTATATGATCGATCGATATTCAAGCTTGCTCGCGGTTTATATGGCTAACATTTACGATCAAGTAAAAATATATTATGATTAACCCCCGGCTTGACTCCCCCGACACCCTTTCAAAACACTAAACAGCTCACACATAACACATAAATCTCGCGATCGCTCTCAAAGTTACCCTCAAGACCATGCCCATTTTCTTTTAAAAAAAAACTAAAACAGTTTGTAAATTAAAACATGTAATCACTAGACCATGCATGCATGAAAACCAAAAGAATTCGATTACCTTAGGGACGATAACAAACGGACCGAAAGACGAAACGGATATATAATACATGAAATCACACAAAGAAAAGATCCTTGTTCACTAATATACGCATGCAAGTTCCTTTTTAATTCATTGGTTTATTCCCAGGTTTGATCACACACTCAAGCAACAAGACACAAAACCTTTATCGACTTACATATTTTTTTAACGAGAACAAACAAGACCCAAAGTGACGCAATCCTTAATCGACCCAAAATGACGTCTCACACCCTTTTTACTCGGCTTGTAAACATGTTAACGATCCTTTTGACAGATCAAAACTTACACACAAGCACACCATTCGACAGTTAAAAAAAAAATGAGGCGCACCCATGTTAAATCAACGAGACATACATACATGAAATCATAGGTTGAATGGTTAATATGTTCTTGTATTACTTTTGGGTTTTACTCTCATGCATATGTGCGTATTTATGGTTCTCAAAATGCCCAGCCAACAATTGATACACATGATAGAACAAGATGATTAGATAGGTTATATAAGAGTACCTTAACGTGACGGCAAGAAGGGAAAACGAGTGAAAGGATTTCACCACACGACCAAAACCAAAATCGATCACCGCAGGTTATCAAATACAAGCTAACTACAATGATTATCAACCCATATATGTCGTACCCAGATCTTCTTGAATGGACCCAAAGTCGTACCCCGATCTTCTTAATGGAGGTTGTCGTTTATATGAGGTTTTAGGGTTTTTAAAGTGAGAGTAAATGTGATGTTCGGGTTTTAAATATAAAAAGGGAGAATGGGAGCTGATGGTGCCGAAACTTGGGGATAAAACTAATTCCACAATCTTTTCCAAATTTAAAAATTTTATATTCCAAAATGTGTACGAGATAAAAATAAAAAATCGGGTCGATGGATGACTTAGGCGTGGTATCATTTTATTTTAAGTGTATGACGATTTTTATTTCTACATAGGTTAAGCTTGGTTAAATGGAACGTAAGGTCGAGTAGTAGTTTAGAAAAAAAAACCAAGTATACTAGTCTACTTAAGCTAGGTTTTGGATATATACATATAGTTGTATCGCTAATTTAATTGCTTAAGACTTAAGTTAAATACGTTAGTTTAATTATCACATAACGTCATATCTTAAATAGTTAATGATGTTCCCAGTACTTAGGTCAAAATTCAAATTATATCAGAATTTCGGAAAACGGATTTTAGAGTTTTACAACTCTTCCCTTCTAAAATAAATTTTCGTCCTCGAAAATTGAAGTCGCAGAGGTACACAGGGACGTACGAGTTTAAGGCAGACGTAGCAATCCATAGTCTCGCACATATCATAACGATTCCGGTTCCAAAGCATACAGAACTTACACATAACAGATGTCGGTGAGAATTTCGCAAAGAGGTACAGAATTTCAAACGAACATGAGGAGTGTTCAAATAACGGATATAAGCCTTATTCCATTCACGTACCAACCCCAGGCATTTCCCAAGACGTGGTATGATTTCAATAAGTTCAAATTATATGATCTCGGATTATTATCATTCAGTCATAATACTTGCATCACATAACAAGTCCTTATTGTCATCATATTCTTCACGGGTCATGACAAACCACATAACCAATATCACAACAAAACATATCACAGACAGATATCAAGTAACATACCAAAGCAGACCTGATTCATATACACACAGCATAAACTACATCAAGCAACTTACCATATCATAATGAAAGAAGGCCATCAACTTGCACAAAATGGCTCCTCGTGACTCATTATTGACTATCCGAAATAAAGCTGAGATATCACCAAAATGCTAAATAATAAAACTTCAGATTCAACCGAGAGTTCGAACGAATCAAGGAAAAGCAATACCGATCAAAATCACTTAACAAAATATCAAACCACCTCAAAGCATAAGACAAACGAATCGAATTAACACAAATTCGATCCCAAATCATATCGATAGATGAACCTTCTCGGCCACGGTTGAATCTTGTCTCCGTCTTTTGCGTCTTTGGTTGATCCGTCCAACTTCCTCCGGCAACATCACGATGTCTCCCGGAAGACGGCAGTCGGGTGTGTTCGCTTCACGAACCCTCTTCACAGGGCTGGAAAGCCATGCGGTGAACTTATCTCTTCGGCTCCACGGGTAGTCTCCATCTAACGATCGACGAGCGGATGCGAAGACAAAATAACAAAATTTGATGCGAAAAGAGGAAGGCCAAATCATTGAAGACAAACGAATATCAAAGTCAAATCGAGCGACAATAAAAGCCAATCGAGAAGATCGAAGCGAAGGAAGCCTAATGTCTACCCAGTCCTCACAGGTCAATCCTAAGGTCAACAAGACGAAACCTTTGCTCTGATAACATAATTGTAACACCCAACCAGCAAAGGGTAGAAGTGTCACATTCTGGTGTCATATCGAACATACAATTAAATCTTTGCAAGCGAAAACCTTAAAATGAAGTATCAAATCATATGAACAGGTTACTGACAAAAGGAAATACAATATCCAAAATGAAAAGAAAATTTAAAAACAAAAGCTCTTCAAAATAAATCCCACATTAATAAGGTGCTAGGGTTGGTCCACTTAGATACTCTAACTCTCATCCCATCGAAGCCCATCTTCCAACCTAAAACTGCAGCAGGGAAAAGAAATCTTGGTGAGCTTAAAAGCCCGATTGAACAGATATAACAAAATGAAAGCTAAATAAAATCGAAATGCGAAATGGTATAATGGCCCGATAACAAAATTAAGCGTGAAATGAGGACAATGAGTCAATAGGGATCTCACGGAACACAATTATATGGATATCAAGGCACATATAACAAGGAGAGTATCGAAAGCAAACAAAGCATCATAGCAAGCATAA
>OU343224.1:301622413-301672445 GCA_910596185.1 Chrysanthemum makinoi
CCTTTTCCATTTTCATCCAAAGCCATATAACTTCCATTTTGGTTACCAAATGATAGATTTTAAGAAAGAAACTTGACGACACTCCCCCTTGACTTAAGAAAATAATGAAAGGTTATAAATTTTAGTCCGAGAAGTGTCAATGAACCAAAAAATTTACCACCATTGATAAAAGAAACAACTAGAATATGGTAACATGCAAGTACATGAATGTTTTGAAACAGTTAAGTGTTTATGTTCTCCCCCTCAACACTTGATCAGAAAAATACTGAATTTTGAAAGATTATAGTGTTGACGGATGGAATGTACTTGCAATGTTGAAAGAAAATAGATAGAAGAATATTTTGGTTGTTTTATTAGGTTTTATATTTTTGTATTTTGTTTTTGGAAAAATATTTACAAAAGAGATTTTGGTGTTTGGTGGGTTTTATAAAACTGTTTTTAGGAGGTCATCAAATTCCTCTTGAGTCAAACACCTCATACCAATCCGGTGGACCAACTCATTAAACCTAGCGGGGCCAAGGCTTTGGTGAGTAGATATGCCAATTGGTATACTTACCCATAAAATATAATTCAACAATACCACTTCCACGTGGTCCTGATGAAATGATATCGAAGATCGATGTGCTTTGATTTGAGTGTTGAACGAGTTGCACGAGTTGAAATAGCACTCCGATGTCATGATACATCGGGATTACGTCAAATACGTAACCATAGTCTTTGAGTTGTGTTCTCATCCAAATGACTTGAGCACAACAGCGGACATGGCGCATATTATGCCGGTTGAGGCGGCGGTACAATCACCTTCTTCGATTGCCATGACACCGGTTATCACCAAGAAATTGTAAAGCTCCTGAAGTACTTTTCCGTGAGTCTAAGCATCCTGCGTGGTCGGCGTCGAAAAGCGATTAGTTCAAAACCAGAATCCCGGATACGCAATTCCCAAATTAATGGTTAACTTGATGTATCGGAGGATTCTTTTAGCCTCAGAGAGGTGGGTTTCAGTTGGTCGGCCGATACTTGAGCAAGATATACGGCAAAGACAATATCAGTGCGCTAGCTTTAGATAAATGAGACCCAATAATACTTTGGTATTTTGTAGGGTCCACCAATTTCCCATGTAAATCAGTGTCTAGCTTCTTGGCGGAGCCATTGGTGTAGCATAGGTGTCACAGGTTTGCATTCCAAATTTGTGTAACAATTCAAGGGCATATTTGGGCTGACTCAAGAAAATACCACGGGGTGATTGATGAACTTGCAGTCCTAGAAAGAGCGTAAGTTCACCCATCATGGACATTTCAAAATGTTTCTTCATTAGTTTTGCAAAAGCGATTGAGTACTTTTATGAGTTGACCCAAAAATGATGTCATCCACATAAATTTGAACAATTAAAATATGTTCCCGTGATATTTTATATGAAAAGAGTTGGGTCGACCGAACCTTTGGTAAAGTTATTGGCAATGAGGAAAGATGATAGCTTATCATACCATGCTCGAGGGGCTTGTTTGAGACCATGAAGGCTTTCTTAGGTTGTAGACATGATTAGGAACTGCGGATCAATGAATGGTTGGAATCACTCCTATACCTTTATTCAAGTGTTAGTTACTCATATGTAATAGGTAGCTTATTATGGCCTTTATGTTTGTTTGAGGTCTAGCTTATGTAGAAGGCCCATAAGCTTAGGCCCATGTCCAATAAGGAAAAGGGAAGGAGGGGGAGTGTTGCCCTAGCTCCTTGCCTATAAATACTCTTGTATAACCCTCACTTGAGGGTTGGTTGTTCATTTTATTCACTCTTCTTTACACTCTACGCTAACCGTATATATTGTGTTCGTGTGTGTGTGTGTTTAACTTGTTCAATCGCCTCTATCTTCTTTCTTTCATTAAGCTTGTGTTGTAACTCTAGTGACCTAACAGTGGTATCAATCGCCAACTAGTTGGGTGAATCGTTATTGCTTTTGAAGTTTGTTTTTGGTCTTACGCGTAAACATGGTTAACACTTTGGTTCGCTTAAAAACTTGTTTTTTACACTTTTTAATCCAAGATTCTTGTACTTTCAACGTTTTAAGGTGTTAAAATACTTGTTTTTGGCAAAAGTTTCAACCTTTACGCTGGATCTACGTTTTTAAGCTTGTTTTTGAACGAGGGTAAACCTACGCGTAACCCGTTTGAGAGCTTTGGATCATCAAGTTTCACACTTTTGTGTTATTTTGGTGTTATTGAAGCTATTTCATCATACAAAAACTGGTTTAGAAACATCTTTGGGCAAAATCATTTTTACGAGTAAGATTACGCGTATCAAAACCCTAATCTTACGCGTAACTTTATCCTTGGTTTGATCTTCATTTTCGTGGTTTACTCCGTGTTTTCTTGCTTGGATAAGCCTGAAAATACGTCGACTTTGGATATCTTTTGCACTGTGATAGTGTAAAAGATCATTTGGGCAAAAACCCTAAACTTACGCATAAGCATAAAGCTTACGCGTAGAAATCCTACGCATAAGATTCATCTTACGCCTAAGCCTAGTCTTACGCATAAGGTAATCCTACGCCTAACTTTCTACGCCTAACTTTGTGTCTACGCATAACTTTAGTGTCTTTTCCCTACTTACGCGTAAGCTAAATCTACGCGTAACTCTTGATTGTTACGCGTAACTTTGGTGTTTTTACGCATAAGTCCTACTTGGTTTATTGTGATTTCTACGCCTAAGGACACTTCATCAACAAAGGTTCATTCGACTACAAAGATCCATTTTTACCAACACAAGTTTTCAACATGTCACAACCACCATACTCTAATTATTTCCCTTACACTTATTCTCAACGTCAACAACAACTAACTCACAACATCAACAATGGAATCAACAACAAGCAATTTATCAACAACAATTTAATCAACAACATACTCCACAACTTGGTGCAATTCCACAACCTCAAATGGTTCAACCACCACCAAGTCTTCAAGTTCAACCCTACACAAATGAATTCAATCAACATCCATCAAGGAACACTATGAAGGAACCCACTTGGTTTGCAAAGATGTGTGAAGCTTTAAGCACCCAACAATCAATTCATGAGGCTGGATCACTTGATAGACCTCCAATGCTCACTCCAGAAACTACGATCAATGGGTCATAAGGTTCTTTAGGTTTTGTGATCTGAAGAAGCCACATGGAAAGTTCTTAAAGAAGGTTATCTTGGAAGGTCCATTTCAGATGCCTACTTGTATCGTACCCGAGATCCAAATGCTAATCCACCAAGAGATGAACAATCCAACATTGCTACTTTTGCCGACCTGAATGCAGAGGAACTTCTACACTATGAAGCCGATGAACTTGCAATGCAATATATCCTCTTAGGATTACCTAACCCAATTCTTCAAAGTGTTGATGCTCAAAAGACTGCAAAGGAAATGTGGGATCATATTCATCTTCTTATGGAAGGATCTGTACTCAATCGGGAGGATTTGGAATCCAAAATTTACTTGGCTTATGAACACTTCATGATTGAACACGGAGAGACACTAGAGTCTTATCATCATCGTTTTCAGACATCATCAATGATTTGGATAAACACAACATCATCATGCCAAGAATTGCGGTGAATACTAAGTTCCTGAGTAGTCTTGGTCTTGAATGGGAGAAGTATGTCATTTTTCTCCGTCAAGCGAAGAACATGCATCATTCTACATATGGATTGTTGTACGATTACTTGAAGCCTCATGAAAAGGAAGTTGATAGGGAAAGGATTCTCCGTGCTCAAATTGCTCCACCGACACATCCGGAAAATCAACAACTTGCCTTATATGCTCAAGCGGTTATTCTCCTCAACCGGCAACTCAACCAACTGCTACAATCACACCATATGATCCTTCACAACCTCAATCTCAACAAACTCAATTGGTTCCATACAACAACAACAATGCTCAAGCACTTGTCGATGAAGCTAATGAGGAATCTGATCCGTTCGAAGCATTGCAACAAGGATTTGCTATGATTGCTAATGCCTTTAGCCGTTATACCAACAAATCCAACAACGGTATTCGTTCCTCATCTAACACAAGGAATCAAGCTGTTGTGAACAATGGACGAGTTGAAGTTGAGAATCGTGGTTATGGTCGTCAGATGGGCGGTGGTCAAGGGTTTAATTTTGTGGGTAGGAATAACAATCGAGCTCCAGTGGTGGAACAGGGAAATGCTCAAATGGGTTGAATGGTCTTCGATGCTACAACTGCAATGAGAAGGGACACTGGCTAATGCATGCCCAAAGCCGAGGACAAGGGGCAGTGCTTATCACAAAGAGGCTCTTCTTTTGGCTCTTAAGGATGAAGGCTGGTGGAACTCTCACGGACAAAGAACGAGCTTTATGGCAAAGGCTGACTCGGATGATGATATGGAGGACTTGCAGGCCAATGCAGCTGTTATGTTGATGGCTAATATGCATGAGTTACACATGAGTGACACAGGCCCAGTGTATGACGATGGCTTGTCTCGGTACCCGAACAAACCATATTTATCTCTGATCTACTATCTCCGCCAACATCCGAATCCGGCAAGGCTCAGAATGTTCAAAATGAGTCGTCCACATCTCATTCCGGCGATTTTCAACTAGACCCCGTAGTTATATTTGACGATCAAGATGACCAAACGGTTTCCCTTGATAATCAAATTGACTCCGTGGTTATACTTGAGGATCTCAAGTAATGATCATGTTGAGACTCACGTTGAACACGCCGAACTTTTGCCTCATCAAGATTTTGCTCGTTTAATACAAGACCAACAAACCATAGTGGAAGAATGTCATGCCATTAATCAGGACTTGAAAAGCAAAAATGCACTGTTAACCAAGGATTTTGAATGTTTACAAAAGCAACTCAACTTTTTCAAAACTCAAGAAAAAGGTGAAAAAGGTTTTGAAGCGACCTTTGCCAAATCTCATCAAAACGAAAAATATTTAGAGAGACAGATGCGTGATCTAGCCGCTTCGAAGAATGCTTTGTTGTGTGAAATAGAACAACTGAAACATGAACATAAAAAGCAAATTAACGCTCTCACCTTGGAAAATCAAAAAGCTAAGGCTGAGTTGTTAACTTGTCAAAAGCAGTTCTCTGCATACAAAAAGCATTCAACGAAACGAATAGATGATCATCTTGAAGAAATCATCGGCTTGCAAAACAAACTTAAAGAGTTTAAAACTGTTGTTTACAAACATGGCGAGTCGGTCACAGCCATTGAAAAGTTTACTTTAAAACCCAATCCAAATGGATATGGACCAAATCTTGCTGATTACAAACCTAAGCTTTCAACCAAAGCATTCAAACCAAATCCTGAAGTTTCCAGGGCAGAATATAAAATTGATAATTACATTATGAGTGTTGTTAAATATCATCGTCAAGAGGAATTAGATGCAGAAGACGAGAGTCGATCAAAATTAGAAAAAGTTGTTTACAACAAACCTTTTAACTATTCAAAAGCGGTCACTTTCGTCACACCAACGGATTCTTCTAACACACCAAGGATTATCATAAAAGCGTCTGAGTCTTCTAATGTTAATCCCAAACCAGATTATGCACAAACTTATGGTCCTTTACCTTCCATCAGTGAAGTAAACTCAAAACATGAAAATCGCAAAATTCTTAGATATTTTGACCTTTTCATGGCTGACCTCAAAACTTTACAACATGAGATAGAATATCATTATGAAATCAAAGTTCAACATTTTCAATCGCCTCTGGCGCGAGAACAAAGAGACATTTTTAGAAAAATCTTTTACCAAATGTTAAAAATTTGAAAAGTTGTGCATTGTCTTGGGAAAAGGACTTTCATAAGGAACTTGGATTGATGAAGGTCGTTTTAGAGAAAACAGAAACATCTATTTCTAATACTAAACGTAAAAAGAAAATGTTGAGAAAAGATGTTGATCGACTCTTGGAAGATGTCATATGTGATGATATCCATAATGTTGTGTTATTGAATTCTTTGTCATATGCATTTGATTATATCTCTCTGATACTATTGATTACTGTGGTAAATGTTGAGAACACTGATAATGTGCTTGGTCGAGTCCTTAAAAGTTGAAAACAAGCGATTGTCAAACGAACTTTCAAATGCAATACGTCGTCTTAATTGGTGTCAAAAAGATATTCACGATCAACAACTTGCTTTTCAACACAAAATCGCCCGATTCGTGACAAAATCTTACGATCCAAAATTGAGCAACTGGATGATCAAAGCGTGTCTTTTAAGTGTCAAATCTCAAAATATGAACAAGAACTTGTAAAAGTTAAAAGGAATATGGTGTCATATTTGATTTACTCAAAAAGACTCGTGATGAAGCATCAAATGAACTTGATCATTATCTTGCACACACTAAAGAAGTTATGCATTTTGCTTTGGAAATATTCGGTCACTCTGAAAATCAAGATCTGATTCACACTATCTTCAAGTTAAGAGAAATGTTAGGAAAGTATGAACAACTTCCGCCTACCGTGATTAAGAGAATAGCACCAGGTAACACTTAGTAATCGTACACCTAGAATCCCTACTGCCAAATCACAAGTTGCTAACGTGCTTCCTTCTCCTGAAACAGGAATAGTTGTCTTTTCCAAGCGTCCGCACTTCACGACCTAGGAGCACTACATAGAAGAATAGGAAGTTGCGACCTAAGAAAAGATCAATAAAGAATGCTAAAGTAGAAGAACACCCTAGGACTATGAATAAGACTCACGTTGCTTCCACTATAGATATTGCGTCCGGCAAATGTAATAGAAATAGTGATGTAACGAATGCTAAACCATTAAGCACTTTTGATATTGATCGATGCACCTTGTGTTTTTTGTCGTAAAAGTATGAATTCTGATTGTCATGATAAATGTGTTGCTAAAGCTATCATCTCTCGTTTAAGGAATCCTAAGAACCGGAATACCTCTAGGCCCACTAATCTTTCTAAGTCTGTGCTTGGTAGACCGCCCTCTTTAGATTCTAAGAAACGCATTGCTGTCCCTGTAGCTCGAGTTTCACCTCCTAGGAATGTAGTACCACCTAGTGCATTCACTAAGACTAAAGCAAATACTAGTTGGAGATGGCAGAAATGGATATATAACACACTAGGATTTAAATGGATACCTAAAGCTATTGATGTGTGTATATCTACTATAACTACTCCGGAACCCTCTAACATTTCGGGTTCCACATCTACTTCTATTCCATCTCTGTCGTCTGTGTGTAATGCAGGTGATACAGATCATTCTCTGGATTGTTGATAGCGGATGTTCCCGACACATGACAAGCAACCTTAAAGTGTTATCAAACTTTATTGCAAAGTTCATTGGCCTGTCGAGGTTCGGGAATGATCACTTCGCAGCTATCATGGGCTACGGAGACTATATCAATGGGAACATCGAAATTAGCGGGGTTTATTATGTGGAAGGCCTCGGTCACAATCTGTTTTCAGTAGGTCAGTCGGTTCGTGATGGAGATTTGGAGGTTGCTTTCAGGGGAGAAAACTTGTTTCATTAAGTGATCTACAAGGAAATGACCTTATGTCGGCTCGCGTAATTCCAATATTTACACTATCTCTATGCAAGACATGGTTGCTTCTTCTCCCATCTGCTTACTTTCAAAGGCAACATCAACAAAATCCTGGCTATGGCACCGTCGTCTCTCACATCTAAACTTTCAAACCATCACCAACCTTGCTCGACACAAACTAGTTGAAGGACTCCCACGATTTCGGTATTCTAAAGATCACCTTTGCTCAGCTTGTGAACAAGGCAAAAGCACTCGTGCTCATTTTCCTTCAAAGGTGGAACACAACTCTCGGCATGTGCTTCATCTTCTTCACATGGATTTGTGTGGCCCGATGCGCGTGCAAGCGATCAATGGCAAACGCTACATCTTAGTAATTGTTGATGACTATTCACGCTGGACTTGGGTCTACTTTCTTGTAAGCAAAGATCAAGCTCCACAGATGATCATCACCTTTCTCACGAAAATACAAGTTCACTACTGAAACACCGTTCGACAAATCGAACGAGACAAAGGCAACTGAATTTGTTAATCAAACTCTTCGTGAATTTTATGAGAAAGTGGGAATTGAGCATCAGACATCTATTGCACGTACACCAGAACAAAACGGAGTTGTTGAAAGACGAAACCGAACGTTAGTGGAAGCTGCAAGAACAATGTTAATCAATGCTAAACTTCAGTTACTTATGGGCAGAAGCTGTATCTACTGCATGCTATACTCAAAACCGTTCTATGATTACAAAGCCATACAACAAAACACCTTTAGAGCTTGTCCACAACAGAAAACCGAATCTCAAACACTTTCATGTATTTGGATCTCTTTGCTATCCGAATAATGATCGTGATGACTTTGGAAAGCTCAAAGCCAAAGCTGACATTGGAGTCTTTATTGGATATTGTGATAATTCTAAAGGTTTCGGAATCTGGAATCGTCGAACAAAGGAGGTTATGGAAACGATTCATGCTCATTTTGATGAACTTACGGAAATGGCTTCGAGTATATGACAGCTTGGAACCGGTCACAACCGCTTAAACTTCCCCAAACCCCATCATCAATGAAACAAGCCCCGGCTTACTTTCGTCAACAAATGGAAAGGTTATTTGCTCCTGCGTTCGGCGATATTGATGAACGTGCTCGGGTGTATCCATTTGTTTCCGCCGCTCAACCCGATAATACTCTTATACGATACACCGCTACAACAACTACGATTGAAGAAGCACCACAGTTGACTCCAACACAACAGTTGAACAAACCGCTTCCAACAATGATGAAGTGATGATGTTCGAATGAAGTACCACCACCTGCAGATTTTGATCCAAATGCGTTCTTTAACCCGTTTGCTAATGAGACTACTGCGCACGATGTCGAATCTTCAACAAGCTATTTGAATCCTCAAAATCTGCACAATGTATACCAACATCAACCCTCCACACATAGATGGACAAAAGACCATCCTCTGGAAAATATTATTGGCAACCCGAATCAACCGATCGTTACGAGACAGCGTCTTCACACGATGGTGAACATTGCATTTATGCACTCACTGTCTGCCAATCTGAACCTAAAAACATCAAAGATGCAATGACAAAAGACAGCTGGATTGAATCCATGCAAGAAGAACTCAACCAATTCAAACGTCTTGAAGTATGGGAGCTGGTTGAAAGACCAACAGGGGTCTACGTCATTGGTCTCAAATGGATTTGGAAAAACAAATTGGATCTTTGAAGGAAATGTTATCAGAAATAAGTCACGTCTGGTGGCTAAGGGTTATCGTCGGGAAGAGGGTATTGACTTTGAAGAATCTTTTGCTCCGGTTGCTCGTCTTGAGGTCGTTCGGATATTTCGCGTTACGCGCTCATATGAATATGACGGTCTTTGGATGGATGTCAAAACTGCTTTTCAATGGACAACTTAAAGAAACGGTTTATGTCGGTAACGGAAGGATTCGTTGATCTATAGTTCCCGAACCATGTCTACAAACTGAACAAAGCTCTGTATGGTCTCAAACAAGCTCCTCGGGCATGATGCGATAAGCTATCATCTTGCCTCATTGCCAATAATTTCACCAAAGGTTCGGTTGACCCAACTCTTTTCATACAATATCACGGGAAACATATTTTAATTGTTCAAATTTACGTGGATGACATCATTTTTGGGTCTACACATAAAAGTACTCAATCGCTTTTGCAAAACTAATGAAGAAAAATTTTGAAATGTCCATGATGGGTGAACTCACGTTCTTTCTAGGACTGCAAGTTCATCAATCACCCCGTGGTATTTTCTTGAGTCGGTCCAAATATGCCCTTGAATTGTTAAACAAATTTGGAATGAAAACTTGTGACACCTATGCCACACCAATGGCTCATACCAAGAAGCTAGACGCTGATTTACATGGGAAATTGGTGGACCCTACAAAATACCGTAGTATTATTGGGTCTCTCATGTATCTAACAGCTTAGAGACTGATATTGTCTTTGCCGTATATATCTTTGCTCCCGTTATCAGTCGCGACCAACTGAAACCCACCTCTCTGAGGCTAAAAGAATCCTCCGATACATCAAGGGAACCATTAATTTGGGGATCGGTATCCGAAGGATTCGGTTTTGAACTAATCGCTTTTGACGGCCGACCACGCAGGATGCTTAGATTCACGGAAAAGTACTTTCGGAGCTTTACAATTTCTTGGTGATAAACTGGTGTCATGGCAATCGAAGAAGCGAGATTGTACATCGCTGTCCTCAACCGGCAGAATATGTAGCCATGTCGCTCAAGTCATTTGGATGAGAACACAACTCAAAGACTATGGTTACGTATTTGACGGAATCCCGATGTACTGCGACAATCGGAGTGCCATTGCGATCTCGTGCAACTCGTTCAAGACTTTCGAAATCAAAGCACATCGATCTTGATATCATTTCATCAAGGATCACGTGGAGCAGTCTTGTTGAATTATATTTATTGGGTACAGAATACCAATTGGCAGATCTTCTCACCAAAGCCTTGCCTCCGCTAGGTTTAATGAGTTGGTCCACCGGATTGGTATGAGGTGTTTGACTCAATAGGAATTGGATGACCTCCTAAAACAGTCTTAAAAACCTGTCAAACACCAAAATCTCTTTTGTAAATAAATTTTTCAAAAACAAAATACAAAAATATAAAACCTGATAAAACAACAAAATATTCTTCTATCTCTTTTTCTTTCAACATGGCAAGTACATTTCTTCCGTCAACACTCTAATCTTTCAAAATTCAGATTTTTTTCGATCACGTGTTGAGGGGGAGAAAATAATCACTTAAATGTTTCAAAACATCCGTGTACTTGCATGTTACTCTATTATGGTTGTTTCTTTTATCAATGGTGGTAAACTATTCTGGTCAAACTGACACTCCTCGGACTAAAATTTATAACCTTTCATTATTTTCTTAAGTCGAGGGGAGTGTCGTCAAGTTTCTTTCTTAAAATCTTTGTTTGGTAACCAAAATGGAAGTTAAATGGCTTTGGATGAAAAAGGAAAAGGTGGAGGGACCAAAACTGCCAAAAGGTTAAAGTCATTTTAATAAAACACCTTCCACCTAACTTTTTCACTTCACATTTAATACTCAAACCAAACTTCATCCTACGCCTAATAATCATTCAAGAAATCTGTGTTTTGGATCATCAATTTGTAAGTGTTTTTGTGTTTATAACAAGTTTTTAAACAAAGGTTTTAAATTTTTCATGAATCCAACGGTTCAATCTTGAGATATTGTGATTTTGTGTTCTACGCGTAAGCGTATGAACACACAATCATTGGTGTGTGTTTGTGGTTAAAACAAGTGTGTCAAAACGTTTAAATAACATCAATGATACTTTGTTTATCCTCAAAATCCACCCAGAAACACGAATTGATTGATTTTCAAAATTAGGGTTTTGAGTTGTTTTGGGTATTTTCAAATGTGAAGACGTTTTGGTCAAAAGATTGTTGTATGAGGTTGTATTCAAGTTGAATTGAACATATCTAAACCCGATTTTACCGAAACTCAAATGATTATCAATTAGGGAAATTAGGGTTTAGTGTTCATACGGTTTGGGTACTTTTGATTCTTGACATTTTTGATGTTAAAACTTGGATAAACACACTCAACATGCTTCTTAAGACCTACCAGAAAACTTTGGTGCATATCCTATGGCTAGAAATCATATGCGTAATTCATGAACCTTAGGGTTTTGACTTACGCGTATGACTTTCTACGCGTAACTGTTTAACATGCTTTCATGCCTTGATCTGTTTTAAGATTGAATGTATATGTCAAAATTGATGATATGATGTTTTATTTCAGGCTTGCTACGTATAAAACTCAGAATCAAGGTCCTTGTTACTCTACGCATAAGGATCACCTTACGCGTAGAAAGTTATGCGTAAGAGAAATTTTACGCGTAACTAATACGCGTAAGGTTCTACAATGGGACTACGGCGTATCTGTGAAGGATATGCGTGGATGACTCTACGCATAAAGTCTACTCTTACGAGTAAGCCTTACGCGTAAAGTTTTTATACGCCTACGCGTAAGCTCTACGCATAAGGTTACTCTATTCCTACGCGTAACATTTCTTACGCGTAAGAAGATCCTACGCGTAAGCTTGTGCCTACGCATATAACCCCTGTTTACGCATAAGCTACCATATCTACGCATAAGCCTTGATCAAACCTTCGTTTTGAATTGTTACGCGTGCAAACTTGTAAATAAATGAATCATAACGTCACGAATCCAATAATGTCACTAATAAACTTAAACGTTTGATATGTAGTGAACAATAAGTGATAACATAAACTTTAAAACTTAAAGTTAACTAACTCACGAAACATTTCACGGCGTCATTGGACTATTGGACAAACAAGTGACTTAGGACTCGTAACAATCATTGACATTGTACATTCAATAATTAGACAATAAAACCTTCTGTTGACTAACATTATGTCTTTCGATATGTTGGTTCTTTTGGCTAATGTTATTTGAGATCACGACATGGTCTCAAATGAATGTGGATGCACGAGGTTCTCACAATTGCTAACATCTTCCCTAATGGCTATCCAAGAAAGATTGTAAAGAACAATCTCAGAGTTGACTTTGAAACCCTCACATGCTCGAATCTTCTTGTTTGATTCTTGTGGATATTTTAAGAATCATCCCTACGAACATGCTCTCACACTCTGCTACAGTACAGGAGATCTACATACAACAATTCTGGAATTCAATGCAAAGGATCAAAGGTCAAAGTGCGGTGACAGTGACGTTAAATCACAAACAAGTCACCATCACACATGCAGATTTACGGGCCGTTCTTCTTATTCTGATGCATCGAGCCAACCGACTTCTATGCCACACCTCTGAAGAGACAGTTCTCGCAATTCTAATGGATATTGGCTATGCTGAAGCTTCAGGAATTATCACTAAGCATTCTCATGTGGAGCTTAAGAACATTCCTCAACCGTGGAGAACCCTCTACATCATCATCACCAAGTCGGTCTCTGGTCGTGGACAGGTGGCTATGAGCATCCAAAGCTCATGGAACTGCAAATATTTTGGTCATTAATCAACAAGAAGGACATCGAAATTGAAGCTCGATATGGGATGACATGATGTCATTTCTCTAAAAGCTTGGCTCAAAGATTCCCTATATCAGATACACAAAGCTGTTGATCCAGAGAGCACTTGGACTTCATCCCGATATTCCCAAGAGGCTCAATGACCCCGACAATCACGACATGTTGATGAACCCATCCTATCACGAATCAAGGAATCGTCAACAAAGAAACAGGGTGTTGTGTTACCTGATCACCTTTTGACTAATGAAATCAAAAAGCTTGAAACATACAAAAGGTATCTTGTAGCAGTAAGAAAGGCAAAGTTGGTCATCTCGATGAAAAGTCTTCTGGAACACCTATCACGGAGAACGGAAGAAGAGTGCAGCAGGAAGTGCTGCAAGTACTTGAAAGTCGAGGATAATCCCAAGAGGAATCCTCCACGAAAAAGGACTGTTCCCTCTAAGGAAGCTACTTCTATTCCCATTCATGAGTCACGAGCTGAACCGCAAAGAAATATTGTGGACGAAAGCTCTGAAGATACACAATCAGACGAAGAGATCTTCTACTCGAATCTGCGAAGAACCTCCTTGCAGCTAAACCTCCAAGTCCACCAGGTGACAAAGAAAAAGGGAAGACTCCTGTACTTGTGCCTTATGAAGAAAGCTCGGATGAAGAAGCAACTGGATATTTCATACAGGAAGAAGTTCAAATTCCTTAGACTTCAACACGTGGCAAAAGAATTTGCAAAAGATCAAATGGGTGGCCCCGGAGGGTCAAGTGGTGCAGCTCAACCTTCACGGATCCCGATGCGGTTAATCAACCCGATAAGGGATGGTGCCACCACTTTGGAGCAACAACAAAAGACCGTGGAAGAAACTATTGAGCATGAATTTGAGGAACCTGTTAAAGAAAAGTCCGAGAAAGATGAGGGTGACAAAGAAAAGCTGATGAGAAGAAAAGACTAAGAGAAGAAAAGTCTGGAGATGAAGAAGATCGATTATGATAAGTTTCTGCTAGCTAGTCCTCAAGCTCAGAGGAGAAAAACTCTGCACCTCCAAAGGATCCAGAGTCTCCTCATGTCTCTTCATCATCAGATTCTTCTTCTCATTCTTCACCACCACCATCAAAAAGATCAACCAAATCATCATCCAAATCAGTGAAGAAGCCACCTCGATCTTGGATTTCTCATACTCATAAAAGAATTGTGAATGCGGTCAAACATGTTAGAAAGAAAGACATGCTTTACAAAAAGCTAAATTTTATTGATGACCAGTTAACATACCTTCATGATGAGAATGACAAGATGCAAGTTGAAAGGGAGTATGTCTAGAAGCTTATGAAGGATGATCTTCAAGGGAGCATGGACGAGATGATAAAGGATACACTCACAAGTTCTTAATGGAGGCGTTCCAAGCTGACAAAGAGATGTATACCGCAAACTTTATCGAATCTCTTACATCTAGCCAAGCAAGCCATGAAATCAACTCCAATGAATTTGAGCATCAATCCGGTTGAAACTACAATCTTCTCAGATGATGAATTGGTGAACCAGCTAGTAGCCCAAATGTCGAAACACTCTGCAACATTTACCTCCCACGAAGCTAAGTTGTTTGAAGCATTCTTTGGAATACCAACTCAAATCATCATTCAGAGAAGAGGCTGTAAGGCCTAAGCGTTCAAGAGATGACGAAGACAAAGATCAAGATAAGGATAAGGAGCCTAAACGCACAAAGAAGTCGGTGAATCATCTTCCATTCAGGTACTCAATGCAGCCTCCACCACAAAGGACTCTGCTCAACAAAGATCCCTCCTCGCTCTTCGCAGATAAACCTCAGGGATTCGAGACACCACCCCAGACTCAAAAACCGGTGATCACTTTGAGTATACGGGTGGTGGCGATGAAAATACCATGAGCCCCAACAACAACCCTCCTCTCCCAGACAAAGTACAGAAACCAAACCCTCATCTAGGCCTAAGAAAGAGAAGAAGAAGGCCCCAAGGCTGGCGTCCTATCATGGCTAGATGAAGATAACACAGAAGAATTTGAATGGTTTTCTACACTTGTTAATTCCACTCCCTACCCAGCTGAAGGTCAAGAGGTTACGTAGATGTAGTACATTGGTTTCTAAATTTCGCAAGAAAAATTCCGTGTGGAGAAGATGACGAAATCCGAGTTGAAGCGAATCAAGAATGAAGCATTTCAACTTCTAAAAGACAGCTCGAAAAGTGCCATCGAGGTCGAATATCACCTTGATAACATTGCTCGAGCTATGTCTAACAACATGGATTGGCTCAACCCAAAAGCAAACATCGACTTCACTCAGCGGACAACCCTCCATATTACACAGTTGGTCTAAACCTCTACCAAAAATTGGCCAACCAGATCAGCCTAGGATTCCATTAAGATATTTCTTCAACAAAGACTTGGAATTTCTTCTACACGGTGGCGATGGTTCCAGGAAATATGCTACATCGTTGACACTTCCATTCCCAGCAGCCATATACTCAAACTGCATAGCTATCGAGGAAAGAGCTAATCACTTGTTCTCCAACAAAGTGGAAGCATACGACCGAGATGCAATGTACGGGATTCATCATTGGCCGGAACGCCGAAGAATCTACTACAGAAGCTGCCAGGTCCATAAGTCTCAACATGCAGTGTTCAGTACTAAAAACATCGTTGCCATCAAACACGTTGATCTTTCGTCTAAATGGGATTACACCTTTCTCAAGAATATTGTGGTCAAAAGACAAGACGAAAGAGATTATGCATTCTCTAAAGCTGACTTTGAGAATTTGTCTATCAACGACATTGAAGACATGTACCTTGCCAAAGTACAGGGTCGCATGAGACAATTTTCAACCGAAATACAACGTGAATTCATCAAGTCATTGCTCATCTTCATCAGACGCATAGTCATCAAAGAACGTGTAGAAGATCTCCAGCTTGCAGTTGAATCTTATCAGACCCGTGTCAACTTCACTCCACCGCAGCTTGATCTTCCCGACATCAACCAACTCTCACAATGTACACTCATCAGTAAACCATTTGGCGTCGTTTACCCCAGTGAACTTCAAAGAAATTGATTGATGGCGTGCAGAGATCTTCACAAGTTTGGAGATCACACTTTGAAGATGGTTAGGGACGGATTGGCTTACCAGTTGAAGGATATACACCAAAAGATCGGGTCTCCTAAGCGATGGAATTCTCAGGATCGAAGGGATGTGAAGAGGATCATCACAATGATTGATGAACGGTTGTATAGAAGGGATCAGTTCAGAAGATTGGAAAGCTATGTTGGTGGTCGACCCAGGATTAACATCACCGGCTTTCAACGCCCAATTCACACTCCTGGTGACATCTCTGGACTACCTGGTACCCCTTGAACTGCTTCTATCATTATAAATTTGGATGTATGATTTATTATGTCAATGGCTTGTGCACATATTACAGTGTACAATCCGTACTTGTAAATAAAGGACCCTGTGGTACGCTTCAGTGCCACAATCCTTATACAAGGAGCGAAAGCTTCTTACTTTTGAGTAAAACCTATCAAACCTTTCACTTTTCAAGATTTTGCTCAAAAGAACAAGTACTTTCCCTTATGATTTTCAAAACCTCAACCGTTTATATCACTTGTTGAGGGGGAGTACTTGACTTAAAACTTTGTTCACAGTGGTCATTCTTCCCGCAACACTCGAAATGGTCATATTTATTCTCAACTTTTCAAAAAATAACATTTTATATGCCATTTTTGAGGGAGAGAAAATACGTGATAAGAAATATGTTGTGTTTTGCTATATGAACTCTCGTGTGAAAAGACTTTAACCCAAGAATTGACGAGATCTTAACGTATAACTCGAAAAGACGTGTCCAGGACGGGTAATAATTTCAAGCTAGTTCGCTAGTGATGTAAACGTGTCTCGCAAAGGACTTGTCCGAGTAGAATGTACCATTCGAGAAACTCTTGGTAGACATGAACCTTGACGGGTTTGACAACCTTTCGGGGTTGTCCACACCTTCAAGATAGTTATTAGAGTTAGTTGTCACCTAAAAGCTGATAATGCAACTCTTTAACTATGCCACGTAACCGTGTCTCACGGGGGAATGTCTATCTTGAGTCGATCAATTCAAAAGTGCGCGCTCTTTCCTCACTGTGCAGATTTCTGTCTAAACTCTAAAGCACATGTGGAGGGGGAGTATTTCTGCTAAAAGATAAAACTCTCACAGTGGTTCAAACATGTTTTTCATTTACAAACCCTTTGAGAGATTTTCTTCAAAATGGTTTTATGGCAACATAGGTTAGTCATGGAGTTATAAGGTGACTAAGGTTAGGAATAACCGTCCTATGATCCGCCAGAGCCAGAGGGATCTACCCAAGGACACTACCAATAGTTAGAATTTAGAAGTCCTTAGGTATGATTGTAAAAGGAGAGAATGAGAATCGGAGAAAGAAGGAGTTGAAGAATTAAAAAGAAATGCAAAGAAAAGGGTGAAAAGAAATAGCCCTCCAGATTATTCAACTTAGGGCAGACACCGGGTTCAATTCATATGCTACTGGTTGTCACTAGATGACACCGGTATTGAAGATTAAAAGTCGTCATGGACCCAGTGACGCATGCACTAAACCTTCTTAACCACTCAAGTTTCTCTCAACAGAAGCTTGTTTCATTCTCACAGGGAACCCTACGTAAACTATCGGCTTTCTCTTAGAGATTGCTGGTATTGAAGAAGGAGACCCTCTCCCTAGTCTCCTCTCAGGAAAACCAAAATGCACTATTGAGTCTAGAGCCACGAGATTCATCAAAAGATCTCTTAGGTACACTTGACATTTCATCACTTGACATTCAACAATAAGAATTTCAGTGGTACATTATCGAGTCCTTCACAGATCTTAGCAATCTGTCGAGAACATTTATGAGAGGTTCACATTTGTGATCCTCAGTGATTGAATGGAAACTCCCGCCAGGTCAACATCAAACGTGCCCTGACACAGGTCGCCGCAACTCCCGTGGATCGTAGGTGTACTTCGGTACATCGTGTTATCTCACTTGTGGGACTCCGATTCAGAACCGGCCTTTGTAAGAATTAGAGTTGTGTTTTCACACTATGCTGTTAACACTCTCGAAATTCAAACTTGTAAGTGCCGGAAACCGCTTATTACTAACCGTTTTATGTTTTCTTCTTATGGAAGCTCTGGAGCGGAATGATCGTGCAGATTCTTCTCATGCTCACGCCAACATCATCACTAATGGAAGTTCTATCCAAAAGCAACACAACAGTCAGAATGATTCTTCGTCAAATCAAAGAATCTACAAAGTTAAAGACTTAAAGAACTTCATCAGTACTGAATTCCAACGTCAAAAGAGCATGTGAGCATGTTGAAGAATGACGTGGAGACACTGAAGCAACGAAGCAGACCTGAGGCAGACTTGATGCAGATAACAACATACTATCACTTTCATCACAAAGAACAATGATCAAAGAACAAAGTTAAAGATGACGTCAAAGCATAACTGTTCAAAGAAAACTATCTCTACACTGGGAGATTGTTGAATCAAGGCTATTCTTCTCACAAGAGAGAAGAATGTCAGAAGACGTCAAAGCTTCTATTACATCAACGCTTTCACCGTTTTTTATCACCAACACTTGAGGGGGAGATTGTTGGAATCACTCCTAAACCTTTATTCAAGTGTTAGTTACTCATATGTAATAGGTAGCTTATTATGGCCTTTATGTTTGTTTAAGGTCTAGCTTATGTAGAAGGCCCATAAGCTTAGGCCCATGTCCAATAAAGAAAAGGGAAGGAGTGGGAGTGTTGCCCTAGCTCCTTGCCTATAAATACTCTTGTATAACCCTCACTTGAGGGTTGGTTGTTCATTTTATTCACTCTCTTTACACTCTACGCCTAACCATATTATTGTGTTCGTGTGTGTGTGTGTTTAATGTGTTCAACCGCCTCTCTATTTCTTCTATTAATGCTTGTGTTGTAAAACTAGTGACCTAACAGATATTTTTATACTATGTTTTCGCTACGCTACTGCAAATATCATGAGCCAGTAAAGCTTCCACTACTCTGATGAAAAGATGTCATGATCCAGAAAGTGTAAGCATGTCGGTCCAAAAGTCACAACATCACATGATGGCAACACAACAAAGGGTGATCCAGAGATTTGCTGTGGCTGATGATCTCAATGAAAGCTCAAAGATCATCAAAGATGTGGATCAGTTAAAGGCCTCCACTAAAAGTACAAATCAATGCGGACTTTGAAGAATCGCTACTAAAGCACAAAGATTGCGGAATTGAAGAATTGAAGTCTACGAGCTCAAGAACAAAGTCAAGAATAGAATGCTAGGATTCAAAATGTAAATCATGGGGTGACCTCCCTTAGGGGGAGATTGTTAGGAATTATAAATTCTATAGTGAAGAGTCGGTCACCCCAAATATTATCTAGCATAAGTTAGCTCGTAGACTTGTAGTTATTTATGTTATTTTGTAGTTAATTAGTTAATTAGTTGCGTAGATTAGTTTAGTGCAACACCGTAGAGGAAGGACGAGTCTTTACCCATTGTATGCCTGATCCACAGTTCGACAGGAGGATGTATGCTTTGTAACTATTAATACCCCTTCCATCTATGGAAGGGGTGTTGCTTCTTGAATCTAACCTTTCACTTTTTG
The DNA here is from genome assembly GCA_910596185.1 of Chrysanthemum makinoi. Taxonomy (NCBI): domain Eukaryota; kingdom Viridiplantae; phylum Streptophyta; class Magnoliopsida; order Asterales; family Asteraceae; genus Chrysanthemum; species Chrysanthemum makinoi. The sequence goes on from OU343224.1 coordinate 301,642,183, forward strand.
TAAAGCAACTCTCTTTCAAGAAATAACCTCTCTACTCTCTTCATCTCTCTAATGGCTTTCTTATATCATCACAATCCTAGACCACCCAAATCATCAAACAACATAATATTCACGATCATACACAAAGCCTTGTAATAAAAAGACAAAAAGTGTAGTGGTTTATATGCCACATACAAACATGTAAAACTAAGAACAAGGTTTGTTCTTTAAAATGACTCAAAAAGAAAAACAAATAGAGTAAATAGTAATATCATTCCATCCATGCTTGCATAAGGTTATTGATGGAGGTTTTGATGAGTGATGATGGTAATGCGATCAAGGATGTGGTTAAGTACGAATCGCATTTCATCCCTAATTTCCGTTGCAAGTTCAAAATGTAAATGATGTGGGTAATGTGTGTGGATGGTTTCCGAGTTAGTTTGATTTGTGGGATGCGGAAGATGTGGTGGAAAAGTTGAAAAGTATGGATCAAAGTCCGGAATGTTTGGAAGTGGTGGTGGAAAAGAACTTAGATGTTCTTGTAAGACAATGGGAGCTAAAGGTGGTGAAGTTACAAGGTCTTTGTAAATTGCGTTTGGAGATGTGGGAGGTGTTAAAAAGACTAGTTCTTTTGGGTTGATTTGTTGGAAAGTTTTCAGAGTCTTAAGGAGTTCTGATAGAGTGATCTTAGGTGGAGACTTGATAGGTGATGATGGTGGTGTGCTTGTTGGAGATAAGGGAGGTGCTACTATGGAATCATTTGGTAGTGAATGAGTAGTTGGTGATGAACTATTTGACAATGTTTTGGCTAAACAACAAGGCTGGATGTTAATCCATGCGGTTTTTCTAGATCTGGGTGGTGGCACTACGGAAGGTGGTAGGATAAAGTTTTGGATTTCTTGAAGAGGATTGTTTGCACTAGGTGATTCATTAATGTTGGAAGATCTTTTAGATGACATGATGATGCTTGTTTGTGAGGTTAAGAGTGATAAAGATGCAAGCATTTTAGGAACCTTATTTATAGAAAAAATAATGCATTGTAATGATTCTTGACCCAAAATGTGGACAAAAATCTAATGATTAGATATGAATTTAAGGCATGTGATCATGAGAACAAAAGCATTAAGTAACATACTCATTAGTAAAAAGGATAAAATGACGAAAACATGAAGGTTTTTAACCAAAGTGAGAAAAATAGAAGAGAAATTTAGCTTCTGTCTCACGGTTCCAACGGATCCTTCCCTTGAGGGAACCGTCCAGCGTAATGCTGGGATCCGTGGTACTGGTGACTATATGCAAACTATTTGGAGTTGCGGTTATCTCGACTCCTAAAAAGAAAAAGAAAAATAGACTAGAAGTGAAAAAGCATACTATTATGTGAGATAACCCGAGTGCTCCTAAATTCATTCTTGCTTAAATGAATTTACCCGAAAACACATATTAGTTATGTGTTCCCTTTAGCATTCAAAAGACATAAGATGCAATGAAAACGGGTTTTTACTTTGTATTAATAATGAAAAAGGTTTGTCCTAGACGTGAGAAATAGCTTTTATGAAAATGATACGGGAACAAGTATCTTTTTAGAAAGCATTTCGGAAAAGTTTCTTGTTTAAAGAAAACTTCATATTTTAGTTAAGAAAAATAGATATGAAATTACATGTTGTAAAATAAAATTTACCTTGGGTTTTGAAAATTCCCATATTGTTAGTGAGTTGTGTGTGAAATAGAGATCCTAGACTCAGAAATTAAGAAGGCTAATGTTTACATACCTTGTAGAGTTGAGAGTTAAAATTACGACGATTGTTCCATGAGAGCAAGACCAAGACGAAGCAAGGTGAATTATTCCCGCTTCAATGGTTTGGTGAGGACGTCGGCTATGTTGTCTTCGGATGCTACTTTCTCAATAGAAATGTTCCCTTTTTGAACATTATCTCTTAAGAAGTAATGACGGATCTCTATATGCTTGGTGTGAGAGTGCATCACCGGATTCTTGCTTAAGTCAATAGCACCTTTGTTGTTGCATAGAATGACTATGTCACTTAGATGAATATCGTAGTCAACTAACGTTTGTTTCATCCAGAGTGCTTGTTGGCATGCTTTGCCGGCGGAGACATATTCGACTTCGGTTTTTGATATGGCCAATGCCGTTTGCTTCTTCGAGAACCAAGATGTTAAACAATATCCCATAAAAGTACATACACCACTTGTACTCTTTCGGTCAACATAATCACCTGCATGGTCAGAATCTGCATATACAATAGTTTCTACCCCCGTACCTTTAGGATACCATAATCCTAATTGAGTCGTACCCTTATTGTATCTAAATATTCTTTTGACCGCTTCTAGATGTGATGTTTTAGGGTCTTTCTTGAAACCTAGCACATAGACAAACACTAAACATGATATCCGGCCGACTAGCCATAAGATAGAGAAGACTACCAATCATGCCACGGTATTTTGTTTTATCAACGGATTCACCTTCTTCATCTTTTGTAAGTTTAGTGTCGGATGACATTGGTGTTCTTATGGGTTTTGACTCTTCTAAACCAAATTTCTTTAACATCTCTTTTATGTATTTAGAATGATTAAAGAAGATACCATTTTCTACTTGTTTGATTTGTAGACCAAGAAAGAAACTTAGTTCTCCCATCATACTCATTTCAAACTCATCATGCATGATTTTAGAGAAATCATCACACATGTCTTGACAAGTATATCCAAATATAATATCATCCATGTATATTTGAACAATAATTATGTGTGATTCCTTTTTCTTAGTGAAAAGTGTATTATCAACTAACCCCATGGTGCAGTTGTTTTTGATTAAAAATGACTTGAGTCTATCATACCAAGCTTTTGGAGCTTGTTTAAGACCGTAAAGAGCTTTCTTTAATTTATACACATGTTTAGGTTTTTCGAAATCGATAAAGCCTGGAGGTTGAGCTACATAAACTTCTTCGTTAATAAAACCATTTAGAAAAGCACTTTAAAATCCATTTGAAAAAGCTTAAGATCATTAGCACAAGCATAAGCAAGAAGTATTCTTATAGACTCTAATCTAGCCACGGGGGCATAGGTCTCATCAAAGTCTATGCCTTCTTGTTGATTATATCCTTGGGCAATGAGTCTAGCTTTGTTTCTAGACACTACACCATTTGCATCTAACTTGTTTTTATATACCCATTTAGTTCCTATTATGGTTTGGTACTAGGTGGAGGGACAAGTGTCCAAACATTGTTAGAAACAAATTGATTTAACTCTTCTTGCATAGCCATTCCCCAACTTTCATCTTTTATGGCTTCTTGTGTATTCTTAGGCTCTATGGTTGAGACAAAACAAAATAAACTACTTTGGTTTTCGACTTGAGACCTTAAGGTTCTTTCATTTAACTTTCCTATGACCTTATCTACGGGGTGATCTTTAGACTCTTTAATATTGATGATTTCATTGTTTAATGGCTCATCTTCTTTGTTTGTATTTTTCTTTATTTCTATGGCTTCACTTTCGACTATCTCGTCATCGACAAGAGGTAGGGTAGGTTTAGGTGGACTCTCATCAAATTTTACGTTTAATGACTCTTCAACCTTCATTGTTTCTTTATTTAATATAATATAAGCTTTGCTATTAGGAGAGTAACCTAAAAAGATACCTTCGGTTGATATAGGATCAAATTTAGTTAGGTAATCTGTAGTGTTAAGTAGAAAACATTTGCTACCAAAGACTCTAAAATGTTCTAACGTAGGCTTTTTGCCTTGAAGTAACTCGTATGGATTTTTACCTAAAAATGGTCTAATTAAGACTTGGTTGAGTATGTACGTTGATGTATCAACGACATTGCTCCTAAATTTTTGAGGAATAGATTAGTCATTTAACATGGTGCGACTCATTTCTTGTAGGGTTCTTTTTTTCCTTTCAACTACCCCATTCGATTGTGGAGTGTGAGGAGCCGAGAAATTGTGAGTAATGCCATTAGCGTCATAAAAGGCTCCAAATTGCACTTCATTATCGAATTCCCTACCATGATCGGTTCTAATAGACACTATAGGACTTCCTAATTGTCTTTGGATTTTGTTACTTAATATTTCAAATTAATCGAATGTTTTAGTTTTATTCTTTAAAAATTTAGTCCATGTGCACCTAGAGTAATCATCCACTATAACCAAAGTGTAGTAGTTGCCTCCATAACTTTGAATAGCGGATGGACCAAATAAATCCATGTGAAGTAATTCTAGACACTTAGTAGTAGAGACCATATTTTTAGCTTGTGACTAGCATGGACTTGTTTTCCTACGTTACAAGCATCACAAAAGTGATGTTCATATTTTAATTTTGGTAGATCTCTTACTAGATCTTCGGATGATAGCGATTGAAGAAGTCGCATATTGGCATGACCCAATCTTCAATGCCATAAGGTTGAAGTATCATCCATAGATGTAAGACAAAGTTTGTCTTTAGGTTCATTACAGATTTTAATGACATAAACTTCATGTTTTCTAATACCTCTTCCTATAGTAATTTCGTTTTTCAATATTTTACTACCGGTTTCTCTAAAAAGTATGTTACTAGTAAGAATTTAAAAGGTACACTTTCGAGGGGTCATTTAAGCCCTTAATCGACCACTTTTATATCCGTTACTGCTTAATTTCGTTCTTTTCACTTTTTAGGCCTCTTGAAGGCAAAATGCGTGATGACATCACAGATAAAGGGCGACGCCGTCCCTCTAATTGCGACGGCTCAGAAGTGAAATTGCTATTTTGTACCTGACGGCGTCTGGCTTTAAAGAGTAGGGCGTCACAACTCAGACGGCCTAGATCTAGATTCAGACGGTGTCAGAAGCTGAAGCTGACGGCTTCACAACCACAACGTGGCTCCATCACAAAGTTGACTTGGTCAAGACGAAACCCTAATGGCGGCAATCCGACGGCGTCACAATTAAAGAGTGACGCCGTTGCAGTTGTAACTCTATATATAGAATTCGAATTTTCAGACTTTGAGAGAGGTAGAATTGTGAAGTAAAACCCTAAAATGATTTTTGTTTGTCTTGGGCAGTATCTTAGGATTCTCATACCCTATTGTACATCCAGATAAGTAATTTACTTCATTGATTTCATTATGTCTTCGATTGTATGTGTGTATGCTTGCATGTTTACCATGTCCGGCTAATTTACTTGTGTGTTTGCTTAGATCTATGAAACCTAGTTATTGAATATTGATTGGTTGTCTCTTATCTTAATTGTAATTGGCTTAGGATTGCAATAGGCCATCGTTGTGTTTTTAATGCTTGAGTAATCTTTGTGAACATTAGGTTATAATCGCCTAGAGTTATTGTAGGCTAAAAATCCAAAGATAACCTTAGAGTTAGTTTATAAATCCTAGAGATTTTATAGGCAATAACCTTAAGGTATCCTTAAAGAGTTTGGGAAAAAATCATACCCTACGACCTTAGAAGACACAACGCGTTACAAATAAGGACGTGACAATTCAACCATCTATAAAAGATAACTAGGGAGTAATAGTATCTAGGTTGACACATTTTTAATCATCATACGAGCACACATAAATTAGACATATACTACCCCTTAGCTTAGATAATTAGAATAGACAATAGTAGAGTAATTGGTAGAAATACCACCCCCCAAATCCAATACCCCGAGATTCGTACCTTTCAATTTTCTAAAAACAAAAAAGATAAAAAAATAGTCTTCCTCAACCCCAACCTTAGCGTAGTAATTTCTCACTAGCATTCCTATTCCCCTATAGAACGATATCAATCCCGAGGCTTACCCTAATACTACACTACAATGATTAGGTTCATTGCCTAGGTGGTTGAAAAACTTGCTCGAAGAAAAGGATGTTTCCTTTCACTCCGAACGCGCGTTGTACGCGTATCAAGTTTTTAACGCCGCTGCCGAGGAATAGAATAGCTAGTTAGATTTCCACCTCGTTTAGGTTCCCTTGCTTGATTCCTATCAAGTAATATTTTTTCTCATTTTTAGCTTCTTCATAGTCTATCCTCCTTCTTCGTGACCTTTGTTCGTAATCCCATCACTTTTCATCATAGAAGGTGATAATCAACCACCACTCATCAACCCACCACCAAATGACCCGTCAAGAGCCCGTACTCTTGGTGAATACTCAAGACCAAGCAACCTAGGCTATAGGAACATCATTGAGCTCCCCGATTAAGCTCAAACTACGGCCCTTCGATCTGACACCATCCGGTTGGTGCAAAACGGATGTGCATTCCATGGACTTCGTTCCGAAGATCCTAATCAGCATCTTAAGGATTTCCTTAAAATCGTCGATTCCATCGACCTCGATGCTACTACTTGGGAGACCAGGTGCTTGCGTCTCTTCCAATTCTCTCTACGGGACCAAGCTAGTAATTGGCTTGAGCTATTTCCCACTGGCTCCATCTCAAGTTGGGATGATCTCACCACTCGTTTCCTTGCCTAATTTTTCCCATCGGGGATAACTACTAAGCTTAGGAATGAAATCTTGATGTTCCAACAACGTCAAGGTGAATATCTCTACGAAGAATGGACTCGATTCAAGGACTTACTCCATAAAGTCCCTCATCACGGCATTGATCTTTGGATTCAAGTCCAAATCTTTTAGGATCATGTCAACTTCTCAACTAAGCAATCCATCGACCAAGCGGCCGGTGGTAAACTTAGTAATCTCCCCGCTGAAGAATCGTGGGGTACAATAGAGGACCTTTCTCTCTATGACAACGAAAGTTGGAATGACCCCCGTGAGTTTCCCAAAACCGTAAAGGCAATATCCTTGCCTCCCATTGACTCACAACCTTCCTACCGTAGGATGCTCGAGCTTGAAGATCAAGTCAAATTCCTAATGAGCTCTTACAAAAATCCTAACTTTTCGCATCAAGTGAACAAAATCACTCGACCTTGTGAGTTATGTAGTGGTCCCCACGACACTCGTGGTTGCACAAGACTCCTCGAACAAGCTTTTGCGGACTACGCCTCCACACGTACCGATGGAGCGGGAGAGAAGTGGTACACTTTCAAGCCCGAACAAAACAAGTTAGGAAACTCCTACAACCCCTCATGGAGGAATCACCCTAACCTTAAGTGGAACCAAAATTCAAACCCACCCCAAAGCTCATCTAGTCCACCTAATAGGTTCAACCCTCCAAACACCGGGAACTCCGCTAGTCTTGAGGCAATTGTGTCTAGATTCATGTCATCTCAAGAAACTCGTTTGACTAAGCTTGAAGCCGATTTCAAGCAACGACAAGGCGAGATGACAAACAAGCTCGACGCCCTCTTAAAAGCCTTCAATGACCGGGAAATTAGAGCACTACCAAGTGACACTATAAAGAACCCAAAAGTGAATTCGATTTCATCGAATTCATGTTCTTGTTCACCTTGGGAGAGTGCATATCCATGCCCTTCACACCCGAAAGTTCATCTGGTTAACGCCATCAACACGGGTTTCAAGCGATCCCTCATAAAGTACCAAGGACCCGAACCATTGGTCCAACCAACTCTTGAGAAACCGGTCAACCAAAAACCCAAACACAATCTAGAGGAGGAGTACAAGGAACTCCACCAAGAAAAACTGGTTCTTGAAGTCTTGGCTCATGCATCTTATTACAATGCTTTAAAAGAAAAATATGAGCGAGAACTAAAACTAGGAGAACGTGGGTCCACATTTGTGCAAAATAATTTACCTAAGAAGTTAGATGATCCCGGGCTATTCATTCTTCCATGTAGGCTTGGAAACTCCAAACCTTTCGACACTTTAGCCGACTTAAGATCAAGCATCAATCTTTTTCCGTTGTCACTCCATAGAAGCCTTAACCTAGGTAAGATAGAGCCAACGGAAACCATCTTAGGTATAGCGGACAGTAGTATTGCATATCCGATAGGGATAATAAAAGACATGGTAGTATACATAGGTGAATTGACTCTTTTGGGGGATTTCCATGTGCTAGACATGAATAAGGACCCGACATGCCCATTGTTAGTAGGAAGGGGATTCTTAGCTACCGGTGGTGCCATCATTGATTGTAAGATGTCCAAAATAGTGGTAGGAGAAGGGAGTGCTAGGTCAATTTACGATGTCAAGAAACATATCTACTACAAAGAGGAAGAAATTCCGTACGAAATCATGTTAGATAGAACGCCATCTAGGTATGGGCCTTGGATTAATTCAAATTTCCATGACCAAGAATTGGCTAGGGATATAGAAGTGAACCTGTTCGAGGACGCCTTCGTATTTAGGAAGATGACCGTGTTCCTAGGAAGCTTGCCTTTTAATCTTGTCATTAATAAGTGGAAAGTTGAGAGTGAGAAGCCTAAGCATAAGTGGAATTGGGATACACCACCTAGTGATGGTAATGGAGAATGGCACATTAGGATGACGATCTATGACCCCGATGGAGAAAAGTTTGAAAAGGCATACCGAACTAAGCGTACCACTAGGAACTTAAATGAAAAGTTTGATCCTTATGATATTCTCGAGGATAAGCTTACTTACATAGGTACGTAGGGGCACGACTTTGAGTCTAGCTACAAGACTCACAAATATAGAAAAGCGCTTCGTGGGAGGAAACCCATGCTTAATTGTTTGCTTGTTTGTGTGTCATATATATATCTTTTCATTGATTGTTTATTCTCATGTTTGAATTTGTGAAAATGCTTTATTTTGTCTTTAACTTCGTCTTAATTACATATAAAGGTATTTTACAAAAAGGATAAGTGTAGGGAAGATTACACATGTTTTTAAAAGAACGTGAACATGAGAATTATAATTATTGAAAAAGATATACATGTGTGTTTGTTAGAGTCAAATGCTTGTATCGAGTCATAATGGATGTTTTGCAGGACTTTTTCCAGATTCTAAAGATGTAATTTTTCCAGAAAAACGCAGCAGACCAGTTTCTGTCAGGATAACCTGACGGCACTAGGATTGCAACCTAAAGGCGTTAGGAGGAGCAGAAATAGCTTATCTTATTTTCTCTCGTTTTCTGTGCTACTTATAAATTTTTGGAATTTCTCAGGTCTTAATTTTTAAGAAAACCTGTAAACATCCATTCCACAAGCATTATATCCTAGTTTAGTTGAGTCATATATAGTTTTACCGTCGATTTTACGCGAAGGTTTCGTCTGTTTTCTAAAGTGTGCAGGTTTTATTTATCAAGAAGAAGATACATAATATTGGATGGAGCTTTTCACGCATACATTCTTCTTGAAGAAGAATTTTACCACTACTTCATACGGATCCTACCGAGCTAATCAGGGGAGTATTAGTTTCTTTCGCTTTTAATTACCTTCCATTATCATAACTTTGATACTTTCGGGGAAGATTGGGTAAAATGTTCAGTTTAAGTGTAGGGAGGGAAAATAAAACGGGAACTTTGAAACTATGCTTATCCTTGATTATTTGTCTTGACCAATTTCATTTGTGTAATAAACCATGAGTAATATCGGTTAGGGTAATTTTGGAACCAAATTTAAAAATTTTCATGACATGTAGGAGTGGGCCATTAGTCTTAATAAAGCGTCTCATGGATAGGAAGTTATATGACTAGCACAAAACCCTTTACCACTCAAATTCCACCCCAAAAATGTGAGGTTCGCCCCTAGATTTGTAGGAATTAAAGCATTCATCTTTAATTCTTCGAGAGTGTACCGGTAGTACAATAGATTCTAGAACTTGTTTTGTGATGCATCCTGAGATCGCTAGTGAGACTACACTTGTGTAGTTAGGAATGACTAAATGATAAGAGGCATAGGATAACCCTTGTTTGATACCCCTATTATAATTACTTCTTCCACATCAGTTGAGTAATTTCCCCGCACCCTTGCATTGTACTCATCTTTAGTACACGATACCCCTAGTTAACCCCTGAGAGCCTATCCTTTTCGTGGTTCTCGTGATGTTTCAGTTTTCCAAAATATCAATGAAGAGCATTGTTTACAATCCACCCCCAAATGTACACCTAACTCGCCTTAGCCTACCTTGTATGCACTCACTTTTAGTGCATTACTGTTATCATACTAAACCCTTAGTTCAATTATCTAGTTACATGCATAAGTTGCTAAGTCGAGTCATATCCTTCGTACACAGTTTTGGGACGATTGGGACTCATGGGTAAGGTTAAATTTTATGAAGTGACGGGAAAGAATGTTAAATTCAAATTCCCTTCATTTACGTAATAATGTACTCCAAGTGTTTTGATCTTTTCAATTTGGGTCAAATTAGTGTTAGAGTAATAAAAACTCAAGTGTAGGGATGTGCCTATAAATCCCTTATATTTTGATGTTATCGTAGAGTATGGTAGAGTAAAAGTGTATGAAAAAAAACATACGGGGCTACCATCCTACATCTATCTTTATATTTATGTTTGTTTGTTTCAAAGTTATCTAGAGTTTAGAGTATCGAGTCTTGGCTTAGCAACGCCATTCTTCTCATGCTTGTAACATAAAGATTTTTGACTTGCCACCACTAAATCGCCTATCCAACCAAACCCTTTGTTTCCCTACCATAAGCTTAACGTTACAACCCTTTAAAAGACCTCTTAAATAGTTTTTCCTAGGTGCTTACGCCAAAGCGATGGAGGTTTGATCTAGTCTCAAGCCTATGGTAATCAATGTACTAGGATCGGTTAATGAGTGTTTATCTTCCATTTCTAATTTGATATATTTCATATACACTCGAGAGATGAAAGTATCCAAACACCACTTGTGAGGTGCTAGTATGTAATTTCCGTGCTTGTTATGACTTTTGTGGGGCTTATACTTGTTGTGAATTGTTCTAAACTAATGCTTCATGCCCCCTAACTTATAAATTATTTGGCCAAAAGTACATTTGCTTGAGGACAAGCAAATACCAAGTGTAGGGATATTTGGTAAGGATTTAAAAGGTACACTTTTGGGGGGTCATTTAAGCCCTTAATCGACCACTTTTATATCTGTTACTACTTAATTTCGTTCCTTTTCACTTTTTAGGTCTCTTGAAGGTAAAATGCTGGAATGACACTTATTTGGACGAAAAGGCGTGAATATGTGAAGAAAATGGCTAAAGTCAAGATCAAGACACTCAAGCTGCTGGAAAATCACCCGAAGGCGTCACAGATAAAGGGCGATGCTGTCCCTCTAATTGCGACGGCTCAAAAGTGAAATTCCTATTTTGTACCTGACGGCGTTAGGCTTTAAAGAGTAAGGCGTCACAACTCAGACGACCTAGATCTAGATTCAGACGACGTCAGAAGCTGAAGCCGAAGGCGGCACAACCACAACGTGACACCATCACAAAGTTGACTTGGTCAAGACGAAACCCTAATGGCGGCGATCCGACGGCGTCACAATTAAAGATTGACGCCTTCGCAGTTGTAACTCTATATATAGAATTCGAATTTTCAGACTTTGAGAGATGTAGAATTGTGAAGTAAAACCCTAAAACGATTTTGGTTTGTCTTGGGCAGTATCTTAGGGTTCTTATACCCTATTGTACATCAATATAAGTAATTTAGTTCATTGATTTCGTTATGTCTTCGATTGTATGTGTGTATGCTTGCATGTTTACCATGTCTGGCTAATTTACTTGTGTGTTTGCTTAGATCTATGAAACCTAGTTATTGAATATTGATTGGTTGTCTCTTATCTTAATTGTAATTGGATTAGGATTGCAATAGGCCATCGTTGTGTTTTTAATGCTTGGGTAATCTTTTTGAACATTAGTTTATAATCGCCTAGAGTTATTGTAGGCTAAAAATCCAAAGATAACCTTAGAGTTAGTTTATAAATCCTAGAGATTTTGTAGGCAATAACCTTAAGATATCCTCAAAGAGTTAGGGAAAAAAGCATACCCTACGACCTTAGAAGACACAACGCGTAATAGTATCTAGGTAGACACATTTTTAATCATCATACGAGCACACATCAATTAGACATATACTACCCCTTAGCTTAGTTAATTAGAATAGACAATAGTAGAGTAATCGATAGAAATAACACCCTCAAAATCCATTACCCCAAGATTGGTACCTTTCAATTTTCTAAAAAAATTAAAAAAAGATAAAAAATAATCTTCCTCAACCCTAACCTCAGAGTAATTTCTCACTAGCATTCCTATTCCCCTAGAGAACGATATCAATCCCGAGGCTTAACCTAATACTACACTACATTGATTAGGTTCACTGCCTAGGTGGTTGAAAAACCATCTCGAAGAAAAGGAAGTTTCCTTTTGTTGATCCCAGTTGAGCAAACGATCCGACTTAACAAAGACTTATTAAATATTACGCGGAATTTAATACTTAATCTTAAGAAGAAGAACAATAAACATTCAACACCTCAATATTATTATTAATACGAATACTCTAACCAGTATTAGGGTTTTACAACCTTGAAGTGTATCGACCTTAGATATAGCAAAACATACTTATATTTAATCTAACCTAGGACCTCCTTTTATAGGCTAAGGAGTCCTTTACATAATACAATACGCAACCTACAAGATAAATATCTTTTCCATATTTATCTAATACAAAATATTAAACCGACTATACAAAACTAGCAGTGTTTACAATACATTAGCAGTGGTTCTATATTACTACTAGCCGCGGTTTCACATCAGTAGTGGATTTATTCTTCTGTCCGTGGTTTCATTAACTCTGTCCGTGGTTCCAACACTTAGAATAATTCATGATCTGAGGAACCTAAAACCCAACAATCCTCCCCTAAACTTGATACATTCAAATAGAATTCTCAAGTTTCCTTTAAGCTCAAAACACCTGAATTGGAGGATGTATCCAAACACTTACCAGTTTTAAGAATTTGCTCATACTTTAGCAACAAACTGTATGCTTGATCATCATTGGGCTTCAGCATCTTTAAACCACCCAGCTTCACCATCTTAGTAATTACCCCTGGATAATTATTCAGTTGAGGATAATCACCTTCTACAAGCATATGAATAACTTCTCCAGAAATAGTTAGCACATGAACTCCACAAGATTGATATAAAAACCATCTTGTAACATGACCATTGTAGAGTCCTTTCCATTCAGGTTCATCATGAGTAGGTTCAAACAAGATCTTCAAGTGATGATAAAACATTCTCTCATGATAGTCATCTGGACGTACATCACCAAATTTATTCTTGTAAAGCTTCCAAAGATTCATCAAATCATCTCTATCCAGATATTGAAGCATCGGTGAAAATTTCTCAAACTCAAAAACTTCATTACTGAGTCTTTGAATTTTCCAACATCCTTCACTTACATTAAGCTCAAATGTATAAGAAATAATTTGATTACCATCTTCATTCAGTTCTTTCATTCTTTTAGAACCAGATGTCTCCTGAATCTCAGATTTTCTCTTTTGACTACTTTTGATCCACTCTTCTTCTCTTTCAGAATGCATTGGAATAAAATCATCATTATTAATGCTCATACACATCAGATAAAGATCATGAATTCTCTCAAATGAACATTTACTAAGATTTTCAGGAATATGTATGCCTGAATTCTTAATAATCTTCATCAATACATTCCTCATCTCACCTTTTGTAGGAGGTTTCTTCCTTATAACTTGCTTCTTCTCCTTACTGATCCTCCTTGCCCATTCACCCAAGATTCTAGCTCTTTCATCAACAGATAACAATGCCCATTCTTGAGTAGTATACTCATTCCGTATGTTATTAGAAGCTTGAAGATAATTTTGTGTTTGATTCCATTCAGCTAACCATTTCTGAGTAGCCTCCTCTTCTTCTTTCTTTTCTTTCTTTGCAGCTGCTTCTTCTTCAGCTTGTAGTCCTATTGTATACTCTTCATCATAAGCAATCTGTTCTTCTTTACTTTTAAACTTCAAAGCTGGTGCTGCAATACCTTTACCCTTTCCAATGTCTGGTTGAGCCACCTTCTTCTTCAAAGGCTCACCAATAACTAAACTTTTACCTTTGGGTTTGGTTGCAGTAGATTTAAGAGATAATGGAACAAGTACAATGATGAGTGTAGGGTTAGTTGAGGTTTTTCTTAGATTGATCAATATACTTGCAACTTCCTTCTCAACTTCTTTTGATTTAGGTGGTGATACAGAGGTGGTTGTAACAATTGTCGGAGTGGTTATGATAGCAGTGGGTAAGTTTAAAGTGGGAGTGGTTATGATTACCTTATCTGAAACTACAGCAGTGGTTTCAAGAACACTAGCCGTGGTTGCAGACACAATGTCAGTGGTTGTGTCCTGCATCATCTCATCTTCTACCACAGTCTTCAAAACTTTCAAGAACAACTTCATTCCCATCTTTATCAGATACCACAAATTGTTCTGCCTGATCTCCACTATCCACATCCTCATCCATAGGCACATCTACAGCCTCCCCTGAATTCATGCCTTCACTCCTCCCCTGTTTGGGTACATTCTCCATATTCACAGCTGGAGAGGAGTCCACCTTCTTTTTCAGCTTTCTCATTTTCCTTAAAACGGCAACCCCAGGTCTCCTCACTTTCTACCGTACAAACATCCTGTTCTTCAACCTCCTAATCTCTTTACCCTGAAACACAACCAACTCTTGAAGACTTGAGATTGTATCCTCCATTTTGGTACATTTAGCCGTCAATTCATTTAAGTGTTCAAGTATATCCTCCCCACTTCAACCTGTGTTAACTGGTCCGAGAGGTGGTTCATTGGAAAAGTCATCATGTACTAGTTTAGGATACGTCAATTCATTTTCATGTGCCAAACTATCCTCATCACTTCGAGCTGTGTTAACTGCTCTAAGAGGTGAATCCTTGGATAAAGTAAACATAGCACCAGACCTTTCCTGATCATCTATGCACCCTGAGTGAGCCAGTTGGCTAGGGATTCCTCCACCTGTGTTAAGTTCCAAGGAACTCTCCACATTAGGAGTTGCCAAAGGTTGGGTCTTAATGATGTTTCCACTATCCTGACCAGCATCTAAGCCTGAATCAAAAGTGGAAGCCCTTCCAATCATGTCACATCCATAACTTGTGACAGCCTCATGAACAACACCACTAACACCAGCCTAAGGTTGCTTGGTGCCGTTCCTCCTCCTAGTCCACAAAATGGGTTTAACAGTGGTTTGGGGTTGACTAGCAGTGAGTTCAGTTGCACTAGCAGTGGGTTGAGATTCACTAACAGTGGGTTGAGGTGTACTAGTAGTAGGTTCAGGTTCTATGGGTTGGGATTCAAGACCTTCATCAAACTCAGGAATAGAAGGCAAATTAATCATATGTGGGAATAAGGGAACATCTCTTATTTGAAAATTAGGGTTCTGATTCCTCATATGTGCAAAGACCTTAGGAAGCATATAATGTACTTCATACTCCCTAGTATGCTCAACAGGTTCTTCAATTTGACTTTCCACAATATGCTGCACAAACCTTGGATATAAATAATATTTATCCTTCTTCCTAATATTCTACACAAACCCTTCATAAATCATCCTAGACCAATTAAACTTCCTTCCCTCAGATAGACATATGACAGCAGTAGCAATTTTGGAGGGAAAGTCATAAAATCCAGTGGTCTTATTACTTATACACATCAACAAGGTATGAATCAAAAACTTCCATTGTTGTGAAAACATTCCCTTAAAATTTTTTACCTTGTCTCCCCTGTGAGTATATCCTAGCCTCTCTAAACCTTCAAAAATCTCAGCATCAGAAAGGTTAACTACACCATCAGCATCATCTAACTTCAAAACCCCTCGAATAATCTTCTCATCAACTAAAATCGCATTCTCATCCACCACAGTACTAAAAACTTCCACCCCATCTACCTCCTCAAGCTTAACATTTCCCCAGAATTGATGTATATAGGCTTTAACGATGGTGGGTGCTACAGTTAATGCAAAGTGAATAGGACTGTGAATAAGGAAATCAATCATTTGATGAAAACCTTTGGATCGATTGTTTTTTATCAAATTACCAACTAGGTTATGGGTGTTGGAGTATTGGTTCGGCATGATGATTGGTGATGTGAATGATGTGGGATTTATGAATTGAACA
Organism: Chrysanthemum makinoi; assembly: GCA_910596185.1. Taxonomy (NCBI): domain Eukaryota; kingdom Viridiplantae; phylum Streptophyta; class Magnoliopsida; order Asterales; family Asteraceae; genus Chrysanthemum; species Chrysanthemum makinoi. Next base: position 301,658,162 of record OU343224.1, read on the forward strand.
GATGGAAGTGGTTTGGGTTTATGTAAAGCGCCAATTGGATGTGATTTGAAGATCAATTAAATGATCTATCAGTGATTTGGGGATATAAATGCGTTTGCACCAAAGTTACCAAACAACCCCTCAAGTATCCAAAAATCAGCAATATGCTAGCAGTGGTTTGAAAACCACTAGTAGTGGTTTGAAAGACTCTAGCAGTGGATACAAAATTACACTCCAATCTATTGACCAAGATTTACAGCAATCAAATCTTTGTCAAAAATAGTGATATCACACAAAAATATGAAGGATTACAAAAGATTTTTTTTTTTTAATTACTAATCAGTAAAATCTCCAAAAGCTCCAATGTACAACAATCCTTCATACCTGCATATCACAAACATAAACCAAACACTGAAAAGATGGTTAAGGTTAGCAGTGGTTAGATAAAACAAGAAGTGGTTCCATATACTTAGTAGTGGGTAGCCAACAGTGCTAAATTCTAAGTTAATATGGTCAAATTCTGTAATTAAATCGTTTTCCAAAGTCAAAGGACTTCATTTACTCCTCAACCACTTACACCTTCCCCTCATTAACTTCCTTATTCCATCTTAACCTCTATTTAATAACTTTAGACTCACATACTTCATCACACCAACACTTATCTTCTTCTAAAATCTTTGAAAAGCTGCATTACCAAAAATCACCATGAGAAATTCCAACCCAATAAACATCTCAACAGACAGCTCTATCTCAGATAACATGTGGGATAATGAAGCTTGGCATTATGTTCTTAACAACCCAGGGAAAACCAAGAGAGAGGTGTTTGCAGAGGTGTCATCAAGAAAGAGAAACCATGGGTCCATGAGCACGACTCCTGCAGCTGCTGGTCCATCAACTCTTCAACCACTCTCACAAGATGCCATCATTAAGGAAGATAGCTCTAACTCCATGTCAAGCTACATTTCACCATATGAGAGCACAGATGAAGATACTTCTTCAAGAGTCTTGGTTGTCCCTCCCCTTACTGCTATACTCCCAAATGAAGAGCTCCAAGCACCACCTGCAAGAGCATTGTTAGCAGCACCACCACCAAAGGGTCCTTCATCATCCTCTCCACCTGTTAGAGGAACTGTGTTTGGGCTTGCATGCCCAAAGGTGTGGAGAGTGATTGATAGGCGTGGGGCACCTAAGGTGATGCAGAGTGGGCTTTTCTCAAGAAGCCTTAGGTGGGTGGGGGGTTAGTTGTGAAGCTTGTTGTCTGTTTTGGTTGTTGTAAGCTTGTTGTGATGTATTCTCCTTTTAGTTTGTAACCATGGTTGTAACCACTGCATTGCTAAATGCAGTTTATGAAATATGAATAAGAGAACCATGTCTTTTCCTTTTAAGTCTTTTGCATCATTCAAATAGTGATTAACTTTCACATCTCTGCAAAATGGTTAGTGGGAACACAAATAAATAAACAGTGGTTTGAACATAACTAACAGTGGTTAGAACAAAAATAGCAATACTAAGATCAACTAATAACAGTACAATACTTATACAAACTTTTACAAAACAAGTTGAGATTTAGAGATTAATCATTCCAATACTAACTACAAGGTACTGAAACCTCCCCACATCAAAAGCTTTAGTGAGAAGATCAACAACATTGAAATCAGTATGGATTTTTACCATTTGAATCAACCTTTTCTCATTACAATCTCTAATAAAATGATGCTTTATCTCAATATGTTTAGTTCTAGAATGTAAAACAAGATTTTTAATGATGCAAATTGTACTGTTATTATCAATGTAAATCTTAGTATGCATAAAATTGTACCCAAAATCCAGCAATTGATTCTGAATCCAAAGAACTTGACCACAACAACTAGCAGCAGCCACATATTCACTTGGTTGTAGAATTTGCCACAATTGTTTGCTTTTACACTTCCATGAAATTAGTCTACTTCCCAAAAACTGACATCCTCCAGTAGTAGATTTCCTATCCAAACTAGCTCCAGCATAATCACTGTCTGTATAGGCCACCAAATCAAAAGTTGAATCCTTAGAATACTAAAGGCCCAATTTAGGATGACCTTTAAGGTATCTAAAATTCTCTTAACACATTCATGTATGTGATGTAGGGCGTGACTTGAAATCTTTCACACACACATACTGAGAACATTATATCTGGCCTAGATGCAGTGAGATACATCAAAGATCCAATCATGGACCTATACAACTTCAAATCAACTTTGGGACTTCCATCATCTGGTAGCAGTGGATTCTAAGTCTCCATAGGTGTACTAGCACTCTTCACATCCAGAAACCCAAATTTCTTTAAAATATCTGCTACATACTTGTCTTGACTAATGAAAATACCATTAGTACTTTGTTGAACCTGTAGTCCCAAAAAGAAAGTGATTTCACCCATAGAACTCATCTGAAACTTATCATGCATAAGTTTCTTAAAATCCTTGCATAGCTCCTTATTTGTTGAGCCAAAGATGATGTCATCTACATAGACCTGAACCAGTAAAATATCATCCTTGATCTTCCTAATGAACAAAGTCTTATCAATCAACCCTCTTTTAAATCCATTGTCCATCAAATAAGTAGACAGGCACTCATACTATGCCCTAGGAGCTTGATGCAACCCATACATAGCCTTCTTCACCCTGTATACCTTGTCAGGATGATCAGGATCTTCAAAACCAGGAGGTTGACAAACATAAAACTCCTCATCAATTATGCCATACAGAAAGGCACTCTTAACATCCATCTAATACACCACAAAATTCTTGAATGAAGCATATGCTAAAAATAATCTAATAGCCTTAATTCTTGCAACTGGAACAAATACTTCATCATAATCCAAGCCTTCAGTTTATGTGTATCCTTGAGCAACCAGCCTTGATTTGTTCCTTACCACTATCCCTCTTTCATCCCTCTTATTTCTGAACACCTATTTTGTCCCAATTACCCTCTTACCATTAGGAAGGTCAACCAATGTCCAAACCTCTTGAAGCTTAAACTGTATAAGCTCCTCTTGCATTGATTCAACCCATCCTTCTTCAGATAGAGCTTATTCCACTCTCTTGGGTTCCTTTTGAGACAGAAAAAAAGCAAACAGGAAATTTTGCAGATCTTTATGACTATTTCTTTTGTGAAGTGATCTTGCAAAGAAACCTTGTCCAGTAAAGGTTTTAGTGTTCTTAACCTTGCTTCTTGTTTGAACTGGCGTATTCAAATTTCCAAGTATTTGTTCCTTGGGATGAATCTTGTGAATCCTTGTGGTAGTGATTGGAATTTCATGAATGACAGTTTCCAAATTAGTAAAATCAGCATTGAAGAAATCATCCATGTCTTCATCATCAGTAGGAGTATCAATCTCTTCCAAAGCAGGCATATCAGGATCATGTGGATACTCCTCTTCACCAAATAATGGCTTTGCAGTTGGTCCAAAGAAAGTACTATCATCGTACTTGCAGTACCGGGGTTTCACTTATACTTGGCGTGGTAGAAGTTGGCTTATCAGTGCTTTCATTATACCTAGTGCTTTCGTTTGGCTTAGCGGTGCTTTCGAATGCCTTTTCTTTCTTTCAATTTCTTCTACCGACACTGAGGTATCTTTCAACAACTCATCCTTATCTTGATGATGATCAACTTTGCTTCCAGAATTCAAGGCATCATCATCAGTGGGACCTTGCTTATCAATGATGGGTGAGACATAACCAGCTTTCCAGTTTTCAACCAAATAGAACTCCTTTGGAGAATCAGCTTCCTTAGAAAATTTTTCTGCATCAGAATCCTTTTTTGTACCTGCATTAACATTAGTGGAAGTTCCTGCAATGATAGTCTTATAATTCATAGATTTGGTTAGCATATCAATGTTAAACAACCAGTTTGGTCCTTTGGTCTCAACACTAGGAGTCTCTTCACTAAACTGAACATGTAGGTTTTCTTCAACAATCCTAGTCCTCCTATTGTATACACTAAAGGCTTTACTATTAGAAGAATAGCCTAAAAAGTATCCATCATCAACTTTTTCTTGAAACTTGCCTAGGTAGTCTATGGTATTCAAGATAGTAACAGGACACCCAAAAGGTTTTAGGAATGCAATCATTGGCTTCCTATTATTTAACAGCTCATAGGGGGTCTTGTTATGAGGCTTCACTACCTTACTTCTATTCTGCACATAACATGCAGTGCCTACAACTTCAACCCAAAAGGTAGTTGGTAGTTTAGATTCTGACAACATTGTCCTAGCAGCCTCAATTAGTGTCCTATTTTTCCTTTCAGCTACACCATTCTATTGTGGTGGTCTAGCAACACTAAACTGTCTATCTATACCCTTAGCTACTCAGAACTGATTCATCACATCATTCTTAAACTCAGTTCCATTATCACATCTGATTACCTTGACCTTATGGTTTACTATATTTTTTATCTTAGTAATGAAACTCTTGAGGATCTCACTGGTCTCACTCTTAGCAGCCAAAAAGTATACCCAAGAAAATATACTATAATCATCTGTGATAACTAGGCAGTACTGCTTATGGTTCAAACTTTTAACAAAGGTAGGTCCAAATAGGTCCATATGAAGCATAAACAGTGGTTGTGTGATGGTGTTAACAATTTTGGACTTACAAGAAGCTCTATGTTGTTTTCCTTACTGACGAGCCACACAAAGTTCCTTACACTCAAAAACCTTAGAAGGTAACCCTCTCACTAAGTTTCCCTTTACAAGTTTATTGATTGTTTTGAAATTAAGGTGACCCAACCTTCTATGCCACAATTTTGACTCATCAACTGATGCCTTAGCAAACTAACAGGTTAAGGATCTATTAGGAATTACATCTTTAAGATCAAAACAATATATGTTCTGTTTCCTAGGTATCCTTAACTGCAAAAATTTCTCATTAGGCATATTAAAATCAGGTGACAACACCATACACTCAGTCTCCCCAAAAAGTACCCAGTTTTTCTTATGACACATTTGAGAAACACTGAATAAATTGTACTTTAATCCCTGTACCAGATAGACCTTTTCAAAGTCTAATTTCCTTGTTCTGATTGTGCCTCTGCCAAGTATCTTTCCTCCCTTTGGATCATTGCTAAATTCCACATATCCTCCATCAAAAGCTTCAAAATCCTCCAGGTTGCTCCCATCCCAAGTCATGTGCCCAGAGCAACCACTATCAAAAATTCCTTTGTCTTTTAGCTTATCTTGTAGATTGTCCTGCACATGAATTTAAACAAGTTAGTTCCTTTTGTGGACCCAAGCCAATACTGACTTGGGTCTGCCCTATGCATCAACATAATCAAATTTCTTTAGGTCCATTGATGCACAACAGACATGATGTAAAACCTTGGTCTTAGGCTTCCATTGCCAGCTAGCTGAGGCCTTAACAACATAAAAATGGTTTCCAACCACTGTGTCAGTTATCACCTTTGGAATTTTTAAAACTTCTTTTGAATCAGTGGTGATATTTTGCTTAGCAGTGGATTGATTTTGCTTAGTCGTGTTTACATTTTGCTTAGCAGTGGTTAAAATCCATTTGGGTGCAGCAGTGATTATTGATTTTGTTTTACCATTCCTCATTAACACTGCCCTAGGAATCATATTTTTGTTAGGATGAGTGATTGTTTTCTTTGAAAAGTTTTGATGATTTACCCTCCTCCAATGATTCCAAATTTGTGGTTGGTTTTTATAACAGTTTCTCTGTAAGTGCTTAAAACTACCACATGCAAAACAAGCCTTCTTAACACATTGAAACTCATCTCCTAATCTGTTTGAAAATAGTCCATTGAAGTTTCTCTGATTTCCCCTAGGTATGTATCTTTTCATCTGTTCCCTAGGTACTTCCTTGTAGTCTACCACTTTCCTAGAAATTTGTGCTCCAAATCTAGGCACAAGGTTGGCTTGTTCAGAATCAACTTTCTTTACATTTTCTATCTTTTCAGGCTGAGTTGATTCAGATCTATCTTCCTCAGAATCTGATTCCCAATCTTCAATAGTGGGAGCATCAGATGTCTTATCAGAACCTATCTTAGTTGTTTCAGTCTTACTAATCTCTTCTATAGGTTTGTTAAAACTGAATTCACTACTAAATGACAGTTCTTTTGTAGGTGGTGCATGTTTCATAAGAGAGGGTGGTGGCATATTGTTGTATTCTATCCCATAACCCTTTTTCATTAATTGACACTCTATTGATTTATGAACCAAATCATAAGCAAATTGTGTTTTAGCAACCCTTACAACATGTTTTTCTTTTTCTATTAGGGCTTCTTGTTTTACACTCTTTGCCTCTTCTAGTTTCTTTTTAAGCACTTTAATTTCTCTGTCCTTAAGATCAATTTCACCACCTAGTATATTACTCTTATCTACATACTCAAACTCACATTTAATACATAAATTAAGTTTTTCTTCAACACTCTCAAGACCAACTTTATAACCTAAGTTATCAAGTGAAAGTCTATCTACTTCTTTTCTCAAACTCTCAATAATAGCTTTTTGTGATTCTAAGTTATCTTTACATGATTTAAAAGAACAAGTAGAATTTTTAGAATCGTTAGATACCTCAGAATATGAACCAGAAGATGAAGCATAGGCCATAAGAGCAAATTATGCTCTTTATAAGCTTCACTAGCAAGAAAAGTTGCATTGGGACCTTCTTCAATCTGATCACTCCAGTCATAATCACCAATACCATCTTGAGCAACCAATGCTGATGAAGAAGCAGGCTCTTCAGTGGTCTTCTTAATGCCTTCAATCCTCTTGGGAGCTCGACATTTCCTAGCAAAGTGACCCTTCTTTTTGCAATTAAAGCACTCCATCTTGCTCTTGTCAAATCCAGCTCTCCTTTGACCATCATACTTAACTTGCCTTCCAGTTCTTCTTAAAAACTTCCTTGCTTGGAGAGTCAACATTGCCATCTACCATTGAAGATTTATCTCTTCATGATCATCAGGATCAATTTGATCTAAATCTTGATTCAAAATAGTAACAATGGTAGTTAAATCAGCCAGAAAAGCACAAATTGCACCATTACTGACATTATCACTAACAGTGGAATTGTTAGCAATGGCCGTGGTTATTCCATAGACAGCAGTGGATACATCCTGTGAGCTCTTGTGATTAGTGGAAACAAAATCAATGTTTTGATTAGTTGAAGATGCACCAACAATGTTGTTCTCAGACACATAAACCTTCAAGTTGTTGTAGACATTGTCTAGAGTCATCTTTTCAAAATCATCTTTGTTTCTCCACACAACAGTATGCACAGTCCATTCTGGTGACAAACTTCTGATGAACTTGAGATTTATATCTTCTTGAGCAACCTTGTAGTTCACCAATTTCAGTTGGCTGATCAGTTTCTGCAGTCTGTTATAAGTGCCATCAAGTTTTTCTCCACTAAGAGCAGTGAAGTTTTCAAGATGATGCTTGAGCATATTCTTCCTAGATTTCTTGGTAGCTTCATTACCAGCAAACCTTGTTTCAATAACATCCATTAACTCTTTAGCAGACTCCTATTGTTCAAAGTCCAAAGCATACTCATTAGGTATTCACATGGAGAAAATACTATGAGCTTTGATCTCTAGCTTCCTTCTAGCCTTGTCAACCTCACTAACAATGGCTATCTCAGTACCATCATTACCCTTCTTAGGAAGAGTATCACCCTTCTCAACAACATCTTAGATGGTGTAATCAATCATACGAATGTATCGCCTCATTCGCATTCTACAAACTTGGTACTCACCCTGCTTGAGCATGGGCACCTTTGATGCAGTAACCATGTAAGTTTTGTCAGACATCTTAACTTACTTGAATAGAACTTAACTAGACTTCTTCTTGATTTCAGTTTCTAGATCACAATCTCTGATACCACTTGTTGATCCCAGTTGAGCAAACGATCCTTTATAGAAACTGACTTAACAAAGACTTATTAAATATTACGCGGAATTTAATACTTAATCTTAAGAAGAAGAATAATAAACATTCAACACCTCAATATTATTATTAATACGAATACTATAACCAGTATTAGGGTTTTACAACCTTGAAGTGTATCGACCTTAGATATAGCAAACTATACGTATATCTAATCTAACCTAGGACCTCCTTTTATAGGCTAAGGAGTCCTTTACATAATACAATACGTAACCTACAAGATAAATATCTTTTCCATATTTATCTAATACAACATATTAAACCGACTATACAAAACTAGTAGTGTTTACAATACATTAGCAGTGGTTCTATATTACTACTAGCTGCGGTTTCACATCAGCAGTGGATTAATTCTTTAGTCCGTGGTTTCATTAACTCTGTCAGTGGTTCCAACACTTAGAATAATTCATGATCTGAGGAACCTAAAACTCAACACCTTTGACCCCGAATGCGCATTGTACGCGTACCAGTTACACTTTTTATCACATATTTGTCCTATACTTAGAAGGTTGAAGTTTAGGTTTTCTACGTGACACACATCGTTAATTGTTAAATATTGTGAGAAATTGTACCTTTACCTATGAGTTTGCTCTTGCTATTACCAAATACAACATTTCCTCCATTGAAGGATTCGTATGTGGAAAAAAAGTCTTTATTACAGGTCATGTGCCTCGTGCACCCGCTATCCTTGATCCGTTCATCCGGATCTAGGTCGACCTTTAAGCACACCTAAGAAAACAATTAACTCAAAAGTTTGGTCCCCATTTTTTCATGGGTCTATTAGTGTTATACATTTCATTCATGTTAGACATACATAGAAAAGGTGAGTATGCATTCCATGGTGCAAAGTTTTGAAATGGAAAACCGTTTTTTACATTAGGATTGCATCCCATTTGATGATTACTTCTCGGATAAACATTATTAGGTCTCCTTATAAATGTGTTTGGTTTTGAAAATGATGGACCTTTGTTTCTTATAAAACTTTGATTTTGTCTTGGAGGTGGTTGTCTAACAGTAACATGGGTTGGTTTATTCTTATTAACAATAACAAAATCGGTTCTAGATGAAGTTTGTATATTATTACTACTGTTTGCTGTTACAGACCCACGGATCCCTGATTTTGTACTAGAAGACTCCCTTTTTAGGGGATCCGTGGGATCCGTGACAACAGTGTCTTGTTTTTCTATTGCTTTGACGAATTGTGTTTCTTTATTTTCGCTAGTTGATGCATCAAGTTGCTGAATACCTAAACCTTTTTGGTTGTTTCCTATTTTAACATTATCTAATATCATATCTAGAGTATTAGTACTCATTCTAGCAATCTTGGAATCTAGATTATCAACTAGTGTTTGAATTTGAACACAAAGCTCACATTCCCCACTTGCTATCTTCCCTTTTTCTAAACGTTTTAATTTAGCTTTTAACTCAAAGACTTCCTTTTCTAAACGTTCATTTTGGTTTTTCAAAATCTTGTTTTGTTAATTACTTTTAAACTAATTTTGCAATGTTTATCATATTCACGATGCAATGAATCATCATCTAATGATGAGCTACTATAATAGAGAGATTCAGGATATACATCATTTGAGTTATTTGCCATGAGACAAATTTCTTCATCCTCCTCTTCGCTCATTCCCCACGACCCACTCACGAACTCTTTTTGTTCGTCACATTTGGGACACTCACTAATGAAGTGATTAGGGTCCCCACATTTAAAACCAGCGCCTTCATCCCTTGCTTTCTTGTCGTCTTTGCCTTTTCGAAACCCCTTCCTGTCGTCATATGGTTGCTTGACATATCTTCCCTTTCTTCTAAAGAACTTCTTGAAATCCCTTACCGCCATGGCATACTCTTCGTCATCACTATCCGAAGAAGAGTTTTCTTCATCACTTGAGATCTTCTTGGCTTTTAAGGCAAAAGATTTGTGCTTCTCTTTCTTTTCTTTTGAGGCTTTGAAATCTTAGCTAGGACAAGCTCATATACTTTTAGATTGCCTATGAGTTCGTCGAGGGTGAGGATTGACAAGTCTTTTGATTCTTCAATGGCCTTCACCTTTGATCTCCACTTGGATGGAAGTGCCCTTAGATATCTCCTAACATGATTAAGGCTAGAGAAGGACTCATCAAGTGCTTGCAATGATGTAATTATAGTATTGAAATGAGCAAAAGAATAATCTATAGTATCCTCATTCGATATTGAAAATTATTCATATTGTTGAACAAACAAATATATTTTATTGTTTTTAACTTGTTGATTTCCTTGATGAGTTACAACTAAAGAATTCCAAATTTCTTTAGAGGTTTTAAGCATAGAAATTCTTTCGAATTCCTTTTTGGGTAAAGCATTGTATAAAACCATTTTAGCTTCACTATTTTTGGAAAGCTTTTTCTTATGATCATCGGTGAGTTGATCATGAGGTGTGTTTACTAAATTTCCGGTTTCATCCTTTATAGTTGCTTCAAAATCGCTTTCAACAATGATGTCCCAAAGATCAATGTCTTTTGACTTCACATATGTTTCGAATATATTTTTCCAATAAATAAAACCATTAGTTTCAAGCAGTGGAGGTCGTTGCATAGATTTCCATTCTTTATAATTTTTAGAACTCATAGTGATCGAAAAGTTTTTAAAATACTATTTACTTTAAAACTTTTGTAAACTTAGCTCGTGAAGCCAATTGTGGAAAACTAGAAGGGGGGGGGGTTGAACAATTTTACCGATTTTAACTTAGTTTCAAAAACTTTAGATTCGATGTTATGTGAAATCGTATGGATGGATAGAGAATATAGATCTATAAGTAGTGCAAGTAAAGAAAGCAAGTAAAGTAAAGGATAGAAATGATACAGCCAATTTATAGTGGTTCGGCTATAAGGACACCTTCCTTGCCCTACTCCACTCCCCGAGTCACCTACTCGAGTGTTCAAGCACTATGTCAATAAATTCCTTCAACTCGGCGGAGAAGCCTTCAAAACGTTGCTTACACTTTTTCTGGTACAAAGCTAAATACCGAGTCCTTAACACGGAGGACCAAACCAACACAACTATAAAACAAAAAATATGTAAAATATGAAATACAAGATCTTTGCTACAGAAATCTTGTGGAGGAACAAATCAATCAAGGACCCCTTGCTTGGATGACTTGTAGAAGCTCATGATCTCGCCTTAGAGAAGGACCTAAATGAGAATCACAACAAAAGAAAGAAGAACTACTATCTAGATCAAGAGATCTGAGATTAGAAGAATGAAAGAATATATGAGAGAGTTTTTAAGAAGAGGGGTGAGTAACAATGAGGAAATGGCTCTCTATTTATAGGCAAAATCTTGCTACTGTTGCACGGATCCCTTACATGAGGGATCTGTCCAGTGTAAACTGAGGGATCCGTGAGACGCTCCTCATTATCCATGGGTTATGGGTCGTGGGTCCTAGACTTTAGACCATGGGTATCCAAGTAGATACAATGCATCTAGAAGATGTAATGCATCTAGTCAATGGGTTATGGGTTATATCCATGGGTTATGGATATGCTCCATGGGTATGCGTCATGGGTTATGGTGTTTACCCATCCTAATAAACTATTACAATAAATAAATCATTTTAACAATTTATATTAAATGACTATATATGTAGATGCTTTACAAAAATAACATGTATCCTTATAATTTTACCTATGATAACTTTATATTTTTTATCAACAAAACAAAAAGAGATCGCTAATTATTAATAAATGTTTTTACGATTTATTTGTATTAACATAAGGCATTCAGAGTCAATGGTTGGCGACCCGTGACCAGCTCAAAAGGACTCTTCCCCGTGGCTTCACTCCGTTGCATGTTGTAAGAAAATTGAGCAACATAAAGGAGTTTAGCCCAATCATGTTGGTTGGCACTTACGCAGTGCCGAAGATAGAGCTCCAATAATGTGTTTACCCTTTCCATTTGCCCGTCCGTTTGGGGATTGAAACTCGTAGAGAAGTTCAACTCCATCCCCATGATCTTGAACAACTCCGTCCAAAAGTGCCCCGTGTATCTAGGATCTCTATCACTAACGATCACATGTGGCACTCCCCAATACTTCAGCACATTCTTAAAGAAAAGCTTAGGGTATCGTCCGCTGTAACATCGGGTGGTGCGGCAACGAAAGGTCGGTACTTCGAGAATCGATCAACCACCACTATAATACTCTCACTTCCTTCCGACTTCGGCAAGCATGTGATAAAGTACATGGAACGCTCTCCCATGGTCCTCTAGGCATAGGTAGAGGCTCCAACTATCCTCCGGACTTCTATTTCTCTATCTTGTCTTGTTGGCAAACAAGGCACGTCCGCACGAATGTCTCTACATTTTCCTCCATTCTTGGCCAATAATAAGTGCCTTCGACCAATGCCAACTTTCTCTTGATCCCCGAATGACCGGCCCACTTCGAATCATGACACTCCTTCAAGATTGTATGCCTAATATCACCCCACTTAGGAACGTAAAGCGATTAACAACATGTCCCCCTTAAGCCAAAATCTTCAAGTCTTTACATCTCTCGCTAGGGGGACATGAGCTTCTTGCCAAAGGGATCATGTTCCAATCATTCCTTGATTCGGTCTTGGAGGAAGAATTGCGCTTGGGTGATTTCCGCAAACTCTGCCTTGCAACTCAATGCGTCGGCTACCACAGTAGCCTTCCCTTCTTTTGGGACTTAACTTCTTTTAAGTTTGAAAGTAACTCGTAGCAATGTTATCCGTCTTGATCACGAATCTCGAACCCAACAAATAATGCCTCCAAATCCGCAAGCAATGGACAATCGCTGTCATCTCTTTCTCTTGCACGGTGAACTTCCTTTCCGTCTCATTTAACTTCCGACTCTCGAATGAGATCGGGTGTCCTTCTTGCATTAGAACTCCTCCAATAGAAAATCTGATGCATCCGTATGTAATTCAAAAGGCATAGTTACATCCGGTAGTCTCAACACTGTTCTTCCATAATCGCCTTCTTCAAATTCTCGAATTTCTCTTGGCACTTTTCATCCAATGTCCAAGCTTTTTTCTTCTTCAATAGGTCCATCAAGGGAGATGCTATTGCCGAGTATCCCATGATGAACCGTCGATAATAGTTCACCAAGCCAAGGAAAGATCTCAACTCTGTCACCTTGGTTGGTGGTTCCCAGTCTTGGATAGCTTTTACTTTTGCCCCGTCCATCATCAATCCACCGTCTTTGATCTTGTGTCCCAAGAACTCGACTTCGTTTTGGGCGAAAGAGCATTTCTCCAATTTCACATAAAGCTCGTTGTCCCGTAACACTTGGAACACCTGCTTCAAATGCAAGACATGCTCTTCCAAGGTATGACTATCAACAACAATATCATCCAAGTATACCACCACAAATTTATCAAGAAATGGGTGAAATAACTTATTCATAAGGGTGAAAAATGTAGCGGGAGCATTTGTTATGCCAAAGGGCATGACTAAGAACTCGTAAAATCCATACCTCGTGACGCACGTCATCTTAGCTTCGTCTCCCTCCGCTATCCGTACTTGGTAGTACCCCGATCTTAAGTCTAACTTAGAGAAGTATCTTGCCTTTCCAAGTTGATCAAACAAATCTACAATAAGGGGAATATGGTACTTGTTCTTAATCGTTACCTTGTTAAGTGCTCGGTAGTCTATGCACATCCGCAAGGATCTGTCCTTCTTCCTTTGAAATAGCATTGGCGCACCATATGAGGCTTTCGAGGGTCTAACATAGCCCGCATCCAATAGATCCTTGAGTTTTTTACGCAACTCCTCCAACTCGGGTGGTGGCATTCGATAAGGGGCTTCGGAAGGTGGCTTGGAACCTAGTTCCAACTCGATGGTGTAATCCACCTCCCTCATAGGTGGTAGCCTCTTGGGAAACTCCTTGGGAATCACGTCCTAGAACTCATCAAGTACCCGCTTGATCTCCTTCGGTACCTCCACTTTGCCCGACTCGCTATCCGTCTCTAGCTTTGTTACCGCCAAATAGCAAGGCTCGCTCTTGTTGTACCCTTTCTTGAATTGCATGGCCGAAAGGGTATTTAATCCATACTAAGAATTCTGCTCCGACCCATGTAGGATACATAAGGAATTAGAAAATGGCATAGGGAAAGCTCGTACCTTATCGAGGAACTTCAACCCAAGAACCACATCAAAATCATCCATCCGGACCACCGACAAGTCAATTGTCCCTTCCCATTCTCCAATCTTTGCACGAATATCCTTGGCCACTCCTTCCATTGGCTTGGCCTTCGAGTTTACCGGCTTTAACGTTCCACTCCCTTTTGTAGCGCTAATCCTTAGCCGCTTGGCTTCATCAACCGACACGAAATTAAGAGTAGCACCGGAATCAACTAAAGCACGTACTTT
>OU343224.1:301672545-301730050 GCA_910596185.1 Chrysanthemum makinoi
GATCCCGTTGATTGTTGCTTCCACATATTGCAATCCTTTCCCTACAACTTTCGGTACCTCCATCTTGGCCTTGATTGCATTCAAGATCATTGTTAGGAATTAGAAATTCCCGGTATTAAAGAGTCGGTCACCTCAAGTATATGTAATCGTTAGAATGCTCGTAGTCATAGTTATATTTAGTTAAGTAGTATTTTGTTAAGTAACACCGTGGAGGACGGACGGGTCTTTACCCACGTATGCCCTGATCCACGCCCGTTGTGTGGCGTTATATGTAAGACTATAAATACTCTCTACCTCCCAAGGTAGAGAGTTGGAGCTCATAATAATATCTTTCACTTTCTCTCACTAAGTTCCCTAAACCTCTAACTTTCTCTCTCTAGAATTCCACTTATACGCCCACTTTGTGTTATGGTTTGATGTGTATGTGAAATCCAATATCCTACAATTGGTATCAAGAGCCATGGTTAGATCATATCTTGCACATCTTTGGATTTCTAGTGGTTTTAGGTGGTTTTTGAGTTTGAAAAAGTTTAGTGGTTTGTGCATCATTTGGTTGATTTCTTGTGTTAAAGCTTGGATTTTGTTAGTACTTTTATGTTTAGAATCATCACAAGTGTTTAGGTTTTCATTTGGTAAGCTTGAATCATCTTGGTTGGGTTGTTTTGGATTGAAAAGTGATGTTTATGTGGTTTTTCTTGCTAGCGACTTGATATACGGATCTCTTTCTTAGTAGCGACTTGCTTCACAATTTTGTAGCGAGTTACACTTTTAGAGCTAGCGACTTAGACCTAGCGATTAACAGTACAAGTAGTGGACTCTCCACTACGGGTAGCGACTTGGTGGTAGCGACTTGGTCAGTAGCGAGTTGCTCTTTAGCGACTTGAAGTTTTAGCGACTTGAGTAGCTAATTGCTGCCAAAATTTTGCTAGCGACTTGAGGCTTAGCGAGTTACTACTTAGTGACTTGCATTTGTCTAGCGACTTGGGACTTTAGCGACTTGGGGGTGTAGCGAATTAGGTGTTAGCGACTTGGTGCATTATCTTCTAGCGACTTGGGTGATTGTTTACGGTTTTCTCTTGATTTAGTAAAATCCCGTGAAAGAATCTATTTCCGGTTTAATCATAGAGTTATAAAATCCCGTATAATCTGTTAACATGTCTACCAACGTTCCTACTATCATCTCCATTGTTGCCGAGGATGTTCAAGCGGTTCGATACTCGTCCACCCATGCTTGACAAAACTGACTACGATTCTTGGGCTCAACGAATCGATTGTATGCTTGCCTTGGAAAGGAATATGGTGTCAACATTCTCAAATCCATTGATGAAGGACCGTATCGAGTTGAGACGACTAGAGATGTACTTGATACTGCGAAGATGGAACTCGATTTACGGAATGGACAGACCAAAGATGTATGATAAGCTTGACGATAAGGAGAAAAAGAGATTCGATGCTTGATATCGGGCTTCTAACATTGATCTTCAAGGTCTTCCTAAAGACATCTACAAGCTGATCAATCACAACACCGAAGCAAAGGCGGTATGGGATAATGTCAAGATGCTTCTCTCGGTTCGAATTAACTATGGAAGCCAGAGAATCACAACTCTATGATGAATTTGAACACTTCAAGATGAAACCAGATGAGAGTGTCTATGAGTACTATGTGAGATTTCATAAGTTGGTGAATGACATGAGGAACATCGGAATGACTATGCCTAACATTCAGCTGAACTCAAAATTTGTGAACAACATGAATCCCGAATGGCACAAGTTTGTCACCTGTGTGAAGCTCACTAAAGGATTGAAGAATACAAACTATGAGCAACTCTATGCCTTCCTCCTTGAGAATGAGAGACATGCTATGTTTGAAAAATTGGTTCTTAATCAGTTCAAAACCAACCGGGGAGAGACAAGCTCGTCTAATGACTCAACTGCCTTCTATTCAAACATCGAAATCACAACCAAAGCCTCACAAGTCATACCCATGGGAAATGGTAATCACAAACTAATTCCTGATCCTATGTTCAAACAAGGCGATCTTCGATGCACACGTGGGTAATTTCATTAATCAACTAGCTCTTCTCGATCGTCAAAACATGAATTCTCTCCCACAAACCAATAACAACCTCAAAACAGCATCTAACCCACACAATCAAGCTACTGTTAAAGATGGGAGGATCGTGGTGCAACCAGTTCAGAAAGACAGTATGATCGGGGAAGAGGTGGAATGGTAGAGGTTATGTAGTTAATCAGAATCGAGGAAGGAATGGTAATCAAGGTCAAGCTAAGCTGATCAAATGTTATAATTGTGGTGGTGAGGGACACATTGCAAGGAACGGCACATCTCCAAAGCGTCCACGAATCTTGATTACTTCGAGATAAGATGCTGCTTGTGCAAGCTCGGATAATGGTGCTTTGGATGAAGAAGAATTGTTGTTTCTAGCTGAGGGCAATGCCAAGACCTATGATGCAGATGTGGATGAGCGGCCTATTCAGGAGATAGGTCACAATCATCATAATGCCTTTCAAGTCATTGATGTGATGCATACGACTCTAATGTGGATGATGGACCTACTGCACACACAATCTTTATGGCTAGCATTTCTCCAATGGTTTCTCCCAAGGTCTCCTCTTCACCACAAGCTGGCCCATCCAAAGACAAACTCATCTCAGAGGTACTAAAACTATACGATGATCCTGATGTGCAAAAGATGCATGACAAAGTACTATCAACTGAAACTTTTGTATCAAATATTGAAAATATGGGTAATATCAATGTTGTCCCATATGATCAATATGTGAAACAAAGTGAAAGTGAAGTTGTACCAAGTGATGCATCTCCCGCAGTCAACAATGACTATATTTTTGATGAATACACTGCCTGTGCCCGATGAGTCGTAATGTCGAACTAAATGCCTATACAGAACGTGTTGCTATTTATGAACAACGTGCTAAATTTGAGTTGACCACCGTGAGCAGGAAATGGATGACCAAATGCGTACAATCATTAGAAAAGTAATTTTAGAGAAGAAGTATTAAAACAAGAGTTAAATTCCTTGCAAGAAAAGCTTTCTAAAACTGCTAAGCAAAAACAAGAACTTCAAGAAAATGTGAAAATGCTTAAGCAAGAATTTAATGCAAAGGAATCAAAACTCTTGAAAGATTTTTCTAATCTGAAAACTTTGAAAAACAAACTTGAAAACAAGTTGTACATACAAGGGAACACCATTCAGACGGCTCACATGATCACTAAGCATAGGGTCCTAAGCGATAAGCATAGCATTCCCCTTGTTGAAGAACCAAATCCAGAGGTCATTAAAAGGGCTAGAAATGCTCATAAGGTTCTTTATGATGGCAATGAAATCCTTAAACCTAGACAGAAACCTAGTTGCGTTGAGTGCGCTGAGGAAGATAAGAAATCAGATGAAGTCACTAGGGAAAAGATGAACAAGAAATTAGATGATCCTAAATGTAGAGAGAAGAAAATAAAGATCACTCCCCATGATTACAAGAAGGAAAACTGGATTTCCTTGAACATGTTTAAACCTCGGACATTGTTGACTCCCGAACAAGTTTTCTGGAAAATGGATTTAGATAAGCGAGAAAGTTGAAAATATTGTTGAAACAAACCCTCCTCTTTGGAAAATGCCTAGAGCGAATGTGTATCCTCCTAATACACCAATGCATCTTGTTCCTAGAACAATTGCCACTAAAAGCAAGACCTTAATTAGCCAATATGTTATACTTCAACTATTTGTTGGTTTTGAGAAAACTTGCAAGAAAAGGATCACACCCACTGGTATTACGGAAGGAGAAAGGGGTTTTGAGCAAATGAAAGAATGTTATTTAACTGAGGTCATGCCTTTCTTTAAACTTCTAAAAGATCACTTTGAGAGTCTTAAAAAGGGATAGAAACTGATATTAAGGGAATGGAAAAGGAATTTGATGCAATGATAGTTGAAGTTAGTGACTATGAGCGAGCACTAAAATATAATGAGATTGAGAGGAAGAACTTGCATACACTAAATGAGAACCTCGATTTGAATGTATTGCTCAGGATGTGTTTTTCACTGCTACAAATTGTTCCATTAATGCTTCCAAATTTCATGAATTATCGGTTGCCCTGAAAGTCTCCCATGATCGTGTCATTGAGCTTGAAAAACTAATTCTGAACTAAACGAGAAAATTGAACTGGATGATCACGACAATTTGGTTAAACATTTTTCTAAACTAGAAGTTGAGCATTTTAATTTACAACTAAAATATCAACATCTTAAAGAAAATGTCAAAACTTCAAATATCAAGACATCCTCGGATGCTCCAGAGTTTGATGCAGCTTTTCAAATTAACAAACGTGATGAACAGATTCAAGCTCAGTGCAACACGATCGGAAAGTTGAAAGCCCAAATCTCTCAATTAAAGGGTCAAACGAACAATATGACAGGCTCCCAAATGCCTCCTCCTTTAGATTCTCGAAATTCTCAAACTTTTCATCTTCAAAACTTAGTTGATGCCTTACAAAAGGAAAACGAGAGTTTTCTAGAAGAAAATGAAAAAGTTAAACGACATTTTAAAGAGTTATATGATTCAATGAAAGTCACCCGTGACCAAAACAACGAAAAATAACGTCTTTACAAAGGAAATTGAGAATCGAGAAGTCGGGAAATGGGAAACCGCCACTTGTTTTCAATAAGAATGTTGTCTCAAAGTCACCCTTAGATGCAAATACATCTGTGACGTTAAATATATTCCTCCTCATCTTAGGAATAATGAACATGCTTTTCATGACTATTGTGCTCACCTTAAGGATAGTCTAGAATGTCTCCGTGAGATTGTTGAAGAGGACTTCATTAATAAACCTCTTGATAGTGAAATTAGGTTTGCTTGCCTCGTGCCAAACGATCTCAAGAGCTGCTAGAATGTGTAATTGCAACATGTCCAAAACCCTTAGGTGAAAAAGGCAAGGTTGTGAAGCCTTGTTCTATGCCTAGTGCCAAGCAGGAAATCCGTTCTATGCCCAGTCTTAAAAAGGGAAACACTAATGTGCCTTCAAGTAGTTCGATTCCGATATGTTAGTGCTAAGAAAATGAACTTTAGTGTGCCTGCAAAAAGCTCAAATCACAGACTTAAGAAAGTATACACTAATGTGCCTTCTAGTACTTCAGATCCTTGCACATCAAGTTCAGGAATGCAAAAATTAGATCAACCAACTAATGTTCCCATTCCTCTACAGGAGTAATCAGTGACATTAAAGCAAGCAGGTCAAAGTCTCAAGACAATACAAGGAATGATAGGACCTTGCAAGCTAAAATGTGCATTGGAAGAGAGTAGAAGACCAACCTAGGAACTTTAAGCTTGAGTTGAATAAAACGAATCGTGTTGATTCTAGTATTAGCCTTAGGCGCATCGTAATTAATTCAATTCGATACTATTTGCAAACCATGTAATGATGACTGCTTGAATTCTGTTGCTAATCATGAATGTGGTGTGAATGCTTTGTCTAATGATGTCAAATGCCCAGTTAAAATTGTTAATACTAATAAGGCAAAAAGGCAAAAACGAAAGATTGTTAGAAAACAGTGGAAACCCACAGGAAGAAATTTTATAAAGATAGGTTATTATTGGATACCTTTTGGCCATAAGAATAATCGTTTTCTCTCAAACTGCTAAAATTATGCCCACTAGAAAATGGATGCCTACTGGTAGAACTATTCCTTTAAGAAGTGAACATACTTTGAATAGGTCAAATCTGACGACACCAGATTGCATCTATTCCCAATGATTCCATTGCTTCTACTTATGATATGGATGTTTCTATTTCGATGTGGGTGTTCCACCATCTGTTACTAACCAAATGGAACCCATTCTTGCATGGGAATCCCAATTATCCGGTTATCCATTCTTGTCTGTTCAACCGCAGATCGTTCAAATCGTTACGTGGTACCGGACTCAGTGTTCCAAGCATATGACTGAGACCGTCGCTGCTCATGAACTTCGTGAGCAAATTCATCGGACAGTTAGATTCGGTAATGATCATTTCGGTGCAATTATGGGTTATGGTGATTATGTTGTTGGTGATAGTGTTATCTCTAGAGTATACTATGTGGAAGGTCTTGGTCATAATCTGTTCTCTGTCGGTCAATTCTGTGATTCTGATCTAGAAGTAGCCTTCAGAAAACATACTTGTTTTGTTAGAGAACTTGATGGTAAGGAACTTTTAAGAGGAACTCGTGGTTCAAATCTTTACACCATCTCTATAGAAGATATGATGAAGTCTTCTCCAATTTGCTTGTTGTCAAAGGCTTCAAAACCAAAGTCATGGTTATGGCATCGACGTCTCAATCACTTGAACTTCGGCACCATCAATGATCTCTCCGGAAAGGACTTAGTTGTAGGTTTACCTCGACTAAAGTATGAAAAGGATCATCTTTGTTGAGCATGTCAATTGGGAAAAAGCAAGAAGTATGCCCATAAACCCAAACCTACTAACTCTGTCGCAGAAGTTCTTCATACAATTCATATGGATTTATGTGGACCAATGAGAGTGCGGAATATCTTTGGGAAGAAATATGTGTTAGTTATAGTTGATGATTACTCTAGATTCACCTGGGTCAAGTTCTTAAGGACAAAGGATGAAACTCCGAATATCATCATCAAACTCATCAAACAGTGCAGTTCGACTTAACAAAACCGTCCGAATTATCCGGACAGACAATGGAACTGAGTTTGTTAACAAACAACTTAGTGAATTCTATGAAAGCATTGGAATCACCCATCAAAGAAGTGTTCCACGAACTCCTCAACAGAACGGTGTAGTTGAAAGACTAAATCGAACTCTTGTAGAAGCCGCTAGAACAATGTTGATTTACTCAAAAGTTCCAATGTTTCTCGGGTGAAGCTATTGCCACTGCATGCTACACACAAAATCGTTCCCTGATTCACACTGCTCATGGAAAGACACCATATGAACTTGTCCACAACAGAAAACCTAATCTCTCTTTCCTTCGTGTGTTTGGAGCATTGTGTTATCCAACTAATGAGGGTCAAGACTTAGGCAAACTTAGAGCTAAAGCGAACATTGGAGTATTTGTAGGGTATGCACCAAACAAAAGGGATACCGAATCTACAACAAAAGAACCCGAAACATCATGGAAACAATTCACGTTACGTTTGATGAGTGACGGTCAAACGGCTCTGAACAATTCAGCTTCGGACCCGCACTTCAAATAAGTCCAATTGGTTCATCCCTTGTTCCAAACTCTTCTCAAGAAACTCCATATGTACCTCCATCTGAAGATGATTTAAAGAAATTGTTTGATCCTATGTTTGATGAACTTTATGATCCGAGTACTAATGAGGTGTTGATCCCTACAACAGAGGCTCGCTCATATTCAAGTGAATGAAGTCAATCCTCGTCTCAATATCTTTAAGTTAAGAAGCACCTGCTGATCCTTCAGTCTCATCAACAAATCATCATTCTTCAAATGTACATCATGGAACTGTTTCGGGCATCAATGATGAAGTTAATCCCTTTGCTACTCCCGAAGATGCTCCATTTGAAAACATATTTGCTCCTGAATCTTCATCGAACCATCTTCGTCGTGAGACATCAACTCGCTACTTCAGCCCTCAACAACTACCACATGAACACCTTCGAAAATGGACTCACGATCATCCATTAGACAACATCATTGGAAATCCTCTCTCGCCCAAGATCCACACGGAAACAACTAGCAACCGATGCCTTATGGTGCTTCTTCAACTCCGTACTCTCTAAGATCGAACCAAAAGATGTTAAAACCGCCATGAATGAAGATAGTTGGTTCAATGCTATGCAAGATGAAATTCATGAGTTCGATCGACTAGATGTATGGGAATTAGTACCGCTCCAGATTGTGCTATGATTATTGCTCTAAAATGGATCTTCAAAGTGAAACTTGATGAGCATGGTGATGTGTTGAAGAACAAGGCTCGATTAGTTGCTAAAGGATACCGTCAAGAGGAGGGTATAGACTTTATCATTCCTCGAATCATTCCTCGAATCATGGAGAACGGCATTCCTGAATCGGAGATCTTAAAGAAGTCGTCTTCACGCCAACCTGAAGGATTTGTAAATCAAGAGCATCCTACTCACGTTTATCGTTGAAGAAGGCCCTTTACGGTTTAAAGCAAGCTCCAAGGGCATGGTATGATACACTGTCAAAGTTTCTTCTATCAACCGGATTTAGCAAAGGAGCAGTTGATCCAACATTGTTCACCGGAAGTCAGGCAAACATTTAATTCATGTTCAAATTTATGTTGATGATATTATTTTTGCCTCGACATACCCAATGGAATGTGATCATTTTTCTAATGAAATGAGTTCAAAATTTCAAATGTCAATGATGGGACAAATGTCATTTTTCTTGGGATTACAAATTTCACAAAGTCCCAGAGGCATTTTCATAAATCAATCTAAATATGCAACTGAGATCTTAAAGAAATTTGGATTTGATTCAAGTGACCCTGTTGACACTCCCATGATTGATCGAACCAAACTAGATGAGGACCACTCAGGATCATGATTGACCAAACAAAATATCGTAGTATGATTGGATCCCCGATGTACCTCACGCTAGTAGACCGCACATCTTGTTCGCTGTTTGCATGTGTGCTAGATACAGGCTAAGCCTACTAAAAAGCACCTTGAAGCGGTTAAACGGGTTTTCGGTATCTCCAAGGAACCATCAATATGGGACTTTGGTACCCGAAAGACACCGGTATGTCACTAACGTACCTATGCAGATGCCGATCATGCAGGTGTCAAGATACTCGTCGAAGTACATCCGGAGGTGCTCGTTTTGGGTGATAAGCTTGTAAGCTGATCTTCAAAGAAGCAAATGAGTACTTCTATTTCCTCTACAGAGGTGAATACATAGCCATGTCATCTTGTTGTGCTCAAGTCTTATGGATGAGATCTCAATTATCTGACTATGGCTTTGAATTCAACAAAATCCCTCTGTCCTGTGATAATAAAAGTGCTATTGCTCTCTCTTGCAACAACGTTCAACACTCAAGAGCAAAGCATATCGACATTCGACATCATTTCATCGGGAAACAAGTGGAAAAAGGTGTGGTGGAACTCTATTTTGTGAGATCTGAATATCGGTTAGCAGACATCTTCACCAAAGCTCTTCCAAGAGAACGTTTTGAGTTTATTCTTCCACGTCCTGGCTTGAAAAGTCTTCAACCAGAAACACTCAAACGTCTTCGGGAGGAAGACGAGGAGTAAAGGTCTATCTTCATCTATCTCTTGTATATATCTATTCGAAAATCAAAATACAAAATTATAAAACCTTCAAAATCCATAAAAATCTGAAAAATTCGAAAAATCTTCAAAAATATTGTCATTTTGTCATGCTTTTCTCGATTCGATAATATCTACGGTCTTTGTGCTGTCATTCAAAGAATGACACGGACTTTAGATGTTGTTCGAATTCCAAAAAAAAAAAAAAAAAATCAAAAATTATTTTTGGGAGAAAGAGAAACAATGGTTTATTGTCATTTCGAAGTAACCGCTTTTTCAAGGAAAGAACAGAGCCATACTTTATCATGTTTTCAAAATTCCATGCTCGGATTCTTTAAACATTTATCTCTGAAAACTAACCGCTTTGAAAAATAACTCGCTCTATTTTTGATAATCATCTGACTTATTTGTCAAAATATCAATCTCTCAATCAACAACCTATGTCATTGATTGAGGGGAGAATGATTTCAATTAAATTAAAAAGTTATTTGGCATTCAATTGTTTTCAAAAGATATTCAAGCATGTTTTATCAATGGAGTTTAAAGTCTTAAAATCCGATCATTATCAGCTAAAACGCTTTCATAATCAAGTCACAATTCTCCTTAAAAGCTTTCAAAATCAATTTAAATCTATAAGAGATCACAAATCTCAAATGATTTGATAATTGTGATCGGGGAGAATGTGTGATTTAAATTGGATTTAAACCGATAATTCGGTAAATGGTTTTATAAGGATGTACAAGCTCTCCTTCCCACATATGACAAACGATTTCAAATTTTCCATGCACATGTTGAGGGGAGCATCTATCTTAAACCTATGATTTGAAACGTGATAACTTATCTCAAGGTGTAGGTTCCCTCTAGTATGTGCAAAACTCTTTTCAAATCTCGAGGCACATATTGAGGGGAGCAAAATCATGAAAACCTCATCCTTCCCCAAAATGCTTTATCTACTTGATTCGATTAGGGAAGTGATGTTGATATTTTTTAAAATGGTAATCAAAGAAGTTAATTCTTTCTCTTGCCTCCGTGTGGAAAACTATTTCAAATACTTGATTCACATGTTGAGGGGAGTTCTTCTTCTAAAAATATCAAAAACAATTCGGGTACAAAATGCTTTGATAAAATATCATAAGTATCTCGATTGATTTTCAAATGGTTTTCAATTGGTTCCTATGGCAGATGAACAATACCAAAAAGACCGACCAACTTTACATTATGTATGGTGATATAAGGACGATAAGGTTAGGTATGTGTTCCCATGATCCGCCGGAACCGGAGGGATCTACCCAGGGACTATCCACTAGTTAGTGTAGAGTTCTTAGGTATGATGATAAAAGGAGAAAAATGAGATATGGGAAGAGTGCGGACTAAGACGAGCTAGTATCTGAATAAACCCAACAAGGTTCTAGCTATGAAGTCTCGGTAAGCACTGAAGGGGTTGAAGAATTAAAAAGAATTGAATGAGAAAAGGGTGAAAACAAATAGCCCTCCATTTATTCAACCTTAGGGCGTAAACCGGTTCAATTCATATGCTACTGATGGTAACATCGGTATTGAAGACAAGACGTCATGGACCCAAAGGACGACCGCACTTCAACTTTTCAAACCACTCAAGTTCCTCTTAAAAGGACTTGTTTCATTCTCACGGGAACCGACATTATCTATCAACTTTCTCTTAGAGATTGTTGATATTGAAGGAGGAGACCCTCTCCCTAGTCTCCGATATAGGATCCAAATATGCACAAATTGAGTCTAGTGCCACGAGATCATCAATAAATCTCATTAGGACACTTTCAATGAAGACTCTCTGTTTCACACAATGTGGAAAGAGAGATTATATCTTGAGTCCTACGCATTATCCTTGTGGTATTGCCGAACATCCGAAAGTGATATGCAAACAAACTCACAATGAAGATGGAAAGCCTTCTGGAGCCAACATCTAACAAGCTCCCGGTAGGTGGCATGTGAGATCTATTATACAGATCAACCATGTGACAACCGAACGAAACAATGGGGATTCAATCTTTTGAATCAATCCCGGTTCAAAGTTATGGATTGACGGATATCTTTGAAAAACCGGTCTTTGTGCTTTAAAACTCTTTTCATTAAGCACGTCGACCGTGTACTAATTTTTCAAATCAAAAGGTGTTTTATGATTGATAATTGATTTTCATTAAAACCTTCGTTATATTGCAAAAACAATTTCTATTGAGCAATACACCATTGTTTTTCAAATCTCTTTTCATCAATCGGTGGACTTAAATTATTTGGGTTCACTCACTCCGTGTTTGTCTTCTTTGAGACGCTTCGGTTTGAGAACAACTAGAGCAGCTGCGAAACCCTCAAAAGAAATTCTTCGAATTATTCCCGATCACAGTACTTGTATCGATCAACGGGAACCGTGGGCCGTGTACCTCAATTCAACGAAAGTGATCAAAGACACTTTCGTGCGATTTATTGCTAATTGTATGCGGTGTACACCCGACGCTTGGTACCGATCGTAATGGAGCGGTCAATCCACAGCCGCATGCTCACACAACACATTCATATCAAAAGAAATCATGATTGGTGCATCAATGACTCTGATATTCTAACTCCATGCTTCGCTACTGCCGCCAATATCATGAATCAACGAAAGCTTCCGCTACTCTGATGAGAAGATATCATGATCCATAATGTGAGCATGTCGGTCCGAAAGTCACAACATCACATAATACCAACACCACAATGGATGTATCGAGATTTTCTATTAGCGATGATCTCAAAAGTCGGCTCAACATTATTATCACGTGGATCAGGAAAAGACCTCCACTTGGATTAACCAAACATGCAATGAGTGGAATCAATGACTACGAGCTTCGAGCAAAGTACTACATCAAGAATGCAAGATCAATTGTTAATGTAATATCGGATTGTATTCAATGTCATTTTAGTATATGGTTGAGGTGACCTCCCTTAGGGGAGATTGTTAGGAATTAGAAATTCCCGGTATTAAAGAGTCGGTCACCTCAAGTATATGTAATCGTTAGAATGCTCGTAGTCATAGTTATATTTAGTTAAGTAGTATTTTGTTAAGTAACACCGTGGAGGACGGACGGGTCTTTACCCACTGTATGCCGATCCACAGCCCGTTGTGTGGCGTTTATGTAAGACTATAAATACTCTCTACCTCCCAAGGTAGAGAGTTGGAGCTCATAATAATATCTTTCACTTTCTCTCACTAAGTTCCCTAAACCTCTAACTTTCTCTCTCTAGAATTCCACTTATACGCCCACTTTGTGTTATGGTTTGATGTGTAAGTGAAATCCAATATCCTACAATCCTCATCGAGCTCATGTATCCACCATCGCTCGTACCTTCGTCTTCATGAGCCATCATCCGTTGAGGCTTTCTTTTTTGGAACAATCTCGAGATCTATGAGGTCCATCACATATGAAGCATCCACCAGTCGTATAATTCGTCTTCAAGTCTTTGCCCTTTCCGGTTGGTGGTTTACGTGCATTATCATTAATTGCCTGAGAAACTTTCTCTCCCCCACCTTTCTCATGGTTCACCTTTCGATCTTTTGGCTTAGACGTTTCCCTCCTCATACTAAAGTCAATCAAGGCCTTGACATAGATGATAGCCATAACAAGGTCTTAAACTCCACGTCTTTATAACTCCGTCTTAGCCCATCCTTGCAAACCATCGAGGAAATAAAAGAGATAGTCTTAGTTAGAAAGATCCGGAATCTCCAAGGTAAGTGTAGTGAATTCCTTAACATAACCCCGGATCGTTCCGGAATGCTTAAGTTTATGAAGACGACTCTTTGCTTCATTCTTAGCATTCTACGGATAAAATTGCTTCTTAAGTTCAACAACAAAATAAGCCTAAGTATTAATAGTACACGTACCTCGCTCGATATCTCCATATCAACGTCTCTACCATAACGCCGCGGTATCCTTCAAGTATCGGGTCTCCATCTTGATCTTGGAGTCATCATCCGTAACATTGACGCCTTCCAAGTATTGCTCCATCTCCCACAAGAAATCATCAACCTCCCTAGCTTCCCGCTTTTCTACGAACGGTGATGGTTTCAGAACCTTTATCTTCGGAGCATTATGATTAGCGTTGCCACCTCCGTTAGCCATGGATCGCTTGCATAGCACCACATCGGCTTGCAAGTCTTCGATGGTCTTATGAATGTTGGAGATCTCGCCCATGAGCATCTCCTTAAAATCATGGATATCACGTTTAAAGTCGCCACTAAGAGTATTGAGGACGAACCTAAAGTCATCCTTCATGGTCAAAAAGTCAGAGTCTAGACCTTCCAAGCCCTCAACTTGGTTCTTCAACTCCATCACAGATGTTTCAACACCCGTTTATCCGAACTCGATACAACGTCCTTAGACGTACCTCTCTTCTTGGGGTCTTGACGCTTATCATCTCGACCTTGCCTCTCGTCAATGATCGCACTTCCACTAGCACCAACCTTATCGGTCTCGCTTGCCATTGTCTTGAATCAACCTGTCTTTGATACCACTTTCACGGACTTGTCTCTACAAGGTCTTCCGTGCGACACTTAGCCTCGACTAAACTCAGCCTTGCTCGAACACTCAACGATGTATGCAACGAAAGTAAACTTCAATGAAAGGAACAAGTGGAATATAAAGAACATTTTGTATTACTAGAGAGCTTTACAAGATTGCTTACAAGAGAACTTCTTGGATGATCTCTACAAATGAGACTACCTCTATTTATACGACTATGTACAAGGTTCTACATACTTTCATGGTAGGAAACTTCTAGGATTTCTAAGAGGTTCTAGTGCTTCCAAGAGATTTTAGAGATTTCTACACCTTCCAACATCTTCTAAACGTTTCCAAGATGATCTTGTCGAGTAGGCGGGTCGTGACATGCGGCTAGAGCTTATATTATAAGCCAAAAGATGTATTTTACATTTTTATAAAGTTGTTTGGCGAATTAGTTAAAGCTGAAGCTTATTAATTTAAAATTGCATACAAATACATCAAATTAAGTTCAAATATTTTTGGCTTTTGCATGATAATCCATTATATTTTGAAGGATATTTAAATAATTTAACTAGCCACAAGCCTCCATAAGTCCGTTTCTATGGGCTTGGGCTTATGGAA
This sequence comes from Chrysanthemum makinoi, assembly GCA_910596185.1. Taxonomy (NCBI): domain Eukaryota; kingdom Viridiplantae; phylum Streptophyta; class Magnoliopsida; order Asterales; family Asteraceae; genus Chrysanthemum; species Chrysanthemum makinoi. Next base: position 301,686,967 of record OU343224.1, read on the forward strand.
GCTTATAACTTATTTTATAAGCCATAAGACTCCATAAGCCTGTGTGACAAACGAGACTTAGTTTTTAAGCTGACTTATTTTAAAAACCCAAAACCTAATTAGCCCTATGCCAAACATAGCCTAAGTATTTGGTCAGGGGTCATAGGGTGTAAGGATTAGAAATAGAAATTAAAAATAATGGTTTGTAGGATATAATGATATTTCTCATTACCCTATGGTTAATACCCCATTCTTCAACATTTTGATGGGAAAGAAAATCAACCCACCATTACATATTGTTCGCTACATATATATGGTCCGTTTGGTTTGTTGTTGGGTTTAGGATTAGGATTTGATTTAGATGTAAATTTGGATTTGATATCATCTTTTTAGGGTAAGATGTTTCAGATTCACAAAAAGAATGTAAAAATTAGGGTTTTATATTATTATAAAACTGTATATATTCATCAGATATTTCCAATGTGGTTTATTAGTCTTTTCTATTGAATTTCAGTTGATATATTTGAATTATGAGGATGTTGATTATATCCATCATAACTCAAATATTATATGTTTCTTGGTAAAAAAGATTATCAATATATTTAGGGAAAATGACGCAAATGCCCCCGGCTCCCTGATGCTAATCAGTTTCCGGAACAATTTTTTATTTTTTTATTTTTTTTAATTTCAAAATGGACCGAGGGAAACCGATGTCATTGGGCAACTCATAGACATTGTGACAAGTTTGCCGTATGTGTAAGGTATTGTTTTTTGGGCAACAAATAAGAGCTGGGCAACCGTATATTTTAAAAAGGGTTTTTTCGTCATTTTACATTACATAGAAAGTACACATTTGAATAGTGAAAGTACAATACATTTCTATTCAAAATCCAATACCCACTCGTCTTCAGCAGTTGTCTTCTCCACTCTATGTTTTTGCTTCTCGCACAAAAGCATTATTACTTACTATTTTCACAAATCAAACCGTCTTCTTCGTCAGCCCCTCTCTTCCTTGTAACGCGGCTTATGTCACCATCTAGAAAGCTACAGTGTTGATTGCAAACCACATTCGATTGATCAGGTTTTTTTTTTCGAAAATGTAGCCAAATATGGTACGTAAATATTTTTCTCATTGTTTATTACATACGATTTATTTCCAATTGGTTCTATGTTATAATAAATCGTTGTTGTTATTCGATTAATACCTATGTTAGATAGGTGTTAATTCCATTTTATAATCCATTGCAGTTTTTTTATGTCCTATTCTGATTCATAATTATGTAGGGTATAATACCTTAGATGTCGTTAGTTAACTATGTAACATTACTTGGTTCATTAAAAATTTTATGGGCTGAATTAATTTTTGGTTTTTGTTGACCCTTTTTAGGACTATGAAGCTAAGTTAATCATTACGAGTAAACTGAACTACTTTTGGTTGATAAAGAAAAAGTTAGACGAAAACGCCAGATCTTGTTTAGGAATAATTGCTTTGGAAGATGGATTGATCTCTTGTTTTTGAAGATAAAACGCGACATCATAGATTATATGCTAAGGAAACAAGATACGCTGATCATTCTCATTAAGATTTTCCTTCATTTTTACATTGAAGGACATCTTTATATTTTGGTCGTCGTGAATTTTGACTAATGACCTGAAAATTTGGATCTATAAGCTTTGGGTTGTATACATCCTGCTCTTCAATTTTTGTAATAGGGTATTTCCTGACAAGCAATGGTATATTCTAACCAACTTAGATGTTATTGGTGTTATCGAGGATGAAGAGCGGTTTCGACAGATATCCTCAATTTAAGACGTCAGACGCCTTTGTCTCTTTGTTAGCCTTAGAGGTGATCTATGCGCCGCTTGTTGATATGCGAAAAGGATGATAATCATGACGTTAGTTGATAATCTAGATGATTGGAATGCTTTTCCATGGGGTGAGCATAGTTGGACCTATTTATACCACCAACTTCATAATGTATTTGATAAGCACACGGATGACCACCTTTTAAGATTGAAGAAAGATCCAAAGTATCCACATACACACTTTTCCGGATTTGTGTTCATGCTGCTTCGTATCCATTTTCCAACTTAACATTTTATCATTTCTATATTTAAAAGTTTATTTATTTTTATTTATTTATTTTATTTTTTATTCTCATAGTTAGATCCTGAGTCATTTGAAAAATCTCATGCTTGGAGGATTAAACATCCGAATGTGATACCAAGAGCACTTGGCTTGTCTAGGAAGTCCATCTTTTAAAGAACTCATCGCTCAACCTTTTTTCAAACGTATTCTGTTAAACTTTGTGGTTATTTATTTATTGTTTAGGGTAAAAAGTAAACCTACACAAAAACGTAGATGTTCCATTTCCACCTATCTAAGCCCACAATACCTTATTTGGAGGATGCATCCACACACCCAACAAATTTCTTTCATTCTCCTTTATCGCTTCGATTCTTCATCAAATGCTTTTGACCTATGTGCCTTTCTTTTTATTCTACCTTGAGGCTTGCCTTTGATGGCCAAAGGAATTTATAATCACAATCTTCAATCTTTCTCAAGTGGATGAACTATTGGATGAGTTGATTTTGTACACTACTGATCGCTTAACTTCCAACAACCGTCTGCTCTTCATTAAAGGGTAATCACAACTAGAATGTAGATTTTCTTCTCAAGTCTTAAAAGCATGTACTCTTGGATAAGCATACAACATCCATTCTTCAACCACACAAGCTTCCCAACATTTATCTTCTAGATTGGGCTCAAACATGCACTTCAATGCAGCTTGACATAGACCTAGACATGGTCTCCCTGGTCCAAGCTTTTCCACATCTTAAAGACATTACCTCCCACTGTGTCTTCTCCAAATCTTTTGTAGTAAAAAAAATAACATATACCCAAAAGTATAGTACTTACTTTTCTTTCCATCTCCTCTAGTAAGCTCAATAATGTCTCTTTCATCCACTGAGACAATCCTCTAATCCATGATAGGGTGTATAGATTTTGCTGTGTAGGATTAATACATCTTAGGCACTTTATATCTCACCACAATATACTAATCCGGATCCGCTTATCGCCCACCTTCTGCCTTTTAGAGCTTGACCTCTATCACGATCCGTCTCCTTTGTCTATTCCAGTAATCTGCCTTCTTTCTTACACCATGGGGATGAAGTTATCAAACCATCTTTTGCAAATACTATTCCGCTGCTCAATTTCTTCATAAGAACAACTCTTCAAACCATTTCATATCATCCATGTGTTTGATAAACTTCATCATCCTAATTCTTTTCTGTGGCTTTGTTGGTGGTTTGTTCTTCTTTGCATGATAGTCTTTAAATTCCCTGTTCTATTTCATCTTCCTCATCGTATCGTACCAAGATCTTAGACTTTTGTATCTATGTTCATTCCACCCTTTCATCCATAGTCATCTCTCGCTCTGCATTTTCTCAAGCTTGAAATACATCCTCCGCTTCCACTTTTCTCACTTGTTTAGAGGCTTTTCCTGTCCGCCTTTCCTTTTCTTTAGCATTTATCATATATAATCTTTTTAGAAAATTCTTCATCAAAAGCTATCCGCTCCTCTATACTTTCAAACACCAAATTGGCTCTCGAATCCCTTTACTTCTTCCAATATCGTGTTCAAGAATCATGCCTTTCCGCATTGTGTTCACCAATCTTGACTATTAGCAAAGGTCTAGGGTGTGTAGGGATAGGTATGAGATTTCTTTAGGTTGAGCAATTTTATGGCAATCTCATTCTCTTTGGTTTTGGTGTTGGTGTTATTGTGGTGGTTATAATTAGCAGTGGTTGCCTCTCGTAGTGGGAGTTCTAAACTGGCAAGAATAATAGCAACATTGGTTAACAAGGTTACCGCAATACTAAATGGGGATCAACAACATCGGCAGGGTTGCCCTGCATCACTTCCTTTCTCCTTTTTCAACCTAGCCTTAAAACCAATATCATCATCAAGCTTTTTACCTTCCATGTCACCACCAAATAACCTTCACCTTGGTCTCTACTATCCAAATCCAAATCTACCAATCCTCCCCTAATTTGTACTCACTCTTCCCTTGTTTCGCATCCACCAAACTTTGATTCCGGTGAGGAGCTTGCTTTCTTCCTGCTTTCTTCACTTTTTCTAATGCAAATGACACTTTGGCCTTCTTAGTCTCTCCAAACACTTCACTGGGTGCTTCCAACCTCCCATTGTTTCAGCCTTAGTTTTTTCAAATTTTGAAGCATCTTGATCTACCATAGTTGTGCATCTATCCATCAATTCAAGAATGAGTTTCATAGTATCCTACCACTTCTACCTCAGATAACCTGTCCAGAGGTGGATCATTGGACATGTCATCATGTACAAAGTCATTTGTCGTTAATTTATGTTGTTGTTCCAAACTACCCTCATCACTTCTGAGTACGTATTTTTTGAGAGTGAATCATAGGATGTGTGTAACATGGCATCAGACCTAGCCTGAATATCCATGTCCCCCAAATTAGCTAGTTGGCTGGGGATTCCACCACCTATGTTGAATTCCAAAGAACTCTCCACATTATGCGTTGCCATTGGTTGGGTCTTACGTATGTTTCACACTTACCTCCGCTTAGCTGCCCGAGGCGAAGGTGGAAGCCCCTCCAATCATGTCACCTACCACACCTGTGACTACCTCATTTCCTACACCACTAGCACTAGCCTGAGGTTGCTTATTGCCCCTCTTCCTCCTACGGGTGACCAATATTATGTGGGGTTGGGAAGTTGAGGGTAAAGGTTCAACAGTGGTTATAGGTTGTGATGTGGTAGTAGTGGAATCAACAGTGGAATCCTCAGTAGGGGTTTGGGTAGTTTGTGGATCAGGTACTTCTACATTCTCAGGGATATTTGGCAAGTTAAGCATATGTGGGAATAAAGTAGTGACAGTCCCTGAAAAAAAATTGTTCTTCTTTTTCATATGAGTAAACACTTTAGGGACCATATGCAACAAATCATACTTTGTCTGATGAGGTATGAGGTTTACTATCTGACTCTCTACTAGCATCTGTCTAAATCTGGGATACAAGTAATATTTGCCTTGGTCCTTAACATGTTTTTGTAAAGCCTCAAAGAGCATTTTTGACGAATTAAAAACCCCTTGTTGAGTGAGGCAAATAATAGCAGTAGCAATCTTTGAAGGGAACTCATCAAAACCAGTGGCCTTGCTACTTAGGCACATAAGAATGGTATGGATTAAGAACTTCCACTGTGGAGAAAACATACCTTTTTGAAACTTAAGACTATCACCTCTTCTCTGATACCCCATTTGCTCCAAACCATCAAAAATCTCCTCATTTGACATATTAACCACTCCTTCAGCATCCTGAAACTTCAAAACTTCATGATCAACTCCTCTGTATCCAGAATCTCCTGTTCATCAACCACTGCCCTAATAACCTCTACTCCATTCTTTTCTCGAGCTCTGTACTTGATCCACAAAATTGATAGGTATCGGTTTGAGAATACAGTCAGCTGATCAATGCATAATGAATATGGGATGTGTTTGATGAAATCTATCATATCAGGAAGCCTTGAGTGTTCATTCTTAACTAAGTAAGCAATCAGGTTGTGGGTAGTGGAAAATTCAGTCGGCTTTACAAGGTTAGGGTTCGTGGGATGTGGGATTGTTGAAATTAAGTGTTGTCAGTGATTAGGGTTTATGGTGAGCGCCAATTGAGAATGTTTGAAAGACCAATTAAATGATCGACAGTGATTTCGGGAATAAATATGTTATCACCAGAAAGTTACAAAACAACCCCTATAGTTTCACAATAATCAGAAACTAACTAGCAGTGATTGCCCACAACTAGCAGTGTTTTCAAGCAAGCTAGCAGTGAAAATATTCTTTGCACTCCAATCTTGCAGTTTATGATGCATGTACGAATCCCTTATATAATGGTGTCTTATCTCAATATGTATTGTTTTTGAATGATAAGCAGTATTTTTATTTTTGCACAACATCGTATGCAAACTATAGTTATTCAACTCTTTATAAGCCAATGTTGCATCCTTATCTGTTTCTGGCTGTGTTTTTTCCTTTTATCACTACAATCTAAAAACATAAGTAGTAGTCATATGTGCACTAGCAGTAGTTTACCATTTGGTAGCATTATTAACAATGCAGTAGCAGTAGTTCAGATTGTACTAGCAGTAGGTACGACCTGAAGAGCATTTCCTTAGCAGGCCAAACTAACGAGGCGACATTCGTAATGTATGACTTCAAAGCCTTTATATTAATTAAAGTAATTAACTAAACCTTATATTTTTTTGGTACCATTACTGAACTTTAGGATTCAACTACAATGACAGATCTGAGACCTACTATACATGAGTTCCAATCTGCATGGTGGATAGATAGCACAGCCTTGCCGATACCTACTTTTCGAAGCTGGAAAAGTCACGGCAACATGCGAATACTAGTTTGAAAGTAAATTCCAATCAATGCAAGAGTGAAGTAGTTCGGAACAAAAACCTTAAGGATCATGTAATTGCGGTCTGATACGCCAAGTTTTAAACTTGAGTGTATTATTCAGGTTCTCGTTATATTCATTATAATATAAGAATAGTAGACGCTCTTTTTATAACATGACCGCCGGCTTTATATGATTAAACCTTCACCAGTTCTTGCACATAGACAGGCTAGGTCTTGAATATACTTTTCAACTAATCTATAGTTATTTCTCGCTTGCCATTGTTTAATTTAGAAATTTCTGCATTTTTGCTTGGGACAAACTTGATTTTGAGTCACATTTTCCAAACACAAGGACTGCATTTTCTGATTTACTTAACAACATTTATCTCAAATTGATCGTCTATTGGAGTCGGCGTAGACATTGCATGTTAATATTTCTTCTTGCATTTAGTTGTATGACCATTATATACACATGTAATCACGTTAGTGCGATTCTAGGAGTATCTCCTTTTAGAGGAATTGAGATTGGCGTTGGCGGAGGAAGAAGGTTCTGATTGGAAGAAGAGAAGAAAGAATCTGAGGCCAACATCTTAAAGTGGAAGAGGCTAATAGGTTCTTGATTTGGAAGAAGATGAGATGTTGAAGTTGGAGGAGAAGAAGAAGCAAAAACGACTCGCATTTATGAATTCGTCACATTTTAAAAAGGCTTTAAGTCGGTTAGCACCCGACGAGAGGATTCTCATCGAACGTCTTTCGCCACAAAACAATCTGAAAGTTGAACGGCGTAAAATAAAAAAACACGGTCCTAACATAAACGACCCAACTATTGCTGAGGAGTGATGCGGGTTTTACTGACCATGTTTTAATATTTATATAGTCTCGTTATACCTATGGTCTACCCTAATGCACTAACGGGCAGTGTACTCGGTCGTGTGTAGTGTAGTATTCGGTAAAACGAGGTCGTCCCAAGAGCTATGTGTGTTGGATTATTACTAAGTCTCGTGTCCGCGATTTTAATAATGATTTTGATAAGGAATTAATTAACTACTAAGCGAGAATAAAAGCGGATAAAAGGCAAAGGTTTAATCAATAGAGGAGAGTGGTGCTAACCTAGTTATTCCTCCAACTTCTAGTAATGTCTACGTCTACCTTCCAATTACTTGGTTGGGTCAAATGAGAGGACAACATTTGGTTAATTCGCCTAACCTATCGACAAAGATGCCACCAGGAAGTCGGTGTCCCTTTATAAGTCGGTTGTTTTGGGTCCCCTAAGCCAAGTCATTAAGTACCGCTACATGCTAGATTTATAATAGTGAGGTGCCTGGCGTTAGCTTACAAACACTTCCCTTAATTCTTAAGTTCATCCAAGCGGTAGGTGTCGGTTGGTCAATCGCACAAGTAGAAAGGGTCGTCAGTTGGTCATATCTTACCCTTCCCGTCTCAGTCTACTCACTTAGGGTCAGTTGGTCATATATCCTAAGCAACTAGCCTCTACCGCCATTCGAAACTACCGAAACAACAATATACTATGCATCCATACACTTAGAAATAATTATACGGAAGTAATGGAAATGCAAACAAAACAATTAAGGAATCATAACTGGGCTAGCACCAAGAGGTGCTTTGCCGCTCATATTAACCATACAAATCAATTCAACATTCAAAGTTACGAAATACATGAATCGAAAGTAAAGAAAAGAGATAAATCAATGCATCGTGTGGAACTGTTCATTCTTCATTTATATTCATCCTGCATTAAGAATTTTTTATTTCACATTCTCGTAAGATAATTTATTTTAGTAATGGCCTGAGAGTTGGACAATCGTTAGATCATTTTCGCAAAAGTTATTTAGAAAACATCGTTTTAAAGTTTCTTTTTGGTCGGAACACCATTTCAACATCCCGCCCATAGCGAAAACCGCCTCGACAATTTTCCCCATCAGTTAAGTTTTAGATTACTCATAATTAATTATAGAGTTTTTAAGATTTCTTTTAAATGTTACCAAATAAAATACAGTGCTTGGTACAAGACTAAACTTACGTTTTAAACAAATCTCGTTAGAACCAAACTTAACCATTCACACTTACTGTATTTCCTAAGATATTTTGAAACTTTTACAATTTTTTGGAAAAGTCAAACATATTTCCCTCCTCCTTTGACCATAAAGAAATTAACCTTATACGTTCTACATTTTTGATTAAATCGCGTAACTTTTAGACTTCACGTATAACTGTTAAGTTATCCCGTATGTGAAAACTACATTTTGACATCTCATATCACTTTTTAGACTAATTTTAGTCTACTCTAATAAATCCACGGTCATTTCCACGAAATCTCGTTCTTTTAGATAAATTGCATTTACGCGTTTTTGACCCGCAGCGTTTTCAGTTTTAAGCGGCGTTTAAGCAACCCGATAGAACATATCACTAATATAATATGCTTATATAGAGTATATTGATAAGTTTTAACATATTTATAAGTTTCATATTTTTAGGATACCGGTTTTAAGTTTAGATGACTTCTGACTTCACAGTTAGCGATTAGGACCAAAACTCACTTTCAGTAAGTCAAGATAAGTATCAAATCATATTATCAATCTTATCCAACAATCCACATGGGGCATTTTTATTGTGATGACTAATTTAAGATAGAAGCTTACCTAGGAAGATACATGCATGAGCTAAATTATAAGTCTTAAACCTTAAACTTAAGACTTAAGTCTTAAAATGATTAAATCTTCAAACTACAAGTTATATATCAAAGTTCAAGGCCTAGTTATTCCCTACATGATTCAAAGGGATTTGTTTGAGTGATTCCATGGTTTGGATTAGGAGCTATATAAGGTGAAAAGGGCTGAGTTAGAAGTGTTCTTACAAGGTTAGATCAATCCTACCAAGGGTTAGCATGATGTGTTAAGGATTTGGAAGCTCGGGTTCATATTGAAAGGGTTTAGGTTTTAGTGTCCTAGTTCTTGGTTTGTTAGGAATTAGAAAATTCCTTAGTGAAGAGTCGGTCACCCCAAATGTTATCTAGCTTAAGTTAGCTCGTAGACTTGTCGTTAGTTTCGTTATTTAGTAGTTTATTTATTAGTTTGTAGCGTAGAATAGTTTTGTTACCTCAGGTGGAGGAAGGGCGGGTCTTTACTTGTATACGATCCAGGCGATAGGAGGTAGGTGTATTGTGTAAGTATAAATACCCCTTCCATCCATGGAAGGGGTGGTGCTTCTCATAATCTAACATTCAACATTTGTGTAAACCTCTAGCAAGAACACCCTCTCTCTACTTTCTCTCTCTAAAATGGAAAACATGTATTTTGATCTCCCAAGACCACCCGAATCATCTAACACAATAAAAATAACGATCCTTCAATTGGTATCAAGAGCCAGGTTTATTGTGTTATTTTTGATTTGTGGTCCATTACCTCATAGTTGTTGTTTGTGGTTTATTGGTTCACGTTTTTTAAGCTGGTTTTTGTATGCTTTTGGTTGAAAAATGTGTTAAATTGTTTATTCATGTTAAATGGTTATTTGGTCTTATTTGGTTGGAATATGTTTATACAGTGTTTACTCATTGGTCAAAATATTTTAAATTGTCAAGTGGTCTTTGCTAACTTCATTTTAGTCCTTTGTCTATCAAACTTGTTCTTTGTGACAATTTTTGTACCAAGGTTTATCTGCGTAATATATGTGTGGCTTAATCTGGTCATTTTTGTGGTCAAATGGGTCAAAAGGTTACACTTTTATGCAAGTTTTGGGGTAAATTTGAAGATGGTGAATAATGGTCGGAAAACTCATCGGAAAAATGTATCAAGCTCTTGTTAGCGACTTATCAAAACGTCGGATGCATTGCACCTCTTATAGCGACTTGTCTTTACAAATTACACTTCATTCTTAGCGACTTGGTCGGTGGCGAGTTAACCTAGCGACTTGGCGTGTGAGTTAGCCTAGCGACTTGGCCGTGGCGAGTTAGCCTAGCGACTTGTCGTGGCGACTTGGTGCATTAAAATGGATAGCGACTTGACACAATTTTGGCTAGCAACTTGACCCGAAAGGATGAAGAAGAATGCAGACTATGACCACTAGACCAACAACAAATACCATATACCAAATCAAACTCGACCTCGGATCTATTCTTATCATGGTCCATTTGCTCAAAACAAATTCAAAATCGATCGGTTACATCATACCTAATCTAGACTCACCCCAAGACCTTCACAATCCTCAATCTGGAATATATTTAGGTGCTATACGTGATCATTAAGACTTACAAGAGTCCCATTCACGAAATAAACTTCCTCATTGATCAAGACTTCATAGACTATAATGATATGCAATGAAAAACAAATGATCTATCTTTTCGGATACAGAATGAAAACAAATGAAAAAGAAAACATCGTGGACTTCAAGACCGAATATAATCAATCTATTCTTTTGTCCTCGATCTCGTTTGGTGTATTTACATCATTAATCGAATCATGATCATATAAAAATGAAATATGATAGATCCAGCATTTTGATCCCTTGTGTGCGGTTCATAGAACACATAGATCTATAAGATCTATACGAATCGTGTGCTTCATGGATCTTAAAGTTTTTTTTTGTTAATGTTCGAATCAAGGAAATGATATTAACAAGAATGTTAACTCAACTCTTGTATTCGTTTATTACAAACAAAACTTAAAACAATGGTACTTAATTATCGCCTACCTTGTTGCATTAGTTCTTCATCATGGCTGCCTCATCTCACACCATACCTATGGTGAATCTTTGTCCTTGGGAATCAGACTCTCGAATATCTCTGTGGCTATGGTCTAACGTATCACTTTAATTGGAGCCATCCACATTGGCCATCTGTACACTAATACTCCTTTTGGATGCTAGACTTATGATGGCGGTAGATGTCTTATGATTAGGGTTTGGTGTTTTGAAGGTATGGCGTGATCTATGTGTGAAGGAAGGGGCGGTTTCTTTTGAGTTAGAGCAGATTTGTTGTTGGAATATACTTAGGGTTTGTATAAATGAGAGGCGGATTTTTATGATGATTTTGGGGTTTGATGGATATGTATGTGTGAAAGTGGAATATGTGAGAAGTATTGGTAGTTATGTGAGTTTAATGGCCTTTTATTCTTACGAATTTTTAGGTTTTGGAGTGCTTTACTTGATAGGATCAGTTGGTGTAATGAGCTTCAGCGGTTTTAAGAGGCTGTGATGATTGATGGGATTAAATTGGTGTAACTTACATGTAATGGGCTTCAAAGCGGTTTTAAACAAGCTTCATTGGTGTAATGGGCTTCATACTTTGAATATTGGACTAAGCTTGTTTACTCACATTAATGGGATTACATGTAAGTTACTATTGAGCGTGTGTGCTGGGCTGGATGGGATTAAATTTCATGAATCGGGGTAAACTTATGATGCATGGGCTTTGGATAGATCATATATGGGATATTATATAATATTGAATGTGAATGTGTGATATGAGATGATTTGGATCGGGTCTAAACTCTTATGAGATTTGGATGTTATGAGTTTTGATGACGAGATCCGATGATATGATTTGGTATGATGATGATTGATGGTGTGGTTTGAGGGTTGATACTTTGGTTTATGCATTTTCACAAGAACATTTTGTCACGGCTTGATTTCAATTGGAACAAAGTTGATTCTGGGGTTGTTTGGGCGGTATTTCTTATTTGGCTTTGAAGTGGTTTTTGGAGTTTACTTATTTCGTCTTCTTTCTTTCTACCATTTCGCGAAGATGACTTGTTTGGGCTTTTATAGAGTGTGATAAAGACTTGGCTATTTAGTTCGTTTGTGATTCTTCGGCTTAACCCACAACGTAACTATCACTTCGGTGTCTCACTCGGTTGAGAATGTCAAGAGGTTTTGTACATTGGGTACACCGTTTCTTTTTCACGGGAATTAGTACAAGTTTAAGTAACAAATATGGGGAATTCTACTTCATGATCAAGTTTGGTATATCGGGTTTACTTCACCATGTGGTCACTACAATAGCGACAGAATCGTGAATGATGTGTTTACCAATGTGTGGATTGGATGGTTGATGTTATTGTTGTTGATGTTGGATAATGAACCGTTGATGAACCTTGCATGTTCCCCTAAAACAAATATTCACGAAACCAAATTGTCACAACATTTCAAAGCGACATTGTTTACGGTTTTGTCTTGATTTTGTAAAATCCCGCGAAAGAACCTATTTCGCGGTTTAAATCATAGACTTGTAAAATCCCGTGACAATGGAAACATCCTGGTAATAGTAAAGTGCATTTCGGGATCTATCTTACGGTTTATTCTTGGTTTTGTAAAATCTCGCGAAAGAATCTATTTCTCGGTTTAAACCATGGAATTATAAAATCCCGTAATGATGGAACTATCCTGGAGAAAGGAAAGTGTAATTATGGATCTTATTTGATGCTGGTGCTACGGTTTCTGCTTCGAAGAAGGGATAAAAGGGTGTACTTCATGAATTGGATGTGTGTTTGGATATTTGTCATGGCGGTTTGGTTACTTCAAGGTTTTCTGGGGGTTCGTGCTTGTAACCATGGTCGGGATGAAACCATTATCAAAGTTCATTTGAATGTCAAAGAAGGCTAGAGTTGAGCTTGAGTTTAGAAGATGTGAAAACGGCGTTAATTCAGTATTATTTATTTGAGGTTGAAGTGAAATATCACGGGCGAGTGTACTTAGTATCTGAAGGTATGGGGGATGGTTGGATGAAGATTCTTCAAGATCCTTGTTCGAGCTTATTATCAAAAACAAAGACTTGGAAATCTAGTTATTGTTGGGTGACTTTTACCTCTTCTTTTACCACTTGGGGGTTGGGCTATCACCTCAAAATAATTATCACTTAAAGGAGTTACGTTGTAGTGCTCAGTGTCACATTCAATTGTGGATTTTCAAGAGGTAATGTCCGTCTATTACTTGATGGTTGGTTGGTTGAAGAGTATAGAGTACTTAGATATTCAATGGAGCATGAATTCTCGGCACCGCTCTTTGTTACATATGTGCAAGTTTAAGTCACGAGTTTGGGTTAGTTTACTTGAGGGTCAAATTCATCATATTGGGTTTTCTCCATCAGTTGTCACTACAAAGAGCCTACAGAATGATAATGGGGATGATTACATGTTTTGCTAAGAGAGCGAAAAAGAAAGATTATGACGTATGAACACATCAGTTCATGCCTCGTACTCAAAGAAAAGAAATGTGTGCGTTTGGTCGCATTATCTTAAGAAGAAGATAAATCTTCTTATGACGTATGAACACAGCAGTTCATGCCTCGTACTCTAAAGAAAAGAAATGTATGCGTTTGGTCGCATATCTTGAAAGAAATCTTCTTATGACGTTTGAACATATTAGTTCAGCCTCGTTCTCTAAAGAAAGAAAAGTGTATGCGTTTGGTGCGCTTTATCTTCGGAAGAAGAGAAATCTTCTTATTATGACCATTCTTACCAACATGCTTCATGCTTTTTCCATGCGCGCTCAGTCATCAAGTGGATCTTCTTCTCATGTTTTTTCTCAATGGTGATCTACTTACTGTTGATGGTTTTCTATTTTTTCAATAGCTCAATTAAAATGGCGATGGCGACATCATATGCAATTTTGAAGGGAGAAGTAAATAGACTACACATTGATGAGTTCACTTGTTTAATCAAGAATGGCAACTACGTATGCAATTCTTGAGGGAGAAAGAAGTGTGATTTTTGCATTGTTGATTGATATTTGAGAATATATGGTCAAAAGGCTCCTAACTCATGTAAGAACCGAGATTCTTCTTATCGGATCATCTTCACATGTAGTTTCTTCTAAAAGCCGTTGGTTGACATCTTCAGTGATATGATTAAATGACAAAGTGCTTCTAGTTCTTTGAAATTTTGATTTCTTTGATGAACATCTTTACATTTCTTGTTTGATTGGAAGGGATTTTAGTTAAGGAGATTTGCTACATACAAGGTAATTGGAACGCATTTGGTGAGATGAAGATGTTAACTTCTCAATTCCTAATGCGCAATCTTGAAGATTGTCGGTTTGAGGAGAGCACTAATTGGAGGAGATTGAAATGCGAATTTAATCCCCAATTAGATTTGCTCACATTATTGACAAGTTGATTCTCACAAGAGTTCAAATGTTCTTCTCAAAATATTTCTAGTATACGGACTTACAATGAGTTGTTGATTAGAAGTGTCAAAACCCGCAAGAGAAAGGAGACTCACATATAACACAAGCGAGTAAACTTGATGAACTTAATTCTTCTAAGTGATTGAAGATATCAGGAAGACAAATGTTATTACCATGAGAGAAACTCAAGGTTTTACTCATGGCGGTAAACTTGATGAACTTAATCTTCTAAGTGATTGAAGATATCCCGGAAAACAAATGTCATGACGCTTGAGAGAAACTCAAGGTTTTACTCATCAAGGCGTTTAGTGTTCTTATTCCAACTATGTGGGGAAGTGATGTTAGAAAAAGTTTAGAAGATAAAAGAGGTACACTAGTGTGTGGTGATTTCGATGGTATCGCAATGATCAGGGGGGAGAGAGTGTGTACATTGGGGATGCTCAGTTGTTTCACTTGAGTGCTTAATCAGTGATTCAGAGATATAATCACTTATTCGGAGTTGACATCCAGAGATTGTCATCCGCGAGATAATCGATGACTTGGCTGCTTCTTCAATGTTATCAGTTATTCCTTCCTTGGGTATTGGTATACTTCGGATACTTGAGCTTCATACACGATCATCGGGGAAGAAAAATGTGAACATGGGAGGTGTTTCATTCCCTCATGATGTGTATTCGGAGAGCTCTTGGGTATTGGTGTACTTCGGGTTCTTGAGCTTCATACATGATCATACGGGAAGAAAAATGTGAACATGGGAAGGTGTTTTCATTCCCCTCATGATGTGTATTTGGGAGAGTTCTTGAGCATTACAAAAGTTGTGCATCAATTCAACTACTTGGGGAATTGTTCTCTTGACACTTTTGGAATGGATTGCTTGGACTTGATGGAATGGAAATTTGAGAAGATTATTTATGTGTGGGATGATACGTCTTTGTTCTTCTTGTTGATGATATAACCTCGAACTAAGAATCACGGTGATTATTCTTAAAGGAGCAGTGGGATTTATGATAATGGTGTGCTTCTTTGCACTGCTAAGGCAAGCTTGAAATAGAGCTTGAATCTTTCAGCTAAAGGATTTTCGGTTTGGGGGCTGCCAAAGTCTCACTTTCGATGGTTCAATTTTCTTTCTTGATTCAAGAGCCCTGGAAGCTTTGGTGGTGAATGTTTAAGGGATGATGACTTCTATCTTCTACTGACGTCTTGCTCGATATCCTTATCGGTACTCGTATCATCATCTTCTTTAACTATATCATCCTCTCTATCTTTGTATATATTTATCAAAAACAAAATACAAAAATATAAAACCAACAAAAGAAAATAGAAAAATATAAAACCTTCAAAAACCCATAAAAATCGAAAAATTTCAAAATACCAAAAATATGTTTTCTCAAGACATGTCTTACTTATCGATAACATCTACGGTCTTAGAAATGTCATTCAATAATGGCACTTTAGATGAAGTTCGGCGGAGGTGTAAATATTCTTTTAAACATGTCTCAAACTATGGCTTATTATTTAGTAACGGGCTTCAAATGATGGCTTCAGTTATTTGACCTTCAAATGATGGCTGCGGTTATTTGCGTAACCCGTGCTTAAACATGGCTTGCTATTATTTTAGATAGCAACCGGTTTTCAAAAAGGAAAGTGCTGCACTAAACCAATTTTCAAATATTTCGTGCACTTATCCTAAAACAAAATGAGGAAAGTATGTCGAGGAATGTGCGTTCCTACACAAATATTTTTCCGTCTAAAATTCTTCAGAAAAATATTTGTTTTAACAAAAATGGTGGTAAATGAGTTGCTTTAAAATCAATCAGATTGAGTTTTTAGTAAAAAAAAATTGAAAACTCAATCAATGACTTCAGCGCTTTTAAACTTTTCTTAAAATGAGTCATTGATTGAGGGGGAAAATGTTTTCAAATCTATATCATCTAACGGGCTTTCTTAATTATCCTATATGCTTAATTAAAAATGATGTTAACCTATGTTGAAGGACTAGGTGCCTAGGATATGATTGCTAGGATTAGATGATTAGAGTTTGATGAACACATTATTCCTATACATTTATATGATCTGATTGATATGTTGCATTGACTTTTATTAGTCGATTGTTGTTTGGGTGATGTCGACCACCATATATTTGTATGTGTGTTCACTAACATATGCGGTATATTGGTATAAAAGAATGTTCCGATCCGGATCCCACAATTGAAGATGATTGGATGCCGAAAGGAAAGGGTAACTATATCTTGGGTTGACAAATGAAAAAACGGAGCTTAATTGGACTTATATGAAGAGTTGGCATAAATGCAACGTAAGAGGTCTCACTGCATCAGCGGATGGTTTTCTTCTAATTGATTGAAGAAACGGAGCTTAATTTGACCTCGGTTGGCATTCAAAATGCAACGTAAGAAGAAGTCTCACTGCATCGTGAGATGGTTTTCTTCAAACCCTACACAACAACAACGAAGCTTCTCAACCACTAACGTATCTTTGTGCGGGGATACCATTTTTAAACAATTTTGAAAATTATATTGTTTTGAAAAATGGAAAAATATTGTTTTGAAAATTAATTGGACTAAATCTTGAAAATCACCGGACTTCATTTTTATCAAAATCTAAGTCACTCAATCAACGACTACGGTTATCGATTGAGGGGGAGAGTGATTTAAAATTAAATAATTTTCAAACAATATTTCATCTATCAAGTCCGCTTGTACAAATTAAAGTGGTGATCTAAAGATTTAATGTTATGTCATGGTATGATTTTCTTTAGAATCAAGATCTTTCAAAATGAAATTTTTCTTGTTTGATTGTAAAATTGTTTTATTTTACTTAAAGATCTCTTAAAATAATCATACCTGACACTAACAATCTTTAATGTCTTAACATGGTCCTTATCTATCATTTTTCAAAATTAAATCTTGCCACGTTTTTCCCCAAACTTTTCTAAATGATTTAAATCAATCGGGATCCAAAATCTCAATTGGTTTGAAATTTTTGATCGGGGAGATGCGTGATTTAAATCTCAAATCTGTTTTTATGGAATTGGTTTTAGTCCTTCAAAGGCACTCCTGCCTCCATGTGCCAAGCGATTTCAAATACACAATGCACATGTTGAGGAGGAGGATTTATCCAAAAACCAGATGAGTATTTAAACAAGGCCACATTTTCTCCCATGTTTTCTAAACCTAATTAAATCACTTGGGATCCAAAATCTCAAAGGGTTTGATATTTTGTCGAGGGGAGAATTTGTGATTTAATAATGAAATTTGAATAAAAGGTGATCGTTTTGATTTAATTGTGCAGGTTGCTCTCTCATATGTGCTAAACGCTTTCGAATCTCGAAGCACATATTGAGGGGACAAAACTATCGAGGTACAAAAGTTTTTATGAGACTTATAAAGTACCTTGATTGAGTTTTCAAATGGTTTCTTAATGGCTTTGTGATTGTGGATGTGCTTCAAAAGAACTCTTGCCTCTATGTGATAAAATGATTTCAAATATCCTATGCACATATTGAGGGAGAGAATTTTACCAAGAAAATCAAATGGCTTTTCTATGGAAATTGTGATCAAGAAATTATTTCAAAGAACTCTTGCCTCCATGTGCTAAACAATTTCAAATCATATGCACATGTTGAGGGGAGCATTTCTAAATGATCAAAACTATTAAGGTACAAAATGCTTTGATCTTATATCACAAGTACCTTGATTGTTTTTCCAAATGATTTTTCAATTGGTTTCAAGGAAGAATGAACGGTACCAAAAGACCGACCATTTTACTTTATGCATGGAGTTATAAGGATGGTTAGGTTAGGTATTTGTTCCCCGCGATCCGCCAGAGCAGGAGGGATCTATCCAGGGACAATCCACTAGATAGTGTAGAGTCCTTAGGTATATTGAAAAAAGGAGAAAAAGTGAGATATGGGAAGAGTCGGGGCTGAGAGCGAGCTAGTCTTTGGAATAAACCCAACAAGGTTCTAGTAATGAAGTCTCGGTAAGCACAGAAGGGGTTGAAGAATGAAAAAGAAATGAATGTGAAAAGGGGTGAAAAGAAATAGCCCTCCATTAATTCAACCTTAGAGGCAGTAACGGGTTCAATACATATGCTCTTGGTGGTTACTAAGGTAACGGTATTGAAGACAAGACGTCATGGACCCAGTGGCATACTTGCACTAAACTTCCCAAGCCACTCAAGTTCCTCTTAAAAGGGCTTGTTTCATTCTCACGGGAACCTACATAATCTATCGACTTTCTCTTAGAGATTGTTGATATTGAAGAAGGAGACCCTCTCCTAGTCTCCGGCATAGGAACCAAATGTGCACGATTGAGTCTAGAGCCAAGAGATCATCCACAATATCTCATTAGGACACAAAATTAATGAAGACTTTTCACACAATGTGGAAAGTAAGAATAGATTTTAAGTGTCCTACGCATTATCCTTGTGGTATTGCAGAACATCTGAGTGATATGCATACATATTCACAATGAAGATGGAAATCCTTCTAGAGCCAACATCAAACAAGCTCTTGGTAGGTGGCATGTGAGATCTATTCAATAGATCAACCATGTGACAATGGATAGAAAGCGATGGGAATTCACTCGTGAATCAACCTTGGTCTAGGAAATGGATTGACGGATACTTTTGGAAAAACCGTTCGATGTGCAAACCTTCTTTTCTCTAGCACATCGAATGTGTACTTATGTTTTCAAATTCAAAAAGTATCTCTGATTGAAAAATACTTTTAGAAAAACCGTTTGATGTGCGAATCTCTTCTTTTCGCTAGCACGTCAAATGTGTACTCTTTTCAAATACAAAAAGTATTTTGATTGAAAATTGATCTTTCTCATAAAACCTTCGTTGTATTGCAAAACTCTTTCTTCTAAGCAATACGCGATTGTTTTCAAATCATTTTCATCAATCGGTGAATCTCAATTCGCTGGTTCACTCACTCCGTGTTGTCTTCTTTGAGACGTTCGGTTTGAGAACGGCTAGAACAGCTGCGAAACCCTGTCAAGGAGGTTCTTAGGAATCCTACGATCCGCAGCGTTACTTATGCTTGATCAGCGAGGAACCGTGGGCGTGTACCTCAATTCAACGAAAGTGATCAAAGACACACTTTAATTAAACTTTGTATGCTTGTTGTATGCGAGGTACATTTGGCGATTGCGGTGTCGGAATTGAGGAGTCAATCAACCGCATGTTCACGGCATCCACACTTAATTTAAGAAATCATGACTGGTGCATATCTACATAACACGGCTTATATTTTTATACTATGCTTCTGCTACTGCAAATATCTTGAGCCAGTAAAGCTTCCGCTACTCTGATGGAAAGATGTCATGATTCAAAAGTGTGAGCATGTCGGTTCAAAAGTCACAACTTCACATGATGGCAACACAATAAAGGGTGATCCAGAGATTTACTGTGGCTGATGATCTCAATGAAAGCTCAAAGATCATCAAAGATGTGGATCAGTTAAAGGCCTCCACTAAAAGTACAAATCAGTGCGGACTTTGAAGAATCACTACTAAAGCACAAAGATTGTTGAAATGAAGAATTGAAGTCTACGAGCTCAAGAACAAAGTCAAGAATAGAATGCTAGGATTGAAATGTAAACATGGGGTGACCTCCCTTAGGGGAGATTGTTAGGAATTAGAAAATTCCATAGTGAAGAGTCGGTCACCCAAATGTTATCTAGCTTAAGTTAGCTCGTAGACTTGTCGTTAGTTTCGTTATTTAGTAGTTTATTTATTAGTTTGTAGCGTAGAATAGTTTTGTGCAACTCCGTGGAGGAAGGACGGTCTTTACCCATGATCCTGATGATAGGAGGTGGGTATGGTATGCTTTCTCATAATCTAACATTTCAACATTTGAGTAAACCTCTAGCAAGAACACCCTCTCTCTCTACTTTCTCTCTCTAAAATGGAAAACATGTATTTTGATCTCCCAAGACCACTCGAATCATCTAACACAATAAAAATAACGATCCTTCATGGTTCTTGATTTGTTTCATCACAAGGATTGTAAGCAAACTCTTATGTTACCATTTGCTTACTGTATATACTAGTATTTTAGGTATGTTACATGTTCTATATGCTTATTATACTTGATTACGCTTGGATAATCAGGACTAAACACTGAAACATCATAAGAACTTATATTGCAAAAACAGGCTGAACAGGGGGCACAATAGCGTAAATTCGGGTGAAATGGTAGGTGAGAAAGTTAAGTAATTACATATAATTATAGATCTATGTCTTGTGATCGTTTAGCGGGTGGCTCGTCTTTGTAACTCATCAGATGAATAAACTAGAGCCAAAAGCATTTCGCGTGTCCAAATCTGGTAATAGATTTCAAGCGGGTAAAACTCATAAAACTTGCATATAACCAAGAAACTGTTGGTCAAGAATAAAAAGTTTTGCTAACACTAACTTGAATGGCTTGTTGTCCGTGTGTTAAGCGGGTTGTAGAACATGACTTATGACCAAAACCGTGAGACAGTTTGCTGCAGCGATTGAAATAACTAGTAAATTCAAGGGTAAATTGGTAATTTCACATTAGTTAATTAATTTTTGGGGCAGTAGGACCCACTAATATTTTTAGTACATTTAATTACCTTTTGAGGACATAAAAAGCGAGAGTGCGTTGATCATTTACGGTTTAGATATTGGTAGATTAGATGGGAAAACTTAAATAAACAAACGTAAACACTTACGAATTTAGAAACATCAAGTATCCAAGCATAATGAATGTATAATTATAAAGGGATGTTTATATATTCCTTCATTGTTTTAGAACCTAAGACATACTTGACATATTCTAGGTTGTAGCGTAGAGACTTCCGAGGCATCCATCGATTCCGTTATACATTGTGATATCTTTTATTAAGGTGAGTTTCATAGCCCCTACTTTTATACATTTTGAATTACTTTTGGGAGAGATACATGCTCAACTATTTTCTTTTACTTTCACAAGTACTCTAAACTTTTAAGTTCCGAGTAGGTTAGTAGCCCCACTTTTACTCATTTTAATACTTGTTTTAAACTCTTTGGGGAGATACATGCTCAACTACTTGCTTTTACTTTTACAAATACAAATACTCAAAACATTTACACTTTTATGCTACACTATACTTTTTATACTTGATTGCATAATACTTGATAGCATTTATACTTGATTGCATTACACTTGATTGCATTATACTTGATTGCGTTATATACTTGATTGCGTTATATACTTGATTGCGTTATACTTGATTGTGTTATACTAAACTTGAAAGTCTCCCAACATACGGGCGATCCCCTCGTTCGCATGATAAGTCTCCTTGGATAACACATGCATTGGGTTTTGGAGATAAAGAAAAACCAATGCTATTACTTTCCTTGTGAGCAACATAAAGTCTCCTTGGACAACACATGCATTGGGTTTCGGAGATGAAGTAGAACCAATGATATTACACTCCTTGTGAGCATCATACCCACCGAGGTTTCGGAGATGGAGTGGAGACTCATGGCTAATTGCATAAGTTTTGATGCACGTTATGCGTGATCAATATACTAGTTACATACTTAAAACATTTATACTTTTAACTACTATGATACATACATACATGATTGACATACTATTTTTAGCAGTGGATTGTAAACACACAGGTTGCAAGTTTTGTATGGGCGAGAAACTTGGGCCGAGTGGATTTAATGCCTTTGATGTGTGAACATTCTTTAAAGGCCTTTCAACTTATTCAAAACAAAATCTATGAACTCACCAACCATTGTGTTGACACTTTTTGCATGTTTATCTCACGGTCGTGGGAAATAGCTAGAGTTTGAAGCATAGAGTCATACGACATATTTTGAAGACTTACGCCTTTATAATTTACCATTCCAAACATTTTGTAAACATTTATATATTATACTTTGGGACCTCATTGTTTGTAACTCTGATTTCATCAATCGAATGGTAACTTTTCAAAACGTCTCATTTAGAGGTTGTTTTCTATAACTTGTACTTTGTATTATGAAGTAGCACCCGGTGACACAATCTTCCATTGCGATATTTTGGGGGTTCTGTTAGGGGAGTGATTTACGCCTTGGGACAGGCTCTTTTATGCTCCTTTAGACCTGCCTTTGGCTTCTTCCCACGTTCTTTGGTTGTGGTGTGTGGAATGAGATGATTTGAAATGCTGGAAATCGTGGGGTATTTATAGGCGGATCACGGGTTACTGACGTAACTAAAATAAGAGTTACACCGTAATCTTCAATTCCTTAAGTAATTTGCACTAGATCTGCTTTAGTTACGACGTAACCTTATGAGTGGTTACGCGTATTCTTCAATAATATTACTTGGTTACGCCGTAGTTGGTGGAATAGTTCGCAGTAGTTATCGTGGCGTGAACCTCATTTGACCTAATATGGTGCGTCGTAGTCTTTGGGGAGAGTTACGCCGTAACCTTCGATGAGTTGGTTTTGAGTCATGCTTTAGTTATGGCGTAATGTGAGAGATGAGTTACACGTAACTTCCAAAATCAACATACTATGATAAATATTTGATATTTCTCAATTCAGCGTCTCTTTATCTCCAATGCGTAATTTACCGAAAGTGGAAAATAATGGAAAACAAGCGTAAATCGGTATAAATGATATAAATTACGCGTTATATGGGAAATTGACACTTAATAACTATTTGATGTTATCAAATATCCCCCCACTTGAACTCTACTTGCCCTCAAGTAGACCTTATTAGAAATATTCCTAAAAAGATATCTCCCAAAACACGGAAAATATAAGTTTACAAATCCTTATGCTAGAATAAAACAAAAGCCGAACACCTCCACGAAATGGGAAGAAACACTCAAATCTCTCAACTATTCTAAGTGTCAATTTTGAGGTGATCACTCAATCGCACAGTCATAGCATGTATTCTATCATAAGCTTGCGGTTTACACAAATCTCTACCACTAGAGTTAAAATTAAACCATTCCGAGAGGCAATATGGGTAGACACGACAAAGTTTAAGGGGTGACTCGTCATTACTAACATGTCACGGAAAAGTGGACAAAATCAATTATACATGACCAAATCCATGGCCAAGACACCAAGATTGCTCATTGCATCAACTAGACACGCTTCATGACTAAAGGGTAGGATAAGACATGGGATATATAAATGGTGTAAAATAAAAACAAGCAGGTAGTCTAAATCTATAACCAAGTCATCACCACTTACCGTCGCCCAAAGTTTAAGCTTTGAAGTCAGAAACGGATCATGAAATACTAGGTAGATGTGTCATTAGAGGGCGTCGTGATGGGCACACTACTTTTCTCCAGTTGGCAAATTTACCAACTCTAATCTTGAATGTACCGAGGTGGCCTCCTAGATACTAAATCTATAAAGCTCATAACATAGTGCTTATAACATCGCACTTTACAATAACTAAATAACATAACAATTTTTTTATTATTTGTTTTTACTTTTTTTTCGAATCACTTTTTTTTTTTTTTTTTTTTAACTTAACAATAAACATAACATTCCCCCACTTGAGATGAACAATGGGAATTCGGGGGGTCTTCAATGATTCTTAGGAATATGTCGTCGACAAAAGTGTGATTTCAGAACCTTTCCACTTGAACCTTGAACTTAGGCAAATGATGACTTCCCAATCACAAACAAAGACTACAGGGTAGGCTAAGGTGTATAGGTGTATCGAAACAATATATTGGGTTAACAAAATGAAAGGAATGGCTCAGATGGGTGTATCTAGGGGTATCTTGCACTAAAGGTGAGTGCAACAAAAGGGTTTCACATGGGGTTCGAGAAGTCGAGGTGACTAATCGATAGACACACAATGGTAGGCTATTTGGGTGATAATCCTATAATATTGCCTTCTTAAACTGGAAAGTCCAAATACATCGAGCTAACTCAACATACCTCGTCTACAGTCTCGAAATGATGCAAAGGCCAAGTTCTAAAGTTTACAAGCTACCGACACACTCATGATTTGGTGGATTTGGTGTAAAATATTGGAAACGGATAAGGCTAATCTCACCATATAATATCAAGGGTTGTATGTGCTCGGCCAAGGTCTAATCTAGTTAGGTTAAGAAAAACATGTCAAAATTTCAAAAATGACATAATTTTTCAAAATAAACTAGAAAAAACGATGGCAAAATAATATTCAAGAGATAATTAAACTCCCGTCCTCCCACTTGAATTTTACAAAGTCCCTTTTGTATTAAGCATTAAATAAAGGTGAAGAGAAAAGTAGAATTAGAGCAAGAACTTCCCTGAAATTTGCTCCACAAAGAAAGAAGGCCCCCGAAAAAGGCGTTACCCGTATAAGCATCATGAACAAACTTCGATCCCTTAAATCACACTACCGACAAGCATAATTCTAAAAAAAAATGAAATAAAAACAAACCTAAATCACTTTCGTAGGAATCACGGTTGCATTTAGCATATGAAACAAGCCTTTTAAACCACTTGGTGTCCCAGGTGGACGAGTGAAGTATCGTAAGGGTTTACAGGGAACACACCCACAAAGTTCATTTAGAATACTAATACAAGGTTATTGTGTTTTAAAATGAAAGAAGTAAAGCAAAGGAAGGTTACATCGTAACTCTTAGAGGAATTCTGGCAAATGGCGGCAAAACGACATAAGGCGCAAAGCGTGAAGCTCTGACGTAACCGAGATGGTATTATGCCGTAATTAGTAAGCGTCTAAAATTCTGCGCAAAAGGTTGGTTCTGGTAATCACAGAGATTAGTTACGCCGTAACTATGGTCGAATCGTGACTGCTGGCAATCATTTCCTCGTTTCCGCAAAATGTTTAAAAACACAAAACCCTACAGAAATGGAAATAAAACAAAATAAAGGGATAATTCGGGTTGTCTCCCGAAAGAGCACTTTTCTTTATTTACTAGCCTTTAAGTTAGACTTAGAGCCGCAGGGCTAACAGTGCTTGTTGTTCATTTCGTGGATATGGCAATCTCCACGTTGGATCCAACTTATCAGATTCTCATCCCGTTTGTAATCATCCCCTAATTCTAAACATCCCGAGTAGAAGCTCTTGATTTTTCTTGTAAGGCTGGTCAATATCTTTTGCCTTGTCTTCCTCGATGATCGAGCAATGGTTGGGCTTGGCTTAAGCACCTCTTGGTCCAATTTTTAAAATTCTTAATAGTTCTCGGCATTTTGAAGATAGTCTTATCATCGTTTATCTTTAACCATACTAACCCTTCTTTTTCATTTTTATCTAACGACATTTCCGAAAAGGCTTTCCTAAAATTACTCATAATTCCATCTTCCATAAATTAAACTACGCGTCCAAAACCATAAAGTCCACCAAAAATGAATGAGTTCCAACGAAGATATGGTTGTTAGTTGCAAACCCAAGAAAATTATTTCCCTTATATTCTAATTCTTTCTTCATTACTCGGTTCTAACACTCTTTTGATATGATATTGACTGGGGAAGTAGTGTCAATAAATGGGTGGAAATCGATGAATCCAATTTTGAATGAGATCTTTAGATAATAAGGGTTTCTGTGATGTATGCGGGTTCCTACCTCATGAAATCTAGGTTGATTGGTTTGCGAAAAAGCCTTCACAGAGTTGTCTTGCCAATGGGCCATTTCTACGTCAGTTGAGAAGTCGTTAGTACTGATTCCTAAATTATCCTCTTCCTCGAAGTTGACGAAAACATCAAAATCTCTCCCTGAATCAATCTCTCGGGATGGGGTCACTGAAATTCTTCTAGAGCGTCACCAAAACGCCTACTAGTTGCACATACCTTATGAGGAGTGGCGGGGAGTTCATTAGGTCCGAACGTTGCAATCTCTCCATTAGCTTCAAGAGTTAGTTTTCCAGCAAAGACATCCACCTAGTATGGGTGGCAGAGCATATGTCTACCTAAAATGGCAGAATTATACTTTGTCTTCGGAATGTCAAGAATCACAAAATCTCTTTGGAAAAGGAATTTCTTAATCTTCACCAACATTTTTGCAACGATGCCCAACGGTGATTGCATAGATCGATCAGCCATTTCAATTTTCATTTTGGCTGGCTTTAAGTCACCAATACCCATACGTAGGAACATCGAACGAGGCATTATGCTAATACTTTCTACAAGATCAGCTAGGGCATTACACATATTGAGACTCCCGATCAAGCGAGGAGAGTGAAACATCTGTATCTTTACCTTTTGTGGTAGCGTTTCTCAAAGCTGAACATCTTCGTTGAGGTGAACTGTCTCATCATTGCTTAATTCCTGCGGAATATCATCATGATTAGTTTTAACGGAATTATTGATAGGGGAGTTTACCGGTAAAGCTTGGTCCAGAAGTGATTGTCTTTCCATGATGATTCGTCGCTTAACTTTTTCCGAAAAGGTCGTCGGTTCTTCAAGGATAGTTTCTACCGTGTTGTGACTTCTCTTCCCAAGCTACAAAGTGTCGGTGATGGCTTTTTGAACATGAGCTAACAACCCCCTCTATCATAAATTTGAGAGAAACGGTGTATTATCGAATGTCTTCATCATTTTTTCAATTCTTTCATCTCGTTACCTTGATTCATTGATGTGGTCAAGAATCTTCTTTTCAAGATTGATCCCGGTTTTGCTCCCAAATACACTCTTAACCCTCTCAATCCTACATGCTTGACTTCTCTTTCTAACCTTTATTTTTCTAAAATTTCCCCATAATTGTATTCTTGCTTTGTTATCGTCTTCATTACCTTATGATCAAAATTGTCTCTTGGTCGTACCTGTATCCATATGCCATTTGTTGCAATGTTAAATCAGTTGAATACATTCCAAGGCTTGGTCGAAGTCATACTAGGAATAGGTCTAGGGGAATCGAGTAATTCTCGTGTTAGCGCATTAAACGGTAGAAGGCGTGGAAGCGATCGATGTTTGTTCAAATCATGGGTGGGACATCGATAAAGTAGCTCATTAAATCTTTCCCATGCACAGTACGTTTTTCTTCTCAACTTGAGCGAATTGATAGATTTTACCAAGAAGTTTGGCCATTTTGAAGGAGGAAAAATTGATGGACGAACTCTCTTCTTAGTTTATCCCATGCTCCTTTACTTTCGTTAAGGAGTTTGTTATACCATCTTTCTTGATTCCAGGAGAGTTATAGGAAAAATCATTGCGGTGACCCGAATAACTCGGGTGCCTCTAGCGTTGAAAAGAGAGGATAAGTTGAGTACTTATTCTACACGTGATTCGGCGTCCTCATCTTCATCTCAGTAACTTAAGTTAATTGTAACTCTCGAATAAATTGATCAGGAATAGAGCATTTTCAATACTAGAATCTTGTGCGAAGGTTAGTTGGCGGTTCTCATTTAGTCGCTTCCAAATCTTGCTCCATAGTTAAGTCATCGATATTATTTTCATCGATGACCTCCGGTTCTGCATCAGACTGTTCTGATTGATAAAATGAAAAGATGTTGTGAATAGGAACCGAAGAGTAAATTTTCCTTGTCCGAAATTGCTTCTCCGGATTATCGAATGGGGTGGCCAAAAAAGGCCTCTACCTACGAGTCTTGTATCCTGACATTTAAGAGAAGAAATAAAATGAAAAATAGACTTAATGTGAAATCCTAAAATAGCTCCCCAGCAGCGGCGCCAAAAACTTGATACAGGTTTTACTGACCGGGTTTTAATATTTAGATAGTCTCGTTATACCTATGGTCTACCCTAATGCACTAACGGGCAGTGTACCTTGTCGTGTGTAGTGTAGTATTCGGTAAAACCGAGGTCGTCCAAGAGCTATGTGTGTTGGATTATTACTAAGTCTAAGTGTCACAGATTTTAATAATGATTTCGATAAGGAATTAATTAACTACTAAGCGGAATAAGCGGATAAAGGCAAAGGTTTAATCAATAGAGGAGAGTGGTGCTAACCTAGTTGTTCCTCTAACTAGTAATGTCTCACGTCTACTTGCTTCAATTAGTTGGTGGGGTCAAATTCGAGAGGACATAATTTGGTCAATTCGCCCTAACCTATCGACAAAGATACCACCACTGGAGAAGTGGGTGTCCCTTCATAAGTCAGTTGTTCCGGTCCCCTAGCCAAGTCATTAAAGTACCACTACATGCTAGATTTATAATAGTAAGTGCCCGGCGTTAGCAACAAACACTCACCCCCTAATTCTTAAGTTCATCCAAACGGTAGGTGATCAGTTGGTCAAATCACACAAGTAGAAGGGGTCGAAGTAGGTTGGTCGTATCTTACCCTTCTGTCTCAGCTACTCACTTAGAGATTAGGTTTGTCATATCTCTAAGCAACTAGCCTCTAACGCCATTCAAAACTACCGAAACAAGGGTAGCTACCAATAAACTATGCATGCATACACTTAGAAATAATTATACGAAAGTAATGTAAACGCAAACAAAACAATTAGGGAATCATAACTGGGCCAGCACCAAGAGATGCTTAGCCGCTCATATTAACCATACAAATCAATTCAATATTCAAAGTTACGAAATACATGAATCAAAAGTAAAGAAAAGATAAAATGCTAATGCTTATCGTAGGGGAGTGATTTCTGCCTTGGAGACAGCTCTGTATACT
Source organism: Chrysanthemum makinoi (assembly GCA_910596185.1). Taxonomy (NCBI): domain Eukaryota; kingdom Viridiplantae; phylum Streptophyta; class Magnoliopsida; order Asterales; family Asteraceae; genus Chrysanthemum; species Chrysanthemum makinoi. The sequence continues at coordinate 301,716,106 of OU343224.1, forward strand.
CCTCTAGACCTGCCTTTGGCTTCTTCCCACGTTATTTCGTTGTGGTGTGTGGAATGGGATGATTTGAAATGCTGGAAATCGAGGGGTATTTATACGCCAGATCTGGGTTACGGCATAACTAAAATAAGAGTTATGCCGTAATCTTCAATTCCTTCGTAATTTGCACTAGATCTGTACGTTCTGGTAACCTTATGAGTGGTTACGCCGTATTCTTCAATATTACTTGGTTACGCCGTAGTTGGTGGAATAGTTACGGGATTGTTCAGTCAGCGTGGAACCTCATTTGACCTAATATAGTTACATCGTAGTCTTTGGGGAGAGTTACGCGTAACCTTCACGATGAGTTGGTTTTCGAGTCAGCTTTGAATTCTGGTAATGTGAGAGATGAGTTACGCCGTAACATCTTCAAAGTCAACATACTATGATAAATCTTTGATATTTCTCAATTCAGCGTCTCTTTAGCTCCAATGCTCGTAATTTACCTGAAAGTGGAAAACAATAGAAAACAAGCGTAAATCCATATAAATAAAATAAATTACAAGCATTATCGGGGGAAATTGAAACTTAATATTCAGGACTATTTGATGTTATCAAGGAGCTTAAAAGAGTTAAACCATGGGTGGAAGTATTTTGATATATTTTACAAAATTGTCAATATATTTGGTTATCAATATAGCTCTGTCAAACTTACAATTTGAAGTTGTTTTGTAGGATCTAAGTAGATGGTTTCATTATGTTGAAACTCTTTGGCTGACTGATGAGGTTGAAGAATTCATTTGTGATCCTGAGAGACTAAGGTGTAAATTTCCATGGTCAGATGACTATACTGTCGACCGAAATTTCTGGCATCGATTAGTTTGCTTAAACCCTGCTAGAAAAGGTTGGCTAACTGAGGAGGTTAGTTTATCTACGTAGTCTTATTCACTTTTATTTTACTTTGTATTTGATTTTTACCATTTCTTAAAATGGTATTTTATTTACGACAAATGCGCAGCATATAGACCTATGGGTTGACTACATGTGGCATGTGCGACCTCGGAGAATGCTAGCGATGGTTGGTAGTTACTTTGTTGATTCTTCTTCAAAATTGCATGTTTCATGCAGACGGGACGAGGTATCCCAGGCCCTGGAATGATGTTGAACAGGTAATACATTTACTTTTCATTTGTGCTATTTTTACGGTTTAGGGTCATTCAATAATCAGGTAGTTGATGAAAGGAACTTTAAAAACGACAACTTTTTAAGTATGCACAAACTTGATATTTGCCCCTCAAATCATCAACTTTCCTTTAAGTATTAACAAACTTAATACTCTGTCTCAGACTCACAATCTTTATCCACAACTTTTGATCTATCAGTAGTGCTACCATTCCCACTATCCGTGGTTTCTGTTATAAGATTAGAGTTGATCCATACTTTGAATAATTCGTCCAACAGAACAAAAAACCTAACAATCCTCCCCAAAACTTGATATTTACAATCAAAATCATCAAGTTTATTCTTAAGCACAAAATAACTTATTTGGAGGGTGCTTCCAAACTGCTAGACTCTGTATGCTCCATCTCAGAATCAGAACCATAAACCACAACTTTTTGACCTATCTGCCATTCTCTTCTTTCTCCAATGAAGCTTATCCTTGATTGCTAAAGGGGTTTCAAAATTAGCAATCTCTTTTAAATGTGTTGACCATTGGCCTCCTTTGTCGCTCCAAAACTGTTACCTTGTGCTGCAACTTTCTGATTGTGTCAGCCTGAGAAGAGGTTATTTGTTGTAGGCCAGTGATCTTAGACTCCATTGTAGTACATTTATCCGTCAATTCATGTATAAGTTTCACGGTATCCTCATCATAAACTAACTAGCAGGGTTTTCATAACACTAGCAGTGTTTTCATGCAAGCTAGCAGTGGGAACAACTTTGCACTCCAATATTCCAACCAAGTCCTCCTTTGCAAATGATTTGTCAATGTCGTATATCATGCATCTTTTTGACTGAGAACACAACAAAATTTACACATTTTTTTTTGGTTTTTTTTTACCCCTAAAGGTCCAGCAGCAAAGTCAAAAAATCCTAGTGCTCATAAACAATCCAAGAAACTATGTACGAATCTTCTTCAACATCCTGCATGAGACCAATACAACCCAGAACTACACAACCTTTGTTAAGGTTAGACACTTAGTAGTTATAAGTGTAACACAAGCACTAAAACATTATATGCACCAGCATGACTTAACAAAAGGAACAAGAAGTGGAATCATATACACTAGCCGTACTAAGATTTCCAATAGCAGTACTACCTTTTTACAAACTTTTGCAAAAACATTTTGAGACTTAGAGATTGATAATACCTATACTAGCTACTAAGTACCTAAACCTCCCCACATCAAAAGCTTTAGTGAGTAGGTCTAGTCCATTGTAGTCAGTGTGTATTTTAACCATTTGAATTAACCTTTTTCTCATTGCAATCTCTCTTATCTCAATACGCTTACTTCTAGAATGCAAAACATGATTTTTAATGATGCATATAGTACTGTTATTATGTATATAAATCTTAGTATGCATGAAATTGTACCCAACGTCCAACAATTGATTTTCAATCCAAAGTAGCTAATTTAAAGCCTTGAATGACTAGTCGAGCCTTGAACTTAGTTCTAGAATGTGAAGAAGCTACATACTCACGCTTAGTGGTGGAATTGGCCACAATTGTTTGCTTCTTATACTGCCATGAAATAAGCTTGATTCCCAAAACGACTTAATGGTATATTGAATACACTAGCAGCAGTTATGGTAACACAAGCAGTTGTTAACAATTGGTAAACTCCACTCCAGCTTTGAACAATGTTCACCACATTAGCTGACTTTTTAACATACAAACACGACAATTGTATTCTTGTATATACCTTTGACCACAATAATAAAACGTCAATTTTATTAATTTTATACGTTGACTAATTATATCCTAATACAGCCAATTTTCTTTTTAGGTTTTTATTCACAGTAAGGACATTAAACAATTGTCTTTCTTAACATACCTACTGAAGGGTGGTAACATTCTATGATAGCGGTGACATGTGTGACTACGAGTCACGTGCATGGTATGTCCGTGTTAGGGAGTGCTTACAGGTATCTTGTTATTATAACACTGTCATATTATTATGTATTTTTTTTGGTTGAATTTGCATTATTATAACCAACATATATAATACAGTTATGGACAACATTAACAAGTTTACTATCATATGTAGAAATCGATTTAAAATTTTCCCTTCTTCCTATACAAGACATATAATTACAATTACGGACAACACATACATAAATAAACTTATAATTTGTTATACTTTGTGACCAGACACCATGCATGTGCCTAGTTGCCCATTGTTTGTGTCTAGTTGCCCCATAACAAATTTATTGTTGGCCAAAGTTTCTTGGGTGTTGTGTTGTAGCAGTTTGACTTTGAGTTTTGTGGACACTTGTTCCCTTCAAGTACATGACACTATTTACCACCATCATTTCCTTACATCTATTCACCATTAATAAACTGTCCTTATTTTAAACCCCATCTTATTTTTACCACAACCAACAACAGAGTATCTCAAAAACCTTTGTTATACTTACATAGTTACATGTCTATATTAGTAACATCAAAGAATACCTAGCGTACACCTAACAATAAAATGTGTAGGTTAACTAGCAGCAACCCAAAATAAACAACATAAATCTACTTGCATCCCTATTTTAACAATTTATTTTCCTAATTTTAATTTACATTGTGTCTTGGCCATATAATACGATTATATACTTAGCTACCAAGCTTGATTAATTTTAACTTTTGAATTGCACATAAGGTTCATGATTTAGTTGGCCCACATATCCAAGTTTAGAGGTACACACCTTGTTTCTAACCTTGATTGGCCATCGTATCTATGTGCTTGCCCAAAAATATTAACTTGTTCGACACAGGTTTCATTGTGCCTTTTTGTGCAATACTTAAACTTGATAATTAATGAACAAAAACAGTTCATGTACATGCCACTAGCTAGCACCATCATTTCAGTACGTCCTTTCCTCATTAATAAAGTTTGTCCTACTTATGTGCATCCCCGATTTGGGTTTTTTACAAAATATACATCCAATACTGAAGATAGCACAACCAAGTACACACTTGCTTAGACTTTATATTTTATTACATAAAATATAAAGTATATGTACACCTAATAATAGCATATGTATGTTAGTTGATGTAACCAAAAACCAATGAACATAAACATGTTTAATGCCATGTATGTAAACAACATACTTAAATATTAATTTTCCTAAGCCAAGTGGCATAAAATTTTGTTTCAATTGCAACTAAACAAAAGGCTAACTGGTTTAGTTGCCCCCAAATTGAAACTAATTTCCCAAAATGGTTATCTTGTGGCCAGGAATCGTTTGAGTACTAGAGAAGCATCATTCATTAAATTTGGCCTAAGGTGCATTTGTAATTACTTGACAAGACTCAACTATTCATCACTTGACTATCCACATTAATTCAGATAGACTTAAATTCAAAATAAACTCCATGTCAGCCCCCCACCCACCCCATTTTGGTTATATAAATGGACACCATATATTCCATTTTCATACAACTTTTATCAAGAGACACACACTACCCACAACACAATTTACTACAAAATAAATGGATAACTTACTTAAAGACATGGTTAACACTTTGTTTGTGCGTGACAATGAACGTGACTTCACATTCTTAAGTGACATGCATGCAAAGGTGATCGAGCTTACTCGTCGTTGCACTGTGAGGGGTGAGCCGATCAACCAGTTGGAGTGCGTGGTTGGGTCCAGTTTTGCTAGTGCTTGTTTGGAAATCTTGCGTGAAATTCAGGATGAGGAGCTTGAGAAAAACAGGATGCTGATGAGGCTCATCAGTGACACTCAACTCAAGTTCTCAAAAATCTCTCCCTTCTGCAAAATGCATAAAAATTATTAAAACTCTACTCCTAGCTTGTTATTTGCTCTATGTCAACCACGTCATTGTCATATTTTGTGTTTTGGTATCTTCATAATGTCGTTCTCGTTCTTATTTTGTTATCTCTTGATGTAATGAAATGAAATCTATTATGAATAAAAATATATCTAAGCACATGTCAAATGTTTGAACCTTGTATACGAATCACGAATAAGAAACATATAATATTTTTGAACACGTCTTTAATTAACAACTTGATGTAGTACATATAATATTTAATCCGTCTTGAACAAACAACTTAATTTTATTAATAATTTGGTGACAAACATGGGTATTTCGATTAAAGAATAGTAACATTTTTGACAAACCTCTAACAAGATCACCCCTGTATGTATTTTAATAATTTATGTTATTCTACAGGCCAAACTACCAGTTGTTCTAGAGCAAGAAAACATTTTTGATAAGACTGGAATACATCTGAACGACTATAAGATTACATTTAGGTTAGCCGAAAACGTTGCTAAGCAAGGGGGATTTTTGGTGATTGTGGTGTGTGGGTTTTATATTTTTATATCGATTGACACATGGTCTATCGTTGCAAGTTGATGATCCTGCTGATGTCGCGCTAGCAAATCGCGAGAAGATGATTTGGTTTTTTTATAAACATAGATTTTATCATTTGTACTAACGAGTTTTAAGTTATCTCCAACAACACTTTGCATTGTTTTATCATGCACCATCTATTGATATATTCATTCACACATAAGACATTCATGACTAGATAAACCAATAATGATACAATGCCACATGCAGTAACGAATGCATTATAACATTCATTCAAACAACATGAATGGGAGACACAACGTAAAAGTATGTACACATGTTACATCTAAATTTGTTGAACAGTAAGATATTCTTTCTTGTAAAAACTCCACAACTCTATTTTATTTATTCTTCATTTGGACGTCCATTTAATAAAAATAGACATTTGGGCGTCCATTCCAAAAAAATTAAAAGGGCCATGACAGGTTTGTCACTTCATTAGTTCCCATATTATTACCCACCAAACACACTACACATAAAAATGTAAAACAAATAAACTAACATTTATCCTTATTACTATTTCCATATTAAAATAAATGGATCATAAGTTTCATATAATATATAAGTACAATATTAATAGTAAAATAATACTACCTTTCCTAATATATAGCAAATCTTGATCAAGATCACATTTGTAAACAAGTAATGATACCTATCTTCCAACCATCTCTTTCATCAAAAAATGGTGCTAAGCCTCCAGTTGCCTTATTTGATTTCAAGCCAAGGTATGCATGCCATTACCTTTCGTGGTTGTCACTTGCCTTGACTAGGTTTTTGTCCATACTTGCTAATCACATTTGTATACATTTATACATCTTTATTACAGGACTCCACGCCCTGTAGCTGCGTATCCTTTATTTGAGATTCACTACGATGGTGAGTTCATTCGGTTGCCCAAATTAAGTTATGAGTATGGGCGAACCCTTGTGCTAAGGTTTAGTAACTCCCCAAGGATGAACTTTAATCAAATGCTTGACTGGTTGGCCTACAAGATTGAGTGTGGGATGCAAGCTTTGTATTTTTGTAGGCCAAGATTTTGTCTTTCAATTGGTTTGACAATAGTTGAATGTGATAATGATATTGAAAGGATTTATGAACTTGCCGAGGAATATGGGTTAATCGGCTTGTACATTGCACATAAACCTGATAACTTATCATGTTTCTATTATCGTAACCTAAATTTTAATCTTCTTAATGAGCAAATGCGTGCAAATATTAGGATACATGATAATCTTGTGGAAATTGCTACTTCTAAATCTGACTCTGATATTGTTGCATGGGAGGAGGAACAAGGGCGTTCACCTCCCCTAAGAAGCCCTTCTTTCCAACCTAGAAGTGACGTACTATAGGATTTTTAGGTCTGTATCAATGGATGTTGGGTGTTCTACTTCCCCACCTTATAACTCGGTACAACAGGTTGTCAAATTTGATGGTGCCACTTTAACGAATGTGCCGACACATTCTCTTCCAAATTAGGTTTTGTTGGATGCAGGATCTTCTTCCGTTCCACAAGAAGTATGTACTATTGTCAAGGCCAGTCGGGCTTAGGTTTCGAGAAAACCGTATGCAAGGAGGCTTTGCTTTCAAACACCAAGAGCGGGTTTACGGAAGTTCAAGAAGTCGAGGCATTTCAAGGCTCTTGTGAAAAACTAGAAGGGGGGGGGGGTTGAATAGTTTTGCCAATTTTAAGTTAGTTTCTAAAACTTTAGATTGATGTTATGAAATCTTATGGATGAAGATAAAGTATAGATTTAAGAGTAATGCAAGTAAAAGAAAGTAAAATAGGGATAGAAATGACAACAAATTTTATAGTGGTTGGCTACAAGGACACCTTCCTTGGCCTACTCCTTCCCAGAGTCACCTACTAGAGTTCAAGCACTATGTCAACAAACTCCTTAAACTTGGTGAAAGCCTTCTACAACGTTGCTTACCCTTTTTCGGTCAAAGCTAAATACCGGAGTCAGTAACCTGAGGACCAAAAACCAACCGACTATTACACAACAACTATGTGAAATATCAAGTACAAGATCTTTGCTACAGACATCTTGTTAGGGAACAAATCAATCAAGGACCCCTTGCTTGGATGACTTGTAGAAAGCTCGTGATCTCGCCTTAGAGAAGGACCTATATGAGAATAACAATAGAAGAAAGAAGAACAACTCTCTAGATCAAGTGATCTTCCGTCTAGTGTAACCTATGGGATCCGTGGGACGCTCCTTTTTGCCCATGGGTTTTTTGGTTATGGGTCATGGGTCATGCGTTATGGGTTGGTCCATGGGTATTTCATTAGATACAATTTATCTAATAGATGCAATGCATCTAGTCAAATGGATATGGGTCAACACCATGGGTTATGGACATGCTCCATGGGTTGTGGTTTTTACCCATCATAATAAACTATTACAAAAAATGAGTTCTTACAACAATTTATATTAAATGACTATATGTAAATGCTTTACAAAAATAACATGTATCCTTATAATTTTACTTATGATAACATATATTTTGTTATCAAGCGTTTTTCTGAGTTTATTTGTATTACTGTTAGAATTAGAAATTCCGGTATTAAAGAGTCGGTCACCTCAAGTATATGTCGTTAGAAAGCTGTAGTCATAGTAATATTTAGTTAAGTAGTATTTAGTTAAGTAACACCGTGGAGGATGGACGGGTCTTTACCTTGTATGCACGATCCACGGCCGATGTGTGGCGATTATGTAAGACTATAAATACTCTCTACCTCCCAAGGTAGAGAGTTGGAGCTCATAATAATATCTTTCACTTTCTCTCACTAAGTTCCCTAAACCTCCAACTTTCTCTCTCTAGAATTCCATCTATATGCTACCTTGTGTTAATGTTATGATGTGTATGTGAAAAGTTATATCTTACAATTGGTATCAAGAGCCATGGTTAGATCATATCTTACACATCTTTGGATTTCTAGTGGTTTTAGGTGGTTTTTGAGTTTGAAAAAGTTTAGTGGTTTTGCATCATTTGATTGATTTCTAGTGTTAAAGTTTGATTTTGGTTGTACTTTTATGTTTAGAATCATCAAAAGTGTTTAGGTCATTTGTTAAAGCTTGAATCATCGTGGTTGGGTTGTTTTTGGATTGAAAAGTGATGTTTATATGGTTTTTCAAGCTAGCGACTTAGCTAACGGAATAGTTTCTTGGTAGCGACTTGCTTCACATTTTGTAGCGACTTCTGATTGTTGGAGCTAGCGAGTTAGATCTAGCGAGTTAAAGTACAAGTAGTGGATTCTCTACTACGGGTAGCGACTTGTTGGTAGCGACTTGGTCCGATGGCGAGTTGCTCTTTAGCGACTTGTGTCTCTAGCGACTTGTGTAGCAATTCTTTGCCAAAATTTGGTTAGCGACTTGAGTGCTGCGAGTTACTACTTAGCGACTTGCTTTTACTTAGCGACTTGGGACTCTAGCGACTTAGGGTGTGAATTAAGGGTTAGCGACTTAGTGTGCATTAATTTCGCGACTTAGTGCACTAACTTCTAGCGACTTAGTGCATTATCTTCTAGCGATTTAGTATTTTATCATCTAGAGTCTTGAGTGATTGTTTACGGTTTTCTCTTGATTTAGTAAAATCCCGTGAAAGAATCCATTTCTCGGTTTAATCATAGAGTTATAAAATCCCGTATAATCTGTTAACATGTCTACCAGCGTTCCCACTATCATCTCCACATTGCAGAAGATGTTCAAGCGGTGGCTCGAGATACTCGTCCACCCATGCTTGCGAATGACTCGACTCTTGGGCTCAACGAATTAGAGCGTATTGCCTTGGAAATGAAAATGGTGTCAACATTCTCAAATCCATTGATGAAGGACCATATCGAGTTGAGACGACTAGAGACATACTTGATACTAATGCAGATGGTACTCTTGTTTACGGAATGGACAGACCAAAGATGTATGATGAGCTTGATGATAAGGATAAAAGAGATTTGATGAATATCGGGGCTTCACAAATTGTTCTTCAAGGTCTTCCTAAAGACATCTACAAGGCGATCAATCATAACACGATGCTAGGCGGTTTGGGACAATGTTAAGATGCTTCTCTCAAGTTCTGAATTAACTATGGAAGACAGAGAATCCCAACTCTATGACGAATTTGAGCATTTCAAGATGAAACCGGATGAGAGTGTCTATGAGTACTATGTGAGATTTCATAAGTTAGTTAATGACATGAGGAACATCGGAATGACTATGCCTAACATTCAGTTGAACTCAAAATTTGTGAACAACATGAATCCCGAATGGCACAAGTTTGTTACCTTTGTGAAGCTCACTAAAGGATTGAAGAATACAAACTATGAGCAACTCTATGCCTTCCTCCTTGAGAATGAGAGACATGCTATGTTTGAAAAATTAATTCTCAATCGTTCAAAACCAACAGGGGAGAGACAAGCTCGTCTAATGACTCTACAACTTTCTACTCAAACATTGGAATCACAACCAAAGCATCACAAGTCATACCCTTGGGTAATGGTAATCACAAACTCATTCATGATCCTATGTACAAACAAGTCTTTGATGCTCCGTGGGTAGCTTCATTAATCAACTAGCTCTTCTCATCAGTCAAAACATGAACACTCTCCCACAAACCAACAACAACCTCGAGCGCATCTAACCCACACAATCAAGCCACTATTAAAGATGGAAGGATCGGTGGTGCAACGATTCAGGGAAGACAGATATGATCGGGGGCGAGGTGGAGCTGGGTGAGGTTATGTTGGAAACCAGAATCGAGGAAGGAATGGTAACCAAGGTCAAACTAAGCTCATCAAATGTTATAAGCTGGTGGTGAGAGGACACATTGCAAGGAACTGTACATCTCCAAAGCGCCCACGAGAATCTTGATTACCGAGAGATGCTGCTGGCTCAGCTCGGACAATGGTGCTACTATGAATGAAGAGGAATTGCTGTTTCTTGCTGAGGGCAATGCCAAGACCTATGATGCGGATGTGGATGGCGGCCTATTCAGAGATAGGTCACAATCATCGAATGCCTTTCAAGTCGCTTGTGATGCATCGACTTCGATGTGGATGATGGACCTACGGCACACACAATTTTATGGCTAGCATTTCTCCAATGGTTTCTCCCAAGGTCTCTTCTTCATCACTAGTTGGCCCATCCAAAGACAAGCTCATCTCAGAGTATTAAAACTATCGATGATCTTGATGTGCAAAGATGCATGACAAAGTACAATCAGCTGAAACTATTGAATCAAATATTGAAAATATGGGTAATATCAATATTGTCCCATATGATCAATATGTGAAACAAAGTGAAAGTGAAGTTGTACCAAGTGATGCATCTTCTGGAGTCAACAATGACTATGTTTTTGATGAATACACGCATGTGCCTGATGATTCCATTATTTACGACTAAATGCCTATAAAAAACGTGTTGCTATTTATGAACAACGTGCTAAGTTTGAGTTGACCACTCGTGAGCAGGAAATGGATAACCAAGTAAGTACAATAATTAGAAAAAGTAAGTTTAGAGAAGAAGTATTGAAACAAGAATTAAATTCCTTGCAAGAAAAACTCTCTAAAACATCTAAACAAAAACAAGAACTTCAAGAAAATGTGAAAATGCTTAAGCAAGAATTTAATGCAAAGGAATCAAAACTCTTGAGAGATTTTTCTAATCAGAAAACTTTGAAAAACAAACTTGAGAACAAGTTGTACATACAAGGAAACACCATTGATTTGCTCACATGGTCACTAAGCATAGAGTCTTAAGCGATAAGCATAGCGTTCCCCTTGTTGAGGAACCCAAATCGGAGGTAATTAAAAAGTCTAGAAATGCTCATAAGGTGCTTTATGATGGTAATGAAATTCTTAAGCCTAGGCGGAAACCTAGTTGCGTTGAGTGCACTGAGGAAGATAAGAAATCAGATGAAGTCACTAGGGAAAGGATGAACAAAAAACTAGATGATCCAAATGCAAAGAAAAAAATAATAATTATCACTCCCCATGACTACAAGAAGGAAAACTGGATTTCCTTGAACATGTTTAAGCCTCAAACATTGTTGACCCGAACAAGTGTTACGGAAAAGGATTTGGACTTGCAAAAGGCTGAAAATCTTGTTGAAAAGAATCCCCCCTTGTAGGAAATTCCTAAGCGTATGTATCCTCCAAATGCACCAATGCATTTAGTTCCTAGAACTATTGCCACTAAGAGCAAGACCTTAATCAGCCAATATGTTATTCTTCAACTATTTGTTGATTTTGAGAAAACTTGTAAGAAAAGGATCACACCCATTTGGGATAGCGGAAGGGAAAGGGGTTTTGAGCAAATGAAAGAATGTTATTTAACCGAGGTCATGCCTTTCTTTAAACAACTAAAAGATCATTTTGAGAGTCTTAAAAGGGGATAAAATCAGATATTAAAGAAATGGAAAAGGAATTTGATGCAATGGTAGTTGAAGTTAGTGATTATGGGCGTGCACTAAAATATAATGAGATTGAGAGGAAGAACTTGCATACCTTAAATGAGACTCTTATTCCTGAATGTGTTGCTCAAGATATCTTTTCACTGCTTCAAATTGCTCTATTAATGCTTCCAAATTTCATGAACTATCGTGGCCTGAAAGTCTCCCATGATCGTGTCATTGAGCTTGAAAAACTAATTCTAAACTAAACGAGAAAATTGAACTGGATGATCACGACAATTTGGTTAAACATTTTTCTAAACGGGAAGTTGAGCATTTTAATTTACAACTAAAATATCAACATCTTAAAGAAAATGTTAAAACTTCAAATATCAAGACATCCTCGGATGCTCGAGTTTGATGCGAGTTTTTCAAATTAACAAACGTGATGAACAGATTCAAGCTCAGTGCAACACGATCTGAAAGTTGAAAGCCCAAATCTCTCAATTAAAGGGTCAAACGAACAATATGACAGGCTCCCAAATCCCTCCTCCTTTAGATTCTCGGAATTCTCAAACTTTTCATCTTCAAAACTTAGTTGATGCCTTACAAAGGAGCGAGTTTTTCTAGAAGAAAATAAAAAAGTTAAACGACATTTTAAAGAGTTATATGATTCAATGAAAGTCACCCGTGACCAAAACAAAGAAAAAATAACGTCTTTACAAAAGGAAATTGAGAATCTAAGAAGTCGGAAATGGGAAGCGCCACTTGTTTTCAATAAGAATGTTGTCTCAAAGTCACCCTTAGATTGCAAATACAACTGTGACGATTAAATATATTCCTCCTCATCTTAGGAATAATGAACATGCTTTTCATGAATCCTGTGCTCACCTTAAGGATAGTCTAGAATGTCTCCGTGAGATTGTCGAAGAGGATTTCATTAACAAACCTCTTGATAGTGAAATTAGGTTTGCTTGCCTCCAGTCCAAACGATCTCAAGAGTTGCTAGAATGTGTAATTGCCACATGTCCCAAAATCCTTAGGTGAAAAAGGCAAAGGCGTGATGCCTTGTTCTATGCCTAGTGCCAAGCGAAATGTTCTATGCCCAGTCTTAAGAAAGGAAACACTAATGTGCCTTCAAGTAGTTCAGATTCGAGATATGTTAGTGCTAAGAAAGTGAACTTTAGTGTGCACGCAAAAGCTCAAATCACGGTCTTAAAGTATACACTAATGTGCCTTCTAGTACTTGGATCACATCAAGTTCGGGATGCAAAATTAGATCAACCAACTAATGTTCCCATTCCCTCTACAGATAATCGGTGACTTTAAAAGCGAGGTCAAAGTCTCAAGACAATACAAGGAATGATAGGACCTTGCAAGCTAAGAATGTGCATTGAAAGAGAGTAGAAGACCAATCTAGGAACTTTAAGCTTGAGTTGAATAAAACTAATCGTGTTGATTCTAGTATTAGCCTTAAGCTCGTAATTAATTCAATTCGATACTATCTGCAAACCTTGTAATGATGCATGCTTGAATTCATGCTAATCATGAATGTGGTGTGAATGCTTTGTCTAATCTTTGTCAAATGCCCGATTAAAATTGCTTAATGCTAATAATCGTGCAAATAAGGCAAAAGGCAAAACGAAAGACTGTTAGAAAGCAATTGGAAACCAGGGAAGAACTTTTATAAAGATAGGTTATTATTGGATACCTTTTGGTCATAAGAATAATCGGTTTTGTTCATACTTTAAGATTATGCCCACTAGAAAATGGATGCCTCTTGGTAGAACTATTCCCTTAAGTAAACATACTTTGAATAGGTCAAATCTGAACCCCACCGACATTGCATCTATTCCCAATGATTCCATTGCTTCTACTTACGATATGGATGTTTCGATTACGATGTGGGTGTTCCAAACACTATTACTAACCAAGTGGAACCCATTCTTGCATGGGGATCCCAATTATCCGATTATCCATTTTGCGTGTTCC
>OU343224.1:301730150-301755261 GCA_910596185.1 Chrysanthemum makinoi
TTACATTAACAATTGATCTTGCATTCTTGATGTAGTACTTTGCTCGGCTTCGTAGTCATTGATTCCACTCATTGCATGTTTGGTTAATCAAGTGGAGGTCTTTTCTTGATCCGCGTGATAATAATGTTGAGCGACTTTTGAGATCATCAACAAATAGAAAATCTCTGATACATCCATTGTGGTGTTGGTATTATGTGATGTTGTGACATTAGGACCGACATGCTCACATTACGGATCATGATATCTTCTCATCAGTGAGGAAGCATTTGTTGATTCATGATATTGGCGGCGTAGTAGAAGCATGGAGTAAAATATCGAGAGTCATTGATGCACTAATCATGATTTCTTTTGAGATGAATGTGTTAGGTGAGCATCGGCTATGGATTGACAGCTTCATTACGATCATTTGCAAGCGTCGGGGTGTACGCATAAGGCGGTTAGCAATAAAGCGCCGCGAAAGTGTCTTTGATCACTTCGATGAATTGAAGTACTGCGACCCACGGTTCCCGTTGATCGATACAAAATCTTTCGTGATCGGGTATAATTCGAAGAATTTCCTTGACGAGGGTTTGCTTATTTGCTCTAGGCTGTTCTCAAAGCGGAGCGTCTCAAAGACAACCGCAGTGAGTGAACGGCGAATTTAAGTCCCGATTGATGAAAAGAGATTTGAAAAACAATCGTGTATTGCTCAATTGAAATTGTTTTGCAATATAACGAAGGTTTTAATGAAAATCAATTATCAATCATAAAACACCTTTTGATTTGAAAAATTAGTACGATTACGGCGTTAACTAATGAAAGAGTTTTAAAGCACAAAGACGGTTTTCAAAGGTATCCGTCAATCCATAACTTTGAACCGGGTTGATTCAAAAGATTGAATAAGCCCCATTGTTTGTTAGGTTGTCACATGGTTGGTCTGTATAATAGATCTCACATGCCACCTACCAGGAGCTTGTTAGATGTTGGCTCGAGAAGGCTTTCCATCTTCATTGTGGTATGTTGCATATCACCGGATGTTACGGCAATACCACAAGGATAATGAGTAGGACTCAAGATATAATCTCTCTTTCCACATTGTGTGAAAGCGAGAGTCTTCATTGAAAGTGTCCTAATGAGATTTATTGATGATCTCGTGGCTCTAGACTCAATTTGTGCATATTTGGATCCTATATAGAGACTAGGGAGAGGGTCTCCTTCTTCAATATCAACAATCTCTATTAGAAAGTCGATAGATAATGTAGGTTCCCGTGAGAATGAAACAAGTCCTTTTAAGAGGAACTTGAGTGGTTTGGAAAGTTGAAGTGCGGTCGTCCTTTGGGTCCATGGCGTCTTGTCTTCAATACCGATGTTACCATCGGTATATGAATTGAACCCGTTTACGCCTAAGGTTGAATAATTGGAGGGCTATTTGTTTTCACCCTTTTCTCATTCAATTCTTTTTCATTCTTCAACCCCTTGATTACTTCGAGAGACTTCATAGCTAGAACCTTGTTGGGTTTATTCGATTACTAGCTTCGGTCTTAGTCCGCACTCTTCCCATATCTCATTTTTCTCCTTTTATCATCATACCTAAGAACTCTACACTAACTAGTGGATAGTCCCAGGTAGATCCCTCGGTTCTGGCGGATCATGGGAAAAATACCTAACCTTATCATCCTTATATCACCATACATAAAGTAAAGTTGGTGGGTCTATTTGGTATTGTTCATCTGCCATTGGAACCAATTGAAAACCATTTGAAAATCAATCCGGATACTTGTGATATATTATCAAAGCATTTTGTACTTGAATTGTTTTTGATATTTTTAGAAGAGAACTCCCCTCAACATGTGCATCAAGTATTTGTAAATGTTTTGCACACGGAGGCAAGAGAAAGAATTAACTTCTTTGATTACCATTTTCTAAAAGATATCAACATCACTTCCCAAATCGAATCAAGTAGATAAAGCATTTTGGGGAAGGATGAGGTTTTCATGATTTTGCTCCCCTCAATATGTGCCTCGAGGTTTGAAAAGAGTTTTGCACATACTAGAGGAAACCTGCACATTGAGATAAGTGATCACGTTTCAAATCATATAGATGCTCCCCTCAACATGTGCATGGAAAATTTGAAATCGTTTGTCACATGGGGAGGCAAACATGTAATCACTTAAAAACCATTTATCGAATTATCGGTTTAAATCCTATTTAAATCACACTTCTCCCGATCACAATTATCAAATCATTTGAGATTTGTGATCTCTTATAGATTTAAATTGATTTTGAAAGCTTTTAAGGAGAATTGTGACTTGATTATGAAAGCGTTTTAGCGATAAGGATCGATGTTGAGATTTTAATCTCCATTGGTTAAACATGCATGTACATCTTTTGAAAACAATTTAATGCCAAATAACTTTTTAATTTAATTGAAATCATTCTCCCCTCAATCAATGACATAGGTTGTTGATTGAGAGATAGATATTTTGACAAATAAGTCCGGATGATTATCAAAAATAGAGACCGAGTTATTTTTCAAAGCATTTAGTTTTCAGAGATAAATGTTATAGTATCAGAGCATGGAATTTGAAAACATGGTAAAACATGGCTCTGTTCTTTCTTTTAAAAACATTGCACATGACAATAAACCATTTTCTCTTTCTCCCAAAAATATTTTTGATATTTTTGATTTTTTTTTTTTTTTTTAAAGATTGAACAACATCTAAAGTCCGTGTCATTCTTTGAATGTGACACAAAAACCGTAGATATTATGAACCGAGAAAAAAACATGACAAAATGACAATATTTTTGAAGATTTTTATGGATTTTTGAAATTTTATATTTTTTCTATTTGGTTTTAAGGTTTTATAATTTTGTATTTTGTTTTCGAATAGTATATACAAGAGATAGATGAAGATAGACCTTTACTCCTCGTCTTCCTCACGAAGGCGTTTGAGTGTTTCGGTTGAAGGCTTTTCAAGCCAAGGCGTGGAAGAATAAACTCAAACGTTCTCTTGGAAGAGCTTTGGTGAAGATGTCCGCTAAGCGATATTAGACCTCACAAAATATAGTTCCACCACACCTTTTTCCACTTGTTCCCCGATGAAATGATGTCGAATGTCGATATGCTTTGCTCTTGAGTGTTGAACGTTGCTGCATGAGAGAGCAATAGCACTTTTATCCTATCTGAGAGAGGATTTTGTTGAATTCAAAGCCATAGTCGGATAATTGAGATCTCATCCATAAGATTTGAGCACAACAAGATGACATGGCTATGTATTCAACCTCTGTAGAGGAAATAGAAGTACTCATTTGCTTCTTTGAAGACCAACTCACAAGCTTATCACCCAAAAGCGAGCACCTCGGATGTGCCGGCAGTATCTTGACAACTGCATGATCGACGCTTGCATAGGCGTTAGTGACATACCGGTGTCTTTCGGTACCATAGTCCCATATTGATGGTTCCTTGGAGATACCGAAAGACCCGTTTAACGCTTCAAGGTGCTTTTAGTAGGCTTAGCACGGTATCTAGCACACATGCAAACGGCGAACAAGATGTGCGGTCTACTAGCTGTGTGGTACATCAGGGATCCAATCATACTACGATATTTCGTTTGGTCAATCATGATCCAGTGGTCCTCATCTAGTTTGGTTCGATCAATCATGGGGTGTCAACAGGTCATGAATCAAATCCAATTTTTTTTAAAATCTCATTTGCATATTTAGATTGATTTATGAAAATGCCTCAGGGACTTTGTGAAATTTGTAATCCCAAGAAAATGACATTTGTCCCATCATTGACATTTGAAATTTTGAACTCATTTCATTAGAAAAGCGATCACATTCCATTGGGTCAGTCGAGGCAAAAATAATATCATCAACATAAATTTGAACATGAGTTAAATGTTTGCACGACTTCTACGGTGAACAATGTAGGATCAGCAACCGCTCTTGAAATCCGGTTGATAGAAGAAACTTTGACAGTGTCTCATACCATGCCCTTGGAGCTTGCTTTAAACGTAAAGGCCTTCTTCAAGCGATAAACGTGAGTAGGATGCTCTTGATTCACAAATCCTTAGGTTGGGCGGCGTGAAGCGACTTCTTTAAGATCTTCGTTCAGAAATGCCGTCTTCACATCCATCTGATAGACTACCATGTTCTTACTGCGGCATTAGCCAAAAGATTCGATTGCCTCGATTCGAACAGCGAGGGCAAAAGATTCTTCAAAGTCTATACCTCCTCTTGTGATATCCTTTAGCAACTAATCGAGCCTTCTTCAACACATCACCATGCTCATCAAGTTTCACTTTGAAGATCCATTTTAGAGCAATAATCATAGCACGATCAGGCGGTACTAACTCCCATACGTCAAGTCGATCAAACTCATGAATTTCTTCTTGCATGGCATTGAACAAGCTGTCTTCATTCATGGCGGTTTTAACATCTTTTGGTTCGATCTTAGAAATGCGAGTTGAAGAAGCACCATAAGGCATCGGTTGCAAGTTGTTTCCGGGTTGATACAGGGCGAGAGGGATTTCCAATGATGTTGTCTAATGGATGATCGTGAGTCCATTTTCTAAGGTGTTCATGTGGTAGTTGTTGAGGCGAGGTAGTAGAGTCGATGTCTCACGAAGAAGATGGTTCGATGATGATTCGAGAGAGCAAATATGTTTTCAAATGGAGCATCTTCGAGGGTAGCAAAGGGATTAACTTCATGCGATGAAACATTTCCATGATGTACATTTGAAGAATGATGATTTGTTGATGAGGCGAAGGATCGGCTGAGGTGCTTCTTGACTTAAAGATATTGAGACTGAAAGATTGTCTTCATTCACAGGAATATGAGCATCCTCGTTGTGGGAATCAACACCTCATTAGTGTTTGAATCATAAAGTTCATCAAACATAGGATCAAACAATTTCTTTAAATCATCTTCGGATGGAGGTACATATGGAGTTTCTTGAGAAGAGTTTGGAACAAGAGATGAACCAATGGGACTGTCTTGAAGTGCGGGTCCCGATGCGGATTGTCGAGAGCCATTTGGGTCGGCTCATCAAGCGTAGCGTGAATGGTTTCCATGATATTTCGGGTTCTTTTGTTATAGATTCGGTATCCCTTTTTGTTTGGTGCATATCCTACAAATACTCCAATGTCACTTTAGCCTAAGTTTCCTAAGTCTTGACCCTCATTAGTTGGATAACAATGCACCAAACAACACGAAGGAAAGAGATTAGGTTTTACGTTGTGGACAAGTTCATATGGAGTTTTCCATGAGCGGTGTGGATTAGGGAGCGATTTTGTGTATAGCATGCAGTGGCAATGCCCGGCCCGAGAGAAACATTGGAACCTTTGAGTAAATCAACATTGTTCTAGCGGCTTCAACAAGAGTCGATTTAGTCTTTCAACTACACCGTTCTGTTGAGGAGTTCGTGAAACACTTCTTTGATGGCTGATTCCAATGCTTTCATAGAATTCACTAAGTTGTTTGTTAACAAACTTCGGTTCCATTGTGCGTTCGATAATTACGGCGGTTTTGTTAAGTCGAACTGCGTACTGTTTGATGAGTTTGATGATGATATCGAGAGTTTCATCCTTTGTCCTTAAGAACTTGACCAGGTGAATCTAGAGTAATCATCAACCACAACTAACACATATTTCTTCCCAAAGATATTACGCCTCATTGGTCCACATAAATCCATATGAATCATATGAAGAACTTCAGTGACAGAGTTAGTAGGTTTGGGTTTATGGGCATACTTCTTGCTTTTCCCAATTGACATGCTGAACAAAGATGATCCTTTTCATACTTTAGTCTAGGTAAACCTACAACTAAGTCCTTTCGGAAAGATCATTGATGGTGACGAAGTTCAAGTGATTGAGACGTCGATGCCATAACCATGACTTTGTTTTGAAGCCTTTGACAGCAAGCAAATTGGAGAAGACTTCATCATATCTTCGATAGAGATGGTGTAAAGATTTGAACCACGAGTTCCTTTTAAAAGTTCCTTACCATCAAGTTCTCTAACAAAACAAGTATGTTTTCGAAGGCTACTAGATGAGAGTCACGTAATTGACCACGAGAGAGCAGTTATGACCAAGACCTTAAACATAGTATACTCTAGAGATAACACTATCACCAACAACATAATCACCATAACCCATAATTGCACCGAAATGATCATTACCAAATCTAATAGTCCCGATGAATTTGCTCACGAAGTTCATGAGCCGAGGTCTCGGTCATATGCTTGGAACGGCGAGTCCGGTACCACAGAGCGATTTGAACGATCTGCGGTTGAACACGACAAAAATGGATAACTGGATCATTGGGATCCCCATGCAAGAATGGGTTCCACTTGGTTAGTAACGATGGTGGAACACCACATCGAAACATCCATATCGTAAGTAGAAGCAATGGAATCATTGGGAATAGATGCAATCTTTGGTGTGCGTATTTGACCTATTCAAAGTATGTTTACTTCTTAAGGGAATAGTTCTACCGGTAGGCATCCATTTTCTAGTGGGCATAATCTTAGCAGTTTGAGAACAAAGCTGATTATTCTTATGGCCAAAAGGTATCCAATAATAACCTATCTTTATAAAAGTTCTTCTGTGGGTTTCCCTTTGTTTCTAACAATCTTTCGTTTTTGCCTTTTGCCTTATTTGCCGCGATTATTAGCATTAGCAATTTTAACTGGGCATTTGACAACATTAGACAAAGCATTCACACCACATTCATGATTAGCAGCGAAATTCAAGCATCATCATTACAAGGTTTGCAAATAGTATCGTGAATTAATTACGATGCGCCTAAGGCTAATACTTGAATCAACACGATTCGTTTTATTCAACTCAAGCTTAAAGTTCCTAGATTGGTCTTCTACTCTCTTCCAATGCACATTCTTAGCTTGCAAGGTCCTATCATTCCTTGTATTGTCTTGAGACTTTGACACGCTTTAACTTTAAAGTCATTGATTACTCCTGTAGAGGGAATGGGAACATTAGTTGGTTGATCTAATTTTTGCATTCCCGAACTTGATGTGCAGGATCAAGTACTAGAAGGCACATTAGTGTATACTTTAAGGCTGTGATTTGAGCTTTTTGCAGGCACACTAAAGTTCACTTTCTTAGCACTAACATATCCGGAATCTGAACTACTTGAAGGCACATTAGTGTTTCCTTTTTAAGCGGGCATAGAACGGATTTCATGCTTGGCACTAGGCATAGAACAAGGCATCACGGCTTTGCCTTTTTCACCTAAGGTTAAGGATTTGGGACATGTTGCAATTACACATTCTAGCAACTCTTGAGATCGTTTGGCCCGGAGGCAAGCAAACCTAATTTCACTATCAAGAGGTTTGTTAATGAAATCCTCTTCGACAATCTCACGGAGACATTCTAGACTATCCTTAAGGTGAGCACACTATTCATGAAAAGCATGTTCATTATTCCTAAGATGAGGAGGAATATATTTAACAGTCACAGTGTATTTGCAATCTAAGGGTGACTTTGAGACAACATTCTTATTGAAAACAAGTGGCGGTTTCCCATTTCACGACTTCTTAGATTCTCTATTTCCTTTTGTAAAGACGTTATTTTTTCGTTGTTTTGGTCACGGGTGACTTTCATTGAATCATATAACTCTTTAAAATGTCGTTTAACTTTTTCATTTTCTTCTAGAAAACTCGTTTTCATTTTGTAAGGCATTAACTAAGTTTTGAAGATGAAAAGTTTGAGAATTCTGAGAATCTAAAGGAGGAGGCATTTGGGAGCTTGTCATATTGTTCGTTTGACCCTTTAATTGAGAGATTTGGGCTTTCAACTTTACGATCGTGTTGCGAGCTTGAATCGTTCATCACGTTTGTTAATTTGAGCGCATCAAACTCGGAGCATCCGAGATGTCTTGATATTTTGAGGTTTTGACATTTTCTTTAAGATGTTGATATTTTAGTTGTAAATTAAAATGCTCAACTTCGAGTTTAGAAAAATGTTTAACCAAATTGTCGTGATCATCCAGTTCAATTTTCTCGTTTAGTTGAATTAGTTTTTCAAGCTCAATGACACGATCATGGGAGACTTTCGGGCCCGATAGTTCATGAAATTTGGAAGCATTAATAGAGAAATTTGAAGCGATGAAAAAGATATCTTGAGCAACACATTCGATAATAAGAGTCTCATTTTAAGGTATGCAAGTTCTTCCTCTCAATCTCATTATATTTTAGTGCACGCTCATAATCACTAACTTCAACTACCATTGCATCAAATTCCTTTTCCATTTCTTTAATATCAGATTTTATCCCCTTTTTAAGACTCTCAAAGTGATCTTTTAGTTGTTTAAAGAAAGGCATGACCTCAGTTAAATAACATTCTTTCATTTGCTCAAAACCCCTCTCCTTCCGTTATCCATGGGTGTGATCCTTTTATTACAAGTTTTCTCAAAATCAACAAATAGTTGAAGAATAACATATTGGCTAATTAAGGTCTTGCTTTTAGTGGCAATTGTTCTAGGAACTAAATGCATTGGTGTATTTGGAGGATACACGATCGCTTTAGGCATTTTCCTCAAGGGGATTCTTTTTCAACAATATTTTCGACTTTGCAAGTCTAAATCCTTTTTCTAGAAAACTTGTTCGGGAGTCAACAATGTTTGAGGCTTAAACATGTTCAAGGAAATCCAGTTTTCCTTCTTGTAGTCATGGGGTGATAATAATCTTTTCTCTTTTTGCATTTAGGATCATCTAGTTTTTGTTCATCCTTTTCCTAGTGACTTCATCGATTTCTTATCTTCCTCTCAAGCATAACTAGGTTTCGTCTAGGTTTAAGATTTCATTGCCATCATAAAGTACCTTATGAGCATTTCTAGCCTTTTTAATTACCTCTGGATTGGGTTCCTCAACAAGGGGAATGCTATGCTTATCGCTTCGATGTTTAGTGACCATGTGAGCGGTCTGAATGGTGTTTCCTTGTATGTACAACTTGTTTTCAAGTTTGTTTTTCAAAGTTTTGAGATTAGAAAAATCTTTCAA
Source organism: Chrysanthemum makinoi (assembly GCA_910596185.1). Taxonomy (NCBI): domain Eukaryota; kingdom Viridiplantae; phylum Streptophyta; class Magnoliopsida; order Asterales; family Asteraceae; genus Chrysanthemum; species Chrysanthemum makinoi. The sequence continues at coordinate 301,739,153 of OU343224.1, forward strand.
GAGTTTTGATTCCTTTGCATTAAATTCTTGCTTAAGCATTTTCACATTTTCTTGAAGTTCTTGTTTTTGTTTAGATGTTTTAGAAAGTTTTTCTTGCAAGGAATTTAATTCTTGTTTCAATAATTCTTCTCTAAACTTACTTTTTCTAATTACTGTACTTACTTGGTCATCCATTTCCGCTCACGCAGTGGTCAACTCAAACTTAGCACGATGTTCATAAATAGCAACACGTTCTTTATAGGCATTTAGTTCAGAAATAATGGAATCATCGGGGGCATGGTGTATTCATCAAAAACATAGTCATTGTTGACTGCGGAAGATGCATCACTTGGTACAACTTCACTTTCACTTTGTTTCACATATTGATCATATGGGACATTATTGATATTACCCATATCTTCAATATTTGATTCAATAGTTTCAGTTGATTGTACTTTGTCATGCATCTTTGCACATCGACATCATCGTATAGTTTTAATACCTCTGAGATGAGCTTGTCTGGGATGGCCCGACTTGTGATGAAGAAGAGACCTTGGGAGAAACCATTGGAGAAATGCTAGCCATAAAAATTGTGTGTTGTGGGTCCATCATCCACATCAGTCGTATGCATCACAATCGGCGACTTGAAAGGCATTGATTGTGACCTATCTCTCGAATAGGTGCTCATCCACATCTCGCATCATAGGTCTTGGCATTGCCCTCGGCAAAACAACAATTCCTCTTCATCCAGTAGCACCATTGTCCCGAGCTTGAGCGGCAGCATCTTATCTCGAGTAATCGGCATTCGTGGGCGCGGAGATGTCGAGTTCCTTGCAATGTGTCACTCTCCACCACAGTTATAACATTTGATGAGCTTAGTTTGACCTTGGTTACCATTCCTTCCTCGATTCGGGTTTCCAACATAACCTCTACCGGCTCCACCTCTTCACGATCATCTTGTCTTTCTGGCGGTTGCACCACGATCCTTCCATCTTTAATAGTGGCTTGATTGTGTGGGTTAGATCTTGATTGAGGTTGTTGTTGGTTTGTGGGAGAGTATTCATGTTTTGATGAGAGAAGAGCTAGTTGATTAATGAAGCGTGAGTATCGGCATCAGCTTGTTTGTACATAGGATCGGGGAATGAGTTTGTGATTACCATTACCCAGGGTATGACTTGTGATGCTTTGGTTGTGATTCCGATGTTTGAGTAGAAAGTTGTAGAGTCATTAGACGAGCTTGTCTCTCTCCACAGTTGGTTTTGAACTGATTGAGAATTAATTTTTCAAACATAGCATGTCTCTCATTCGGAAGGAGGAAGGCATAGAGTTGCTCATAGTTTGTATTCTTCAATCCTTTAGTGAGCTTCCAGGGGTAACAAACTTGTGCCATTAGGATTCATGTTGTTCACAAATTTTGAGTTCAACAGAATGTTAGGCATAGTCATTCTGATGTTCCTCATGTCATTAACTAACTTATGAAATCTCACATAGTACTCATAGACACTCTCATCCGGTTTCATCTTGAAGCTCAAATTAGTCATAGAGTTGGGATTCTCTGTCTTCCATAGTTAATTGAACACGAGAGAAGCATCTTAACATTATCCCAACGCCTTAGCATCGTGTTATGATTGATCGACTTGTAGATGTCTTTAGGAAGACCTTGAAGAACAATGTTTGAAGCCACGATATCGCATCAAATCTCTTTTTCCTTATCATCAAGCTCATCATACATCAGGTGTCCATTCCGTAAACAGGGGTACCATCTGCATTAGTATCAAGTATGTCTCTAGTCGTCTCAACTCGATATGGTCCTTCATCAATGGATTTGAGAATGTTGACACCATTTTCCTTTCCAAGGCAATACAGTCTAATTCGTTGAGCCCAAGAGTCGTAGTCGGTTCATCAAGCATGGGTGAGTATCACGACATTTGCTTGAACATCCTCGACGCGGTGGAGATGATAGTAGGAACGTTGGTAGACATGTTAACAGATTATACGGGATTTTATAACTCTATGATTAAACCGGAAATGGATTCTTTCACGAGGTTTTACTAAATCAAGAGAAAACCGTAAACAATCACTCAAGACTCTAGATGATAAAATACTAAATCGCTAGAAGATAATGCACTAAGTTGCTAGAAATTAATGCACTAAATTAACTAGAAATTAATGCACTAAATTAAGCTAACCCTTATTGTACCCCTAAGTTAAGCTAGAGTCCCAAGTTAACTAACGAGAAAAGCAAGTCGCTAGTAGTAACTCGCTAGGACCAAATTAAGCTAACAAATTTTGGCTGACAATTAAGCTACACAAGTAAGCTAGAGACACAAGTTAAGCTAAGAGCAACTAAGCTCTTACGACCAAGTAAGCTACCACAAGAGTAGCACCAGTGGAGAATCCACTACTTGTACTTTAACTCGCTAGATCTAACTTCATAGCTCAACAACGTAAGTCGCTACAAAAATGTGAAGCAAGTAAGCTACCAAGAAAGTGAGCTAAATTAAGCTAGCTTGAAAAAACTATATAAACCTCACTTTTCAATCCAAAAACAACCCAACCAAGATGATTCAAGCTTACCAAATGAAAACCTAAACACTTTTGATGATTCTAAACATAAAAGTACAACCAAAATCGAAACTTTAACACTAGAAATCAATCAAATGATGCAAAACCACTAAACTTTTTCAAACTCAAAAACCACCTAAAACCACTAGAAATCCAAAGATGTGTAAGATATGATCTAACCATGGCTCTTGATACCAATTGTAAGATATAACTTTTCACATACACATCATAACATTAACACAAAGTAGCATATAGATGGAATTCTAGAGAAAGTTAGAGGTTTAGGGAACTTAGTGAGAGAAAGTGAAAGATATTATTATGAGCTCCAACTCTCTACCTTGGGAGGTAGAGAGTATTTATAGTCTTACATAAACGCCACACATCGGTACGTGGATCGGGCATACAGTGGGTAAAGACCGTCCGTCCTCCCGCGTTTACTTAACTAAATATTACTTAACTTAATATTACTATGACTACGAGCTTTCTAACGATTACATATACTTGAGGTGACAGACTCTTTAATACTGGGAATTTCTAATTCCTAACAGTTAATACAAATAAACCGTAAAAACGTTGATAACAAATATAATGTTATCATAAGTAAAATTATAAGGATACATGTTATTTTTGTAAAGCATTTACATATAGTCATTTAATATAAATTGTTGTAAGAACTCATTTTTTGTAATAGTTTATTATGATGGGTAAAAACCACAACCCATGGAGCATGTCCATAACCCATGGTGTTGACCCATATCCATTTGACTAGATGCATTGCATCTATTAGATAAATTGTATCTAATGAAATACCCATGGACAACCATAGCATGACCCATGACCCATAACCAAAAACCCATGGGCAAAAGAGGAAGCTCCCACGGATCCATGTAGGTTACACTAGGCGGGAAGATCACTTGATCTAGAAAGTTGTTCTTCTTTCTTTCTATTTGTGTTCCTCATATAGGTCCTTCTCTAAGGCGAGATCACGAGCATTCTACAAGTCATCAAGCAAGGGGTCCTTGATTGATTTGTTCCCAACAAGATATGCGTAGCAAAGATCTTGTACTTGATATTTCACATAGTTGTTGTGTAATAGTGCGTGTTGGTTTGGTCTCAGGTGTTCTGGGACTCGGTATTTAACTGTACGGGAAAAAGGTGTAAGCAGCGTTGTGAAGGATCTTCCACCAAGTTTAAGGAGTTTGTTGACATAGTGCTTGAACTCTCGAGTAGGTGACTCGGGGAAGGAGTAGGCCAAGGAAGGTGTCCTTGTAGCCGAACCACTATAAATTGGTTGTGTCATTTCTATCCCTTACTTTACTTTCTTTACTTGCATTACTCTTAAATCTATACTTTATCTTCATCCATAAGATTTCACATAACATCGAATCTAAAGTTTTTAGAAACTAACTTAAAATTGGCAAAACTATTCAACCCCCCTTCTAGTTTTTCACAAGAGCCTTGAAATGCCTCGACTTCTTGAACTTCCGTAAACCCGCTCTTGGTGTTTGAAAGCAGAGCCTCCTTGCATACGGTTTTCTCGAAACCTTAAGCCCAGACTTGGCCTTGACAATAGTACATACTTCTTGTGGAACGGAAGAAGATCCTGCATCCAACAAAACCTAATTTGGAAGAGAATGTGTCGGCACATTCGTTAAAGTGGCACCATCAAATTTGACAACCTGTTGTACCGAGTTATAAGGTGGGGAAGTAGAACACCCAACATCCATTGATACAGACCTAAAAAATCCCCCATAGTACGAGACATCGTCACTTCTAGGTTGGAAAGAAGGGCTTCTTAGGGGAGGTGAACGCCCTTGTTCCTCCTCCCATGCAACAATATCAGAGTCAGATTTAGAAGTAGCAATTTCCACAAGTTTATCATGTATCCTAATATTTGCACGCATTTGCTCATTAAGAAGATTAAAATTTAGGTTACGATAATAGAAACATGATAAGTTATCAGGTTTATGTGCAATGTACAAGCCGATTAACCCATATTCCTCGGCAAGTTCATAAATCCTTTCAATATCATTATCACATTCAACTATTGTCAAACCAATTGAAAGACAAAATCTTGGCCTACAAAAATACAAAGCTTGCATCCCACACTCAATCTTGTAGGCCAACCAGTCAAGCATTTGATTAAAGTTCATCCTTGGGGAGTTACTAAACCTTAGCACAAGGGTTCGCCCATACTCATAACTTAATTTGGGCAGATAGAACACCATCGTAGTGAATCTCAAATAAAGGATCTGCCTTCAGGAGTGGAGTCCCGTAATAAAGATGTATAAATGTATACAAATGTGATTAGCAAGTATGGACAAAAACCTAGTCAAGGCAAGTGACAACCACGAAAGGTAATGGCATGCATACCTTGGCTTGAAATCAAATAAGGCAACTGGAGGCTTAGCACCATTTTTTGATGAAAGAGATGGTTGGAAGATAGGTATCATTACTTGTTTACAAATGTGATCTTGATCAAGATTTGCTATATATTAGGAAAGGTAGTATTATTTTACTATTAATATTGTACTTATATATTATATGAAACTTATGATCCATTTATTTTAATATGGAAATAGTAATAAGGATAAATGTTAGTTTATTTGTTTTACATTTTTATGTGTAGTGTGTTTGGTGGGTAATAATATGGGAACTAATGAAGTGACAAACCTGTCATGGCCCTTTTAATTTTTTTGGAATGGACCCCCAATGTCTATTTTTATTAAATGGACGTCCAAATGAAGAATAAATAAAATAGAGTTGTGGAGTTTTTACAAGAAAGAATATCTTACTGTTCAACAAATTTAGATGTAACATGTGTACATACTTTTACGTTGTGTCTCCCATTCATGTTGTTTGAATGAATGTTATACGTACCCAAGGTTACTGCATGCAAGGCATTGTATCATTATTGGTTTATCTAGTCATGAATGTCTTATGTGTGAATGAATATATCAATAGATGGTGCATGATAAAACAATGCAAAGTGTTGTTGGAGATAACTTAAAAACTGTTAGTACAAATGATAAAATCTATGTTTATAAAAAAACCAAATCATCTTCTCGCGATTTGCTAGCGCGACATCAGCAGGATCATCAACTTGCAACGATAGACCATGTGTCAATCGATATAAAAATATAAAACCCACACACCACAATCACCAAAAATCCCCCTTGCTTAGCAACGTTTTCGGCTAACCTAAATGTAATCTTATAGTCGTTCAGATGTATTCCAGTCTTATCAAAAATGTTTTCTTGCTCTAGAACAACTGGTAGTTTGGCCTGTAGAATAACATAAATTATTAAAATACATCTGAGGGGTGATCTTGTTAGAGGTTTGTCAAAAATGTTACTATTCTTTAATCGAAATACCCATGTTTGTCACCAAATTATTAATAAAATTAAGTTGTTTGTTCAAGACGGATTAAATATTATATGTACTATACTGTTGTTAATTAAAGACGTGTTCAAAAATATTATATGTTTCTTATTCGTGATTCGTATACAAGGTTCAAACATTTGACATGTGCTTAGATATATTTTTATTCATAATAGATTTCATTTCATTACATCAAGAGATAACAAAATACAGCAACGAAGCAACGACATTGATGAAGATACCAAAACACAAAATATGACAATGACAGAAGTTGACATAGAGCAAATAACAAGCTAGGAGTAGAGTTTTAATAATTTTTGCGCATATTTGCCAGAAAGGAGATTTTTTTGAGAACTTGGAGCTGAGTGTCACTGATGAGCCTCATCGACATCGTTTTCTCCAAGCTCCTCATCCTGAATTTCCGCATAAGATTTCCAAACAAGCACTAGCAAAAATGGACCCAACCAGCACTCCAAGCGGTTGATCGGCTCACCCCTCCACGGTGCAGCGGCGGTAAGCTCGATCACCTTTGCATGCGATGTGAAGTCACGTTCATTGTCACGCACAAACAAAGTGTTAACCATGTCTTTAAGTAAGTTATCCATTTCTTTTGTAGTAAATTGTGTTGTGGGTAGTGTGTGTCTCTTGATAAAAGTTGTATGAAAATGGAATATATGGTGTCCATTTATATAACCAAAATGGGGTGGGTGGGGGGCTGACATGGAGTTTATTTTGAATTTAAGTCTATCTGAATTAATGTGGATAGTCAAGTGATGAATAGTTGAGTCTTGTCAAGTAATTACAAATGCACCTTAGGCCAAATTTAATGAATGATGCTTCTCTAGTACTCAAACGGCCACAAGATAACCATTTTGGGAAATTAGTTTCAATTTGGGGGCAACTAAACCCGGTTAGCCTTTTGTTTTAGTTGCAATTGAAACAAAATGCCACTTGGCTTAGGAAAATTAATATTTAAGTATGTTGTTTACATACATGGCATTAAACATGTTTATGTTCATTGGTTTTTGGTTACATCAACTAACATACATATGCTATTATTAGGTGTACATATACTTTATATTTTATGTAATAAAATATAAAGTCTAAGCAAGTGTGTACTTGGTTGTGCTATCTTCAGTATTGGATGTATATTTTGTAAAAAACCCAAATCGGGGATGCACATAAGTAGGACAAACTTTATTAATGAGGAAAGGACGTACTGAAATGATGGTGCTAGCTAGTGGCATGTACATGAACTGTTTTTGTTCATTAATTATCAAGTTTAAGTATTGCACAAAAAGGCACAATGAAACCTGTGTCGAACAAGTTAATATTTTTGGGCAAGCACATAGATACGATGGCCAACTGGGCAGCAAACAAGGTGTGTACCTCTAAACTTGGATATGTGGGCCAACTAAATCATGAACCTTATGTGCAATTCAAAAGTTAAAATTAATCAAGCTTGGTAGCTAAGTATATAATCGTATTATATGGCCAAGACACAATGTAAATTAAAATTAGGAAAATAAATTGTTAAAATAGGGATGCAAGTAGATTTATGTTGTTTATTTTGGGTTCTTTGCTAGTTAACCTACACATTTTATTGTTAGGTGTACGCTAGGTATTCTTTGATGTTACTAATATAGACATGTAACTATGTAAGTATAACAAAGGTTTTTGAGATACTCTGTTGTTGGTTGTGGTAAAAATAAGATGGGGTTTAAAATAAGGACAGTTTATTAATGGTGAATAGATGTAAGGAAATGATGGTGGTAAATAGTGTCATGTACTTGAAGGGAACAAGTGTCCACAAAACTCAAAGTCAAACTGCTACAACACAACACCCAAGAAACTTTGGCCAACAATAAATTTGTTATGGGGCAACTAGACACAAACAATGGGCAACTAGGCACATGCATGGTGTCTGGTCACAAAGTATAACAAATTATAAGTTTATTTATAATGTGTTGTCGTAATTGTAATTATATGTCTTGTATAAGAAGAAGGGAAAATTTTAAATCGATTTCTACATATGATAGTAAATTTGTTAATGTTGTCCATAACGGTATTATATATGTTGGTTATAATAATGCAAATTCAACCAAAAAAAATACATAATAATATGACAGTGTTATAATAACAAGATACACAATAGCACTCTAACAGGACATACCATGCACGTTGACTCGTGATCACAATGTCACGCTATCATAGAATGTTACCACTCTGTAGGTATGTTAAATTGGGCAAGACACCGTTTAACAGTCTGGATTGTGGGAATAAAACCTAAAAGAAACTTGGTGGTGTATTAGGATATAGTTAGTCAACGTATAAAATTAATAAAATTGACGTTTTATTATTGTGGTCAAAGGTATATACAAGAATACAATTGTCGTGTTTGTATGTTAAAAAGTCAGCTAATGTGGTGAACATTGTTCAAAGCTGGAGTGGAGTTTACCAATTGTTAACAACTGCTTGTGTTACCATAACTGCTGCTAGTGTATTCAATATACTATTGGGTGTCAGTTTTTGGGAATCAAGCTTATTTCATGGCAGTATAAGAAGCAAACAATTGTGGCCAATTCCACCACTGAAGCTGAGTATGTAGCTTCTTCACATTCTAGAACTAAGTTCAAGGCTCGACTAGTCATTCAAGGCTTTAAATTAGCTACTTTGGATTGAAAATCAATTGTTGGACGTTGGGTACAATTTCATGCATACTAAGATTTATATACATAATAACAGTACTATATGCATCATTAAAAATCATGTTTTGCATTCTAGAAGTAAGCGTATTGAGATAAGAGAGATTGCAATGAGAAAAAGGTTAATTCAAATGGTTAAAATACACACTGACTACAATGGACTAGACCTACTCACTAAAGCTTTTGATGTGGGGAGGTTTAGGTACTTAGTAGCTAGTATAGGTATTATCAATCTCTAAGTCTCAAAATGTTTTTGCAAAAGTTTGTAAAAGGTAATACTGTATTGAAATCTTAGTACGGCTAGTGTATATGATTCCACTTCTTGTTCCTTTTGTTAAGTCATGCTGGTGCATATAATGTTTTAGTGCTTGTGTTACACTTATAACTACTAAGTGTCTAACCTTAACAAAGGTTGTGTAGTTCTGGGTTGTATTGGTCTCATGCAGGATGTTGAAGAAGATTCGTACATAGTTTCTTGGATTGTTTATGAGCACTAGGATTTTTTGACTTTGCTGCTGGACCTTTAGGGGTAAAAAAAAACCAAAAAAAAATGTGTAAATTTTGTTGTGTTCTCAGTCAAAAAGATGCATGATATACGACATTGACAAATCATTTGCAAAGGAGGACTTGGTTGGAATATTGGAGTGCAAAGTTGTTCCCACTGCTAGCTTGCATGAAAACACTGCTAGTGTTATGAAAACCCTGCTAGTTAGTTTATGATGAGGATACCGTGAAACTTATACATGAATTGACGGATAAATGTACTACAATGGAGTCTAAGATCACTGGCCTACAACAAATAACCTCTTCTCGGTGACACAATCGAAAGTTGCGGCACAAGGTACTTGATTTTGGGCTAAAGGAGGCAATGGTCAACACATTTAAAGAGATTGCTGATTTTGAAACCCCTTTAGCAATCAAGGATAAGCTTCATTGGAGAAAGAAGAGAATGGCAGATAGGTCAAAAAGTTGTGGTTTATGGTTCTGATTCTGAGATGGAGCATACAGAGTCTAGCAGTTTGGAAGCACCCTCCAAATAAGTTATTTTGTGCTTAAGAATAAACTTGATGATTTTGATTGTAAATATCAAGTTTTGGGGAGGATTGTTAGGTTTTTTGTTCTGTTGGACGAATTATTCAAAGTATGGATCAACTCTAATCTTATAACAGAAACCACGGATAGTGGGAATGGTAGCACTACTGATAGATCAAAAGTTGTGGATAAAGATTGTGAGTCTGAGACAGAGTATTAAGTTTGTTATACCAAGGAAAGTTGATGATTTGAGGGGCAAATCAAGTTTGTGCATACTTAAAAAGTTGTCGATTTTTAAAGTTCCTTTCATCAACTACGATTATTGAATGACCTAAACGTAAAATAGCACAAATGAAAAGTAAATGTATTACCTGTTCAACATCATTCGGGCACGGGATACCTCGTCCCGTCTGCATGAAACACGGGCATGCAATTTTGAAGAAGAATCTGAACAAAGTAACTACTAACCATCGCCATTAGCATTCGAGGGTCGCACATGCCACATGTAGTCAACCCATAGGTCTATATCTTTTGCATTTGTCTAAGTAAATAAAATACCATTTTAAGAAATGGTAAAAATCAAATACAAGTAAAATAAAGTGAATAAATCATTAGATAAACTAACCTCCTCAGTTAGCCAACCTTTTCTAGCAGGGTTTAAGCAAACTAATCGATGCCAGAAATTTCGGTCGACAGTATAGTCATCTGACCATGGAAATTTACACCTTAGTCTCTCAGGATCACAAATGAATTCTTCAACCTCATCAGTCAGCCAAAGAGTTTCAACATAATGAAACCATCTACTTAGATCCTACAAAACAACTTCAAATTGTAAGTTTGACAGAGCTATATTGATAACCAAATATATTGACAATTTTGTAAAATATATCAAAATACTTCCACCCATGGTTTAACTCTTTTAAGCTCCTTGATAACATCAAATAGTCCTGAATATTAAGTTTCAATTTCCCCCGATAATGCTTGTAATTTATTTTATTTATATGGATTTACGCTTGTTTTCTATTGTTTTCCACTTTCAGGTAAATTACGAGCATTGGAGCTAAAGAGACGCGGAATTGGAGAAATATCAAAGATTTATCGTATCGCGACTTTGAAGAAGTACGGCGTAACTCATCTCTCACATTACGCGTAACTAGCGTGACTCTGAAACCAACTCATCGAGAAGGTTACGGTAACTCCTCTCCCAGATACGATGCAACTATATTAGGTCAAATGAGGTTCCGCATACTGATAACTACGCGTAACTATTCCACCAACTACGGTAACCAAGTAATATTGAAGAATACGGTAAACACTCATAAGGTTACGCAGTAACCGGCAGAACTAGTCTGATTACGAAAGGAATTGAAGATTACGGCATAACTCTTATTTGGTTATGCGTAACCCGATCGGCGTATAAATACCTCGATTTCCAGCATTTCAAATCATCCCATTCCACACACCACAACGAAAATAGTGGGAAGAAGCCAAAGGCGGTCTGAAGGTATACGAGAACGTCTCGAAATCACTCTCCCTACGATAAGCATTAGAATTTTATCTTTTCTTTACTTTTGATTCATGTATTTCGTAACTTTGAATATTGAATTGATTTGTATGGTTAATGACGGCTAAGCATCTCTTGGTGCTTGGCAGTTATGATTCTAATTGTTTTGTTTGCATTTTCATTACTTTCGTATAATTATTTCTAAGTGTATGCATGCATAGTTTATTGGTAGCTACCCTTGTTTCGGTAGTTTTGAATGGAGGTAGAGGCTAGTTGCTTAGGAGATATGACAAACTGACCCTAAGTGAGTAGGCGAGACGAGGAAAGGTAAGATCTGACCAACCGACGACCCCTTCTACTTGTGCGATTTGACCAACTGATCACCTACCGTTTGGATGAACTTAAGAATTAGGGGTGAGTGTTTAAGTTGCTAACGGGGCACTTACTATTATAAAATCTAGCATGTAGTGGTACTTAATGACTTGGCTTGGGGACCGAACAACTGGACTTATGAAGGGACACGACTTCTCCAGTGGTGGTATCTTTACCGATAGGTTAGGCCGAATTGACCAAATATGTCCTCTGGTGACCCCGAACTAATTGGGCTGAAGTAGACGTAGACATTACTAGTTAGGAGGAACAACTAGGTTAGCACCACTCTCCTCTATTGATTAAACCTTTGCCTTTTATACGCTTTATTTCGCTTTAGTAGTTAATTATTTAATTCCTTATCGAAATCATTATTAAAATCTGTGACAATTAGACTTAGTAATAATCCAACACACATATCTTGGCGACCTGGTTTTGCAGTTATACTACACCACGACAAGAATTTACCTGCCCGTTGGTGCATTAGGGTAGACCATAGGTATACGAGACTATCTAAATATTAAAACGGTTCGGTAAAACACTGTATCAAGTTTTTGGCGCCGCTATTTGGGAACTATTTTAGGATTTCACATTAAGTCTATTTTTCATTTATTTCTTCTCTTAAATGTCAGGGATACAAGACTCGTAGGTAGAGGCCTTTTTGGCCACCCATTCGATATCCGGAGAAGCAATTTCGGACAAGGAAAATTTACTCTTCGGTTCCTATTCACAACATCTTTTCATTTTATCAATCGAAACGATCGTCCAGAGCAGGAGGTCATCGATGAAAATATATCGATGACTTAACTATGGAGCGGTATTTGGAACGACTAAATGAGAACCTTGCGAACAACCTTACAAGATTCTAATCTTGAAAAATGCTATTCGGATCAATTTATTAAGTGAACTTAAGTTATCTGGAGATGAAGATGAGCCTTCGAATCCGCATTAGAATAAGTACTCAACTTATCCTCTCTTTTCAACGCTAGAGGCACCCCGAGTTATTCGGTCACCGCAATGATTTTTCCTATAACTCTCACTGGAACTGCGAAAAGATGGTATAACAAACTCCTTAACGAAAGTAAAGGAGCATGGGATAAACTAAGAAGAGAGTTCGTCCATCAATTTTTCCCTCCTTCAAAAATGGCCAAACTTCTTGGTAAAATCTATCAATTCGTTCAAGTTGGAGAAGAAAAACTGTACCAGGCATGGGAAAGATTTAATGAGCTACTTTATCGATGTCCCACCCATGATTTGAACAAACATCAGATCGTCTACGTCTTCTACCGGGGATTTAATGCGCTAACACGAGAATTACTCGATTCCCCTAGACCTATTCCTAGCATGACTCCTGACCAAGCCTTGGAATGTATTCAACGGATTTCTGAACATTGCAACAAATGGCATATGGATACAGGGTACGGACCAAGAGACAATTTTGATCATAAGGTAATGAAGACGATAACAAAGCAAGAATACAATTATGGGGAAATTTTAGAAAAACAAAGGTTAGAAAGAGAAGCTGAAGCATGTAGGATTGAGAGGGTTAAGAGTGTATTTGGGAGCAAAACCGGGATCAATCTTGAAAAGAAGATTCTTGACCACATCAATGAATCAAGGTAACGAGATGAAAGAATTGAAAAAATGATGAAGACATTCGTGGATAATACAGTCTCGTCTCTCAAATTTCACGAAGATAGGATTAAGGGTTTGGAAAAGAGTGTGAGCTCATGTTCAAAAGCCATCACTGATTACCTTGTAGCTTGGGAAGAGGAAGCTGTCAACACGGTAGAAACTATCCTTGAAGAACCGACGACCTTTTCGGAAAAAGTTAAGCGACGAATCATCATGGAAAGACAATCACTTCTGGACCAAGCTTTACCGGTAAACTCCCATCGTCAATAATTCCGTTAAAACTAATCATGATGATATTCCGCAGGAATTAAGCAATGATGAGACAGTTCACCTCAACGAAAGATGTTCAGCAGTTTTGAGAAACGAGCTACCACAAAAGGTAAAAGATACAGGATGTTTCACTCTCCCTTGCTTGATCGGGAGTCTCAATATGTGTAATGCCCTAGCTGATCTTGTAGAAAGTATTAGCATAATGCCTCGTTCGATGTTCCTACGTATGGGTATTGGTGACTTAAAGCCAGCCAAAATGAAAATTGAAATGGCTGATCGATCTATGCAATCACCGTTGGGCATCGTTGCAAATGTGTTGGTGAAGATTAAGAAATTCCTTTTCCCAGTAGATTTTGTGATTCTTGACATTCCGGAAGACAGCAGAATACCTGTCATTTTAGGTAGACATATGCTTGCCACTGCCCATACTAAGGTGGATGTCTTTCTTTGGAAAACTAACTCTTGAAGCTAATGGAGAGTTGCCAGCGTTCGGACCTAATGAACTCCTGTCCACTCCTCATAAGGTATGTGCAGTTGACCTAGTAGGCAGTTTGGTGGCGCTCTAGAAGAATTTCTTAGTGACGGATCACGGAGAGATTGATTCAGGGAGAGATTTTGATGTTTTCGTCAACTTCGAGGAAGAGGATAATTTAGGAATCAGTACTAACGACTTCTCAACTGACGTAGAAATGGCCCATTGGCAAGACAACTCTGTGAAGGCTTTTTCGCAAACCAATCAACCTAGATTTCATGAGGTAGGAACCCGCATACATCACAGAAACCCTTATTATCTAAAGATCTCATTCAAAATTGGATTCATCGATTTCCACCCATTTATTGACACTACTTCCCCAGTCAATATCATATCAAAAGAGTGTTAGAACCGAGTAATGAAGAAAGAATTAGAATATAAGGGAAATAATTTTCTTGGGTTTGCAACTAACAACCATATCTTCGTTGGAACTCATTCATTTTTGGTGGACTTTATGGTTTTGGACGACGTAAGCGAATTTATGGAAGATGGAATTACGGGAGTAATTTTAGGAAAGCCTTTAGGGAAATGTCAGGGTTAGATAAAAATGAAAAAGAAGGGTTAGTATGGTTAAAGATAAACGATGATAAGACTATCTTCAAAATGCCGAGAACTATTAAGAATTTTAAAAATTGGACCAAGAGGCAGTTAAGCCAAGCCCAACCATTGCTCGATATCAGCGAGGAAGACAAGGCAAAAGACCAGCCTTACAAGAAAAATCAAGAGCTTCTACTCGGGATGTTTAGAATTAGGGGATGATTACAAACGGGATGAGAATCTGATAAGTTGGATCCAACGTGGAGATTGCCATATCCACGAAATGAACAACAAGCACTGTTAGCCCTGCGGCTCTAAGTCTAACTTAAAGGCTAGTAAATAAAGAAAAGTGCTCTTTCGGGAGACAACCCGAATTATCCCTTTATTTTGTTTTATTTCCATTTCTGTAGGGTTTTGTGTTTTTAAACATTTTTGCGAGCGAGGAAATGATTCTTTGCTGCCGCTTGATCGACCATAGTTACGGTAACTAATCTCGTGATTCGCCCGTAACCAACCTTTTGCGGCAATTTTAGACGCGTTACTAATTACGGCATAATACCATCTCGGTGGTTACGTCGTAGCCACTGCGGCTTATGTCGGGTTTTGCCAGTTACGGCGTAACTCCCTCTAAGAGTTACGATGTAACCTTCCTTTGCTTTACTTCTTTCATTTTAAAACACAATAACCTTGTATTAGTATTCTAAATGAACTTTGTGGGTGTGTTCCCTGTAAACCCTTACGATACTTCACTCGTCCACCTGGGACACCAAGTGGTTTAAAAGGCTTGTTTCATATGCTAAATGCAACCGTGATTCCTACGAAAGTGATTTAGGTTTGTTTTTATTTCATTTTTTTTTAGAATTATGCTTGTCGGTAGTGTGATTTAAGGGATCGAAGTTTGTTCATGATGCTTATACGAAGGCACGTCTCTTTTTCGGGGGCCTTCTTTCTTTGTGGAGCAAATTTCAGGGAAGTTCTTGCTCTAATTCTACTTTTCTCTTCACCTTTATTTAATGCTTAATACAAAAGGGACTTTGTAAAATTCAAGTGGGAGGACGGGAGTTTAATTATCTCTTGAATATTATTTTGCCATCGTTTTTTCTAGTTTATTTTGAAAAATTATGTCATTTTTGAAATTTTGACATGTTTTTCTTAACCTAACTAGATTAGACCTTGGTAGAGTAGCCCTTGATATTATTATATGGTGAGATTAGCCTTATCCGTTTCCAATATTTTACCCCAAATCCACCAAATCATGAGGTGTTTGGTAGCTTGTAAACTTTAGAACTTGGCCTTTGCATTTGAGACTGGGTATGTTGGTGAGTTAATCGATGTATTTGGACTTTTTCAGTTTAAGAAGGCAATATTATAGGATTATCACCCAAATAGCCTACCATTGTGTGTCTATCGATTAGTCACCTCGACTTCTCGAACCCCATGTGAAACCCTTTTGTTGCACTCACCTTTAGTGCAAGATACCCCTAGATACACCCATCTGAGCCATTCCTTTCATTTTGTTAACCCAATATATTGTTTCGATACACCTATACACCTTAGCCTACCCTGTAGTCTTTGTTTGTGATTGGGAAGTCATCATTTG